>CM077676.1:129233746-130433746 GCA_039707655.1 Elymus sibiricus | reverse complement strand
TTTTTGATCTTCAATGCAATGTTCTCCTCGATGTTCTTGGAGTTCTATCCGATGTAATCACTTTTTGCGGTGTGTTTGTTGGGATCCGATGAATTGTGAGTTTATGATCAGATTATCCATGAATATTATTTGAGTCTTCTCTGATCTCTTTTATGCATGTGAAAGATCGTGGATGTCGCCTAGAGAGGAGGTGAATAGGCGCTTTAAAATAATTACGGTTTAGGCTTGAACAAATGCGGAATAAACCTAGCGGTTAATTTGTCAAGCACAAAACCTACAACAACTAGGCTCACCTATGTGCACCAACAACTTATGCTAAGCAAGATAAACAACTAAGTGATAGCAAGATATATAACATGAAACAATATGGCTATCACAAAGTAAAGTGCACAAGTAAAGGGCTCGGGTAAGAGATAACCGAGGCATGCGGAGACGACGATGTATCCTGAAGTTCACACCCTTGCGGATGCTAATCTCCGTTTGGAGCGGTGTGGAGGCACAATGCTCCCCAAGAAGCCACTAGGGCCACCGTAATCTCCTCACGCCCTCGCACAATGCAAGATGTCGTGATTCCACTAAGGGACCCTTGAGGGCGGTCACCGAACCCGTACAAATGGCAACCCTTGGGGGCGGTCACTGAACCCGTACACTTTGGCAACCCTTGGGGGCGGTCACCGGTACCCGTCAAATTGCTCGGGGCAATCTCCACAACCTAATTGGAGACCCCGATGCTTGCCCAGAGCTTTACACCACAATGATTGAGCTCCGACAACACCAACCGTCTAGGGCACCAAGGCACCCAAGAGGAACAAGCTCTAGGGTGCCCAAACAACCAAGAGTAACAAGCTTCTCAACTTTCACTTCCACGTATCACCGTGGAGAACTCAAACCGATGCACCAAATGCAATGGCAAGGGCACACGGAGTGCCCAAGTCCTTCTCTCCCAAATCCCACCAAAGCAACTAATGCTAGGGAGGAAAATGAGAGGAAGAACGAAGAAGAGAACACAAAAAACTCCAATATCTAGATCCAAGGGGTTCCCCTCACATAGAGGAGAAAGTGATTGGTGGAAACGTAGATCTAGATCTCCTCTCTCTTTTCCCTCAAGAACTAGCAAGAATCATTGGAGGGATTGAGAGATAGCAAGCTCGAAGAAGGTCAACAATGGGGGAAGAACACGAGCTCAATGGATAGAAAATCATTGGGGAAGAAGACCCCCTTTTAAAGGCGGGGGAAAATCCAACCGTTATGCCTTCAGCCCGTGCATAAGCGGTAGTACCGCTCGGGCGAGCGGTACTTCCGCTGGCACGGTAGTTTCAGCCGTAATGTGCAACTGAGAAACTCAAGAAGGCGGTAGTGCTGCCGGAGCGGTACTATCGCTCCCACCAGCGGTACTACCGCTAGGTGTTGCGAGTACAGGTGAAACCACGGTAGTAGAGTAGAGCAGCGCGGTACTACTGCACTGAGCGGTACTACCGCAGGGCAGGTGCGGTACTACCGTCCGGAACGGTACTACCGTGCCCAACTACCGCTCTACTGCCGCCGAAGCGAAAACGAGTCCAGAAGCTGAAAACAAGCAGTAGTGCCCGCGGCACTGGAACCGCGGAAGTACTGCACAAGCGGTACTACCGCTTCCCAGGGCGGTACTACCGCTAGAGAGCTTCAAAGAGGCCCAAGCAAACAGATGGAAGCAGGAAAACCAGAACTGCCACAACTTCTACATATGAACTCCGAATCCAGCAAACTCAAGCTCGTTGGATAGATGACGACGAGTAGTATCCAACAGCGAATGGTTATAATAAGAAGTGGCAAAGGAAAATACCAATGATATAGAGATGTGAAACCTCTATGAATGATGATCCGGCATAAACCCCAACATCGAGAACATACTAGAAGAAGCAAACGAAATCCGTTCTCGATGAACTTGAGCTTGACATGAAGATGACCATAAGCTCAAAAACTCACAAAGAGAAACACCAAACAAGAACCAAGAAAGATGATGCAAGGATGCAATGGTTTGAGCTCTCTACGAACGATACGATCAAGCTACTAACTTGAGAGCCCCCCTTGATAGTACGGCAATCGATCCTATAACCCGGTCTCCCAACTACCACCATGAGACCGGTAAAATAGAAAACCTATCAAGGGCAAACCTTTGCCTTGCACATAGTCCACTTGAGCTAGATGATGACGATCTTGACTTCCTCAAGTTGGACCACCTTTCTTGATTGCGTTGGCTTGATGAAGACTAGTAGATTGCTCCCCCATACTCCACTATGGATGAGCCACTCTTCGACACATCTTCACAAGTCCATTGTCACCACAATGGACGGCAAGCTTCAAGCATGATCTCTTCGTGATGCTCCACTTGAACTTGCACCCCGCAAACTTGATGACGATCACCACTTGATGTCATCCTCCATGGGTTGAATGAGATCTTCCTCTTGACGCAAGCCCATGGAAACATACCTAACCCCACATATAACTCTTACGTAGACAATGGGTTAGTACACAAAGCGTAATGGACAATGCTTACCATACCATGGGATCACTTGATCCCTCTCGGTACATCTTCTACGCTTTGTGTGTTGATCAACTTGATTCACTCGTTGTACTTATTCTTGATCAATCTTGTATCTTTCCAACTCTCTTCATTAAGATGATGTCTTGAAGGTAAACATGAATGTCCACACAATCTTCTTCTTCAAGACATGCTTGCAATAGGCTCATCTCTTACATGACCAATCTTTGGATAACTCCATGAATAATCCCTTGGTCAACACATATTCTTCTTCAAATCACCTTGAGACCAACAAATGGTTCTACAAGCAAAGCCTATGGACAAACCCTTCAAATATAACTCAAGGCAACCATTAGTCCATAGAGATTGTCATCAATTACCAAAACCAAACATGGGGGCAGCACATGTACTTTCAGCATGATTATTATAGCTTCGTATTTCTTCTCCGATCTATTGATTTGGTTTGGCCAACTAGATTGTTTTATTTTGCCATGGGAAGAGGTGCTTTGTAATGGGTTTGATCTTGCGGTGCTCAATCCCAGTGACAGAAAGGGACATGACACGTATGTATCGTTGCTATTAAGGGTAAAAAGATGGGGTTTATTCATGCGTGAGTTTACTTTGTCTACATCATGTCATCTTGCTTAAGGCGTTACTCCGTTCTTCATGGACTTAATACACTAGATGCATGCTGGATAGATGTCGATGTGTGGAGTAATAGCAGTAGATGCAGGCAGGAGTCGGTCTACTTGTCTCGAACGTGATGCCTATATACATGATCATTGCCTTGGATATCGTCATGATTATTTGCTTTTCTATCAATTGCCCAACAGTAATTTGTCTACCCACCGTATGTTATTTTCTTGAGAGAAGCCTCTAGTGAAAACTATGGCCCCCGGGTCTATCTAAATCATATATTAAAACCCTAAAAATACCTTGCTGCACTTTTCTTTTATTTATTTTATTTTGTATTTTTGTTTAATCTATCTATCTATCACCATACAATTTAATCTTGCAATTGACCGCCGAGGGATTGACAACCCCTCATTTGCGTTGGGTGCAAGGATTTGTTGTTTGTGTGCAGGTACTGCTAACAAGGTTTTGCGTTATTCTCCTACTGGATTGATAACCTTGGTTTCATAACTGAAGGAAATACTTACCTCTTCTGTGCTGCATCATCCCTTCCTCTTCGGGGAAAATACCAACGCAAGCTACAAGTACCAGTATTCAAGAGGGATATAATAAAAACTTTCATGTAGATCACTAAATATGAAACGTGTGGTTTAATGATATTGATGTCGTAATATGAAAGGATATAGGTTCATGATCATTGGTTAGTAGAAATATCGGTATTAAAGTGTATTATTAACTGTTCATCTAAGCGTTGGTCATGGCATGGTGAGGATGTCCGAGAATTCTTAGGTCTGAAATGAAATCCTTGAGTGCTTTTACAATCGGGGGTGCGCGATGGTTAACTCCTACCAACCTCCTCCCTAGGGTCATGCGAGTAGTACTTTGCTTCGAGGCCTAACAGGCTTTGCAATAAGTATGTGAGTTCTGTATGACTAATGTGAGTCCATGGATTATACGCACTTTTACCTTTCCGCAATTTGCTAGCCTCTTCGGTACCGTGCATTGCCCTTTCTCACCTCGAGAGTCGGTGCAAACTTCGCCGGTGCATCCAAACCCCGTGATATGATACGCTCTATCACATATAAGTCTCCTTATATCTTCCTCAAAACAGCCACCATACCTACCTATTATGGCATTTCCATAGCCATTCCGAGATATATTGCCATGCAACTTCCACCGTTCTGTTTATATAACACACATCTTCATTGTCATATTGCTTTGCATGATCATATAGGTGACATAGTATTTGTGGCTCAGCCACCGTTCATCATTTTTATACATGTTACGCTAGATCATTGCACATCCTGGTAAATTGCCAGAGGCATTCATATAGAGTCATATTGTTCTAGTATCGAGTTGTAAGTAAATAAAAGTGTGATGATCATCATTATTAGAGCATTGTCCCAGTGAGGAAAGGATGATGGAGACTTGATAACCCACAAGTATAGGGTATCAGTTGTAGCCTTTCTCGATAAATAAGAGTTTCAAACCCAACGAGGAGCTAAAGGTAGACTCAATATTCCCTTCAAGTTCTTTCGACCACCGATACAACTCTACACACACTTAACGTTCACTTTACCAAGAACAAGAATAAAACTACTTTGTAGGTGTAAGGATAAGTTTGCAAGAATAAAACTAGAAGTACTTAGCAAGAATAAAACTATGAGTAATTTGCAAGAATAAAACTACGAGTAATTTGGAAGATAATAAAAGCTAGTTGTTTAGTAGAAAGCTTTTGTAACACAAGAGAAAGATTTGTCCCTAGGCAATCGATAACTAGACCGGTAATCATTATTGCAATTTTATATGAGGGAGAGGCATGAGCTAACATACTTTCTGTACTTAGATCATATGCACTTATGATTGGAACTCTAGCAAGCATCCGCAACTAGCAAAGGTCATTAAGGTAAAACCCAACCAAAGCATTAAAAAACAAGTCCTCTTTACTCCCATACGCAACAAGCCCCTTATATGGGTGTAAGCTTCTGTCACTCTAGCCGCCCACTATAAGAGAATTATGAACGTATTGCAACCCCTACAGCGGGAATCCCTCACGCTTGCGCAACACAGAGGGCACCATAGGACAGCACCAAATTAAAACATACAACTCAAACCAATCACGATCATCAATCCACCCATAGGACAAAACGAATCTACTCAAACATCGTAGGATTGCCACATATCATTGGATAATAAAATATAGCGTTAAGCACCATGTTTAAGTAGAGATTACAGCGGGGAGAAGAGGTGTTACACCACTGCATAGACGGGGAGAGAGTTGGTGTTGACGGCGGCGAAGTTGTTGGTGTAGATCGCCGTCACGATGATTGCCCCGGCGGCGTTCCGGCGCCATCGGGAGAGAGGGGGAGAGAGCCCCCCTCCTTCTTCTTCTTCCTTGGCCTCCCCTCTAGATGGGAGGAGAGTTCCCCTTCTGGTCCATGGCCGCCATGGCTCCTGGAGGGCAGGAGCCCGTCCGAGATTGGATCTCTCTCTCTCTCTCTCTGTTCTCTTCTGTTTCGCGTTCCCTTTTTCTGGCCGAGAACCGTTTCTTAAATTCCCAGAGATCCGTAACTCCGATTGGGCTGAAATTTTGAGGGGATTTTTATCCGGATATTAGCTTCCTTGTGACAGAAGGACACCCTCAACCGACCTACACGGGAGCCACAAGCCCCCTAGGCGCGCCCAGGGGGGCGGCGCCCTCCAGGCTTGTCGTCTCCTCGGGCATCGTCTTGCATTGATTCTTTTTTCCCAAAAATCACATATATTCCAAAATAAATCTCCATGTATTTCTATCGTGTTTGGACTTTGTTTGATATGGATTTTCTGCGAAACAAAAAACATGCAACAAACAGGAACTGGCAATTGGCACTGGATTAATATGTTAGTCCCAAAAATAATATAAAATGTTGCCAAAAGTATATAAAAGTTGTTGAATATTAGCATGAAACTATAAAAAATTATAGATACGACGGAGACTTATCAGCATCCCCAAGCTTAATTCTTGCTTGTCCTCGAGTAGGTAAATGATAAAAAGATAATTTTTGATGTGGAATGCTACCTAGCATAATCTTGTTCATGTAATCTAATGATGGCATGAATATTAAGACACGAGTGATTCAAAGCAATAGTCTATAATTTGATATAAAGACATCAATACTCAGGCATACCAACAAACAATCATGCCTTTCAAAATAAAAATGCTAAAGAATGCTATCCCTACAAAATAATATATCCTTGTCATGCTCCATCTTCTTAACACAAAATATAAATCATGTACAACCCTGATGTCAGCCGAGCAATTGGTTCATACTTTTTAACGCGCTTCAGCTTTTTCAACCCACACGCAATACATGAGCATAAGCCATGGATATAGCACTATGGGTGGAATAGAATGCGGTGGTAGGGATCAATAAGGAGAAGTCAAAAAGGGAGAAAGTCTCGCATCAACTAGGTGGATCAACGGGCTATGGAGATGCCCATCCATCGATATCAATGCGAGGAGTAGGGATTGCCTTGCAACGGATGCACTAAGAGCTATAAGTGTATGAAAGCTCAAACTGAAAACTAAGTGGGTGTGCATCCAACTTGCTTGCTCATGAAGACCTCGAGCATTTGAGGAAGCCCATCATCGGAATATACAAACCAAGTTCTATAATGAAAAATTCCCACTAGTTATATGAAAGTGACAACATAGGAGACTCTCTATATGAAAAACATGGTGCTACTTTGAAGCACACGTGTGGAAAAGGATAGTAACATTGCCCCTTCTCTCGTTTTCTCTCATTTCATTTTTTTTGTTTTCTCTTTTTTCTGTGGGCTCCTTTTGGCCTCTTTTTTTAGAACAGTCTCATGGACCTCATCCCCACTTTTTCGAGGACTCATTAGTCTCCACCATTCTTTCCTCACTGGGACAATGCTTTAATAATGATGATCATCACACTTCTATTTACTTACAACTCGATAAAAACTATACAAGATGACTCTATATGAATGCCTCTGGCAGTGTACTAGGATGTGCAATGATCTAGCGTAGCAAAGATAACAAAAAGCGGACAAGCCTTGAAAATATCATGCTAGCTATCTTACGATCATGCAAAGCAATATGACAATGAATGCTCAAGTCATGTATATGATGATGATGGAAGTTGCATGGCAATATATCTCGGAATGTCTATGGAAATGCCATAATAGGTAGGTATGGTGGCTGTTTTGAGGAAGATATAAGGAGGCTTATGTGTGATAGAGCATATCGTATCATGGGGTTTGGATGCAATGGCGAAGTTTGCACCAACTCTCGAGGTGAGAAAGGGCAATGCACGGTACCGAAGAGGCTAGCAAATTGCGGAAAGGTCAGAGTGTGTATAATCCATGGACTCACAGTAGTTATAAAGAACTCACATACTTATTGCGAAAGTCTATTATCCCTCGAAGCAAAGTACTACTACGCATGCCCCTAGGGGGGTGGTTGGTAGGAGTTAACCATCGCGCGCCCCCGACCTCCACGCAAAGGAAGACACTCAATAATAAATCATGCTCCAACTTCTTAGCATAACTAAAGACTATACGTGCATGCTTCGGGAATCACAAACCTTAACACCAATATTCTTACTAAACCACAATCATTCACTAGTACCTCCCACATATCACCATCTTAATATCATAAAACTATTGCAAGGAATCAAACTTATCATATTCAGTGATCTACAAGTTTTATGTAGGATTTTATGACTAACCATGTGAATGACCAATTCCTGTTGACTCTCTAAATAGATATAAGTGAAGCATGAGAGTTTAATTCTTTCTAAAAAAAGACTTGCCCACGCTCTAATAAATATAAGTGAAGCAAAAGAGCATTCTACAAATAACGGTTTTCTATATGTAGAGAAACAGGCATCCAAACTTCAAATGATATAAGTGAAGCACATGAAGCATTCTATAAAGCCATACTCAAAAGATATAAGTGAAGTGCATGAAGCATTCTATAAATCAACCAAGGACTATCTCATACCAGCATGGGGCATTATTAAAAGAAAAAGAAAAAGCAGACGGCGCTCCAAGAATTTACGCATATCATGTGAACAAAACAAAAACCGAGACATACCGATAGTTGTTGAAGAAAGATGGGATGCCTTCTGGGGCATCCCCAAGATTAGACGCTTGAGTCTCCTTGAATATTTAATTGGGGTGCCTTGGGCATCCCCAATCTTGAAATCTTGCCTCTCCTTATTCTCCTCATATCGATACCTCCTCGATCTTCGAACACTTCATCCACACAAAACTTAACCGAACTTTTATTAGAGGGGTTAGTACATATAACATCAAATCCCATCATGTCCTGCTGTAACATTATTGTATAATTATAATAAAACATTACCCACTGTAGTCTATCACAATTCTATGGCTCCCAAGTCAATGGGGCTCAACAAGATTTCAAACATACGCAAATAAAGAAAGTATAACAGCAATCTGTGAAAACAGGAAAGTCTATAAAAATGCAAATGAAACATATACTTATGTAACTCAAAAAATTCTGAAAAATTAGGAAATGATAATTTTTTTGCATATAAGTACTGTGTAAAAAATTCAGAATTTTTACATGTTCCAGTAAATTATAGAAATTCAAACACTACAGCAAAAGTTTATGTTTTTGCACTGCACACACCAAACAAGCAATTTAAACACCCTAAATGTAAATCTTGGATCATTATTTTTATAATACAATGGATTTGTACAAGGGGATAATTACTTTTGTTGAAAAGTTTCTGTAATCAAGGTTCACAAAGTTTCCATGGGCATGAACAAAGTTCAAGACTAGCCCCCACTTCCACATTGCTCATCTGTCTCACTTTCACTTTTCTTTTTGAAATTTTTTTAGGTTCCCCTCTACATTTGTTTGTTTTTAAACTTTTTAAAAGCACACAACAGAATAAAATGACTCTCTAAAACTTCGGGGTTGTCTCCCAGGCAGCGATTTCTTTAAAGCCATTAAGCTAGGCATAAAGTACTCACCCTATCGATCCACCCGGATCCCAAGGTATATCAAAGTCAATTTTAATTAACAATGATTTGTGATTTAGTAGTGAGCACAAAGCAACATATATCATGCAATGACGAAGTCTAACTTTCTTCCTATGCATCGGCATGTCATGAAAGAACAATTAATGCACATCAAGTAAAGGCCAATGCATAGTATAAACAGTTTCTTGCAATTTTATCGTATTGGAAACATAGAGAGGTGGAGATATAGTTCCTCTCTCATAATAATTGCAAGTAGGAGCAGCAATAACATGCATATTAGATTCATCAAAATCATCACGAGTAATAGTAAAACGCAACCCATCAATATAATCCTTAATAAGCGCAAACTTCTCTGATATAGTGTAGTTGGGAGAATTTAAAAAGATAATAGGACTATCATGTATGGGTGCAATAGAAACAATTTCATGTTTAACATAAGGAACTATAGCAAGTTCATCTCCATAAGCATAATTCATATTGGCATCATGGCCACAAGCATAGCAAGCATCAATTTCATTTAAAAGGGATATTTCAAACGAATCAAAGGGATCATAGCATTCATCATAGCATTCATCCTTCGGTAAGCACGAAGGGAATTTAAACAATGTATGATTTGAAGAGTTACTCTCATTAGAAGGTGGGCACGGGTAGCTAATCCACTCTTCCTCCCTTTGTTCTTCACTCTCCTCATCATCTTTTTCATCTAATGAGCTCACAGTTTCAGTAATTTCTTCTTCCATAGGTTCTGGCAAAATATTAGTCTCTTCTTGGGCAGCGGAGACTTTCTCAATAAATTCATCAATATAGGCATTATATTCATAATTCTCATGGCAATATTTAAGTATAGCATAATTTCCAAATCTGTAAATAGTAGCATCACAATCTTCATACTTTTCAAACAAAGATTTAATTTCATAAGCACCCATAAAAGCAACAAATTCTTCTATTAGTTCCACATCATAGTAATCATATATACCATTAGCCTAAGAAGCCAAGGTTTCATTATCATTAAATTCACATTGAAAGGAAAGGTGTGGAGCCTTCATCTTAGAGTAACAAGTATGATCACACCTTAAGCATAAATTCCAAGCATACCAATGCAGCATTTTAATTTGATCCCATAAGAGTTTCCCTTTTTGAGACAAGCGATAATCCCTAAAGTATTCCCGTTGATCATAAGTATCTCCCATTATCAAATTGAATGGAGATTTATCAGGATTATCAAAGTAGTATTTAATGTTTTCCACATAACCAGCATCGAGGGTTTTAGGAGGTTCCCCATCTCCATGAGTAGCAAGTACAACTATTTTTTTGGTATTTCGTGTTCCATATCCATAACTAAAGATATAAAACAAACTTAGAACAAAAAAATAAAAACTACTTAGTGATAAAGAAAACAAGCACACACGAGAATATCAACCCCATGCTATTGCTCCCCGGCAACGGCGCCAGAAAAAGGTCTTGATAACCCACAAGTATAGGGGATCAGTTGTAGCCTTTCTCGATAAATAAGAGTGTCGAACCCAACGAGGAGCTAAAGGTAGAATCAATATTCCCTTCAAGTTCTATCGACCACCGATACAACTCTATGCACACTTAACGTTCGCTTTACCTAGAACAAGAATAAAACTACTTTGTATGTGTAAGGATAAGTTTGCAAGAATAAAACTAGAAGTACTTAGCGAGAATAAAACTACGAGTAATTTGCAAGAATAAAACTACAAGTAATTTGCAAGATAATAAAAGCTAGTTGTTTAGTAGAAAGCTTTTGTAACACAAGAGAAAGATTTGTCCCTAGGCAATCGATAACTAGACCAGTAATCATTATTGCAATTTTATCTGAGGGAGAGGCATGAGCTAACATACTTTCCGTACTTGAATCATATGCACTTATGATTGGAACTCTAGCAAGCATCCGCAACTACCAAAGATCATTAAGGTAAAACCCAACCATAGCATTAAGTAACAAGTCCTCTTTACTCCCATACGCAACAACCCCCTTACTCGGGTGTAAGCTTCTGTCACTCTAGCCGCCCACTATAAGAGTATTATGAACGTATTGCAAACCCTACAGCGGGAATCCCTCATGCTTGCACGACACAGAGGGCACGATAGGACAGCACCAAAATAAAACATACAACTCAAACCAATCACGATCATCAATCAACCCATAGGACAAAAGGAATCTACTCAAACATCCTAGGATTGCCACATATCATTGGATAATAATATATAGAGTTAAGCACCATGTTTAAGTAGAGATTATAGCAGGGAGAAGAGGTGTTACACCGCTGCATAGAGGGGGAGAGAGTTGGTGTTGACGGCGGCGAAGTTGTTGGTGTAGATCGCTGTCACGATGATTGCCCCGGCGGCGTTCCGGCGCCACCAGGAGAGAGGGGGAGAGAGCCCCCCTCCTCCTTCTTCTTCCTTGGCCTCCCCCCTAGATGGGAGGAGAGTTCCCCCTCTGGTCCATGGCCGCCATGGCTCCCGGAGGGCAGGAGCCCCTCCGAGATTGGATCTCTCTCTGTTCTCTTCTATTTCGCGTTCCCGTTTTCTGGCCGAAAACCATTTCTTAAATTCCTGGAGATCCGTAACTCCGATTGGGCTGAAATTTTGAGGGGATTTTTATCCGGATATTAGCTTCCTTGTGGCAGAAGGACACTCTCAACCGACCTACAGGGGAGCCACAAGCCCCCTAGGCACGCCCAGGGGGGCCCGCGCCCTCCAGGCTTGTCGTCTCCTCAGGCATCGTCTCGCGTTGATTCTTTTTCCCAAAAATCACATATATTCCAAAATAAATCTCCATAAATTTTTATCGCGTTTGGACTTCGTTTGTTATGGATTTTCTACGAAACAAAAAACATGCAACAAACAAGAACTGGCACTGGATCAATATGTTAGTCCCAAAAATAATATAAAATGTTGCCAAAAGTATATGAAAGTTTTAGAATATTGGCATGAAACAATCAAAAATTATAGATACGACGGAGACGTGTCAAGACTGTGATTCCCCCACAAGTCGGGATGAGACTCCGGACGAAAAATAAAAAAGAAAAGAAAAAAGAGGCCAAAAAGAGCCCACAAAAAAAGAGAAAAAGAGAGAAGGGGCAATGTTACTCTCCTTTTCAACACTTGTGCTTCAGAGTAGCACCATGTTCTTCATATAGAGAGTCTCCTGAGTTGCCACTTTCATATACTAGTGGGAATTTTTCATTATAGAACTTCGCTTGTATATTTCGATGACGGGCTTCTTCAAATGCCCGAGGTCTTCATGAGCAAGCAAGTTGGATTCACACCCACTTAGTTTCATTTTGAGCTTTCATATACTTATAGCTCTTGGTGCATCCATTGCATGGCAATCCCAACTCCTCGCATTGACATCAATTGATGGGCATCTCCATAGCCCATTGATTAGCCGCGTCGATGCGAGACTATCTTCCTTTTTGACTTCTCCTATTGATCCCTATCACCGCATTCTATTCCACCTTGTGCTATGTCCATGCTCACGCTCATGTATTGCGTGAAGTTAAAAATGATGAAGCGCGTTAGAAGTACGATCCAATTGTCTGGTTTAACACCGGGGTGCTCATGATTTATATTTACGTAGTGAAGGCAGAGTCATGCCATGCTAACATGCTAAAATGAGTGGGGAATAACATTCGTTAAGGATCATATATTTTGAAAGTTTAATAATTATGCTTCTTATATTCATGGATATTATTATGTTGATTTTGTTAATTCACGGCTTCTCAATATTTATACCATAAAAAGAGATTACATGATATACATGTTAGGTAGCATTCCACATCAAAAATTCTGTTTTTATCATTTACCTACTCGAGGACGAGTAGGAATTAAGCTTGGGGATGCTTATACGTCTCCAACGTATCTATAATTTTTTATTGTTCCATGCTATTATAGTATCAATCTCGGATGTTTTATATGCAATTATATCCAATTTTATATCATTTTTTGGGACTAACCTATTAACCTAGTGCCCAGTGCCAGTTGTTGTTTTCTGCTTGTTTTTGGTTTTTTAGGAAATCAGTACCAAACGGAGTCCAAACGCTACGAAGCTTTTTGACGATTTTTTTTCTAGACAAAAGAGAACCTAGAAGCTTCGGGAGGAGACCAGAAGCCTCACGAGGAGGTGACAAGGCAACAGGGCGCACCCCCCGCCTTGTGGGCCCATCATGGCTCCTTTTGACCTAACTCCACTTCTATAAATTCTCAAATGTTGGGAAACCAAAAGAGAACCACCTCAAATAACTTTTCTGCCGCCGCAAGCTTTTGTTCTTCCGCGATCCCATCTGGAGGCCTTTTTCGGCACCCTGACGGAGGGGGAATCGATCACGGAGGGCATCTACATCAACCTTGCTTCCCTACCGATGATGTGTGAGTAGTCTACCACAGACCTACGGGTCCATAGCTAGTAGCTAGATGGCTTCTTCTCTCTCTTTGATCTTCAATACAATGTTCTCCTCGATCTTCTTGGAGTTCTATTCGTTCTTTTGCGGTGTTTTTGTTGGGATCCGATGAATTGTGGGTTTATGATCAGATTATTCAGGATAAGTAATTGAGTCTTTTCTGAACTTTATTATGCATGTATTTCTCTCCGATCTATCCATTTGGTTTGGCCAACTAGATTGATTTATCTTCAGCGGGAGAGGTGCTTTGTAAAATGTTCAATCTTGCGGTGCTCTATATCCCAGTGACAGAAAGGGACAAGACACGTATTTGTATTGTTGCCATTAAGGGTAAAGCGACGGGGTTTATTCATATTGAATGGGTTTACTTTGTCTACATCATGTCATCTAGCTTAAGGCGTTACTCCGTTTTCATTAACTTAATACCCTAGTTGCATGGTGGATAGCGGTCGATGGGTGGAGTAATAGTAGTAGATGCAGGCAGGAGCCAGTCTACTTGTCTCGGACGTGATGCCTATATACATGATCATTGCCTTGAATATCATCATAACTATGTGCTTTTCTATCAATTTCCCAATAGTAATTTTTCTACCCACCGTTTGCTATATGTTCGAGAGAGAAGCCTCTAGTGAAAACTATGCCCCCGGGTCTACTTTACATATAAAAAGAAAACCTAAATATATTTGCTGCAGTTTTCTTTCTTTTATTTTCTTTTGCTATTTACCTATCTATCACTACGAGATTTAATCCATGCAAGTAACGAGTTCAAGGGGATTGACGACCCTCTTGCCTGCGTTGGGTGCAAGTATTTGGTTTTGTGTGTGCAGGTGCTATTCATGAGGCTTTGCGTGATTCTCCTACATGATTGATGATAACCCACAAGTATAGGGGATCAATTGTAGCCTTTCTCGATAAGTAAGAGTGTCGAACCCAACGAGGAGCTAAAGGTAGAATTAATATTCCCTTCAAGTTCTATCGACCACCGATACAACTCTACGCACACTTAACGTTCGCTTTACCTAGGATAAGAATAAACTAGTTTGTATGTGTAAGGATAAGTTTGCAAGATTAAAACTAGAAGTACTTAGCGGGTATAAAATTAGGAGTACTTTGGAAAATAATAAAGGTTAGTTGTTTAGTAGAAAGCTTTTGTAACACAAAGAGAAGGATTTGTCCCTAGGCAATCGATAACTAGACCAATAATAATTATTGCAATTTTATATGAGGGAGAGGCATGAGCTAACATACTTTCCGTACTTGGATCATATGCACTTATGATTGGAACTCTAGCAAGCATCCGCAACAACCAAAGATCGTTAAGGTAAAACCCAACTATAGCATTAAGTAACAAGCCCTCTTTACTCCCATACGTAATAACCCCCTTACTCGGGTTTGTGTTTCAGTCACTCAGGCAACCCACTATAAGCGAATTATGAATGTATTGCAACACCCTACAGTGGTAATCCCACACTTGCGCGACACGAAGGGCACCATAGGACATCACCAAAAATAAAACATACAACTCAAACCAATCTCGATCATCAATAACCCATAGGACAAAACGAATCTACTAAAACATCATAGGATTGCCACACATCATTGCATAATAATATGTAGCATCAAGCACCATGTTCAAGTAGAGAATTACAATGGGAATAGAGAGGTTACACCGCTACATAGAGGGGGAGAGAGTTGGTGATAACGGCGGCGAAGTTGTTGGTGTAGATTGCCGTCACGATGGTTCCCCCGGCGGCGCTCCGGCGCCACCAGGAGAGAGGGGGACAGAGCCCCCCTCCTTCTTCTTCTTCCTTGGCCTCCCCCCTAGATGGGATGAGAGTTCCCCTCTGGTCCAAGGCCGCCATGGCTCCCAGAGGACAGGAGCCCCTCCGAGATTGGATCTCTCTCTCTGTTTCTCTTCTGTTTCCCCTCTGTTTTCTGGCCGAAAACTGTTTCTTATATTGCCGGAGATCTGTAACTCCGATTGGGCTGAAATTTTGAGGGGATTTCTATCCGGATATTAGCTTTCTTGTGGCCGAAGGACACCTCCAACTGACTTACAGGGGCGCCACAAGCCTGCCCGGTGCACCCATGGTAGGGGACGCGCCCCTTGAGCTTGTGGGCCCCTCGAGCATCGTCTCGAGTTGATTCTTTTTCCCAAAAATCACATATATTCCCAAATAAATCTCTGTAAATTTTTATCGCGTTTGGACTTCGTTTGATATGGATTTTCTGCGAAACAAAAAAACATGCAACAAACAGGAACTGGCACTGGGCACTGGATCAATATGTTAGTCCCAAAAATAATAAAAAATGTTCCAAAAGTATGTGAAAGTTGTAGAATATTTCCATGAAACAATAAAAAATGATAGATACGATGGAGACGTATCAGCATCCCCAAGCTTAATTCCTGCTCGTCCTCGAGTAGGTAAATGATAAAAAGATAATTTTTGATGTGGAATGCTACCTAACATAATCTTGATCATATAATCTAATAATGGCATGAATACTAAGATACGAGTGACTCAAAGCAATAGTCTATAATTTGATATAAAGATATCAATACTCAGGCATACCAACAAATGATCATGCCTTTCAGAATAAAAATGCTAAAGAACGCTATCCCTACAAAATCATATAGCCTTGTCATGCTCCATCTTCTTAACACAAAATATAAATCATGTACAACCCCGATGTCAGCCGATCAATTGGTTCATACTTTTTAACGCGCTTCAGGTTTTTCAACCCCTACCACTACAGGAATCAGAGAATTTTCCATCAGTCTGCTCTTTGCCGTCAGCTAGCGGACGACAAAGACCATCTTTGCCCTCTGCTTCCAGAAAGCATACGGCAAAGAGCGGACTGATGGCAAAGATAATGTTTGCCGTTAGTTCACTCTTTGCCGTATGCTGGCAGACGGCAAAGAGCCCGAAAGCAGACGACAAAGAGCAGGCGTGGGGCCCACTGGAGCGCTGCGATGGGTAGTACACTCTTTGTCGTCTGTTCACTCTTTGCCGTCTGCCAGCAGACGACAAAGAGCCCGAAAGCAGACGACAAACAAAATAACCTAACGTATCTAACGGCCTCCTCCGCCCCCACCTCCCTCCCTCTCTCTCTCTCTCTCTCTCTCCCCCCGGCGCCCCCGACGCCCCACCGCCCCCGCCGCGCCACCCGCCGCCCCCGACGCCCCACCGCCCCCGTCGCTGCCGCCGCGGGCGGCCCGCGGCCCCTGCGCCCCATCGCCCCCGCCGCGCCCGTCGCTGCCGCCGCGGTCGGCCCGCGGCCCTGGCGCCCCGCCGCCCCGACGACCCCCTCCGGTGAGGCTTTTTTTTCTTCTCTGTTTTTTTCTTCTTTTTTTCAGAATAAGTAGAAAGTATAAGTAGCAGAATTATAAGTAGAGTAAAGTAGAAAAACTAGAATAAGTAGAAGAAGTAGAAGAAGAATAAGTAGAAGAAGAGGAAAAAGGAAAAAGAAGGAAGAAGAAGATAAAAAAAAAGAAAAGAAGAGAAGAATAAGTAGAAGAAGAGAAAAAGGAAAAGAAGGAAGAAGATGATGAAAAGAAAAGAAGAAGAAGTAGAAGAAGAGGAAAAAGGAAAAGAAAGAAAGGAAGAAGAAGAAGAAGAAGAAGAAGAAGAAGAAGAAGAAGAAGAAGAAGAAGAAGAGGAGGAAGAGGAGGAGGAGGAGGAGAAGAAAAGAAGAAGAAGAAGAAGAAGAAGAAGAAGAAGAAGAAGAAGAAGAAGAAGAAGAAGAAGAAGAAGAAGAAGAAGAAGAAGAAGAGGAAGAAGAGGAAGAAGAAGACGAAGAAGAAGAAGAGGAAGAAGAGGAAGAAGAAGAAGAAGAAGAAGAAGAAGAAGAAGAAAAAGAAGAAGAAAAAGAGGAGAAGAGGAGAAGAAGAAGAGGAGAAAGGAAAAGAAAGGAAGAAGAAGAAGAAAAGAAGAAGAAGAGAAGAGGAGAAGAAGAAGAGGAGAAGAAGAAGAAGAAGTAGAAGAAGAAGAAGACGAAGAAGAAGAAGAAGAAGAAGAGAAGAAGAAAAGGAAGAAGAAGAGGAGAAGAAGAAGAAATAGAGGAGAAGCAGAATAAAAGAAAAGTGGAAAAGTAGTTATATGTTGTGAATTCAAAGCACAGAACACAAAATATGTTGTGAATTACATGCCATCTATATTGTAAATAAGCCTCATTTAAGTTTAATATATATACATAGGAATCATGCACGAAAAGCTGTATGGTAGATCAGATGTTACCTTGTGCATGCTGACCATGGTCCAATTATATTCGCCAGATCTTCTAGCACATTGGCCAAGGAGAGCATATACGATTGCAATTTCAAATTATACTGAAGCAAAGCATGTACATTGAGGGTCATAGTTCGGCTATTAGTAATAAAAAATAAGAAAGTCTGCTTTTTACACCCTAGTCACGACCTAGGTCTTGACCATACAGAAGAAGCCCAGTACGCTTTACTCGCACTATTGCTACCAAGAAAAGCAAGAACATGAGTTGCCACTTGAACTGGTTTATCAACATGATGAATGTGACCATATGCTACAAAGATGCGTTCTTATTCCTCATATCGTATCTTGTATTTTTCATTTAGATGAAGTTTCTTCATTGTGCCTGGTGACTATAAAAAATTATTTATAAGGAAAATATACATGTCTCAAATCAAAATATTTGGTAGAATAGAGAAAATTAGTGAGAAATCTTTTGTATCATGGGAAACTCCTTTTTAAATAACATGTACGCTAGTATGTAGGGGTAGTTATTTAAATAGAAATGTAAGATGAATTAGCATGTCATTATTAGTCATGAACAATCCTATGAATGATTGCCACCCAACTACAACTACAAAATTATATATATTCCATATGATCTGCTCCACGATAAATTTTAGTGTCTCTTGCTAGCAACATGGTAGAATAAACTAAAATATAACAGTTTTGCATGAATAACAAAAAGCATGAAAATCCCTACAGAATAAAGAGACCAGTTTACACTGAAGTTTACTTGAATGAAGTTACACTTAAATTATATACATATTATTATTCATGTCATGTATTCAATTTTTTTGTGTTGTACTAATTTCGTTTACTCTTTGTCATGGCAGGTGTTGAAAGATGGTGGGCGCGGGTCCAGAGCGCTCCGCGAGTACTTCTTCGTCGGTGCCCCGCGGGAGGGCTACCATTCCACCCCTAACTCTCCGGAGAGCGTTGATAGAGAGTATGGGGACACCGGCGGGCGCTTCTTCGTCGGCGTCGTTGCCCACCGGGAGAGGAGGTCGGGGAGGGAAGAAGAGAGGTAGTGGACGTGGTCGCGGGAGAGGTAGACAGACTGCTACGCCTTCCTCTTTGCCACCCCCAGCTCATTCACCCGAGCATAGGACTGCTAGGGTGGACTCGTCTGAGGTGGAGGCTACGGGGACTCCGGACCACGAGCCTCAGGTCGACGGGCCTTCGGCCCACGAGACTCCGGTCCCAGAGGCTTCGGCCCACGAGACTTCGGGCCACGAGACTCCGGACCAGGCTACGTCCCAGGAGACGTCCGGATGGGGTACCTGGCCGGATACGCCTGAGGGGCCGAGTGGCCATGCTGATGGTGACGGGGATGAGTTTACTGATAGTGAGGGCGAGGTGTGTTGGGGAACGTTGCATGGGAAACAAAAAATTTCCTACGCTCACCAAGATCGATCTAGGAGATGAACATCTACGAGAGGAGAGATTGCATCTACATACCCTTGTAGATCACTAAGCGGAAGCGTTAAGAAACGCGGTTGATGTAGTCGAACGTCTTCGCGATCCAATCCGATCCGAGCACCGCACGAGCGGCACCTCCGAGTTTAGCACACGTACGGCTCGGTGACGTCTCCGCCTTCTTGATCTAGCAAGGGAGGGTGGAGAGGTAGATGGGATCTGAACCAGCACGACAGCGTGGTGGTGGTGGCGGCAGCGGAACTCCGGCAGGGCTTCGCCAAGCGCAAACCGGAGGAGGAGATGGAGCAGCAGGAGGGAGAGGAGGCTAGGGTTGTGGATTCTCCAGCCCCCTTGTGCCTCCCACCCTTTATATAGAGGAGAAAACTTGGAGGAGGGGAGTACTATTCACGTGAATAGTAACGTGAATAGTACTTGGCCTCCAAGTCTCTCCCTATTTTCAAGGGATTCGATCTTATCCTCTTATCCCATGTGCATGGGCCAAGTGGGGCTGGGCGCCTGGCCCATGTAGGTCTGGTGCGCCACCCCTTGGTCCATGTGGGACGTTCTGGACAAGTGGGCCCCACCATGGAACCCTCCGGAACATTCTAGAAGTTTCCCGGTACAATACCGGAAAAAACCGAACTTTTCCGGAATCCCGAAAAACAACTTTCTATATATAAATCTTTACCTCCGGACCATTCCGGAGCTCCTCGTGATATCCCGGATCCCATCCGGGACTCCGAACAACCTTCGGACTTTCCACTTATTAATATCCCAAAACTACCCTAGCGTTACCGAACGTTAAGCGTGCGACCCTACGGGTTCGAGAATCATGTAGACATGACCGAGACACCTCTCCGGTCAATAACCAATAGCGGGACCTGGATGCCCATATTGGTTCCTACATATTCCACGAAGATCTTTATCGGTTGAACCACGATGTCAAGGATTCAGTTAATCCCGTATACAATTCCCTTTGTCCGGCGAAATGTTACTTGCCCGAGATTCGATCGTCGGTATCTCCATACCTAGTTCAATCTCGTTACCGGCAAGTCTCTTTACTCGTACCGTAATACAAGATCCCGTGGCTAACTCTTTAGTCACATTGCTTGCAAGCTTATTGTGATGTTGTATTACCGAGTGGGCCCTGAGATACCTTTCCGTCATACGGAGTGACAAATTCCCAGTCTTGATCCATGCCAACTCAACAGACACCCTCGGAGATACCTGTAGAGCATCTTTATAGTCACCCAGTTACGTTGCGACGTTTGATACACACAAGGTACTCCTCCGGTGTCAGTGAGTTGCATGATCTCATGGTCATAGGAACAGATACTTGACATGCAAAAACGATAGCAATAAACTTGACACGATCATATGCTACGTTCATAGTTTGGGTCTTGTCCATCACATCATTCTCCTAATGATGTGATCCCGTTATCAAATGACAACTCATGTCTATGACCAGGAAACCATGGCCATCTTTGATCAACGAGCTAGTCCGGTAGAGGCTCACTAGGGACATGTTGTTGTCTACGTATCCACACATGTATTTGTGTTTCCAACCAATACAATTATAGCATGGATAATAAAAGATTATCATGAACAAGGAAATATAATAATAACCATTTTATTATTGCCTCTAGGGCATATTTCCAACAGTCTCCCACTTGCACTAGAGTCAATAATCTAGCATTACATGGTTATGAATCTAACACCCATAGAATTCTGGTGTTGATCATGTTTTGCCCGTGGAAGAGGTTTAGTCAACGGATCTGTAACATTCAGATCCGTGTGCACTTTGCAAATGTTTATGTCCTCCTCCTTGATCGCATCGCGGATGGAATTGAAGCGTCGCTTTATGTGTCTGGTCCTCTTGTGAAACCTTGGTTCCTTGGCTAGAGCAATGGCACCAGTGTTGTCACAGAACAGAGTCATCGGGTCCAGTGCACTGGGCACAACTCCAAGATCTGTCATGAACTGCTTCATCCAGACACCTTCCTTTGCCAGCTCCGAGGCAGCTATGTACTCTGCTTCGTATGTAGAATCAGCTACCACACTTTGCTTGGAACTGCACCAGCTTACCGCTCCCCCATTTAGAATATATACGTATCCGGTTTGAGACTTAGAGTCATCCGAATCAGTGTCAAAGTTTGCATCGACGTAACCCTTTACGACGAGCTCTTGATCACCTCCATAAACGAGAAACATTTCCTTAGTCCTTTTCAGGTACTTAAGGATATTCTTGACCGCTGTCCAGTGTTCCACTCCTGGATCACTTTGAAACCTTCCGGCCATACTTATGGCAAGGCTGACATCTGGTCTTGTGCACAGCATCGCATACATGATAGAGCCTATGGCAGAAACATAGGGGATGACACTCATCTTTTCTCTATCCTCTGTATTCGCTGGGCATTGAGTCTTACTCAACTTCACACCTTGCAAAACAGGCAAGAACCCCTTCTTGGACTGATCCATTTTGAACTTCTTCAAAACTTTATCAAGGTATGTGCTCTGTGAAAGTCCTATTAAGCGTCTCGATCTATCTCTATAGATCTTGATGCCTAATATGAAAGCAGCTTCTCCTAGGTCCTTCATTGAAAAATTCTTGTTCAAATATTCCTTCACGCTTTCCAAAAGTTCTATATTGTTTCCAATCAGTAATATGTCATCCACATATAATATTAGAAATGCTATAGAGCTCCCACTCACTTTCTTGTAAATACAAGCTTCTCCGTAAACTTGTATAAACCCAAACGCTTTGATCACCTCATCAAAGCAAAGATTCCAACTCCGAGACGCTTGCACCAGTCCATAAATGGATCGCTGGAGTTTGCAAACTTTGTCAGCATTCTCTGGATCGACAAGACCTTCTGGTTGCATCATATACAACTCTTCCTTAAGAAAACCGTTAAGAAACACTGTTTTGACATCCATCTACCAAATTTCATAATCGAAAAATGCAGCTATTGCTAACATGATTCTGACGGACTTAAGCATCGCTACGGGCGAGAAAGTCTCATCGTAGTCAACTCCTTGAACTTGTGAAAAACCCTTTGCCACAAGTCGAGCTTTATAGACGGTGACATTACCGTCTGCGTCTGTCTTCTTCTTGAAGACCCATTTATTCTGAATGGCCTTTCGCCCTTCAGGTAATACTTCCAAAGTCCATACTTTGTTTTCATACATGGATCCCATCTCGGATTTCATGGCCTCTAACCATTTGTCAGAATCTGGGCCCACCATCGCTTCTCCATAGCTCGTAGGTTCATCGTTGTCCAACAACATGGCATTCAAGACAGGGTTACTGTACCACTCAGGAGCAGTACGTATCCTTGTCGACCTACGATGCTCGATAATAACTTGATCCGAAGCTTCATGATCACCATCATCAG
Organism: Elymus sibiricus; assembly: GCA_039707655.1. Lineage (NCBI taxonomy): Eukaryota > Viridiplantae > Streptophyta > Magnoliopsida > Poales > Poaceae > Elymus > Elymus sibiricus. The sequence continues at coordinate 130,411,068 of CM077676.1, read as the reverse complement.
CTTCCTCTTCAACTGACGTAGGTTCCACATAAACATCTTTCTGCACAGTGCTACTCTCTGGTTGAAGTAAAGGTTCAACAACCTCATCAAGTTCTATCTTCCTCCCACTCAATTCTTTCGAGAGAAACTCTTTCTCGAGAAAGGACCCGTTCTTAGCGACAAACACTTTGCCTTCGGATCTGAGATAGAAGGTATACCCAACCGTCTCTTTTGGGTATCCTATGAAGATGCATTTGTCCGCTTTGGGTTCAAGCTTTTCTGGCTGAAGCCTTTTGACATAAGCATCGCATCCCCAAACTTTAAGAAACGACAACTTTGGTTTCTTGCCAAACCACAGTTCATACGGTGTCGTCTCAACGGACTTAGATGGTGCCCTATTTAAAGTGAATGCAGCTGTCTCTAACGCATAACCCCAAAATGATAGTGGCAGATCGGCAAGAGACATCATAGAACGCACCATATCCAATAAGGTTCGATTACGACGTTCGGACACACCATTACGCTGTGGTGTTCCAGGTGGCGTCAACTGTGAAACAATTCCACATTTTCTTAAGTGACTGCCAAACTCATAACTCAGATATTCTCCCCCTCGATCAGATCGTAGGAACTTGATCTTCTTGTTACGATGATTCTCAACTTCACTCTGAAATTGCTTGAACTTTTCAAACGTTTCAGACTTGTGTTTCATTAAGTAAATATACCCATATCTACTCAAATCGTCGGTGAAGGTGAGAAAATAACGATATCCACCGCGCGCCTCAATGCTCATCAGACCGCACACATCAGTATGTATGATTTCCAACAAGTCACTTGCTCGTTCCATTGTTACGGAGAACGGGGTCTTAGTCATCTTGCCCATGAGGCATGGTTCGCATGTGTCAAGTGATTCAAAATCAAGTGACTCCAAAAGTCCATCAGCATGGAGTTTCTTCATGCGTTTTACACCAATATGACCTAAGCGGCAGTGCCACAAGAAAGTGGTACTATCATTATGAACTCTACATCTTTTGGCATCAATGTTATGAACATGTGTATCATCACTATCGAGATTCAATAAGAATAAACCCCTCACAATGGGTGCATGACCATAAAAGATATTACCCATATAAATAGAACAACCATTATTCTCTGATTTAAATGCGTAACCGTCTCGCATTAAACAAGATCCAGATATAATGTTCATGCTCAACGCAGGCACTAAATAACAATTATTCAGGTTCATCACTAATTCCGATGGTAATCGAAGAGCGAGCGTGCCGACGGCGATCACATCAACCTTGGAACGATTTCCCACGTGCATCGTCACTTCGTCCTTCGCCAGCCTCCGTCTATTCCGCAGTTCCTGCTTTGAGTTGCAAATGTGAGCAACCGCACCGGTATCAAATACCCAGGCACTACAACGAGAGTTGGTAAGGTACACATCAATAACATGTATATCACATATACCTTGTTTGGCGTTGGCCCCGTTCTTGTCGGCCAGATACTTGGGGCAATTCCGCTTCCAGTGGCCAGTTCCCTTGCAATAGAAGCACTCAGTTTCTGGCTTGGGCCCAGCCTTGGGTTTCTTCACGGGAGGGGCAACTACTTGGCCACTCTTCTTGGAGTTTCCCTTCTTGCCCTTGCCATTCTTCTTGAAACTAGTGGTTTTATTGACCATCAACACTTGATGCTCCTTCTGGATGTCTGACTCAGCGACTTTCAGCATCGCAAACAGCTCGGCGACTGACTTGTTCATCCCTTGCATGTTATAGTTCAACACAAAGCTCTTGTAGCTAGGTGGTAGCGATTGAAGAACTCTGTCAGTGATCGCCTCTGGCGGGAGCACAACTCCCAACTCAGCCAGACGGTTGTAATACCCAGACATTTTGAGTATGTGTTCACTGACAGACCCGTTCTCCTCCATCTTGCAAGCATAGAACTTATCGAAGGTCTCATACCTCTCGATCCGGGCATTCTTCTCAAAAATAAACTTCAACTCCTGGAACATCTCATATGTTCCATGACGTTCAAAACGCCTTTGAAGTCCCGGTTCCAAGCCATACAACATGGCGCACTGAACTATTGAGTAGTCATCAACACGCGCCTGCCAGGCGTTCATAACGTCCACAGACGCTGGAGGGGGTTGCTCACCAAGCGGTGCATCAAGGACATAAGCCTTTTGGGCAACCGTGAGGATAATCCTCAGATTACGGGCCTAGTCTACAAAGTTACTTCCATCATCTTTCAGCTTGGCTTTCTCTAGGAACGCATTGAAATTCAGGGAAGCTACTGCGCGAGCCATTGTTCTACAACATAAATTTGCAGAGACAACTTAGACTATTGTTCAAGATAACGAGTTTAGTTTACTTAAAAACTCCCACTCAAATCGACATCCCTCCGGTCATCCGAGTGTAACATGATCCAAATTCACCAACCCAAGTCCGATTATCACGTGAGATGAGGTGGTTTGAATGGTGAACATCTTCATGTTGATCATATCTACTATATGACTCATGTTCGACCTTTCGGTCTCTTATGTTCCGAGGCCATGTTTGTACATGCTAGGCTCATCAAGTTTAACCCAAGTGTTCCGCATGTGCAAAACTGGCTTGCACCCGTTGTATGTCAACGTAGAGTCTATCACACCCGATCATCACGTGGTGCTTCGAAAATGACGAACTTTCGCAACGGTGCACACTTGGGGAGAACACAATTTTATCTTAAAATTTTAGAGAGGGATCACCTTATAATGCTACCGTCGTCCTAAGCAAAATAAGATGCATAAAAAGATTAACATCACATGCAAATCATTAGTGACATGATATGGCCATGAACTTGTGCTTTTGATCTCCATCTCCAAAGCACCGGCATGATTTCCATCGTCACCGGCATGACACCATGATCTCCATCATCATGATCTCCATCATCGCGTCGCCATCGGGACTGTCACGCCAACCATGCTTCTACTACTATTGCTACCATTTAGCGATAAAGTAAAGCATTACATAGCGCTTAATGATTGACACGCAGGTCATACAATAATTAAAGACAACCCTATGGCTCCTGCCGGTTGCCGTATTCATCGACATGCAAGCCGAGATAAACTATTACAAAATATGATCATCTCATACATCAAATATATTTCATCATATCTTTGGCCATATCATATCACAACATACCCTGCAAAAACAAGTTAGACGTCCTCTAATTTGTTGTTGCATGTTTTACGTGGCTGCTATGGGTATCTAGCAAGAACGATTCTTGCCTACGCAAAACCACAACGGTGATATGCAAGTTGCTATTTAATCTTCTACAAGGACCGCCTTCGTCGAATCCGATTCAACTAAGGTGGGAGAGACAGACACCCGCCAGCCATCTTATGCAACAAAGTCGCATGTCAGTCGATGGAACCGGTCTCATGTACGTGGACATGTAAATTTGGTCCGGGCTGCTTCATCCCACAATACCGCTGAATCAAGAAAAGACCAAGGAAGGAAGCAATCTGAATATCAACGCACACAAACTCCTTTGTGTTCTACTCGTGATGTCATCTACGCAAAGACCTAGCTCATGATGCCACTGTTGGGGAACGTTGCATGGGAAACAAAAAATTTCCTACGCTCACCAAGATCGATCTAGGAGATGAACATCTACGAGAGGAGAGATTGCATCTACATACCCTTGTAGATCGCTAAGCGGAAGCGTTAAGAAACGCGGTTGATGTAGTCGAACGTCTTCGCGATCCAATCCGATCCGAGCACCGCACGAGCGGCACCTCCGAGATTAGCACACGTACGGCTCGGTGACGTCTCCGCCTTCATGATCCAGCAAGGGAGGGTGGAGAGGTAGATGGGATCTGAACCAGCACGACGGCGTGGTGGTGGTGGCGGCAGCGGAACTCCGGCAGGGCTTCGCCAAGCGCAAACCGGAGGAGGAGATGGAGCAGCAGGAGGGAGAGGAGGCTAGGGTTGTGGATTCTCCAGCCCCATTGTGCCTCCCACCCTTTATATAGAGGAGAAAACTTGGAGGAGGGGAGTACTATTCATGTGAACAGTAACGTGAATAGTACTTGGCCTCCAAGTCTCTCCCTATTTTCAAGGGATTCGATCTTATCCTCTTATCCCATGTGCATGGGCCAAGTGGGGCTGGGCGCCTGGCCCATGTAGGGCTGGTGCGCCACCCCTTGGTCCATGTGGGACGTTCTGGACAAGTGGGCCCCACCATGGAACCCTCCGGAACATTCTAGAAGCATCCCGGTACAATAACGAAAAAAACCGAACTTTTCCGGAATCCCGAAAAACAACTTTCCATATATAAATCTTTACCTCCGGACCATTCCGGAGCTCCTCGTGATATCCTGGATCCCATCCGGGACTCCGAACAACCTTCGGACTTTCCACTTATTAATATCCCAAAACTACCCTAGCGTTACCGAACGTTAAGCGTGCGACCCTACGGGTTCGAGAATCATGTAGACATGACCGAGACACCTCTCCGATCAATAACCAATAGCGGGACCTGGATGCCCATATTGGTTCCTACATATTCCACGAAGATCTTTATCGGTTGAACCACGATGTCAAGGATTCAGTTAATCCCGTATACAATTCACTTTGTCCGACGATATGTTACTTGCCCGAGATTCGATCGTCGGTATATCCATACCAAGTTCAATCTCGTTACCGGCAAGTCTCTTTACTCGTACCGTAATACAAGATCCCGTGGCTAACTCTTTAGTCACATTGCTTGCAAGCTTATTGTGATGCTGTATTACCGAGTGGGCCCTGAGATACCTTTCCGTCATACGGAGTGACAAATTCCCAGTCTTGATCCATGCCAACTCAATAGACACCCTCGGAGATACCTGTAGAGCATCTTTATAGTCACCCAGTTACGTTGCGACGTTTGATACACACAAGGTACTCCTCCGGTGTCAGTGAGTTGCATGATCTCATGGTCATAGGAACAGATACTTGACATGCAAAAACGATAGCAATAAACTTGACACGATCATATGCTACGTTCATAGTTTGGATCTTGTCCATCACATCATTCTCCTAATGATGTGATCCGGTTATCAAATGACAACTCATGTCTATGAGCAGTAAACCATGGCCATCTTTGATCAACGAGCTAGTCCGGTAGAGGCTCACTAGGGACATGTTGTTGTCTACGTATCCACACATGTATTTGTGTTTCCAACCAATACAATTATAGCATGGATAATAAACGATTATCATGAACAAGGAAATATAATAATAACCATTTTATTATTGCCTCTAGGGCATATTTCCAACAGGTTGAGGGGGCCACCGTGTACCAGCGTGGTGGTACATGGCACCCGCCCCTGCCGGCGACCCGCTAGCAGAGGCCGGTGATTAGGCCTGATGGGGAGAAGTAAGTGCATTTACTCTTTTTGTAACTTTTGCCTTCACGTTTCTTCAAATATCTAATGCGTTGGCCTTGTCATACTGCAGGGGTTGGGTACACGCCACTGGAGTCCGCAGGCCCAACACCGTCCTTGGTGTGCTTTGCCGGCAAAATTTCCCGGGGTTTGTCACGTTGCCCGGTGAGGGTCAGCTTCCACAGCTAGGATTGAGCTGGGAGCACTACTTGGCTGCCCAGGCCCCGCCGGAGGAGATGATTGACGGTGTCTTGTGCCACATGAGGGCCGAGATTGTGATCAGAAGCTTTTGGGTAATTTCTCCTTTACACAATTAAAAATTAACAATAGCTAGTTATTGTACTAATCTGTGTTGTCTCGTTTGATTGCAGACCTTCTACAGGTGTGAGGAGGGATATGAGGAGGACGCGGCAAAGGTTATCGATACCGAGTGCAAGCGCCTACTACAAAACTTACGGCACGAGGCTCGGCCGCAGGCTGTTCGAGACTACTACGCCACGCGTGGTATTAAGAAGGACAAGCCGTCGTGCCAGGCTAAGTTTCTGAAGAAGAATCAGTACATGAAGCTAATTACCTATTCTTAAGGCATTGTACTTAGTTTCCTTGATTTGATTCGTAGGCGTAGCGCTCAAATTTCTCTTTACTAACTTAGGTGCCCCCAAGATGGTGTGCGGATAAGATGGATTGTTGGGAGGCGTTGGTGGATGAGTGGTGCACAGACCGCTGGCGAGCCGTCCACGACAATGCCAAGGACCGGCGTGCCCAAATGGTTGGTGTGCCACACCATCAAGGCAGCGCCAACTTATATCAGTTCGGGCGAAACTGGGTATGTGGTTTGCTTCATGATTCATGCAATTCATTCTTCATGCTAGCTTGAGCCCTTTACTAATAATTTGTTCCTCTCTTTTAGGTGCGACACAATAACACGGAGGTGCCAGAGGTGTACGACCTCTATGCCATGGCCCATACTGCCTCGTACAAGAAGGCCAAGGCATTCTCTGAGTCTGACCTCGCTCATCCAAAAAAATTCACCAACATCTCCTCCCACCACAAGCTCGTGAGGTACAACAAGGAGGCGAAGGCGAGGAAAGGGGATGACTATAACCCGAGCCAGAATCCTATTGATCCAGAGTTGGTGATGATATCTGGTGATGGGAGGCCCCATGGCTCATTAGCCATTGGAGACGGACTGATACGTTGTCCTCTCACTCTCCCGGAGATCAAGGCACGCCAAACGAGCTCCTGTCCTGAGATAAGGCCTCGTCCACGGCCAGTCGATCTCGCCATCGAGGTTAGTTATACGGACTCAGATATCTTTCCTCCATTACATTGTGTGTGTGGCCATCGATGATTACAATGCTAACGAGGAGTGGTGTTGCAGGCTGCTCTTCAGAAAGAGAGAGCGACAACCCAGGCGCTTCTGGAGGAGAGGGACCAGGTGGCGGCGGAGAAGGAACGGCTGGCGGAGGAAAAGACGGCTAGGTTGTTGGAGGAGGAGAGGGCACGGAACATGGCGGCTCACGTGGCCATGTACGAGCTCTTCGTGGTAAGTTTCTTCTGCATATTAGTCAAATCAGGCACGTAATGTTCGTTTCATTACTAACGAAACCAAATGTGCAGTCTATGTGCGAGAAGACCGGTCAGACCCCTCCGCCGATGCCAGTCATTACTCCGGTGGGAACGGTGAGTTTCATTTGAATGGTCATTAGTTACTAGCTAGTCTTAACATTTGAGTGTCATCATGCTAACGAGACATTGCAAATGATCTTTGGTGCAGCATAACTCCGGAGCCGCATCGCACACCCCTTCTCCAGGTGAAACCGGCCAGAGCAACCCCGGTGCTTGACCTCCGTGATGATGACGACGGTAAGTTTTCTCTAGTGTTTTGCTTAACAAATGCATACTTAGCTTCGTACATGCTAGTTAGCCCTATTATGCCACATACTTAGCTTATTTTCCCCAAAAAAGACATACTTAGCTAATTATCCCCCAAAATGACATAATTAGCTTATTTAGTTCATTTATGACATAATTAGCTTAGTTAGGTAAAAAATGGCATAATAACCTTGGTTATCTCATAAATGTCATATACTTAGCTTATTTTCCTCCAAAATGACATAATAAGCTTAGTTAGCTCTAAAATGGCATAATTACCTAAGTTAGCTCTAAAATGACACAAATAAGGAATAAGAAGAAAAAAAACAAGGAAGAGGAGAAAAGGAAAGAATAGAAGAAGAAAGAGAAGAAAAAGAAAGAATAAAAGAAGAAGAATGAGAAGGAAAAGGATAAAAATATAGAAGAGAAGAAATATGAGAAAAAGATAGAAGAAGAAGAAAATATATTCTTATTCTTCCTTTTTCTCTTCTTTCTTTTTCTCCATCTTCTATTCCTTCTTATTCTGAAAGATGAGAAAAAGATAGAAGAAGAAGAAAATATATTCTTATTCTTCCTTTTTCTCTTCTTTCTTTTTCTCCATCTTCTATTCCTTCTTATTCTTATTCTTCTTCTTCTTCTTCTTCTTCTTCTTCTTCTCTTTCTTCTTCTTCTTCTTCTTCTTCTTCTTCTTCTTCTTCTTCTTCTTCTTCTTCTTCTTCTTCTTCTTCTTCTAACTTTCTTACTCCCATTTTTGCAGATTTGATTCACTTCATGGAAGCTGGCATTGATGGACTGCTAGTGTTTATTTTTTGTTTTGATTTGTATTGATGAACAATGTGAAACTATGTATGTATATATGGATGAACGGTGTGAAACTATGTATGTTTTGGTTCTTTTAATAGCCTATGTGTTATCTTGTTCAAAATTTCACGATAATGTTGGATACATGGCCTATGCTTCTTTCTGAAACTATATATATCATATATGTGTTGTGAAAATGCAGGGAAATAACAGAAAACAGACAAAAAAGAGGCAATACAGGTACTTTGCCATCTGCCAGCGGACGGCAAAGACATTTGCAATCGGTAGGCAGACGGCAAAAGTGCCACGTGGAAGCAACCTGTGCAACCTGGGAGCACCAGGTGTGACCCATTTGGTCATTTTGCCGTCCGCTGGCAGACGGTAAAGTATGCCGTTAGTTTGCTGTCCGCTGGCAGACGGCAAAGTCTGCAGTTAGCCAGACCAGGCCACAGTACTGCTGACAGGACTGCTGACGTCATATGGCAGACGGCAAAGGCAGGTGTTATTTTGCCATCAGCTGGCGGACGGCAAAGTATGCCGTTAGCCACCTAACGGGGCTAACCGCTATACGTTGCCGTCTACGTACTTTGCCGTCAGCTTGGCCAGGAACACCGACGGCAAATATCTTTGCCGTCCGCTGCGCTTATGCAGATGGCAAAGTAGCTCATTACCGTGACTTTCTATGCCGAAAGTGGGGCCATCAGCCAGCAGACGGTAAAGGTGTTTGCTGTCCGTGGCCTGGTCCTTTGCCGTCTGCTATGGCAGACGGCAAAGTAGCAGATTCCTGTAGTGCACGCAATACATGAGCGTGAGCCATGGACATAGCACTATACGTGGAATAGAATGCGGTGGTAGGGATCAATAAGGAGAAGTCAAAAAGGGAGAAAGTCTCGCATCAACTAGGCAGATCAACGGGCTATGGAGATGCCCATCAATCGATATCAATGCGAGGAGTAGGGATTGCCATGCAACGGATGCACTAAGAGCTATAAGTGTATGAAAGCTCAAACTGAAAACTAAGTGGGTGTGCATCCAACTTGCTTGCTCATGAAGACATCGGGCATTTGAGGAAGCCCATCATCGGAATATACAAGCCAAGTTCTATAATGAAAAACTCCCACTAGTATATGAAAGTGACAACATAGGAGACTCTCTATATGAAAAACATGGTGCTACTCTGAAGCACAAGTGTGGTAAAGGATAGTAGCATTGCCCCTTCTATCTTTTTCTCTCATTTTTTTCTTCTTTTTTTATGTTTTTTTCTTCCTTTTTTCCTTTTTTTTGTTGGGCTCTTTTTTGGCCTCCCTTTTTTTTGGGCTCTTTTTGGCCTCTTTTTTTTTTCTCACTAGGACAATGCTCTAATAATGATTATCATCACCCTTTTATTTACTTATAACTCAATATTACAAGTCGATACTAGAACAATATGACTCTATATGAATGCCTCTGGTAGTGTACCAGGATGTGCAATGATCTAGCGTAGCAAAGATATCAAAAAACAGACAAGCCATGAAAATATCATGCTAGCTATCTTATGATTATGCAAAGCAATATGACAATGAATGCTCAAGTCATGTATATGATGATGATGGAAGTTGCATGGCAATATATCTCGGAATGGCTATGGAAATGCCACAATAGGTAAGTATGGTGGCAGTTTTGAGGAAGATATAAGGAGGCTTATGTGTGATAGAGCGTATCAAATCACGGGGTTTGGATGCACCGGCGAAGTTTGCACCAACTCTCGAGGTGAGAAAGGGCAATGCACGGTACCGAAGAGGCTAGCAAATTGCGGAAAGGTGAGAGTGCGTATAATCCATGGACTCACATTAGTCATAAAGAACTCACATACTTATTGTGAAAGTCTATTAGCCCACGAAGCAAAGTACTACTATGCATGCCCCTAGGGGGGGAGGTTGGTAGGAGTTAACCATCGCCCCCCCCCCCCCCGACCTCCACGCAAAGGAAGACACTCAATAATAAATCATGCTCCAACTTCATAGCATAACTAAAGACTATACGTGCATGCTTTGGGAATCACAAACTTTAACACCAATATTCTTACTAAACCACAATTATTCACTAGTAGCTCCCACATATTACCATCTCAATATCGCAAAACTATTGCAAGGAATCAAACTTATCATATTCAGTGATCTACAAGTTTTATGTAGGATTTTACGACTAACTATGTGAATGACCAATTTCGGTTGACTCTATAAATAGATATAAGTGAAGCTTGAGAGTTTAATTCTTTCTACAAAAGACTTGCCCACGCTCTAATAAATATAAGTGAAGCAAAAGAGCATTCTACAAATAACGGTTTTCTATATGTAGAGAAACAGGCTTTCAAACTTCAAATGATATATGTGAAGCACATGAAGCATTCTATAAAGCCATACTCAAAAGATATAAGTGAGGTGCATGAAGCATTCTATAAATCAACCAAGGACTATCTCATACTAGCATGGTGCATTACTAAAATAAAAATAAAAAAGCACACGACGCTCCAAGAATTTACGCATATCATGTGAACAAAACAAAAACCGAGACATACCGATAATTGTCGAAGAAAGATGGGATGCCTTCCGGGGCATCCCCTAGATTAGACGCTTGAGTCTCCTTGAATATTTACTTGGGGTGCCTTGGGCATCCCCAAGCTTGAACTCTTGCCTCTCCTTATTCTCCCCATATCAATACCTCCTCGATCTTCGAACACTTCATCCACATAAAACTTAACAGAACTTTTTATTAGAAGGGTTAGTACGTATAACATCAAATCCTATTATGTCCTGTTGTAACATTATTGCATAATTATAATCAAACATTACTCACTGTATTCTATCACAATTCTATGGCTCCCAGGTCAGTGGGGCTCAACAAGATTTCAAACATACGTAAATAAAGAAACTATAACAGCAATCTATGAAAACAGGATAGTCTGTAAAGATACAGAGGAAACATATACTTCTGTAACTCCAAAAATTCTGAAAAATTAGCAAGTAATAAAAAAATTACATAGCAGTACTGTGTAAAATGTTTATAAATTTTGCACGCTCCAGTAAAATATGTAAATTCAAATACTACAGCAAAAGTTTCTGTTTTTGCACTGCACACACCAAACAAGCAATTTAAACATCCTAAAGGTAAATCTTGGTACATTATTTTTCTAATACAATGGATTTGTACAAGGGGATAATTATTTGTGTTGAAAAGTTTCTGTAATTCAAGATTCACAAAGTTTCCATGGGCATGAACAAAGTTCAAGGCATGCTCCCACTTTAACGGTGCTCGTCTTTCTCACTTGTACTTTTCTTTTTGAAAAAGTTTCAGGTTCCCCTCTATATTTTTTTGTTTTTAAACTTTTTTAAAAGCACACAACAGAATAAAATGACTCTCTAAAACTTCTGGGTTGTCTCCCAGACAGCGCTTTCTTTAAAGCCATTAAGCTAGGCATACAGTGCTCAAGTAATTGATCCACCCGGATCCCAAGGTATATCAATGCCAATTTTAATTAACAATGATTTGTAATTTAGTAGTGAGCACAAAGCAATATATGTCATGCAATGACGAAGTCTAACTCTCTTCCTATGCATCGGCATGTCATAAAAGAACAATTCATGCACATCAAGTAAAGGCCAATGCATAGTATAAACAGTTTCTTGCAATTTTATCGTATTGGAAACATGGAGAGTTTGAGATGTGGTTCCTCTCTCATAATAATTGCAAGTAGGAGCAGCAAGCACATGCATATTATATCCATCAAAATCATCATGTGTAATAGGAAAACGCAACCCATCAATATAATCCTTAATAAGTGCAAACTTCTCCGATATAGTGTAGTTGGGAGAATTCAAAAAGATAATAGGACTATCATGTGTGGGTGCAATAGCAACAATTTCATGTTTAACATAAGGAACTATAGCAAGTTCATCTTCACAAGCATCATTCATATTGGCATCAAGGCCACAAGCATAGCAAGCATCAAGTTCATCGAAAAGGAATATTTCAAATGAATCAAAGGGATCATAGCAATCATCCTTCGGTAAGCACGAAGGGAAATTAAACAATGTATGAGTTGAAGAGTTACTCTCATTAGAAGGTGGGCACGGGTAGCTAATCCGCTCTTCCTCCTTTTGTTCTTCGCTCTCCTCGTCATCTTTTTCATCTAATGAGCTCACATTGTCAGCAATTTCTTTTTCCATAGACTCCTGCAAAATGTTAGTCTCCTCTTGGACAGTGGGGACTTCCTCAATATATTATTTAACATAAGCATTAGAAGCATAATTTTCATATCAATATTTAAGTATGGCAAAATTTTCAAATTTGTAAAGAGTAGCATCACACTTTTCAATCAAAGAAGCAATTTCATAGGCACCCTTAAAAGAAACAAATTCTTCAATTTGTTCAATATCATAGTAACTATAAACACCTTTGGCATAAGAAGATAAGATTCCATTATCCATAACCTCACATTGGTAGGAAAGGTATTTTTTAGGGTCTTCGAAACAAAAGTAAAATCATATATTTCGCATAAATTCCAAGCATAGCATTGCAAACAATTAATTTGATGCCTTCAGAGTTTCCCTTTTTGAGACAAGCGGTGTCGCACAAAATAAGCATGCTCATCTAATGATTTTCCCTCAACTAAGCTAGTTGGGTTTTCAGCACGAGCACAAAGGGATCAAAGATGATCCAAGTAGAAAGCTTCAGCAGTATGAAAGATTTTGGGTGGTTCTTCAACCATTGGGTTAGCAAGTATAACTAATTTTTTTTTGGTATTTTATGTTTCCTACCCATAACTAAAGATTGAAAACAAGAGCACAAAATAAAAACTACTTAGTGATAAAGCAAACAAGCACACACGAGAATATCAACCCGACGCTGTTGCTCACCGGCAACGGCGCCAGAAAAGGGTCTTGATAACCCACAAGTATAGGGGATCAATTGTAGCCTTTCTCGATAAATAAGAGTGTCGAACCCAACGAGAAGCTAAAGGTAGAATTAATATTCCCTTCAAGTTCTATCGACCACCGATACAACTCTATGCACACTTAACGTTCGCTTTACCTAGAACAAGAATAAAACTACTTTGTATGTGTAAGGATAAGTTTGGAAGAATAAAACTAGAAGTACTTAGCAGGAATAAAACTAGGAGTACTTTGCAAAATAATAAAGGTTAGTTGTTTAGTAGAAAGCTTTTGTAACACAAAGAGAAGGATTTGTCCCTAGGCGATCGATAACTAGACCGGTAATCATTATTGCAATTTTATATGAGGGAGAGGCATGAGCTAACATACTTTCCGTACTTGGATCATATGCACTTATGATTGGAACTCTAGCAAGCATCCGCAACTACCAAAGATCATTAAGGTAAAACCCAACCATAGCATTAAGTAACAAGTCCTCTTTACTCCCATACGCAACAACCCCCTTACTCGGGTTTATGTTTCAGTCACTCACGCAACCCACTATAAGCGAATTATGAACGTATTGCAACACTGTGACACCCCGATTTTTGGCCCTTTCTTTTTCTTTTGGATTTCTTCGAATTTTTATTTGGAATTCCTTTTCTGTGGCTCTGTGGTCTTAAAACCTGGGAAGACCATCTCTTCTTCCTCTCCCAAGTGGCTTGTCACTCTCAAATCCATCCCAAGACCATGTCATTTCCATCTTAGCCCAACTCCAAATTCTTTTTCTTGCGAATATTCCTTTTTCTATTAAAGGAATAACCCTGTTTGCTCTAGGTTGTGAAGCAACCTATATTTCTGTCTTTCCTAAAATTCCCACAAAATTCTCAAAATTCCTTTGGACCTTATGGACCTTGGATATGTCAAAATATTCAAGATTCCATGCTCATGGTGAGCACACCATCCAATCTTTGTTTCTGATCATAATTTCAGTTTGTGAAGCAACTATATTTTATATGGCTTCATAAATTCTGAAATTTTACCAGGACATTATCCTACCTAGATAACCTCCCTCCACCAAATCTGGGCTCATTTTATCTATCCATTATTTCCCTATAATTCCCCCAAGTTTCTGTCCAGACGAAAGCATTGTGAAGGAAGTACCATTTTTGTTTATCCAAACTAGCGGAGTGACCCGCGCATTTACGCGGCTAGACTTGCTATGTAGTGGCTATATATCAAATATTAATTTGGATATGAAACTTGCAGATTTTTTTCCTTAATTGGGCAATCACAATAATTATTTAAAATTTGGAGTATGATTTAGGCAAAACTGAACCATATTTTAATATGGTGTCATCTTTTGAGGAAATTTGGAAAGGTTCTGCCTAAAAATACATACCATTTTTTACTGTTCATGTGCACATGATAGACAATTTAATTTGAGAAAACTTTATTTCACATAGAAACGGAATATATGTGTATGGTTAATTTTAGCATTTTTACCATTCTAATATTTGCTTCTATCGTGTTAGTACCATTGATGTGGCGGTTCACCTAGCCATTTGTACCGTAGCTTGCCTTTCACAGGTGAACCATCCATTTTGTATGGACCGGCCATTTAGATACATTAAAACTGAGCACCTTCCCTGCCCTCTTAGGCCATCAACGTCCCTAGCCGTTCGATCCTCGCTTTTGAGCATTTTTGTCCATCAGATTAGGTGTGAATTGCATGTAATCTGGCTTCGCTCGCTATTAACGATCGCTAATCATATTGGGTTGCTGCTCCGGTCACTTTTTTGAGCGTCTCACGTTAAATTGGGCCTAATGGGCCTGTAGCAGCCTCCCCTACGTGAAGCCAGAAATAGAAAAGGACAGGACTATGTGACCCTCGTTTCGTTCGCAAGGTCTCACGCTCCCACCCCCGCCTGATGGCGACCACGCTAGGTTCAGAAAGAGGCGACTCAGTCGAGCGATAGGCTCACGTCCGATGAATCATGCCGCCTCGGCTTTGTGGTCATGATTCCTAGCGCCGCCACGATGTTGGCCAGTGGCCGTTATCCTCATTCTCTGGTCAGTTTTAACAGGGAGAGGGGAGCCACTCTCAGATCGGCGGCGATGAGGGGATCCACTACTCCAATCTCAGGCAACCGATGCATCAGGGAAGGACTTCGATGCAGCGGGAGATGGTCTTCACTTCGTGGCTGTGTAGGGCTCCAGCCTTAAGGAAGGATCGTTGGCTGCGACCTAGGTTTGCCCCTACACAAACGACTCAGCAAGGCAAAAGGGTCCCTACTTCCCCATGGCGTCCACTGGTACAGACCATTCCCTCCCCTTTATCTTGGATGCTCTTATAACCAGGGTACTCTACTGGTTTGGATTTGTACCTTCCACATTCCAAGAAGTAGTATTTCAGTGCAATCAGAAAGTCACCCAGTTGATAGGAATTTTGAGCACAAGGTCACCAACGTGTGTTCTTTACAGCAAAATCATTATGCCCGTATTCTTCTCAGTCATTATAGAACGACAATACTACTATCAATAGATCAATTGATTCATCTTTTCCTATAAATCCGACAGAGTAAGGTGAAGGCTTTGAATTTCAGTGTGTATATTTACTCTTTAAAAAAAACACGTGCTTAGCTCTCTAATTTTCGTCAACTGATTTAATTTATCTTTGTGTTACAAACTGACTTCCTTCATGCTAACTTACCAGCGACTGCTCCTCCGCACAAGAATCTCATCGATCCACTCTTATGCAGGCCCTCACATTCAGGTTAATTTCTTTTACTTATTCATTTACTTGAATTATTAGCTTTCTTCATCTTATCATTATGATGGTGCACGTTGCACATCATAAATTATTTACCAGAGAAGATACGATTTATTTTTTCACTGCCTGTTGAATGTTTCTAATATTGCTCGCAACTACAAAGCTGCCAATATATGGTCTAGGGCTTGAGCATTTTTTTGTCTGAGGTAGGCATTTGATTTCTGACCCATTGCAAATTTTCTCACACGTAACACAGTCATGTTTGTTAGTGGAATAAATAATCATATTCATAAGTGAATTATTTTTCTTGGATTTAATGGTTCTATCTTCGGTTCAAGGGGAGTTCTCTATATACCATTACAATTTTTGAAATTTTGCATCGTAAAACTACGCTATGAAATGAATTGCCATGTTAACTTAATTTAAGAAAAAGATTATTTGGGTCCATATATTTGTATCAATTCCTAACATTACAGTGCCAAAATAGACGGGCGCAGCAACGCGCGCTATCAATGATCCAGTCTTCTCTTACAACCCAGTCCGTTTCTTCTTATGTAGTACGTACTGCTTCATTTTCCTTCCTCTCTTTCACCCACCTTCCTTTCCTCCCTCTAACCTACTGCATAACTATAACTAATGTAGGTTCTAACTTCCATCAGCTTTTATCTTCCCTGGCTATCAGGCACGCCTTTGTGACTGAGTTGACCATTATAACACCACGTGGGCGTGACCATATACCTGTTTCCAGTCACCACTAATGTCTTATCAATCTTCACGCATTGTAAGGCCCCTTAGTATTTCCTCTCTCCTAAAATATCCACATTTCATACTGGCCCACAACCCTTGAATGCACCATGGCTCGTACTTTGTTTTATCTCATCAGATAATGCACCAACTTGCCCGAGTGAAGTCTGTGTAAGTTTTTTTTTTTTTTTTTTTTTTTTTTTTTTTTGCGGGTAGAAGTCTGTGTAAGTTTGACATGAGAGGATGGTACGGTCCACATATCCGAGGTGATATCAAGGCCACCCTTATCGGAATGGAAGAAAACACTCAAATTACACGGGTTTAGAACTTGAATTGAACTTCTTCTTTTTTGGAATTGAAGTTCTAAAGCAGTTAAATTTGTGTGTATATATTTAATTCCAATTTACAACGACCGAATGTGTCAACGTATATGCCATAGAATGCCATGTGGCTTCAATCCGTGTGGTCACGGGCGCCATGGCTAGCTGCACTTGCTTGAGATGAGATGATGCAAGATGATGTGTGTAACACATCAAGCGGGTCATGCTGAACTCCCGTCGCATTGTAGTCATATTCTTTTCTTGATGGCAAGCGCCCATTAAATGAAAGAAATACTCCTTACGTAATCATCTTGCATCATCATATATAATTACATTAGGCAGCTTATTATTTACTTAGTCATATATATATGCATTTAATTCAAGCACCCATTATTTACATTTAATTCTAACATTCTAAAAGGCCAGATTCATTGAACTGAAAAGTGCTTCCTTAATTACAGGGTTCTCATTTTCATATAAAATCTACAAAAAAGAACTCCTGCCTTCAGGGGGGAGATAATAATGAAGGAAAATACAGTAAGAAAGCACATTGTCCTGGTAACAACAATTATTTTAATTTCATTTTCATGTCAAACTCCTTAGCTTAGATAGACCGTTTCTAAATATAAGACTTTTTAGAAATTTCAATTCGGACTACATACGGATGTATATAGACGTATTTTAGAGTGTAGATTCAGTCGTTTTGCTCTGTATGCATGTAGTCCATATTGAAATCTCTAAAAGGGCTTATATTTAGAAACGGGGGGAGTAGATTGTATAGCATTAACCAACAACATTGAGCTACCCATTCTAGGTATCATGTGCGTGTATTCTGGTTTTTGCAGAAGGTATCAAGGCAATGAAAATTAAATCTATTTGTATAATTGGTATATTTGCTTGCAGCTTGGCATCAAATATTTTATCTTGTAAATTGTATATCTCTTTTCTTGTCTTGAGTGTGAAAATATAATTGCTTTATTTGGCAGTGATGTTAAGTTTATAACACATGCTAACTTTGCAGCAATGAACATGGGTTTGTTCTACCATGCAAAAAGTCAACTCAAATCATAGCACGAACATAGAGGGTAAATATTTTGACAGTACAAATATATGAATAATGTACCTAGAATGATTGTATTTGATAAACATACACTCTTTCCCGGTTTGATCTAAATAATATGCACCAAACTGATATATTTGAACTTCGTACTATAAATTTGTGCAATACTTACTTAAACCTGCAAAACAAAATCAGAAAAGAAAATAAAGTGTCAAATTAATTTCATAAGAGCAGTTGTGCTGTAGAATATACCAAATAACTATATGAATTTTTACAATCAATGTACTTGCTAAAAGTGGCCTATTACTTGAATATCAAAATAATACATGATCCTTATTAAGAAATCTGCCACTACTGTGTCACCAATCCAGATTTATAGTACCTGAGCTAATATTCCTCTGACCTCATGAAAATTCTTTAAAATCCAATTCAATATTTTTTGATAGAGCAGTGTATTTTTGGCATGAGGATAAGTAATATAGTGTTTTTCCTGCAGACAGTTGCTTGCTCTCATGCATGAAATGAATTACAGAACTGACAAAAAGTACATTAGCACATCCTGCGTTCAGCCTAGAAGATATAGAGGATGACTTTGAGTAGGCAATTGTCTGGATGTAGAAAAATACATGGTAGTTAGGCTAGCCTTCCTATGATCCAGATGAGTTACATATTTGTCGAAGACAGTGTCTAGCACATATAAAGGAGATCAATGGTTGGCAACTGGGCCATATATTTCCTTCAAATAGAAATTTGTTAGTTGGCTGTTTCCGTGCTCCTCCACATAGTACATATTTTAGACTCGATTGCAGTGTACTAATGAAGTAACATCAAAATGTGTGAGAAGTAGATGTAGCATGACATTCAAGATTTTGCGGATGCACCACACTAATTCGAGTAGCCCCACTTCTACAGCAGCTCACCAAATAGCCTGATGTTTATTATGGCTGTAGTAAACTCTAAAGCTATTTCCTGTATAGTTATTTGACTTATTTTTTCTTGCGTGAGGTCAGAAAAAAAGGATAAGTAATTTCAGTATAAAGTGCGACTGCTTGCTGCCAAAAAATAAATCAACTAAATGCTACAATTTTCCATATGAAGAAAAAGAAGAGACATACCATTGAAACTCAAAGTAGTGTTAAGACAGCATCTTTGGTTGAGGTGGTCAAACCCTGCAAGCTGCAGCTATGTGGAGCATCATAACTGCCGTAACACGCTGACTAAAACGGAAAATCTGTTCATTGTTGTACATGGGCCACATGTTCAGCGAGCATGTTTGATGGCTAGATCCCTCAAACTGCCGCGTCTCAAGTATCAACAAATGATCACCGTCATGAACACCATGGATTGATCTGATCGTCATCATGGCCAGTAGAACATGATGCATATTGGTTCTGAACATCGTTTGGATCAGGCGTGCGCACCCACTACCGAAGATTTCCCCGAGGATGGGACGCAGCTTGGTCAGAAATAAGGTGGTAGCCTGGAAGCAGCTGTTCGCTTAGAAAGATACGAAGTTTTTTCCTGCCTCCCGTACCCAACTGTGTGTGGATACTTTCTCCCGACATGTCAGTCTCCATCGGCAGAAGAACCGTCTCCGTCCCTTCTCCACACATCCTCGAGTTTCTCCCCAATTTGTCCAGGGGACCGTGAGTCCGTGACATCTCGTCTTTGCATTGGGTTAGCTCATAAGCTTTACCTTTTCTCACCTATTTGCATCTTGCATGTTTTCCTTGCATGGCTGCCACTTTAACATCATTGTTCCCAATGGCTGAAGCGTTCAACCAATCTGCCAATGCTTGGATGACACATGCATGCTTGATACGCCGGCTAGAGAGGTCGACTCGTTCCTTCACCTCAAATCCAGCTTAGCTGATTGTGACAACGCCGACGAGCTACTTCTGGTTGTTGATGCTTGTGCCATGAGGAGAGACGGTAGAACAGAAGGTTGCAGTATCACATCTGGAGGCACGTGTGGTAGAACCATGGCGGCGTAGAAAAAGCCGGAGGAGATATGTTCTAGGTTTTTTACGGGGACCTGTTCTAGGTTTGTTGGCGGAGAAGTATTCTTTACGGTAGGAGTCTTTTTTTTTTTGAACCTGCGTTTGACGCGGAGTCTTGTCCTCGTACAATTCCTAAGCTAATGTATCCAGCAGCTGGGACAATGCTTGAGCTCCCCCCGCACGCATCTCGTCGGTCGCTCCTGCGACTCACGAGGCGACCGCCGCCGCTCCCCCAAACAACCCAGCCTCCATGCTCCTATCCCTCGCTGGCGGCCTCCGGCCGACCCGCGGCGGTGGCGGGGCAGCTCCCTCCATCTCCTTCTCTCCTCCCTTGCCCTCAGGCGGGCTCCCTCCCCCCGACCGGCAAACAGATCTCGCCCATGCGTCCTTCCTTGCCCTAGCCGGCCGTGGCCTTGGGTGGCGGCGCGGCGGCCCTCGACAGGCGTGGCGGTGCTGTGGGCTACGGCCGTCGGACCTTGGTGGAGCTGCTCCATGCATATGGCTGGCGGTCATGGGTGGGGTCCCGGTCGCCGTCGGTCGCCGGATCCGCCAGCTCCGGCGTGCTCCCTTCGATCTGATGGCTCTCGTGGACATGGCCCTCCTCTCGTTGGTGGCCCTGGTGGCTGCTTATCCTGGGATGCCCGACAGCCCAGATCTAGGGTTTCTCGATGTGTGGGGAAAGTTGCCGGCTTTGGGTGCAGTGGGTGGCGGAGTTGCGTCGGCGCGGCAGCAGGGGCAGTCGGTTGCGTGCTTGCGGTCCATCACCATGTGTGTGGTGGGTGAGGTTGGATCCCCTCGGTTGCCGAAGCGACGGCTCCGGACGGCGGGCGCGGCGACACCTTTCCGGCGGGTGTTGCGACGCGGGTGCTCGTGTGTTACCCCGGCCATGCGGACGGCGAGGTGACTCATTCGGGGGCGTCCGTCATGCTGGTGTGGTCTTCGCTTGTGAATGATTAATTGCTGGTGTGGTTTCGACTTGAATGTTCGAATAATTATTTGTTCATGTAATTATTTTTGAATGCTACTTATATGCTTGTGAATCCATGCTCATTTCTTATACCATGTTTATTTTCATCTAGTAAGTGAAATGATTAATTGCTAATGTTATTATTATCATGCTTCATTCTTGTAATCATTTTCGATACTAGTGATAATGATATGCTCATATGAATAGTTAGGGTTTGTTATGAAAATTCTTGTAAGATGCATGATCATCACTATGCCATGCTCATTTGCATCCCGTAGACTAAATGATTTATTGTTGATATGATTCATATATTAACACTACACCACAACACTGATATAAGGACAGAAAATCTGTCGGGAGAAGGCACTTATAAGGGCAGACAAACTGCCGGGACAGTGTTTCTCCCAGCAGATAGAACTGCCACGAGAACGGCTGCCGGGGATTACTTGTCCCGGCAGATAAACTTCTCCCGGCAGTTTATCTGCCCTGGCCCCTGTATTTGCCGGCAGTCCATTTCTCCCGGCAGATTGTTCGAGGCACATGAAACTACAATTACCGGCAGTTCTATTGCCTGCACAAGCATGTTTACCCGACAGTTATTATGCCAGCACTGTGATTTCACTAGCAACCTGTTATAGAAAGCCCTAATGTAATACACATTCATTATGTTCAAGCACTCAGGCAAGACCACACAATTTATACATACACTTCAAACATATAGGCCTCATCAAAAACCTTAAACTTCATTTAATAAACATAACAACCATATATATGGAGGTTGTGCCACAAAAGGAGTACATATATGCTTCTAGGTGTGTGCCACACAACAAAAATGAAGTGGTGCCACAAAGGGAGAAGTACATATGTTTCTAGGTGTGTCACACAACCAAAAAGAGCATACAGTGGCTTATGTGCCAAAACAACCACCAAAATGAGCAGAACCTGCCAATGTCACCAGGTTCAACAAACAAGGCACATTACATAATCACTCCACCAACTTAATTGTAGGTCATCCAAACCTTTAGAAGCTTGTAGATCATCCAAACCTTCAGAAGCTCGTAGATCATCCAAACCTCCATCAACCAGTTTATCTTTGGGAAACCTGCAGCAGACCGGAAACTCAAAACAGAGCTCTCATAGCACATTAAACCTGTTGTAACATAAATATGCAACTAGTACTGGAAGGACAAGATAGCCCAATAAAAATGCAATCTTTACATCATATAAGGACAAGTTTTCTAAGGCCTTCTTTGTTTGCCTTGCTATTGGGCGTTGGCTGAAGCAGCGCACGCTGTGAACCTATTCAGTACGTGGAGTTTGAATCAAGGCTGATATTATACAAAGCTCGTTCATTGGAGATGAAAAGGATTTGAATCAGGCTGATGTACAGTTGTACACAGCACGTTTCATTCTAGTAATAGTAACAAAACAGTAAAAAAATAGATATTTCTGTAATTCCAAACTTGTTTATAGTAACCAAAAGGTTGAGGTTATGACCAAGCCATGAAGAAAAGCACCCAACTTGTTGGGCATACAAATAAGCCACCAACAATAAAAACCATCTCATTCAAATAATGTGCTTGTAACAGGATAAAATGTTTGCCACGGTCACCTTTGGCAAAATTGCTACTGGACTAAAATGGATGTAGGCTATTTCATTTCTCCTCTGTATTCTCATTTCGCCTAATTTTGTTGTTTACTAAAATGACCTAAAATGGATGCAGACTAAAATGGATGCAGACTAAAATGTAAGTAGCTAGCTAGCTGGGATGCTTGCGACAAGTACGTACTAATCATCTCTTTTTTTAAGTGATGCATGCAGCCTCGTCTTAACAACCATGTACGTACCAATCTAGTAGCTCCAGCATGTACGTGCTACTACTAGTACACACATGCTGTTTGTTTTAGTGTGTAGCTAATTTTCTTTACCACCTCACAGCAAACATCAAATCGTTCTGGTTTCTTGGGGAGTTGCACCTGCAAGTATTCTATACGGCACATGAATACGGGTTTAGGAGACCTAAGGGCTCAACAGAGTACAGAAGTTCAGGTTGGATATATGCCTTACAAAGTGTACTCTCTGCCTCCATTCAAACTTCTCCTCCGAGCATGTTTGTAGCCTTTGCTCAGCTGCTAGTGACTACTTGTCCTGACATAATACATGGAACATATAAGAATCAATGCTTCATGTTATTCTTACGAAATAGTAACTTATATTGAGTAAAAACTAGATTGGAGACAAGGGAACCGTAGAAAACCAACATATTATAGTAACATTTAAACTCTAGAAGAGCACTCCACTTTTAGTCTGTCTTTGCAGTAAAATGAAAGGAGGCGTAAATAAGTTCTCTAGCTAGTTGTTTTCTTCCATGTAGTAGTATATGTGTGTGATGACAGTTGAACTAGATGATCTCACATCGATCAAAACAGCACAATACAAATACCTTTTTGTCCAAAGCTTGCTTGTAGTACTCCTAAAGTGTTTTACTGATTTAGTATTAAGTTGTAGCATCCACTTGTTTAGCACCGAAAGATTATTGAACTTCCTATACTAATAAGACTTACTAGAACGTGTGTGCAGTTATTTAGAAGTACCCACTGCCATAGTGCATAGATCATTTTAGAAGTTTTGACTGACAGAGAACATATCTACAGTCCTTTATGTACAATCTAAATTGAAACTGCAAACATTCCCTGCTGCTTCCTACCAAGATGTCTGAAGATTAAAACGATAAAATGTTTTGAAGAACTATTCTTCCTTGATTAAATGGAGAAATATTTTAAGTAGTGACTGCCATGAGTGTGGCAAATCATGAGCATTATGAATTCCTGGAACAAACCTACCACTGCTAGAACCAGTTTCCAATCCTTTCACTGATAGCGCCGGCATCAATTTGGAAGCAAAATAAAGAGACAGCAATAAGAAAGACTGGGCCCAGTAGTAATTCGGTGGAAGGGAAGAAAATCTGCAGCAAGGAGAAGATAAATCGGCAATATCTCGTGAGTTCTCAACGAGCAGAAAAGAAAAGTTTCACAACCTTTGTAAGGAAAAGCATACCTGCATCACGTTTCCACCATGACAGATCTGAGCAACAGGTTGTACTAGCATAGTGGGGAGCAGGCACCGCGCTCGCCGTCGGTGTGGTAGGAGACGTGGTGGGGAGCCCGACCACGCTCGTCCGCGTGGAGGGTCGCGGGGAAGAGGAGCGCGATGGCGTGGGGTGGCACGGCGAACTTGAGACAACAGGCCCGGAGTTCGTCGCGGGATCTCGTGCTGGGGATCAAGGCGACGTCGACCTTGACGCACCGGCGCCGTCGACCAGTCCTAGGGCGGTGCCGTGGGGAGCGAGACGACGTTGACCACGTACACCAGATCCGTGTGGACGGAGGCGGGGTCGACCTCGACGCACCGGCGCCATCGATCTCAGTGGGGGTCGCCAGGTCGGCGGAGGGGGTCGGCGGTGGAGGGCGCAGTCGAGGACAGGGGCTCTCGGCGGCGGCGGCGGCGGCGGAGGAGGAGGATGGCTCTGGACACTGGAGGGTTCGATTTGGGGAAGTACTGGGCGGCGGCTATAACTCTTTTGAGCAAAAAAATTAAGTCTACCGCGTTTTCTCCCGCGCCAACACGCGTTTGGGCCCAATTATTTTTGGTCTCGCGCCATGGACAGCCTGGCAGACAGTGGGCCGTGATTTAGTTGTGCCGGCGGATTTGATGACTTGAAATGTGGACAACATTCTGGCAGTGGATGTGCCCTTGCTACTAAAGTTCTCCCGGCAGTTTTTCCACCCTTACTTCTACCGGCAGTAACTAGATTCTCGGCAGATGATTTGCCCTTATTCTAGTATTTCTCCCGGCAGTTAATTGCCCCCAATTAAGTGTTGTGGTGTAGTGTAAATGGATATGTTTCCCATCCCTGTTTATGTTGATATCATGCTCATATGCATTGTCATGGCTCAGCTCATCACCATTCAAGTTGAACCTGACATTAATCGAACTTGAACAAATCTGTTGGCTGAGTCATGGTGCCACCGAATCGAGTTCACCAGTGCAGCCACACTTGCCTGGATGGGGAGGCCCTAATTCGGTCTATTGTTATGCCTCTCGCCGGTGCCTCCAACTAGGAAAGGTTATGTGCGCGCGCTACCCTGATCAGGTAGGCGGCCATAAGCCTTGTGTGCCCGAGTTGTTTGCGCGCGTTTGTCCCCATTTGGAACGAGTTTGTTTTGGCACGGCGGTGGCCGGCCACTAGGTGGCTGGATGTCATGAGTTGACATCAGGGCCACCCATGACATAGCCCAAAGGGGAGTTTGTCGGAGTGGCCGGGAGAGTGTCATGCAATAGATTTGTTTTGTCAGAATGTCTTTGGTCCACCCAAATGGGAGCACGAGGCCATGAATTCCGTGGTGTGGGTACAGTGTACTAACCTCTGCAGAGTGTATAATCTATCGATAGCCGCGTCCTCGATCATGGACACAGTTCGTAGTAGGTCACACTGTGGGTCAACAGAAATAATAAACCTGCACACTTATAACAACAAGATGGCACATGCAGAAGTTGGTGATCGTGTGAGGATCACTATGGTTGGTATTGCTGTGATCAAGTGAGGATCACGATGGTAATATGTTGACGGTGGTTACGAGGTAACCCCGAGATGGTAAGTTGGTCCAAGGGACCACGGCAACAATCCACGTACACATCATGTATGATAGCATCATGTTCATGTTCATATCATGATTAACATGTACATGCCATGTTCACTCTCATGCTGTTCTAGTAGTATCATTTTCATCATTGGTAATTAACCTGTAAATGCCATGACATTGTTTGTGTTGATTGCTTTGGTTGCTGTGAGCTCGCGAGTACATTCAAAGTACTCACCTGGCGTGTCATGCCAGATTGCAGGTGATGCCGTGATTGATTGTTTGTCGAGGATCCCGAGGTTGCGCTCTAGGACGTGTCCTAGCCAGAGTCCCTGCGGAGTGGAGTCCATCACCGTCGTCGTTGTTCCGCCGCTAGAAGCTATTCCGCTACGAGATGTTCCGCTGCTAGCATAGAGCTACCTTAGCAGCCGTAGTGTCGCCGTGCCGATGTAATCCTTTGTAATATCGGACCCTTGTACCCCCGATTATTTGTAATAAGAGCTGATTTGTTCTATGCCAAGCAGTGTCGTATTCCACAAGACTTGATCTCTGGGCTGGAATACGGGGTGTTCCGGTTCCTCTGAGCCGGGGTGCCACAACGCTTGGTATCAGAGCAGGTCTGGCTGTAGGACGCCCTAGTCAGCGCGAGCGTTAGAAACCGGTAGTATAGAGTCGAGTCAGTTTGCTGCATTTGTTTGTCGCATAGCATGCATATAGACTTATTATATTGTCGCTAACGGGTGATCTTGTGAGTGTAGGTGGCATCGTTTTCAATCCACTACATGCACCCTCCAGTTTTGCATACTTGCTCTTTGGTGTTTAGTGTCATCTCTGTCCCAGCGGAGTAATGCCGAGGTACCTAGTGGTGTCAATCAATTGCAAGATTGATGCACAGGTATCGCACCAATATATTCTCTTCAGCCACACCTATCGTTTCGGTGATAGACATGTTTTTATCCCGGATCTTGCCATCTGACTCGCCGCTTTGGCAACCCTTACTGGTCTTTGTTACCAGAAAAGGGCAATGTCAGCAAACCCTGATTTCCACCGCTATCCTACCCTATCACCTATTCCTTGGACGAGTACGGTTCCCTTCCGTCCGCTTGATGATGATGTGGCCATGACATTCGTGTTCTGCTACATGATCACCGAGTCCGTCCTCACCTCCGAGCCCGTCTAGATGCAATCTGGGTTAAGCCAGCTCTTGGTGTAGCTCTGTTTACACCAACCCCTCCACACGCTGATCCACTTTCGTGCACACCGCCACAACATATTAGATCGTAGTACCAGAGATCTCGCGAGATTTGTGTGCTTAAGTAGGTAGGCATACTTGGGTGAATAGCAGTAAAATGTGATGTTGCTTGTATGTAACCTTGATGCCTGTTGTGTGCTTCTGTTCAGTCGTTTCTTTTGCTTCTTTCTTTGGGCCTTCGGTGTTACCTTATTTCCCCTTATGAAAGTTGCTCATCAACCGCCACCGGACTCGAAGAATCAACGAGAAATTCAATTATTTGGAAGCTCGGCTAAACATTATGGAATTCTCAGCCGACTGCATTATATTGGGAATATTTGGTTTGAATGCAAATGATATCCTAGATTGATTATCAGCATCAAGTTTACATCAGTGTGCAACCATCACAATCGTAATGAACCAGCTGGAAGACAATTTGTGTGCAAGACAACAGTACATTTCCAGTCAAAGGAAGTCTGCATATCACGGAGAGAAGCTTCTGGTATAAGCAACCCAGTCTTCCTCCGCACGCTACCAGGGAAGCTTACGACGCAAGGTTCCGTAGTCTTCCTCGGTACGATATGTGGATAGCTTCCAGTATAAGATACTCAGTCTTCTTCGGTAAGCCACCACCGAAAGCTTCTGGCATAAGTCAGCAAATCTTCCTCAGTAAGCAACCAAGGGAAAAGCTTCTGAAGCACGGTACCCAGTCTTTTTCAGCAATCTATCCCGGCAAAAGCTTCGAGCATAAGCTATCCAGCATTCTTCATCACGCTACTCTCAGATAGCTTTCAACACAAGCTACCCAATCTTCGTCAGTACGACACTACAAATAGTTGACAACGTTGGTACAAGTAATTACGCAGTGAGTTGGCAGTGCATCTCAAGAATCAGATCCGCAACCTTTTGGTCAGAAACACGAGCTAGTCAGGACACAAGTCTGCCTCGGGAATAAAATGTTCAGATACACAAACCTCCATATATATTGTGAGCATGTTGCCCAGGTCATGCAAGTCACTCGTACCATGATGCAAGCACGGTGACCACATGAGTTATGTAAGAAGAAGAAAGCCAGTGTGATGCAAGGACTGGCAAACTATGAAGTAAGACCACATTGGGACAACAATCTTGACAGTGGATATCAAGGCCAGCTTCCTCTCACCCGACAAAGTAATATCATTAACTCTTTGCACCAGCTTGTATGATTGACGACAACCATGAGCTCCATACAAGTACATGTGAACCTGGTATATATCATATGACACGAGACATGAACAAGTATAAGGTATGATTGCCAAAATATTACACCTAACAGCACCTATGGTCACATGAAGAGTTGATAATTTATATGGCCAAGATCTTTCGGCAAAAGATTCAAAGAAAGAGAACAATAATGAAGGAGCAAGACCGGCAATACATGTATGATAATTGTTGCATGAACAACATGGTATGGATACCCAAGACAGTCTGATTCCGTATTGATCACCATGAACACACACCCAATGGGTCTACTCTATTTGTAAGGACCTCATATCAAGGTAACCCGCTTGTATATGCTCAGAATTGTCAGTATCGTATCTCCAAGTCTGTCATGTCAGACCAAAGGCCAGCTCCGCAGTTTGACTCCAGCAACTATGTTAAAGTATCACACGGCCTACTATCCACATGTGGGTATACCTACAGTATGAGTAATCGAAATGCTAAAAAACAAGCTCGGAACATGTGTCCTCACATATGGTACCCAATGAAATGATAGCCTGTCGTGAACAAGAGCCTTCCGCCAGAACCATCGGTAGACAAGTCTCCGGATGCTATTGCTATAAGGCCGTACTCCTTTATACTGCCCACGATTGGCGACAGTCGAATTTTGGTACGAATTTGATGCTCAAGACAGTGGAGCCAGTTCAAAATGATTTAGAACTCCCTGCAAGTAGTCAGATTCCGACAAGGGAATGGTCATGATTCTCAGCACTGTCTTGAACCCGGAGAACATGCATCTATTTGAGTAACCCGATGCAAGGGTTGAAAGGTTCCGTGACTACCGAAGAATTTGTTCACAATTCCATTGATACTATCAGTGCTGGATATAAGAATGTCACGTCAATGAGGAAATCACTCCCGGACTTATGGAAATTCCAGTCATGATAATATCAGATAAGCCAGCAGACATGGAAGAATTGGAGTCAGAGTAAGGATGAACATATGAAGGAAGACTTGTCAGAATATTGGATACAGTGAAGCAAACCACCCCAGAGCAAGGCAATCAGGCATATGGAATTCAGTGGGAACATCATATAAAGGAAAAGGATACCCTAGTTGGAAACGGTCTCCTTAAGGCAGAATATTCATACTTGTTCCCTGAGCAACCAAATCTCGAGGACGATATTTTTGTAAGGGGGGTAGGTTTGTGACACCCCGATTTTTGGCCCTTTCTTTTTCTTTTGGATTTCTTCGAATTTTTATTTAGAATTCCTTTTCTGTGGCTCTGTGGTCTTGAAACCTGGGAAGACCATCTCTTCTTCCTCTCCCAAGTGGCTTGTCACTCGCAAATCCACCCCAAGACCATGTCATTTCCATCTTAGCCCAACTCCAAATTCTTTTTCTTGGGAATATTCCTTTTTTCTATTAAAGGAATAACCTTGTTTGCTCTAGGTTGTGAAGCAACCTGTATTTCTGTCTTTCCTAAAATTCCCACAAAATTCTCAAAATTCCTTTGGACCTTATGGACCTTGGATATGTCAAAATATTCAAGATTCCATGCTCATGGTGAGCACACCATCCATTCTTTGTTTCTGGTCATAATTTCAGTTTGTGAAGCAACTATATTTTATATGGCTTCATAAATTCTGAAATTTTACCAGGACATTATCCTACCTAGATAACCTCCCTCCACCAAATTTGGGCTCATTTTATCTATCCATTATTTCCCTATAATTCCCCCAAGTTTCTGTCCAGAGGAAAGCATTGTGAAGGAAGTACCATTTTTATTTATCCAAATGGTATGAAATTTTTACAGGGCCTTCATATGCCCAACTCATCATCCTCCACCAAATTTCAGCTCAATCCAATCATCCATGTGAGTGCAGCTTCAAGATCTAGCTTCTGGACCAGATATGCAGTTGTGAAGCAACTATGATAAATATTGGTCCAAATCCTTTCATATTTCACGCAATTGTAGTCCTTCCTACCCTGAGCCTCCGTGACAACTTATTACTCCATTTAACCACCCCATTTTACCTCAGCTTCTAGTACAAGTTTGCTACAACAAACTCTAAATGATCCCTCCCATCAGCACATAGTTGCTTTCTTCGAACCATCACTTCAGAGAGGCCCCATGTTGAAAGGACTACACGCTAGACACCTTTTGCCAGCCATACGTGCCCTCCTCTCGTCAATGCATGTGATGACCACGCAGGCTGGCATGCATTTGGCGCGCTCTGAGCATCGGCTAGCTCCGGGCACTGCCCTCCCAGCCGCTCCCGCGCGTCCCACCTTGTCCACCGCGTCGCCCACAGTCCCCTGCGTCCACGCGTACCCTGGCCCCCTCCTCATTCCTCCCCGGCGTGCCACGCCGCACCGCGTGCCCGAGGCCGTCGTCGTCTTCCCCCTGTCCCCTTCTTCCTCGAGCTCTCCCGAAGCCCTCCGTGGCCTCTCCACGTCGAGTGAACCCTCTGGCCCCTCTCCCCCTCCCCTACGCGTGTCCTCCTCTCTCCAGTGCGCCGGCGCACTCGTCGTCGTGGCTGCGCTCACCCTCGAGTTCGCCCTGGCTATTTAAGCCATCCCCGAGCTCTCTCGACCTCACCAGCCTCTTCACCTCTCTCCTCTGGCCCTCCCCGACCACTCCCTCGAGCTCAAGGAGCCCCCATATCTTCCCCACGGCCGCCATTGTCGTCTCGGACTCGGCTCAAATTGGAGCCACCTGAGCCCCCTCTCTCCCTCTAGCCTTCTCCATGCTACTCTCCTAGCCTCGGCGGAGCCCTTCCCTACTCTCTCCTCTCCATTCCACCACCGGAGCGCCGTGCCCAACTCCAGCCAAAGCCGCCGTCCGCCATGGCCGGTGCCAGGTGCACCTCGGCCCTTCCCCTGCTGTCCCCGATGGTCCTCCGAGTCGCGCCGCTCCATGGCGAGCAGTCTGGTGGCCGGAGCCTCGCCGGAGGTAGCCCGAGCTGCCGGGACGAGCGTCGGCGTGCGCGCCCTTCCTCTGCCGCGCGGGCGACGGACGGAGGAGGAAGACGAGCTGGCCAAGCGGGCCCCACCTTACCACGGCCCCACCCGTCAGCCTGAGGCATTGACCCGGCTGGCCGCTGACGTGGATAAGTGAAGACGGTTTCCCAAGAATACGCTTTCGCTTAGCGAAAGTTAAGCGAAAGCGTACTCTGCTGCCTCTTCGGGTCAAAATACGTCTTCCCCGTTCGAAGGCGTATTTCCCGAAAGGCGCTTTCTGTTTTCAGCAGCCGGCGCCGAAATCCTTATATTGCGGACATTCGTCGGTTAGTAGCAGAAAAGCACAGCTTTTATTAGTTTTTCTGCCTAACGAACGAATGGTCGTAATTCTTCAACCGTAACTCCGATTCATGTGATTCAAAAGCCCACGATCTCAGTTCGTCGAGCCCGTTCTGATGGTATCATTTTCACCATGTTATAACATTCTGAAAATGACCATTTTGCCCTTGCCCTTATTTATCCCCCTTCAAGAGAGAAATGTTTCCGGCAAATATTTCCGCGAGCTCCTCGCACTTCTTCCTGGTGATTCCATCAACACCAGGCAAGCCACGACAACCACTTGCATGATGGCATTGCAATAGCCATGGTTTCGACTTGAATGTTCGAATAATTATTTGTTCATGTAATTATTTTTAATGCTACTTATATGATTGTGAATCCATGCTCATTTCTTATGCCATTTTATTTTCATCTAGCAAGTGAAATGATTAATTGCTAATGTTATTATTATCATGCTTCATTCTTGTAATCATTTCCGATACTAGTGATAATGATATGCTCATATGAATAGTTAGGGTTTGTTATAAAAATACTTGTAAGATGCATGATCATCACTATGCCATGCTCATTTGCATTCCGTAGACTAAATGATTTATTGTTGATATGATTCATATGTTAAATGGTTATGTTTCCCATCCCTGTTTATGTTGATATCATGCTCATATGCATTGTCATGGCTCAGCTCATCACCATTCAAGTTGAACCTGACATTAATCGAACTTGAACAAATCTGTTGGCTGAGTCATGGTGCCACCGAATCGACCTCACCAGTGCAGCCACACTTGCCTGGATGGGGAGGCCCTAATTCGGTCTATTGTTATGCCCCTCATCAGTGCCTCCAACTAGGGAAGGTTATGTGCGTGCGCTACCCTGATCAGGTAGGCGGCCATAAGCCATGTGTGCCCGAGTTGTTTGCGCGCGTTTGTCCCCATTTGGGACGAGTTTGTTTTGCCAGGACGGTGGCCGGCCACGAGGTGGTAGGATGTCATGAGTTGGCATCGGGGCCACCCATGACATAGCCCAAAGGGGAGTTTGTCGGAGTGGCCGGGAGAGTGTCATGCAATAGATTGGTTTTGTCGGAATGTCTTTGGTCCACCCGAATGGGAGCACGAGGCCATGAATTCCGTGGTGTGGGTACAGTGTACTAACCTCTGCAGAGTGTATAATCTATCGATAGCCGCGTCCTCGATCATGGACACAGTTCGTAGTAGGTCACACTGTGGGTCAACAGAAATAATAAACCTGCACACTTATAACAACAAGATGGCACATGCAGAAGTTGGTGATCGTGTGAGGATCACTATGGTTGGTATTGTTGTGATCAAGTGAGGATCACGATGGTAATATGTTGACGGTAGTTACGAGGTAACCCCGAGATGGTAAGTTGTTCCAAGGGACCACGGCAACAATCCACGTACACATCATGTTTGATAGCATCATGTTCATGTTCATATCATGATTAACATGTACATGCCATGTTCACTCTCATGTTGTTCTAGTAGTATCATTTTCATCATTGGTAATTAACCTGTAAATGCCATGCTATTGTTTGTCTTGATTGCTTTGGTTGCTGTGAGCTTGCGAGTACATTCAAAGTACTCACCTGGCGTGTCATGCCAGATTGCAGGTGATGCCGTGATTGATTGTTTGTCGAGGATCCCGAGGTTGCGCTCTAGGACCTGTCCCAGCCAGAGTCCCTGCCGAGTGGAGTCCATCACCGTCGTCGTTGTTCCGCCGCTAGAAGCTATTTCGCTACGAGATGTTTCGCTGCTAGTATAGAGCTACCTTATCAGGCGTAGTGTCGCCGTGCCGATGTAATCCTTTGTAATATCGGACTCTTGTACCCCCGATTATTTGTAATAAGAGCTGATTTGTTCTATGCCAAGAAGTGTCGTATTCCAGAAGACTTGATCTCTGGGCTGGAATACGGGGTGTTCCGGTTCCTCTGAGCCGGGGTGCCACAAACACCCTACAGCGGTAATCCCACACGCTTGCCCGACACGGAGGGCACCATAGGACAGCACCAAAAATAAAATATATAACTCAAATCAATCACGATCAGCAATCAACCCATAGGACAAAACGAATCTACTCAAACATCATAGGATTGCCACACATCATTGGATAATAGTATGTAGCATTAAGCACCATGTTCAAGTAGAGAATTACAACGGGGATAGAGAGGTTACACCGCTGCATAGAGGGGGAGAGAGTTGGTGATGCTGGCGGCGAAGTTGTTGGTGTAGATTGTCGTCACAATGGTTCCCCCGGCGGCGCTCCGGCGCCACCGGGAGAGAGGGGGAGAGAGCCCCCCACCTTCTTCTTCTTCCTTGGCCTCCCCCCTAGATTGGAGAAGATTTTTCCCACTGGTCAATGGCCGCCATGGCTCCCGGAGGGCAGGAACCCCTACGAGATTGGATCTCTCTCTATTTCTCTTCTGTTTCCCCTCTGTTTTCTAGCCGAAAACCGTTTCTTATATTCCCGGAGATCCGTAACTCCGATTGGGCTGAAATTTTGAGGGGATTTTTATCCAGATATTAGCTTTGTTGCGGCCGAAGGACACCTCCAACCGACTTACAGGGGCGCCACAAGCCTGCCCGGGGCGCCCCTTTAGCTTGTGGGCTCCTCGAGCATTGTCTCATGTTGATCCTTTTTTCCCAAAAATCACATATATTCCAAAATAAATCTCCGTAAATTTTTATCGCGTTTGGACTTTGTTTGATATGGATTTTCTGCGAAACAAAAAAACATGCAACAAACAGGAACTGGCACTGGGCACTGGATCAATATGTTAGTCCCAAAAATAATATAAAATGTTGCCAAAAGTATGTGAAAGTTGTAGAATATTGGCATGAAACAATAAAAAATATAGATACGATGGAGACGTATCAATTGATACATTGGTTCTCACTGAGGGAAATACTTATATCTACTGTGCTACATCTCCTCTCCTCTTCAGGAAAAATTGCAACGCAGCTCACAAGTAGCATCCTTCCACAAGTCATCACGCTACAGAAGTCGGCCGAGGTGTGGAGTGCCATCCACGCCATGTTTGCTGCTAAAAGCCAAGCTCAAGCCATCAACACCAGGATTGAGCTCACAAACCTGCAGAAAGGTAATCTAACCATGGCTGAATATCTTGGAAAGATTAAGAGTCTCACAGATGAAGTTGCCTGCACTCTCGTGTTCTTGCTACGCTCTCTGAACCGGAGATCACCTCGAAGATTCTTGCTGGTTTCAACCTTGAGTAAGCAACCCCGTCGTGTCGGCGCTCGCTGCTCGGGTCAAACCCATCTCAGTTCAGGAGTTGTACAGCCAGCTCTTGAGTTTTGATGCTCGTCTCAATCTCCTCCACGGCACCAACATCATGCAATCCTCTCCCAACTCTGCTTCCCATGGCCACGTCCGTGGGCGCGGTCACCAGGGGCAAAACCGTAGCAACAGCAGCGGTAGCCGCGGGCGTCAAAACAGCCAGGGTGAGGCTGCTCGCCCTTGTACTGGCGGCTACAGCAGTACTAGCGACTACAACAACAACACAGGTGGTGGCGGCTTCAACAACAACACCATCTGCCGCGCCTCCTCCTCTCGCGGTCGACCTCGCTGTCAACTTTGCAAATAGCCAGGCCATGAAGTCATGGAATGCTGGCACCGCTACCACAAAGATTACGTCCCCGACGTGCTCCATGTTGCTGCAGCTATTCGCGAGCAAGGAGGAGATGGAGTCTGGTATGTTGACTCTGGTGCAACAGACCATATCACAATCTAATTAGAGCACCTGGCTGTTCGTGAGAGCTACCTCGACAATGACCAAATTCACATCGCAAGTTGTGGAGGTATGGATATTCGTCACATCGGTCAAGCTTTTATTAATTCCCCTACTCTTAAACGTGATCTAGTCTTAAAAGATGTCCTTCATGTTCCACAAGCCGACAAAAATCTTGCATCTATGACTCGCTTAGCCACCGATAATAATGTCTTCTTTGAAACTCACCCTCATTACTTTTTTATAAAGGATCGGGCAACGAGGGAGCTCATTCATCACGGTAGATGCATTGGAGGACTCTACCCCATCACATCCGGAGCACTTAGTCGCCAGCGTCGTCAAGTTTACTCCGTCATCAAGCCCTCTTTGGCAAGGTGGCATCAAAGATTAGGACATCCATCATCGATCATAGCTAAGCAAGTAGTCAATAAAGACAATCTCCCTTTGTCACATAGTCAAACTAGTGAGTCTGTTTGTGAAGCTTGTCAATGTGCCAAGAGTCATCAACTCCCTTATCCTAAATCAACTAGTGTGTCTGATGCTCCTTTAAAGCTTATTTTCAGTGATGTATGGGGTCATGCCAGAGATTCTTTTGGAAGAAAAAAAAACTATGTTAGCTTCATTGATGACTATAGCAAGTTTACTTGGATCTATTTGCTTAAGTTCAAATCCAAAGTTTTTCTATTTTCCAAGAATTTCATAAACTTGTTGAAAGGCACTTTGACAGAAAAATTCTCACAGTCCAAAGTGACGGGGGAGGGGAGTAAGAGAAGCTCAACTCTTTCTTTCGTAGCATAGGCATTGAACATCATGTATCTTGCCGACATGCTCATAAAAAACAGCTCTGTCGAGAGAAAACATCGCCATATTGTTGAAGTTGGCCTCTCACTCTTAGCCCATGCATCAATGCCTCTCAAATATTGGGATGAAGCATTCATCATAGCCACCTATCTTATAAATCGTCTTCCTAGCAAAGTCATTGGCAACTCTACTCCATTTGATGTAGGGTGAGACCCTATGGTGATGATCTTTTCACACTTGGAGGGGGAAAAGGGCAAATTGAGAGAAGAACACAAGAACAAACACTCAATTGACACTACTGGAATCAGGGACTTTGCCATCTGCCAGCTCTTTGCCGTCTGCTGGCAGACGGCAAAGAGGTTGTTTGCCGTCTGCTTTGGGAAAGCAGACGGCAAAGATCTGGCTGATGGCAAAGACACTGTTTGCCATCAGCCAGCTCTTTGCCGTCTGCCAGCGGACGGCAAAGTTTCTTTGCCATCCGCTAGCAGACGGCAAAGAGGTGGGGTGGGGCCCAGTGGAGGCCAGTTAACTGCAATGGCCCACCCCACCTCTTTACCGTCTGCTAGCGGACGGCAAAGAATCTTTGCCGTCTGCTAGCAGACGGCAAAGAAAATACCTACTAACGGCCCTAACGGCCCACCCCCCTCCACTCTCTCCACTCTCTCTGCCTCTCCCCTCCCGACCCTGACCCCACGCCGCCGCCGCACCCGCCGCCGCCCCCGACCCGCCCCGGCCCGCCGCCCGCCGCTCGCCGCCGCCGCACCCGCGACCGCCGACGCCGCCCACTGCCCCGCCCCACTGCCCCGCCCCGTGTCCGCGCGGCCGCGCCTAGGCATGCCCCTCGCCGCCCCGTCGCGGCCCGGCCGCCCCCTCGCCGCCCCGTCGCGGCCCGGACACCGGCCAGCCCCGTCGCCGCCCCCTCGCCGGCCAACCCCTCTGCCCCCCTCTGGTGAGCTCCCCCTCCTGCCCCTTTTTTTTGTTTTTTTTATTATTTTTTCTGTTTAGGTTTTAGATATTTAGACATTTAGGAGTTTAGATACTTAGATGTTTAGGTTTTTAGATATTTAGACATTTAGGTAGAAAGAAACCTAGAAGAAAGAAAAAGAAGAAAAGAAAAAGGAAAAAAGGAAAAAGAAAAAGGAAAAGAAGAAAAAATAAGAAGAAGAAGAAGAAGAAGAAGAAGAAGAGGAGGAGGAGAGGAGGAGAAGAAGAAGAGGAAAAAGGAAAGGAAGAAGAAAAGAAGAGGAGGAGGAGAAGAAAAAAGAAGAAGAAGAAGAAGAAGAAGAAGAAGAAGAAGAAGAAGAAGAAGAAGAAGAAGAAGAAGAAGAAGAAGAAGAAGAAGAAAAAAGAGGAGAGGAGGAGAAGAAGAAGAGGAAAAAGGAAAAAGGAAGAAGTAGAAGAAGAAGGAAAAAAGGAAGAAAATGAAGAAAAGGAAGAAGAGGAAGAAGAAGAAAAGGAAAAAGAGGAAAAAAAGACCCCGACACCCGGACCCCGACCCCGACACGACACCCCGACACCCCGACCCTGACATGACACCCCGACATGACACCCCGACACGACATCCGACACACCCCGACACCCCGACACGACACCCCGACACCACGACACCCCGACACCCCGACCCGACACCCCGACACCCCGACACCACGACAGCCCGACACCACGACACCCCCGACCCCGACACCTCTTCGGCCTCCTGTTGACCGAAAAGGTGCTCTTCGGCCTTCCAGAGGCCGACGGGGTCATATATTTCCCTATTTTGTTATGAAAAACATCATATATATTTGTGTTGATCGGGTGGATTTAAATGTGCAGTTCTTTCGTTGCTGCGAGGGTCTGGTGTTCG
This sequence comes from Elymus sibiricus, assembly GCA_039707655.1. Taxonomy (NCBI): domain Eukaryota; kingdom Viridiplantae; phylum Streptophyta; class Magnoliopsida; order Poales; family Poaceae; genus Elymus; species Elymus sibiricus. The sequence continues at coordinate 130,373,450 of CM077676.1, read as the reverse complement.
ACGACCTCCCCGTGCGTACGACGAGCTCCGCCCCTGCGTTCGTGGGTGAGCACAAATGACATCTCCTCCTCCCCCCTTCATTTGCTCTATTCCGGTCTTCGTGCCGATGAAACTTGCTAGCTATAGGTGTCAATCATCAGTATGCGTGACCACTATGCGTCTCCCGTTCGAAAGGGTTACATCTATAAATATGCATGCATTTGCATATTTATAACCGTGATTCTTTCGAATTGTCCAACGTTATCCATGGACAGCCCGAGTATGTGTAGATTGGGTTCATTTTCCCATATGCTCTACTCCGGATCCGATGCAGAATTTCGTCAGTGCCTCCCTGTTGTTCTCCGGTACACATCCTCTCTGCTTATTGCCGAGACGTGTATCAGGAGAACAGCGGGGAGGTGCTGCCAAAATTTTGCGTCGGATCCGGAGCCGAGCATGGGAAAACGAACCCAATCTACACATACTCGGGTGGGATTAGGACCTATCTTTACCTACTAGCGTCTAGGTTGCATGGACGTAATAAAACTGACAAACTCTATTAACTGATGAATATGGTTTGCTGAATTATGTATATATTTCTTGTGTGTCCAGTAGCTAGGCAAGATGAGTGATCGTGCGTGGATGTACACCGGTCACACTAGTCAGAAAGACATGACCCATGAATGGATAAGAAAAACCAAGGGGTTTGTGAGAGCCGCATTTGCAAATGGACAGGAAACAACCTGGTGCCCCTGTGTCGAGTGCGACAACTTTCATAAGAAGTCAGAGTTTGAAATGATCAAACACCTGCAGAAGTTGGGTTTTATGCCTAATTATACGGTCTGGACATTTCATGGTGAGTCTGCCCAACGTGCCAGAGCTGAGGAGGGCCATCGTCGCACCGACGAGCATGGTACCGGGATGGAAGACATGGTGGAAGACTTTGATGATGCTCGGGATTCGGACGATGAGATGGAGGAATCTGCAAAGGCCTTCAATGATATGTTGGAGTCTTCAAAACGTCCTCTCCACGAGCACACTGAGCTTTGTCAGCTGGATGCCATCGCACAAGTAATGGCTCTGAAGGCTCAATTCAACTTGGGTAGAGAATGCTACGACGCGATGATGACACTATTTGGACGTTTTCTACCCAAAGGCCATGTAATGCCTGCAAACCTGTACCAGTCGGACAAAATCCTCCGTGTACTTAAGATGCCCTATGAGAAGATAGATGCCTGTGAGAAAGGATGTGCCTTATTTAGGCTTGAGTATGCGGACTTGAAGTATTGTCCCGTTTGCCAGTCTTCCAGGTATGTTGAGGTAGACAACGGTATGGGTGAGAAGAGTCAGACAAAAATCCCAGTTAATGTTCTTCGGTATATGCCAGTCATACCAAGACTTCAACGTCTTTTCATGGTCGAAGAGACGGCCAGACAGATGACATGGCACAAATTGGGCAAAAGAACCGAACTAGATGCAGATGGGGAGCCGATGTTGGTACACACATCGGACGCTTTTGCGTGGAAGCGCTTCGATGCAATACATCATGCTAAAGCGGCAGATCCAAGGCATCCTCGAATCGCCATAAGCACGGATGGGTTCAATGTGTTTGGTATGATGGCAGCCCAATACAGTTGTTGGCCTGTATTTGTCATTCCACTCAATCTCCCCCCCGGACAGATTATGCAAAGAAAGAACATTTTCCTGACGTTGATAATTCCAGGGCTCAACTATCCGGGGAAGAGTATGAATGTGTACATGCAGCCGCTTAAGGATGAACTGCAAGAAGCTTGGGATAATGGGATCAAGACATACGACGCCGCTACAAAAAAAAACTTCCTAATGCGTGTGTGGTACATGTACTCGATGCATGACTTGCCGGCGTATGCGCTATTCGTTGGCTGGTGTGTGCATGGAAGGTTCCCGTGCCCCACATGCAAGGCAGCTCTTGAGTTTCGTCGGCTGCAGGCGGGTGGCAAGTTTTCTTGCTTCGACATGCATAGACAGTTCCTGGATCCTCGCCATAAGTTCAGAAAAGACAAGAAGAACTTCATCAAAGGTAGAGTTGTCAAAAACTCTGCACCACCTGCGTTGACAGGCCAACAGACCCTGGATCATTTAAACTCTCTCGAGCCGGATCCAGAGCGTCCAGGGTATTTCAAGGGGTATAATTCGGAACACGCCTGGACTCACAAGACATGCTTGTGGGATCTGCCTTACTTCAAAGACCTCCTTTGCCCACACAACATCGACGTGATGCACACTGAAAAGAATGTCGGCGAGGCCCTCTTTGGTACATTGTTCGGCATAGAGGGGAAAACAAAGGATAATCCTAAGGCTAGAGTCGATCAGCAGGCTCTATGTGATAGACCGCTACAAAACATGCGACAACCGAAAGGAAAGAAGAACTGGACGAAGCCAAAGGCATGGTTCAATCTTGGAAGGCCAGTTATGAGGGAAATACTCCTATGGGTGAAAAATGAGTTGATGTTCCCCGATGGGTATGTAGCGAATCTAAAGAGGGGAGCGAGCCTTGAAAAATTGAAAATATTTGGTCTCAAGAGTCATGATTGGCACATATGGCTTGAGCGGGTAATGCCGGTGATGTTGCGTGGCTTTATCCCTGAGGATGAATGGCTAGTACTGGCAGAGCTGAGCTATTTCTTCCGTGTTCTTTGTGCGAAAGAACTATCGCCTGGCTTGCTAGAAGAACTGGAAGAGTTGGCGCCGGAGTTGATCTGCAAGTTAGAGAAGATCTTTCCACCGGGCTTCTTTAATCCAATGCAGCATTTGATTTTGCATCTCCTGACCGAGGCACGATTGGGGGGGCCCGAGCAGAATCATTGGTACTACGCAACTGAGAGGATGCAGAAGACGCTTCGAGATAAATGTAAAAATAAACGTCGAATTGAAGCATCGATGGCCGAGGCATTCATTACTGAGGAGGCGGCAAACTTCGTGACAGCACACTACGAAGCCAAAAATCGTCATTTGCATAATCCGAAGCCTCGGTACAATGCTGGCGACCCTAAAAAGGGTGGATCCAACCTCAGCCTATTCAAAGGGAAGCTCGCACCAGCCGGTGCTTATACTTCCTTACCGTTGGATGTCGACGAATGGCGGACCATTACGTTGTATATCTTGAACAACCTAACAGAAGTGCGGCCGTACATCGAGTAAGTTCTCGGTACATTGTTTCACAACCTCTAATTCCTTTGAACTGCTCTTATTCCCGGATATTTGATACAGTCGATACGTCGCCGAATTCTCGTATGGAGCGGTGATCCAAAAGGATTCCGTCAAAGAGTATGAGCTTCTGGCAATGCATGGAGGCGGCTATCCCGGTTTCATCTCTTGGTTCAAACAAACGGTAATTTCCATTAGACAATTTCATTTCTTCGTCTAATTTCCGGCTAATGCAACAATCCTTTCGTATTAAACTTGTAGGCTAGTTCAGAGTCTATGGACGCCGAATTGAGACAAGTCGCAAATGGTTTTGACTATAAGGTCCGTTCATTTGACAAATACGACATCAACGGGTATCGCTTTCGTACCTATGGCAAAGAGCTATCTATGGCCGACCGAAAGTCTACAAATTGTTGTGTCTCTGCTATCGGCGAAGGAGGTACCGAGTATTATGGAAGAGTTGAAGCAATTTATGAACTTCTATTCTATGGTGCAAACCCACCGAACGTCGTAGTCTTCAAATGTTATTGGTTCCAGCCGAAGGAGACTAGAAGGAGACTAGAAGGCCTGCCAAACTGATCCAAATCTGAATGGTTGGGATGTCGTTTATGAAGTGCCGCCACGTGTTAGACCACCTCCCCCCAATTAAGAGGATTATGAACCTCACATTAACCCAGACACATATGAAGGAGAATTCTTCCAAGAAACACGTCTTTCCAAAAAATGTTTCAAGAACCGCTGTACTTCACACCAGAACATTGAAGTAGACAGCGGCAGTGAATCCGAGCCTGAGCCGGAACAAGAAGAGCCGGAACAAGAAGAGGTTGCTGCTGCGGATGACCTGTCAATGCTTGACCGATTACGTACAGGAGGCCTTCCACATGTTGATGCATTTATTGATGATGATGATGAGCACGTCATTACTGATAGTGATGATGATGATGATGCATTTATTGACCCCGAAGCATACATAGACGATGATGATGCATTTATTAATGATGACGATGAAGATTAATATTATAGTTCATGCCAGGTATTCAATTATTATTATGTAAATATATATTATTAATTAGTTCATGTTAGGTATTCAATTTTTTATTATGTTCATGATGATGATACACTTAAATTATATACATATTATTCATGTCAGGTATTCATTCTTTAACCTAGGATAGCTCTAAAATGACCTATACTTAGCATTTATTCCTCCAAAATGAATTTATATGCTTAGCTAGCTCAAAAATTACATAACAACCTTAATTAGCTCCAAAATGACCTATTTAACCTAGGATAGCTCTAAAATGACCTATACTTAGCATTTATTCCTCCAAAATGACTTAATATGCTTAGGTAGCTCAAAAATGACATAATAACCTTAATTAGCTCCAAAATGACCTATTTAACCTAGGATAGCTCTAAAATGACCTATACTTAGCATTTATTCCTCCAAAATGAATTTATATGCTTAGCTAGCTCAAAAATGACATAATAACCTTAATTAGCTCAAAAATGACCTATTTAACATATGATAGCTCTAAAATGACCTATACTTAGCATTTATTCCTCCAAAATGAATTTATATGCTTAGCTAGCTCAAAAATTACATAACAACCTTAATTAGCTCCAAAATGACCTATTTAACCTAGGATAGCTCTAAAATGACCTATACTTAGCATTTGTTCCTCCAAAATGACTTAATATGCTTAGCTAGCTCAAAAATGACATAATATGCTTAAGAAATGACCTATTTAGCTCCAAAATGACTTAATATGCTTAATTAGCTCAAAAATGGCATAATTACTTATGTTAGCACAAAAATGACCTATACTTAGCTTTTTTTAGTTCATTTATGATATACTTAGCATATTTAGGTCAAAAATGGCCTATTTACCTAGGTTAGCTCTAAAATGACACAAGTAAGCAATAAGAAGAAGAACAAGAAGAGGAGAAAAATTCTAGTCTTCTTCTTCTTCTTCTAGTCTTCTTCTTCTAACTTTCTTCTTTCTCATTTTGCAGATTTGATTCACTTCACGAAAGCTTGCGTTCATGGAGTCCTTGTCCTTCTATTTTGTTTTGATTTTGTAGGATCAACAATGTGACACTTGCATATGTATGTATAGATGAATGAAACTTGCATATGTATGGATGAGACTTGCATATGTTTTGATTTGGTATGTGTTGGATGATCATATCCATATGGCTTGCATATTATTTGCATATGTGTTGTTTATTATGTGGTGGATGAGACATATTATGTGGTGGATAAGACATAATGTTTTGCCTTATTATGTGATTCTGAATATATATATATATGTGTGTGTGTGTGTGTGTTTGAATTTCTGTGAAAATGAATTGATATAAGAAAAAACAGAAAAAACAGTTGCTATATAGCCACTTTGCCGTCTGCTAGCAGACGGCAAAGAGGTTTGCCGTCTGTTAGCAGACGGCAAAGTGGGCACGTGGCAGCAGCCTGTGCAACCTGGGCTGGCCTATTTGGCCTCTTTGCCGTCTGCTGCCAGACGGCAAAGACCTTTGCTTCTTTGCCGTCTGCTGGCAGACGGCAAAGAGCCTGCGTTGGCCCAGCTGACGCATGACGTCAGCTGACGTCAGCTGCAGCTCTTTGCCGTCTGCTGGCAGACGGCAAAGAGCGCTGTTAGCCCCCTAACGGGGCTGGCACCTTTTGTCTGCCGTCCAGGTGCTTTGCCGTCTGCCAGCAGACGGCAAAGAGCTTTGCTTCTTTGCCGTCTGCCAGCAGACGGCAAAGAGGCCTTTGCCGGCAGCCGTTCAGCCGGAGTGTTGGCCGTCTGCTGGCAGACGGCAAAGGCTTTGCCGTCCGCAAAGTATGCCTTTGCCGTCTGCTATGGCAGACGGCAAAGCAGCTGATTCCTGTAGTGTGACACAAATCCAATCACACATGTGCTAAATCCACATTCACAAAAGGGAGATACAAGATCCAAAGTCAACACAAGAGGATACAAGGGTAGCTAGTTCATCCCAATCCAAGAGGAATTGAGATCTTGATATCCAAGAGGATCTTCCCACAAGGGGGTCTTGAATCCACTAGGGGATCTTCTCACATGGAGGCCTTGATCTCCATGGGAGTAGGTAGTGGATGAGCAAAACCCTATCTCTAATCTGAGCTATCACTTTGCTAACCCTAAAACGTGGGTGGAGGAGGAGTTTATATAGTCTAGGGGTCGAGAGAGTTACATGGGCCTCGGCCCAAGTAACACACGTAGGCGGGGTCTGGATGATCCGGGTGGCCGTCCGGATGATCCGGGCATCAGGGGTCCAGATGATCCGGGCGTCCGTCCGGATCGTCCGGCTGTGTCGTAGCAGCCGCGGTTGGCCCGGATGTCTTGGTGGGTCCGGATGGATCCGGCTTCGTCAAGGAGGCTGATGTAGTTTTGGACGTATTGGCCGGATCATCCGGATGGGGGTCCGGATCGTCCGGGCTCAGTCCGGATCGTCCGGGCTCAGTCCGGATCATTCTGGCGGTGGTCCGGATGATCCGGGCAAGCCCTGTCTTGCTCCATTCCTTCTCCATCTTCGCGTTCTCCTCCTTCCATAGTTCGGCCTTGCTCCTTAGCTTCTCCATGGCTGGTTCCTTGGTACCTGAGTATGCAAAGTGTCTCCGCTTGAGGTAGCAGCCATGTCTCATGTGATTCGAAAGGGAGTTGCGAGAGGAGAGATGTCACCTCGGTCTCGATAGCTCTTGCATGGGCTCTTTTCATCGGTCCACTTAGTGCCTTGGGTGGTGATGACATGTCCCTCCCCCCTTGGGAAAGATCCGTCCTCGGATCAAAATCCACATCACCATGGAAGGGAGATAAGTCCTTGACGTTGAAGATGTCGCTCACGTTGTACTTGTCACTTGGGATGTCGATCTTGTAGGCATTGTTGTTGTAGCATGCTAGCACCTTGAAGGTTCCATCGGCTCGGGGTAGGAGTTTGGACTTGCGCTCGTTGGGGAAGTGGTCTTTGCATAGGTGTAGCCACACAAGATCTCCGGGGTTGAACACCATGGGTTGTTTGTTGAGGTTGAGCTTGGTCGCGAGGCATTGCACTTGGCGCTCGATCGTGTGCCTTGTATCTTCATGCATCTTCTTGAGGTATGTTGCTCGTGCACTCGCGTCCATGTTGATGCGCTCTTGTAGAGGTAGTGGTAGAATGTCCAATGGGGACAAAGGGTTGAAGCCATAGACGACCTCGAAGGGGGACCTGCCGGTGGTCGAATGTCTTGCCCGATTGTAGGCGTACTCGGTGATGGGCAAACATTCCTCCTACTCCTTGATGTTCTTCTTAATCAACACACGGAGGAGTGTGGATAGCGTCCGGTTGGTGACCTCCGTTTGGCCGTCGGTTTGTGGATGCACTACAAGAAATATGTCAACTTGCGACCATCAATATTGGTCACTGAATGGTCATTGTTTTCCATTTATGACCTTTTTGTGACTAAAAACAGTTGGTCAAAAGCTGGTCGTCTTTAATGAAACTTAACGACATTTTTTGTGAAATGATCGTAGGCGGTTACGACCAAAATAAAAGGTCGTAGACTCTACGACCAATTGTTTTGGTCACTGGCAGCCTGCCCAAACCACGTCAGATCCAACGTGGCAAGCTGACGTGGCAAAATTGTGACCAAATGAATTGGTCATAGATTAAAATCAGCCCGGTCTAGTTCAGCCGTCTATATGGGTCGAGCCCAATAATTCAGCCCATTTAATATATTATTTTTCTGTTAATTCTGGTTAGCTACATGGGCCTAGCCCAAGAATTCGACATTTTTCTCTTTTTTTGTCAAATGATGTTTTACCGATCTAGTCAAGCCCAATATTTTCCAGGCTTTTTCATTCCTAGGCCTTTGCCTTTCCACATTTATTTCTTTCTATTTTATTTTTTTACCTAAAATATATTTGTCCAATATAATTTGGGCCTTGGCCTCTTTATGGTCCAACTCCAGCCCATTTGACGAACGTTTTCAAATCAGTTTGAATAAAAATATGAATCAAGTTACGACCAATTTGCTGAGTGTTACAGAAATATCTTAGATCACACATTCTACAAATTTCCATCAGATCCGTATTTTATTCAGGTCCAAGCAACCTACAACATGTTGTATTCAAGCGTACAGCTACTGAAATACTCCAGGATAGTAAAAAAATAGAACTAGCCTATCTAGTACTTCACAACGACAAAACATGTAATCTGCTTAATGGAAAGATTTCTTCTCCAAGTCCTGCTTCTTCTTTAGCAGTGACAAGCTGATGCAAAACATCTGAGCATTCAAAAGAGAACAAAAGGTATGTCACTGATAGAAGAAATATTACACGAGTACTTTTAAAATAAAAACTAAAGATACACCAGTATATTATCATTCTACTTATTATTTTTTTAACAAGATCATTCTACTTATCTAGAATACGCCTATTCATCAAAATTGGGAATTGAATTGGCACATATGACAAACTTAGCAGCAAACAAGCATGGAATGTTTCACATACATGACAAGGTTTAAAAACCATCATTCAAAGTTACAGTAGATCAAAGTTCCATTATTCATATTCAATCAATAGTACCTATTAAACTACTAGGTGCATGATTGAATTAAACAGTCACTAGCTATTCATCTTGCCATCTACTGTATAGGTGTAACAGAGCAACTATGTCAAAGTTAATTCAGGTTTACTAATGTGTGTGTCACATGATACATGCATCAAGCATAAGGACATCAAGCATCAGGCCCATATCTGTTCAGCAAGACAAGTACATACCTGACTTTGTGTCGATGCGATGGATGGGGCTGCAATTGAACATATGGTCCACATCATCGTTGACGCTGGACGTCGCATGTACTTGTCCATTTAGAAGTATGCCATGCAAAATGTTACACATGCAGGTATTAGCATAAAGTAGAGCTTCTACAGCACATGCAAACTTTAGATATGAAGGACCAAGCAAATTGTTCTGGAAAATATCTAAAGTTACAGAAAAGCATGTATTGGTCAATTAGCACGAACATGAGTAAATCACATAACTAAGTACAATTCAAAATCCTAGCTGCCACAAAATTTGAAAACGGAGAGGGGAGGGGAGGGGAGGGGGCGCACCTTGAGCTGCTACTGCTGTTGAGCGTCATCATCCTCCTCTCCATGGATGCATCTGCTGCGGTCGCTGCTGCTGCTTGTCCTTGTGCTGAATGGAAGAAGATGCTGCTGCCGCTGCTTGTCCTTGTGTTGGGACCTTGAGGAGCACTTGGCGTTAGGGACTGCTTGTCCTCCTCTCCTGTCCTCATCCGTGGAGGCCGCCTACAGCTCCAGATCGAATCAATCGAGCAAAGGGGGAAACGTGGGAATCAGAGATAGAATGAAGGAGGGGGTTTGGATCCAGGAAATAGAGAGCTCACCGTGCCATGGCCATCGATAGAGGTTAGAGGAGGGAGGCCCTTGCTGCCGCACACGAGGCCACAACCAGCCCAACAACATCACCACCATCGGAGCCCTCACCACTGTCCAAGCTTTATTGAGCTCCCTGCAAATTGCATTTCGCGTTGAAGAATCAATAAATGGAGTTGCAAAGTGAATATCCTAGGGCATCAAAGCCGAGGAGTTATTGAAGAAATTATGTAAATAACACAAACAAAAGAAGAAGATTTCCTATCTGTGTGTGATGTACATAGCTTATTTCTTTAGCCAACAGAATTTATATAAAAGATCTTTTTGCAATACAATTATGTTATGTACATATGAATGACACCCAAGTAATTTGAGATGGAAACAAGTACAACTAGCAATCTAACATGTATAGTGGCACCAGCAAAAGAGCAAGACACGGAAGAACTTTAGCTTTACATAAGGTTTACAAGAACAGGACCCTGATACAGGATTTAGCTTGTCCAACAATCAACACTGTTAACAAGGTACTGAAAGTAGCTATGTGCATCAGCCTCACCAAGTCTTATCATGAATTGGTTGCTTTTACAACAGTATTACTGTATTAGGTTGCCAAAACAATGACTCTAAGAGACTGATATAGTAAGTTCATTGACTGACTCACATGAGATTGACATTCACAAGCTATTTGCATTTTTATTTAGAACTGCATCACACCATTTACATTACTAGTTATGTATTGACATACTTATCTAAAGGAACATACGTAGAAACATATGAATTTTATTTCTGAATACCAATACAGAAGTACTAAAAAAACAAGACTAAACATCAGTAGAAGGTAACAAGAGCACATTACACAAGTTTTGCTAGCAATTAGGGGACCCTGGTTCCTATACTGACCATATTTGGGCATATCCTACCCTACCAGTGGCTAAATAATGCAACTTTATGACTGTCAAGTAGGCCTACAGATCGATGACGGAGCAGACTCAAACATTACAAACACAACACTAGTACAGGTAAAGCAGATCTACAGAGCAATGGGCGAGCACCAGGAGCCTCAAGTGCAAACTAACGAGGGCACGCATCTACAGACCAGAGAGCCACGCATCTAAACAAACCCATCGGCCACGGAGCAGAAACAAAGATCCGAATTCTAAATCGATAGCTCAAAGCCACCGGATCCGCCGCCACCACCACCACTACCGACCCGCCGACCCGCCGCCACCACTACCAAAACCAGTATCTCCATCGAGAAAAAGAGAGGGGAAGACGGAGATCGGATTGGATCAGACCTTGACCTTGAGGTTGATGTGGGTGCCTCCGCCGTCGCCCACGGGCTTCTTGTCCTCGTCTTGATCTGGCCCATGGCGTGGTGGATCTGCAAGGTAGAAGAGATGGGGTGAGGAGGAGGGGGAGGGTCATGGCGAATAAGAAGGGGGTTGGGGAGGGACGAACCAGAAACCCTAGCCTCCTCTTCTACTACGTGGTTGTGCCATGTCGAGGAGGCGGGATGAGAGAGAGGTGAGGTGGGGGCGGCGGATCCCGTCGAAGAAGAGCGAAGAGGCCGCCGGTGACGCCCCGCCCGAAACCCTAGCCCCGGCTGGATCGCGATGGATCTCCCTCCCTCGAGTTCTTCTCTCCCTTCTGGTGAGGGAAGGGGAGGGGCGAGAGGAGGAGGGCATGGGGGAGGCCATGGACGGCGGCGAGCTCCGCCGGATGGAGGTGGCGGCGGCGATATGGAAGGGAGGAGGCGAGCTCTCGCTCTCTCTCCATCGGGCGAGACAGCGAGGTTCGAGCGGTTCGGTGGGTTCGCTGTGGGATCGATGGATGGATGTGGGGATGAAGAGATAGATGCATAGATGGATGGATGGATGTGTGCCATGTCATCGATCCATGGCACAAACCTTTCCACCAATGAGAGTTAAGTTTATTTTCTGAGTGTAAAAATGGTCTTTTAAGAACCTATGAAATCTTTGATGCAAAATTGGACCACATTCATGGAATATTTTGTTAAAATGATCCAATATTGTGCACATGTGTGTATATTGGGATGGCGAACAATGTTGATTGGGGGGGTATATTATTTACACAAATTTATTTTTTTCATTTTCTAAGTTTCAAAAATAGTTTTTTTGTGAAGAACCTATCAAATTTTTGTTGCAAAATTGGACCTCAGAATTTTTCAAAAATATTAGACCATATTTTATGTACAATTGACCAAATGGTTGCATGTCAAATGCTTTCAATACACCTCTCACAAAAAAAACAAATTTCCGCCGATTCAGTGGGAACTCGGGCAAATTTGAACTACATCTGCCTCATAGTTTGCTCTTTATTTTTTCCAAAAATCATTTCTAGGTACATAAGTATCTATTTAATTAGAGAAACTCCAAAAGTTTTGCAAGATTCAACCCCTAGCTACGAACGGTCATGCCCGTCGTTTTGACTGCATTTTGAAACAGGCATAAGAAATTCAAAAAAAATTGAAAAAATTGAAAACCTTCGCATTGTGTCATTATATGTGACCTAGTTTCCAGGAAAAATAACAAACTTGGACTACGGCAAATGTCTTAAAAAGTATTCTCAGAAACGAGCTATCATGTATGAAGATCCATGACTTTCAAGGCAAATTGGCCAATGTTATGGCAACATTCATGGCATAGTTTGTTCAAATGATCTCTTATTGTGTACAAGGGTGCATATTGGAATGACAAACAATGTTGAGTAAGGAAGTTTTCACTTTCTTTGCACGAAAAATTCATTTTCCATTTTTTGAGTGCCCAAAATGGATTTTTTTGTGAAGAACCTAGCAAATATTTGTTGCAAAATTGGACCAAATCAATTTTATAAAATATTAGGCCATATTTAATGTATAATTGACCAAATGGTTGGGTGTCAAAAGCTTTTGATCCACCTCTCGTGAAAAAGACAAATTTCCGCCGATTCAGCGGGAAGCGTGTCAAATTTGAACTACAGCTGCCTCATAGTTTGCTCTTTATTTTTTCCAAAAAATATTTCTAGGTACATAAGTATCTATTTAATCAGAGAAACTCCAAAAGTTTTGCAAGATTCAACCCCTAGCTACGAACGGTCATGCCCGTCGTTTTGACCGCATTTTGAAACGGGCATAAGAAATTCAAAAAAAATTGAAAAATTTGAAAACCTTCGCATTGTGTCATTATATGTGACCTAGTTTCTAGGAAAAATAACAAACTTGGACTACGGCAAATGTCTTTAAAAAGTGTTCTCAGAAACAAGCTATCATGTATGAAGATCTCTATTGCAAGTCACTTTTTATTTTTGGAGTGCCAAAAATGTGTTTTTCTGTGTGTGAAGAACCTAGCAATTATTTGTTGCAAAATGGAACCACTCCATTTTTCTATACATATTTAACATTTTAAAATGCAAGTTTAAATTTTTTTTTAAACATGGTCAACATTTAATAAAAAAAATTGTTTAACATGTTTTTCAAATGCTTGGATTATTATTTTGTAAATACATGATCAAATTTTTTCATACACATTATATATTTTTTGTATACATTTTTCTTATACATGACAAACATTTTCTCTATTCTCATCATTTTTTAATACATGGTCAACATTTTTTCTATACACATTTATCTTTTTTCTTAACACATTTATCATTTTCAAATATTTGATTATCATTTTTCAATACATGGTTAAGATTTTCTCTGTACACATTTAACGTTTTTTCTTTACATATTTAAAAAAATTCAAATATTTCATTTTTATGTTTAATACATGGTCAACATTTTTTCTATCAACATTTAACATACAAGTTCAACATTTTTTGACACCACTCCATCTTTCAAAAATATTAGACCATTTTTTAAGTTTTGATGAACCAAATCGAATATTGGATCATCTCGATTCGAGGCCATATGTAAACTTGACGGTGAAATTTCATTTTAGACTTTCCAAAAAAATTGAACTCCCTAAAGTTGTTCTGGACTCAAACTTGGGCGAAGCCCCTATTTCCCACCGATCGATATGCACATTCATACGGCCTATGGGCCGTCGGCCCACTCGGCGTTGTGAATAATGGTTCTGAAAAAGGGGTGGAGAGAAGAGGCCCCGTCCTACCGAGGCCTCGGCCCAGCAACCGAATGTATATTCAATAAGAGCTGGTTTGGATTATCATCACTATATGGTCTCTGGCGTAGTAGCTTGGCTCTGTGCGAAGCACCGAGAGGTCTCGGGTTCGAACCCCAGGATCCCCATTTTTTGCACATTATTAGCGGGCCTGCATGGTGGGTCTACGTGGCGGGTCCTACGAGTCAGTACGGCTGGTCCCTCCCTAGTCACATGTGGTGGGTTCTACTAGTTAGTAGGACTGGTCCGACAGGCGGGTCCCACTAGTCAGTAGGACGGGTCGCTACCAGTCAGTACAGCATGGTGGGTCCCACTAGTCAGTAGGATGGGTCCCTACCAGTCAGTACAACATGGTGGGTCCCACTGTTCAAGGGCGGGTCCCACTGGTCAGCTGTATGGTTCAAACCTACTGCTATCCAGACACGTCAGACGAAATTGACACATCGACATGACACATAGAAAAAAATTGACACATAGACATGACACATAGGTTAAATTGATGAGGTGGTGCCCAGTCATATCAAAACATTCAGGTTTACAACATCATGACCATTTATATTGGTCGTAATCAGCTAGATATAAGGCAGCAGACCCGTGATGTCTGCTTTACGACCATTTTGTGTAAGGCAATTACGACCTTTCTGACCAAAATGGTCGTTATGGTTTAGGTTTTGGAGCCTCCCAAACAGCTTACGACCAATTGGTTCGAAATGGTCGTAGATTTACGACCATTTCTTCCAGGGTCACTGACAAAAGGTCACAAGTTAGCATATTTCTTGTAGTGATGATATGCCGAAGAGAATAGTAGCTTGATTCCGAGCTTGGCGCATGGTGTCTTCCAAAAGTAGCTAAGGAACTTGACGTCATGATCTGATACAATCGTCTTGGGCACTCCATGCAATCGCAAGATTTCCCTACAAAAGAGATTTGCAACATGTGAAGCATCGTCGCTCTTGTTACATGGAATAAAGTGTGTCATATTAGAGAAATGGTCCACAACAACAAATACTGAATCTTTGCCGTTTTGAGTTCGAGGCAAACCAAGCACAAAATCCGTACTAATATCTTCCCATGGTTGATATGGAATGGGGAGTGGCATATATAGACCATGAGATTGAGCTTTAGACATAGCTTTACGGCATGTAGAACATCGATTGGTGTAGTGATTCGTCTCCAACGTATCTATAATTTTTTATTGTTCCATCTTATTATTGTATCAATCTTGGATGTTTTATATGCAATTATATGCCATTAGATATCATTTTTTGGGACTAACCTATTAACCCAGTGCCCAGTGTCAGTTGTTGTTTTCTGCTTGTTTTTGCCTTTTCAGAAAATCATTATCAAAAAGAGTCCAAACAAGAAAAAAAAACTTTGGATTGATTTTTTCTGGACCAGAAGAGACCCAGGAAGCTTCGGGAGAAGACCAGAAGAGTCACGAGGAGGCGACAAGCCTGGAGGGCGCGCCCCAGGGGGGTGGCCGCGCCCCCCTGGCTTGTGGGCCACTCGTGGCACATCTTGACCTAATTCCTTCGCTATAAATTCACAAATATTCCAAAACCAATAGAGAGCAAGAATAGAAAACCTTTGCGCTGCCGCAAGCCTCTGTTCTTCCGCGATCCCATCTGGAGGCCTTTTTCGGTACTCTGCCTGTCGTGGTTTTGTCGCGACAGATGTCCTAGTAAAAGGACTTAGAGATGAAGCCATCGCACTAACGTGGAAGCTTAGCGGGGTTGAACGGGAACGAGAAGACGCCGGGTTACCCAGGTTCGTCCCCTCAAGGTGGAGGTAAAAGCCTACGTCCTGCTTGTTTATATTGTTGTAGATCTCGATTACAAGGATGCGGATTCGCTAACCTAGCTCTCGAGGGGATTGCAACTTAAGTCTTTTCGTGTAGGTGCTCCCCTTTATATATACAGGCGGAACCCTAGATTACATGAGAGTCCGGGTTGTCCCGTGATTCTTCTCCTACTTGTTCTCCACGATGGTTGTCCTTGTTATTCCCCTTCTCGTGAGCCGGCCCACTGCCTAAGCCGGCCCATACTTGTCGGCCCCCATTAAGCCGGCCCACACAGAGTCCTTAGCCCCGCAGTGAGTTGACCCGCCAAGCTTGCCCTACGGCCGGGTTAACACCCTGCCGGGTCTCCATGCCAGTAAATATCCCCAACATTAGCCCTCAGTTTGACTTGAATTTATTCACGTTCAACTCCATCCTGAAAAAGCAAAGCATTAGTAATACATTTCCAAGCGCACCCCAAGCCGCTCTTTTTAAGTCGCCATCTTGGACCGGCTCAAGTTGCCGGGTTAAGGTGATCGTCAGGTTCACCCCTTCAGATTCAAACTTGGCATTTTCAACTCTTGTCCCCTATGACATCACAATACACTTCCGCAAAATCCGGGATGACATCACCTCAAATCTTTGAGTGGGTACGTATCGTCTTGTCAGGCGCGAAAATCAAGGAGCCACGCCGCCGAAAATTACTGCGCCGCCTGGGGTTCCGCCCTTGCCATTTTAACTTTACTGGGCCTACAAATAGGCCACCTCACCCCCATTACCACTTTTTACCTCTCATCTCCTTCCTCGCGCTCGCCTCTTCACGCACCCGAAGCGCCGCCGGCCTCAAGCTGTCCGATGACCTCGACCGCGACCCCTTCGCCGCCGCCGTCATCACCGGAGCTCATCAAACGCTCGCCGGCCACCTCCGCCGCAGACTGGTACATCCAAATCTTTCCCCTTTCGAATCTACATCGCCCATTTCTTCTGTAGTTCATCGATTTTCTTCAGTGTTCATCCCTCTTGCTCATTAGTAAATCCAAACGCATTCGAAACACCCAAGTAAATGCTTTTAACACTGCAAGCACACCATTTTTCGCATCTAAGTCTCGGCATCGTCCTCCATAGATCCGCATTGACCACGGGCCTTCATATCATCCCCTCCTAGGTCTTTTTAAATTTTCTTTTCCGAGATATTTCCAGATCCGTAATAATAACCGCTCCGTTAGATTCATGTTTGTCACTAGCTCGACACTTAGGAGAAATCCAAAACACCACCATCGTCAACACCGGCTTAAAATTTCCTTCGACGGCTTGCATGAATCCGGGTTATGAATTTAGCCATCCTGATTTCTATCATTTGACCGGGTCCTATACTCTGAAGGCTTGTCCTTCTCAAGCTTAACACGCTGACTTGTCATTTTTGTCCTTGCAGTTAAACTTTCAAGTCGCCATGGCCCCCAAGACCGACAAATCCTGCAACTGGGTTAGATCACAAGTCTCAACCTTGATGCTGAACGAGCTTGTAGGGCAAGGCCTTTTGCCGGCTCAAACCGCAATCAACTGGCGGGCGCCTGAAGAAGAAAGCACCCCCAGCCTCAACAAGACGAAGTGGTGGTCTTCGCAGATCATCTGCATAAGGGGTTTCGGCCACCCGGGTCAAAATTCTTTCGCGACGTCCTTAACTTTTTCGACCTCCGTCCGCATGATCTTGGCCCCAACTCCATCACAAATCTATGCCAATTTCAAGTTTTCTGCGAAGTATATCTTCAAACAGCTCCAATGTCCTCCTCTTCCAAGAGTTTTTCTATATCAACCATCAGACGAAGTTCACTGACAGCCCCAGCATAGAACTTGGCGGCGTCTCTATCCAAAGGCGAAGAAACACTCCTTTTCCTGAAGCTAAGCTGGCGAGTCATCCCAAGGGCTGGAACAAAACTTGGTGTTACTACAAGAACACTGCCCCTCAAGGTGAAAGCTCCCTACCGGGTTACAGACCGGACCGGCTCAATGCCACAGTGGCCTTTCCGGGTTGGCCATCAACAGAAGAACGTAAGCAATTCGCCCCTATTTACTCCAAAATAATGGCCTTGGTTGCTAACGGCCTTACCGGGATCGATCTGACCCGGTGTTGGATAAGCTGGCGAATCCAGCCCCTTAGCCACAGAGGCGACCTGATGTGCAATTATAGTGGTGAGCCGGCAGATGCTCAACACTTCAGTCAAGTCAACTTATCCGTGAGTGATATCAACAAAACCATCAAGAGGCTATTGGGAGAGCCTCAGGAGAAATGCAACAAAACCGGGCTGGCCCCCTTCTGCTTAACTAACCCGGTGCCTTCAGTAAGTGTTTGCACCTTCTTACTCTGTTCTTAACTCGCCCTCCTCATCTCATTTTCAACTGCCAACTCGTCTTAATACAGGCAAACGAAAAAATTTGGAAGAAGAAGAAACCACAACAACCCGCCCCCGCTCCAGCGGAACAGTAGGATGAGCCGGTCGACACTGATAAGCCGGCTGCAGAGGACGAGGCTGAGGTAGAACTTGACTCACTTGGCCGTCTTTTCATTCAGCTTGCTGACGCCTCTTCTCTTCAGGACGAAACCGAAATTAGCCATACCGACGAGCCGGAGGTAACATTGATCTCTTCTGATTCTGACTCCCCAATAACTATTCGGAAGAAAACCCGGGTTGTGATCCGCAAGGTTCGAAGGAAGCCCCGGGTTGCCATCCGTAAGGTGCCCTTTTCCCATCAGGATGCCCATTTGGATCCCAAATTTATTTTGAAGAAAACTCGTCGAGCCGGGACCTCCAAAAGGAAGACCTGGAGCAGTGAAGGCGAATTAAGTAGTGGGCTTCCATATGAGCCGCCGTCGCGCAAAGCTCGAGCTGAGGTGCTTCTTAGCCCAACTTATTCTTTTCCTCTAGCTGGCCATTTTAAAGAACCTTTACCCTTTAATGACTCGGCATATCAGACGTCGCACTCCTCAGGTGAGTCAAGCGCCACACAGGCGCCGGCTTTCAACATCAATCCTGGGTAAGCAAACATTCCTGTAATATATATTGACTTTTTATTTTTCACCCCTGTAAATAAGTAACTCCTTTGCTCCTTGTACAGCACCAAAGCCATTAAGAAGAGAACAGCTGCCGGGTCATCTGACCCGGCCATTCAGACAGGCCGTCAAGCAGAGGAAGCCATCATGGCTGCCCAGGACGAGCTGGCCGTCCGAAACGGCCCGCCGCCTTTGGACATGACAAGTCCGACTCGCGCCTCCCCTCCAGCTCAGGAGAAGGAAAGCATAATTCAAGATCAAAATGTCCCACAGCCTGATGCGCCGGCTCAAGATGAAGCGTCGGCTCAAGAAGAGATAGCGGTGACAAGTGAGCATCAGACTGCGGCACCAGAATCCTCCACCGCCCTCACCAAGGTCCCAGCCAAACCTGAGCCGGCCCCGAAGGACAAGGGGAAATCAACTCTTGAATTTCCTCCACTTGAAGATCAAGATGCCAGTACTCTGCACCGAACTATACTGACCCGGCTCTCTGAAAACCGGGACATGGAGATGGCTATGATTATATCTTTGAAGCGGAAATATGAGGTAACCTGCACATTTTACTTCGTACCATATATATATGTAGCCCCCAAGGGCCGGGTCATTATGCAATAACGATCCGGGACTTCCAATTGAAACTTGTAAGTAGAACCGTCCACTGGCGTCCTCCAAGGCCGGCTCGTTATTAATGACGGGTAGGTGTCCATAACAGAATAGATCAATGGATGCATTAGCCCCCAAGGGCCGGGGTAATATGAAATGATGACCCGGGTCTTCAAAATTGCAGCTTAAAGTTAGAATCCCATCCAGCGCCTTCCAAGGCCGGCTTGTCGGCCAGGACGGGCGAGTCTTCATAAATGTGCAGTATAGATCGATTAATGCATTAGCCCCTAAGTGCCATGTAGAGTGCCTGCAGATACATGGAACTTGCCTTACTGTTTACCTTGAGACTTCAAAGCATGTAGCCCCCATGAGCCGGGTTGCTCGTTAGGGCGACTCGGGTCATATGTATACTTTGTATAACAGTCTGCTCTACAGGAAATGCTGGACCAAGTAGAAGCCCAGGCCGCTGGCTTTCGAAAGGAGGCCAAGAAGGAGAAAAAATTGCGCCAAGCATATGAAGAAGCCGCAACTGAGGCAAAGAAATCTTTGGCGATTGTAAGGGCCACCTTGCAAGAGACGGAGGCCGCCAGCACCGCCCTAGCTATGCGAGCTGAAGAAGTCGAAGCGAAAGTAGAGCCGGTGACACAAGAGCTGACCACTTTGAAGAACCAGATTACAGCCATGACCCGGGCCATCTTTGGTAAGCAAAGCTATAAGAATGAGTCAACTGGACCAGCTTAACTGATCGTGCATACTGTCTCTTTGCAGGTCGCAAGAATCAGCTGCTGCTGCAGCAACCAGTGGTGAAGTTGAAGGCAGTATACACTTTCATGGAACAACTGTATATAGGCGGCTCTCGATGCATTATGGCAGCAAAAAATACCAAGTCCCCTCCACAGCTACTTGCGGACATGTTGAAGGAGCTGTCTGTTTTGCCAAGGTGGTTTGAAGACTGGAAGAAAGCGTGCTGCCGCTTTGGTGCTCTAACAGCACTAGCCCGAGCGAGGGCATACGTACCAGAGCTCGATCCGGCTCAAATTGTGGGCGGCTATCCGGAGTTCAATGTAGACGACACGCCCTTTACCAAGAAGGATTTCCAACGCTGCATCAGAGAAACCCGGGTTGCAGCAACCGCCATTGCAGAAGAAACCGATCTGACCCGGTACTAGGCGCCCTATTCGAAAGTGAATGAGCGGATAGAGCCACCAAATCATGAGCCGGTGGCTCTAACTCGGACATGTAAGACATCCTTCGCTCCTGAAGTCGACCCTTCTTCTCTGATATCCACCGATGCCCTGTTTGAAGCATTGCGCACAATTCAATGGTCGATCGGTGACTCAAGCGAAGAAGCGGAGGGTGACGACGGTCGCGATGAGCCGGCTCATGGTGATCCATCAGGCGCTGATGCCAGCTCTGACCCAGCGATGTAAACGCCGGTTTATCCAAGTAGGCCGAGCCTTGTAAAATTTTTGTCATGGCCGCAGCTGACGGGCGGCTTGTAATAGGGTAGCATAAAACTTCCGATGCCAGTGTAAATACTTTGCGCTTCTGTGAATCCTCCTTTTGGCCTTGAGAGCTGGTTTTGCAATAGAGTGATTTTGCCGAAACAACATAATTGCATGTGATGGTTAGTGACGATGCCACTTTGAATGAGTAATCTTTGTTACTGTTTGCAATGAATCAAGCAGTTCAAATGGAACTAAATAAATGACAGGCATGGATGTATGTATGTATGCAGAGATGAGTGCAATAAAAAGTGTAATCTTAAGCCGGAATATGCATGAAATGACCGGCTCATGAAAACATAAGCCGCCTGCAAAACACAACTGTAAATGGCCGGCTCATAAAGCACAAGCCGGAATATGCTTTCATGAAGCTGGCACTTTGGCCTGCTGGTTTGTCCTCGCTTTCTGAAAGCCGACTCTCACACAACCAATCGAACGTTTTAACTCGGATGAGTTCAGGGTCACAAACGTGATTGACTCATCAGACGTACGCCGGGTCGTTTTTCCAGGGAGTAGCATCTTGCTAACAGGCAGGTTTAACCAACGTTGTGGCATCTCGCCGGGTTAAAAGGGTTTTGTAAGCTAAACTCAATTGAGTTGGAAGCCCCCAAGTAACCGTGATCAACAAATAAAGATCCGGCACACAAATTCTGAGGCAAAACAGCACCTTTACACAGTGCGGCTGGTCGCTATTTTATTTGATAAAAAATAAGTATATACATGATAAAAGTTATGTACAAAGATGTGCCCTAGTCAACGACTTAGGTGTAATATGGCCGGAGCTGGGCGATGTTCCAGGGCCGGCTTGTTTCCTCCTCAGAGGTCCGTGATTTCTCTGCGTCACGCATATCAATCAGGTAATATGACCCGTTGTTGAGATTCTTGCTGACCACAAAGGGCCCTTCCCAAGGTGGTGAAAGCTTATGCATGCCTGTCTGGTCTTGTATCAGACGGAGCACTAAATCACCTTCCTGGAAAGCGCGGCTTCGAACTCTACGTATGTGATAGCGGCGTAGGTCTTGCTGATAGATTGCAGATCTGGATGCGGCGAGGTCGCGCTCTTCCTCCAGAGCATCAAGAGCGTCTTGGTGAGCCAGCTCATTATCTGATTCCACATAAGCCGCCACTCGAGGGGAGTCATGACGAATATCGCTTGGAAGCACAGCTTCTGCACCATAGACCAGGAAAAACAGCGTATAGCCTGTCGACCTGTTGGGAGTAGTCCGTATGCTCCAAAGCACTGAAGGTAACTCTTCTTCCCAGCAACCCGGTGTACGCTGCAAGGGCACCATGAGCCGCGGTTTGATACCCCGCAGCAATTCCTGATTAGCCCTTTCTGCCTGTCCATTGGACTGAGGATGCGCAACCGATGCCAGATCAAGCCGGATGTGCTCCTGGTGACAGAACTGTTCCATAGCCCCCTTGGAGAGATTGGTTCCATTGTCTGTAATGATGTTGTGCGGGTAGCCAAATCGGAATATCAGCTTTTTCAGAAACTTGACAGCCGTAGCTGCATCACAGTTGCTGACCGGCTCTGCTTCCACCCACTTGGTAAACTTATCCACAGCCACCAAGAGGTGTGTATGCCTGTTCTTGGAACGCTTGAAGGGTCCCACCATGTCAAGCCCCCAGACCGCGAATGGCCAAGTAATTGGGATCATCCTCAACTCCTGAGCCGGCACATGGGCCTGGCGAGCATATTTCTGGCAACCATCACACTTACGGACAATGTCCTCTACATCAGCATGAGCTGTGAGCCAATAGAACCCGTGCCAAAAAGCCTTTGCGACCAGCGATCTTGAGCCGGCGTGATGCCCACAATCGCCAGAGTGAACCTCATTGAGGATTGCGCGACCCTCTTCCGGTGAGACTCAACGCTGAAAAACACTAGTGACTCTTCGTCGGTGTAACTCGCCATTGACGATAGTCATAGACTTAGATCGTCTGATGATCTGCCGAGCGAGGATTTCCTCTATTGGCAGTTCACCCCGATTTAGATAAGCCAAGTAGGGGACCGTCCAGTCAGGGATAGCACGGATAGCAGCCACTAGAGCCGCCTCCGGGTCAGGAATAGCCAAATCCTCCTTTGTTGGCAATTTGATAGACGGGTTGTGCAAGACGTCCAGGAACACATTGGGTGGCACTGGCTTACGCTGAGAACCCAAACGACAGAGTGCGTCTGCCGCCTCGTTCTGCCGGCGATCAATATGGTCGACTTGATAATCTTTGAAGTGTCCAGCAATATTTGTGACCGCCTGTCGGTAAGCCGCCATAAGCGGATCCTTGGAGTCCCATGTACCTGAAACTTGCTGAGCCACCAGGTCTGAGTCGCCCAGGCACCTGACCCGGCTCAGATTCATCTCCTTGGCCATTCTAAGCCCATGAAGCAGCGCCTCGTACTCAGCTGCGTTATTAGTGCAGGTAAACATGATCCTCAGAACATAACAGAACTTGTCTCCTCGTGGGAAAGTAATCACCACTCCAGCCCCCGAGCCTTCAAGCTGCCTTGAGCCGTCAAAATGGATGGACCAGTATGTTGTGTCGGGCTTCTCTTCGGGAACCTGCAACTCTGTCCAATCATTAATGAAATCCACCAACGCCTGAGATTTGATTGCTGTGCGAGGCACATACTTGAGATGATGCGGACCGAGCTCGATAGCCCACTTAGCAACCCGGCCTGTAGCCTCCCAGTTCTGGATTATGTCCCCGAGAGGCGCAGAACTAACCACCGTGATTGGATGCCCGTGGAAGTAATGCTTCAGTTTGCGGCTAGCCATGAACACTCCGTAGACCAGCTTCTGCCAATGTGGGTATCGCTGCTTGGACTCGCTTAACACCTCGCTGACATAATACACAGGATGCTGGACAGGATATTCCTAGCCATCCTCCTTGCGCTCGACGATGACCGCCACACTTACAGCCCTGTTATTGGCAGCAATATACAACAGCATCGGCTCCTTCTCGCGAGGGGCAGCAAGGACCGGCGGCTCAAACAGCTATTTCTTAAGGGCCTCAAAAGCCTGATCTGCCTCCTTACTATAGACGAAGTCATCTGATTTTTTGAGCAACTGATACAACGGAATTGCTTTTTCGCCAAGCCGGCTTATGAACCGGCTTAAAGCCGCAACCCGCCCAGCCAGCTTCTGCACGTCATTGAGCTTGGCCGGCTTAGCCAGGGTCGTGATGGCCTTGATTTTCTCCGGGTTAGCTTCAATGCCTCGCTCAGAGACGAGGAACCCCAGAAGCTTTCCTGCGGGGACACCAAAAACACACTTCTCTGGGTTAAGCTTCATCTGGTAGACACGGAGATTATCAAATGTTTCCTTGAGATCCTCCAATAGAGTCTCTTTCTTCCGAGATTTAACCACAATGTCATCCACATAAGCATGAACATTCCGCCCGATCTGATTATGGAAACAGTTCTGGACACAACGCTGATAAGTCGCCTGGGCGCTCTTCAGACCAAATGACATGGTTGTATAACAGAAGGCCCCAAAAGGTGTGATGAAAGCCATCTTTGCCTGGTCTTCCGGCTTCAGCTTGATCTAATGGTAACCAGGGTAAGCATCCAGGAAACATAAACTTTCACAACCCGCCGTAGCATCGATGATCTGGTCAATACGGGGCAAGGCAAAGGGGTCACTGGGACAAGCCTTATTCAGGTCTGTATAGTCAACACACATCCGCCAAGTCCCATTTTTCTTCAGAACAAGTACTGGGTTAGCCAACCACTCGGGATGGAAGACTTCGACGATGAACCCGGCAGCTAGGAGCCGAGCCAGTTCTTCACCAATAGCTTTATGCCTTTCCTCATTGAAGCGACGGAGGTATTGGCGAACTGGTTTAAACTTGGGATCCACATTAAGGGAGTGCTCAGTGAGTTCTCTCGGTACACCTGGCATGTCAGAAGGTTTCCATGCAAACATGTCCCGATTCTCACGGATGAACTCGATGAGCGCGCTTTCCTATTTGGGATCCATATTTGCCCCGATGGTGAACTGCTCCGAAGAATTGCCCGGGGTGAAATCAACTTGCTTCGTATCTCTGGCCGACTTAAACTTGAGCAGGGGGTCAGACTCTGTAGTGGGCTTCTTTAGAGACGTCCTGTCAGCCGGGTCAACATTATCCTTGTAATACCGCAACTCCTCTGCGGCGCAAGCCATCTCAGCATAAGCTGCATCTCCTTCCTCACACTCGAGCGTGGTTTTCCGGTTTCCTTCCACTGTGATGGTTCCCCTCGGCCCTAGCATCTTCAGTTTCAGGTAGACATAACATGGGCGCACCATGAACCGCGCGTAAGCCGGCCGACCAAACAGGGCGTGGTATGGGCTCTTAAGCTTGACCACCTCGAAGGACAGGAACTCAGAACGCCAGTTATCCTCTGAGCCAAAGGCCACCTCAAGGGAGATTCTACCCATGGGATATGCTGACTTGCCAGGAACAATGTCGTGAAAAACTGTAGAGGACGGAGTT
Organism: Elymus sibiricus; assembly: GCA_039707655.1. Taxonomy (NCBI): domain Eukaryota; kingdom Viridiplantae; phylum Streptophyta; class Magnoliopsida; order Poales; family Poaceae; genus Elymus; species Elymus sibiricus. Next base: position 130,348,365 of record CM077676.1, on the reverse strand, counting down.
AACTGCTTATCGGACAGATTCATTCGCCGGAACGTATCATAGTACAGAATGTTGATGCTGCTGCCTCCGTCCATAAGCACCTTAGTCAGGGTGTAACCGCCGACTTGCGGCGCAACCACCAGTACCAGGTGGCCAAGTAGGACTGGATGATCCGCCCTGCTCCAGGTGACCGGCTGCTCAGACCAGTTGAGATAGTAAGGAGTTGCCGACTCAACCACGTGGGCGGCTCGTCGCTGCACCTTCCGATCCCGCTTGCAGGTGCTAGTGGTGAAAATGTGATACTGTCCGCTGTTTAACTGTTTCGGGTTACTCTAAAATCCTGCCGCGCCGGCTTGATGCTGACCTCCCTGGTTGTTTCTCTGACTACCGCCTCCAGCATTACCAGCCCCCTGAAACCCTCCGCCTTGGCCACCGTTCCCCTGGAAGCTGGGCCCAGCGAAGGGTCCCTACAAGCCGGCTCCTGAGAAGCCGGGTCCTGGGTTGGCGGGTTGTCTGCCGTTGCCCCCACCATGATGATGATTCTGGAAGACTCGCTTGGCGAACTCTTGCATCACATAGAAATTTTCCCAGGAATGAGTGGACGGTTTACCATTATAACTGTGTTTCAGACAAGGGGCTTTGAGGACTTCTTCGAAAGTGAGAGGGCGATTGCCGGAGGGCTGCTTCCTGGAACCGTCATTCTGACGCTGACCTTTGTTTTCCGCGTTTGTGTTCGCCACCAAATCAGAGTTACCATCGTAATAACCCTTGTGCTTTCCACCGTTGTTTCTCTGACCGTTGCCATTGTTCTGCTGCTGACCCTTACCGCCAGCCTTCTTTCCCTTGTCAGATTTCTCCTCATCCGACAGCGGTTAAGACATCCATGAGGTCTCCCATGTCCTGGACCTTCCGCTTGAGCCGCCGAAGCTTCTGGACCAATGGATGAAACTTACATGTTCGTTCCAGAACAAGCACTGCTTGAGCCGCCGAGATGCTATCGGAACTGTGCATAACTTCTGCAACCCGGCGAGCCCAATGGTGCGCCGACTCGTCCTCGCGCAGGACACAACGCTCAAGATCAACAATTGTGGTTGGCCTCTTGCAGGTCCCCTGGAAGTTCTTGATGAAACGCTCCTTCAGCTCCTGCCAGGTGTTGATAGAATTTGCCGGCAAGTTTTTCATCCAGGTGCGTGCAGGGCCCTCCAACATCAGCGGTAGGTAACGCGCCAGGACTGACTCGCTTGCCCCCAACAAGTCCATTGCCAGCTCATAGCTCTCGACCCACTCCGTAGGCTCTAAATTTGCTGTGTAGTTAGGAACCTTGCGAGGCCCCTTGAAATCTGGGGGTATGTGCGCCTCTCGCAGCGCTGGCACCAAGCAGGGAGTACCGATCAGGCGGCTCGAAGCACTCTCAGGCCAACCGTCAAGCCGGGCTACCTCGGGCGAACGATGCCCTTCAGGCGGGTTAGTATTTGGCGGCGGGTTAACGCGCGCCGGTGTGCTAACGTGCACCGGCGGGTTGTTCCCTGCGCGCGCGTTTTCTTCCTCCCATGCTCGCAGAATCCGAGCTGCGTCTGCCACGTCCTGCGGGATCCTGGGCTGCTGCTGCTCCGCCAGCGGTTGGGCGGCCCTCCGGTGGTGCGCGTTGCTGGAGACCGCAGGCGACTCAGGGCGCTGACTCCTGGAGCGGCTCTGATGAGGGGTTGAGTGAAGTCGATGCTGGCTATGCGAGTAGTTGTCTTGCTACACCACTGCCATCTTGAGCATCGCAATGGCGTTCCTGGCCTCTGTCTAAATCGGGCCGTCCCCCTCAATCGGAATGGCTGCCAAGTTGTAGGTTGCTGCTAGCACGTTATCCACCAGGTTGGAGTAGTGTCCAATTGGGGTTTGGAACCGGTGAGATGGCGGCTGCTGATCTGGTGTACGAAGTCGGGCCGGCTCCCGCTGCTGAGTAGGCTGCTGTAGCGGCGGCTCTCTCGAGGGGATAACTCCAGCCCCCAGGTTCGTCGGAGCCGGCGGCATGGTGAACAGATGAGTCGGCACGAGATTAGCCGGAAGCCGGCTCTGACGACGCCTTCGGTGAACAAGCTCTGACTCAGCCTGCCGGCGGCCCAGGTACTGTGTTTCCTCGTCAAGGTGCTGCCTCTCCGCGGCGATCTACGCCTGCTCCTGTATCATGCGGGCGTTCTCTGCGTTGATGTCCTCTTGGATCTTGGCCATCTCCTCACGACACTTTGTGATCTCCGTGTTGCGCGCCGCTGCGTTCTCTGCGGTGACCGGCTCGGCCAATAGGGTCACCAGCGTAGTCATCAAGTCCGCGAGTGCTTGAACCCCGCTCTTCTGGGAGCCGGAGGCCGAGGCGCCGGCTCCTCCTAAGCCGGCCAGGAGGTTGTTTTGTCCCGCCGTCGGATTGGCCGGGTGTCGTGCTGGATCTTGCCTACCCGCCATGTACACCGCCGCGAAGCGAGGCGGATCAGGCCTCTCTGGGAAGACGTCGTCCGTGTGCCCCAGCCCTCCATCATGCAGTGGAAGAATTGACTCAGTTTCCCCCATCGAAGATTCGCCGTCAGATTGAACAAGCGTGTCGTCCTGAGACAGGGAGTTCTCTGACAGGGCCACCCCTTGGGTGAAGCCCACGAATACGTGATCTGGGCCGGCTTGACGCGGGCCAGGTCTCGCCGGGAGCTGACTAACCCGGCGCGTCGACTCGACGCCGGCGACGTTCCCCAACCCGGCGGCCGGCTTACCAATCACGCCGATGAAGGTATGGATCTTGCCAAACGGGACCCGGTACCCGTACTCGATTGAGTCGGCGTCGGGGCCCCAGTATGAATCGTCAATGTAGAACTTCCCGCGGCGGCTCTTGGACATCATGCCAACCGCGTACTTCCCGAACCCTGGAAGGGATCCCGCTAAGAACTCAACTCCACCGTGCGTGAGCCCCACGGTGGGCGCCAACTTTCATGGTTTTGTCGCGACAGATGTCCTAGTAAAAGGACTTAGAGATGAAGCCATCGCACTAACGTGGAAGCTTAGCGGGGTTGAACGGGAACGAGAAGACGCCGGGTTACCCAGGTTTGGCCCCTCACGGTGGAGGTAAAAGCCTACGTCCTGCTTGTTTATATTGCTGTAGATCTCAATTACAAGGATGCGGATTCGCTAACCTAGCTCTCGAGGGGATTGCAACTTAAGTCTTTTCGTGTAGGTGCTCCCCTTTATATATACAGGCGGAACCCGAGATTACATGAGAGTCCGGGTTGTCCCGTGATTCTTCTCCTACTTGTTCTCCACGATGGTTGTCCTTGTTATTCCCCTTCTCGTGAGCCGGCCCACTACCTAAGCCAGCCCATACTTGTCGGCCCCCATTAAGCCGGCCCACACAGAGTCCTTAGCCCCGCAGTGAGTTGACCTGCCAAGCTTGCCTTACGGCCGGGTTAACACCCTGCCGGGTCTCCATGCCAGTAAATATCCCCAACACTGCCGGAGTGGGAATCGATCACGGAGGGCTTCTAAATTAACCTTGCTGCCCTCCGATGATGTGTGAGTAGTTTACCACAGACCTACGGGTCCATAGCTAGTAGCTATATGGCTTCTTCTCTCTCTTTGATCTTCAATACCATGTTCTCCTAGATGTTCTTGGAGTTCTATCCGATGTAATCTTCAATACCATGATCAGATTATTCATGAGAAATATTTGAGTCTTCTCTGAACTCTTTTATGCATGATTATTATAGCTTTGTATTTCTCTCCGATCTATCGATTTGGTTTGGCCTACTAGATTGATTTATCTTGCAATGGGAGAGGTGCTTTGTAATGGGTTCAATCTTGCGGTGCTCAATCCCAGTGATAGTAGGGGACATGACATGTATTTGTATTGTTGCCATTAAGGATAAAAAGATGGGGTTTAATCATATTGCTTGAGTTTACTTTGTCTACATCATGTCATCTTGCTTAAGGCGTTACTCTGTTTCATACTTAATACCCTAGATGCATGCTGGATAGTGGTCGATGGGTGGAGTAATAGTAGTAGATGCAGGCAGGAGTCGGTCTACTTGTCTCGGACATGATGCCTATATACATGATCATTGCCATGAATCCATCATAATTATTTGCTTTTCTATCAATTGCCCAACAGTAATTTGTTTACCCACCGTATGCTATGTGTTCGAGAGAGAAGCCTCTAATGAAAACTATGGCCCTCGGTCTACTTTATCATATATTAAAACCCTAAAAATACATTGCTGCAATTTATTTACTTTTATTTTAATTAGTATTTTAGTTTATCTATTTATCTCTATAAGATTTAATCCTTGCAAATAACCGCTAAGAGGATTGACAATCCTCTTATTTGTGTTGGGTGCAAGTGTTTGCTCTTTTGTGTACATGTGCGCTTAACGGAATTTTGCTTGGTTCTCCTACTGGATTGATAACCTTGGTTCTTAACTGAGGGAAATACTTATCTCTGCTGTACTGCATCATCCTCTCCTCTTCGGGGAAATACCAACGCAGACTACAAGTAGCATGTAGCGTGAGACGTCTCGAAACATCTTTGGCCGACAATAGTTCTTGGAGAGCGTGGCAAATGTCTTGTCGCGACCAAAATGGCCCATGAGTCCTCCACCATGAGCCTCTTGCAAAAGCAACAAACGAAGAGAAGACTCAGGGATACAAAGTTTGTTAGCTCGCATAATAGAACCATCTTTCAAGTAGTATCGCTCCCAAGAAGTGTGAGTTAAGCATTTGGCATAATGAATGGCAAATGAAACATCATGCTCATACAAGTCTTTAATGTGCTCAAATCCTATAACATTCAACTCAAGTTGAGTAACTAACATGCACTTGCGGGAAAGAGCATCCGCCACAACATTTTCCTTACCTTTAATGTACTTGATAACATAAGGAAAGAACTCACTCCATTTAGTAGGACGCTTGTTCAACTTTGTTTGACCCTTAAGGTATTTAAGCGTTTCATGATCCGTATGGATGACAAATTCACGACGGCGAAGGTAGTGTTCCCACACATGCAAGACTCTCACTAAAGCATATAACTCTTTGTCATAGATGGGGTAGTTAAGTTGCGCACCAGAGAGTTTCTCGCTAAAGTATGCAATGGGTCGCTTCTCTTGCATTGACACGCCACCTATGCCATTACCACTAGCGTCACAATGCACTTCAAAGGTATTCTCAAAGTTGGGTAATGCAAGTAATGGACCATGTGTAAGCAAGTTCTTAAGCTCATCAAATGCGGCATCTTGGGAAGGACCCCAAATAAATGGTGCATTCTTCTTACTCAATGCATGCAATGGTGCTAAAATTCTTCACAAAGCGTCGATAAAAACCGGCTAAGCAAAGGAAGCTACACACTTGAAGCAAATTGGTTGGTTGTGGCCAAGTTTTAATAGCATCAATTTTAGCTTCATCAACTTGAACACCCTTATAGGAGACTACAAATCCCAAGAAAACAAGTTTATCAACACCGAAAGTGCATTTTTCCATGTTAGCATAAAGTCGCTCATTTCTAAGAATTTGCAAGACGTCCCTAAGATGTATGACATGATCTTCAAGAGATTGGCTAAACACAAGTATATCATTAAAGTAGACCACAACAAAAATGCCAATTAATTTGCGAAGAACATAATGCATCACACGCATAAAAGTGCTAGGTGCTTGAGATAAGCCCATAGGCATGACCAACCATTCATATAAGCCAAATTTGGTTTTGAAAGCCGTTTTCCATTCATCACCCTCTTGCATGCGAATTTGATAGTAACCACTTTTGATATCAATTTTTGAGAAAATAGTGGCTCCGCTAAGTTCATCTAGCATGTCATCAAGGCGTGGAATGGGATGGCGATATCTAATGGTGATAGCATCAATGGGACGGCAATCGGAACACATGCGATAACTACCATCTTTCTTAGACACAAGAATAACCGGAACGGCACATGGACTCAAGCTCTCGCGTACATACTCGTTTTCCATGAGATGTTGTACTTGCCTTTGTATTTCTTTGGTCTCATCGGGGTTGACGCGGTAAGGTGCCATGTTCGGGAGAGGTGCGCCGGGGATGAGGTCGATGCGGTGTTCGGTTCCGCGAAGTGGAGGAAGTTCGGGAGGTAGCTCATTGGAAAAAACGTCCTCGAATTCCTGCAATAAATGAGACAACACCAAAGGTAGATGTTGTGAAGTAGTAGTCCGCACCACTTCATCTTTGCACACAAGCACAAAGTGAAGAACGTTCGATGGGCTCTCACTCACATCCCTCATGTCTCTTTTGGTGTTTAAAAGCACTAGACCTTTCTTGTCACTCATCGTGGAGTCGCTCATTTTTGGCTTGTGGCGCTCACTCTCTTTGTGGTGGTTCACTCGCTCACTATTCTCTCCACGATGGGTTGAAACTTGCTCGTCGGCGATGACTTGACTTGGCGACATGGGCCGAAACACGAATTCCTTGCCCTTCATCTTGAAGCTATAGTGATTGCTCCGTCCATTGTGGATGACGCCACGGTCGAATTGCCAAGGTCTTCCAAGGAGGAGATGGCACACGGACATGGGAACCACATCACATTCCAAGGTGTCTTCGTATTGTCGGGCCTGTTTCCAGAATAAATCTCGGAATAGCCTCAAGTCACACCAGCCCCAAGATCAGAACAACTGGTGGACTCCCTTGATATAGATATCAAGTACATACATAATATTACACAAGGTTGAGCCAGAGTGCTCAACATTTATTACAGACTTGTCATTATATGACGGTGGCGGTACAAACAGTGGTGTGGTGATATTACAACACTGATACAATAAAGTAAAGCCAAGCGTCAGTGTGAGGCTTGACTATTTTATTAGTGGGGCGGAAGCACTGCGGATGATACACGTGGTAGACTCCAAGGCCGCAAGGTGACTGATTGGGAACACCTCTAAGCGTCGGGCTCGCTAGCGCACTCTTCCTCCATCAGATCGTCTTCATCCAGGTCTGGCCAAATTAACAAGCCAGGGACAAGCAAGTGAGTATGTTTGAATGTACTCGCAAACATTATGAACAAAAGATATACCGAATGCAATAGAGTGCATATGATCATGATGGACTAATTTATATGCATATGCTGACCGAAATTAAAGCATGGCATGGTAAATATCAATACGGTGTGGATGGCTAAATATATCATTTTAGTATTAAACCAGGAAATATAATATGGAATATCGGGCGTCAGACCGCCCGAGGATTCCAAGAAAATAAAATGGAACATCGGGCGTTGGACCGCCCGAGGATTCCAAGAAAATAAAATGGAACATCGGGCATTGGACCGCCCGAAGATTGCCAAGATAAATGCCAACCGGGTGTCTGAATGCGACGCCTCGAGAGGTCTTGAAAAGAAATGCCAAACGGGTGTCTAAATGTGATGCCTCGAGAGGTCTTGAAAAGAAATGCCAAACGGGTGTCTGAATGCGACGCCTCGAGAGGTCTTGAAAAGAAATGCCAAACGGGTGTCTGAATGCGACGCCTCGAGAGGTCTTGAAAAGAAATGCCAAATGGGTGTCTGAATGCGACGCCTCGAGAGGGCTTGAAAAGAAATGCCAAACGGGTGTCTGAATGCGACGCCTCGAGAGGTCTTGAAAAGAAATGAGTATCCAGGTGGCACAACCATCCCAAGAGATACTCAAGGTTACACATAAGAGAAAGAGGTTAGTCCACAGTAATGTTCATGTTAACAATAACATTCATGATAGCATCCGTAGTGATAATAATCATCCTGCAAAAGTGAATCATGCTCAATTTTAATTATTTCCCCTGAAGACCGACACCGGGACCGACACTTGACCCTCCCCAGCTAACGTCCTTGACCGTGGACATGGTTATTCGAATAGGTTTAACTCTACAGAGGTTGTACTCTTTACCCACAAGTATAGGATTTCGTTAGTCAACCCCGAGACGTTGACTAATTGCGATTACGGTCTTTCGGTTGAAAACACACCTGACCAGCACACACCAGATTAACTTTCCTTATGCCAGGAATCACCCAAAGCATTGTTCAAGAAAAACTCTAAGACGCGGAGACCACCGTCTCGAATAGCATGGGATCACAATTTATAACGCGTGCAAATACAAGGGGTGCCCACCTCTTGGCCCAGCCGGATACACCCATGCCCCCTGACCCGATGACTGACATTAGTCCATGGCCATGGAACCCTCATCACGGCCCCTCTATGTGGTGTGTACTTGGAAAGGGGTTAGCGACTTACTAAACCGTACTCCCCTCGCGGGAAGACAAGTGGCAGCACTATTTTTAGCTAGGCATGATGGAACAAGACTCCATCTAGGTCGACTCAGGAGGTTTTATTTTCATGACTGGCACACTTCACATGCCACAGTGACACCATCGTGTCACGACGTGATTCGTGCTAACCGGCATGACATGGACAGGGGGTACACCCCTGGTATATAACCAACTTCATCCAAGTTAATGATTTTAAAATGCAAGCAGAAAATGCACAAATGAAATATGACCGTGCAGGCATCTACTGCCCACTACACATCGGTGATCACTTATGCAACCATGTATGCAAACACCATATCCCAAGTTCAAAAAATGCTTGCCTTGATTAAAGTAGGCAGAAGGTGATCCCTCGAAATTTTTGGCAATGTTTCCCACCCCGTTATCTATAAAACAAGAACTCAAAATTCGATCAAAATTTTTGTGACAGCACAAAAAGTTGACTCAAAATATTTTAAATAAATACTAAAAAAACTAGAGCGAAAAATAAGATTTTCGGAAAAAGAATCAATTGAAAAGGAGCTATGGTTAAAAAGTAATTAGAGTTTTAAGTCTAGGGACCTTTCTGTAATAAAAATAGATACTTTCGGGTCCCTGTGGTTATAATAGAAAATGCCTCGGACAGGAATACGCTTTCCAGTTTAAAAAGCATACTGAGGCAAAAACGCTTCCGAAATAAACAGAAAAGGAGAAAAGTCTAACAGTGGGGTCCCACCCGTCAGGTTTAAAATTTAAACGCGCCTCGCGCGCATGAACAGAGAGGATGCGGCGGTCACCGGCGGCGATCGCCGGGGTTTCAGGGAACGGTGATGATTTGAACGTGCTCAGGGGAGTGTTCCGCGTCGGTGGGTGGTGGTGGTGGCCGCCGGCGGGCACCGTGGTGACAGTGGTGTCAACTCCGGCGGACGGCGGCGTCGGGTGGTGGTGGATCTCGTCCGAGAGAGGGGGAATCATCAAATAGACACGTGGAATCGATGAGGTGGTGCACCAGGAACCTACTGATGGAATTTGAGAGGTGGAGATGGAGTGGTGGCGTCGGAACCTTCCCAGGACCCGCGGTGGATCGGGTGGCCGGAGATGGAGAAGAAGACCTCCCCGAGGTCAAGGAGATGTGCGGGAGGTCGATTTGGAGGGCATGGAGGTGAGGTGAGTGATCGACGCAACTCGGGGTGGCCCTTATATAGGCAGACGGGGATGGCCGGAAGCGCCTGGATCTCGCCGGTGTAATTGTGGCTGGTGGCGGTACCTAGGGGCGGTGGACTAGAACGGTGGGTGTCGGTGAGACTAGGGGAGACTTCTGGTAGCGCCAGCACGACGCCCCGCGAGCTCTGTCGCCTTATCCACAACGGGGGTCCCGTACGGCCATGGCGGCGGTGTTCATCTCCGGCGACTGACAGGCGGGCGCGGGCGGCTTGGATGGTGCGTGGGAACTGCGGAGAAGGTGCCGCGTGGAGGGGAGGTAGGAGGGAGCGGTGAGTAGGAGTGATGGAGGCTGGTGGCCGAGCTGATTCTCTCAGCCCGGCATGGCTGGGAGTGGCGGCCGTTGCACCGGCTCGCCACTGGCCCGTCGGCGATGAGAGGCTGGTGAGAGGGGTCTACGGCGAGGCATTGATGGCCAGGAGCAATGCGGATGAGGGAGAGGAGGAGTGGAGTGCATTGCACGGCAGTGCTTCCCTGAATTTTGTCCAAATTCAGATTCTGTGCACAGTAGGTGTTCGACGAAATGCCAACTGGCCTTAAGCATTTTTGAAATTTTTGAAACTTTTTGTGGTGATGTACTGATGCATGAAAAAGGTGCTGGCAAAATTTCAGAATTTTTGGAGTAGTCTAGATTGGGTTTTGAGCAAGTAAATTGAATCTGGTCCAAATTTCATTCAAATGAAATTTGAAAGTTTTGAATTGTGGAACAGAATATTTTTGGAGAAATTGAATGTGGGTACTGTCATGTAGTTGGGGTAATTTTTGTGAGTGTAGAAGAGCTAAGGAATTTATAGTTCCTTTGTAAATCAAAGGAACTAGGAATAAATGGAATTCTAGTTTTGGAATTTGCTATATATGATAAATAATATTTTTGTGGAGAGAGGAAGTATTGGGTACTGTCCTAGGGTGAGAGGATAGCTTGGATGATAGTTTGAAATGACAGAAGAATTTTTTTTGAGAATTTTCTAAGTGTTTGAAAAAAAGATGAAATGGACCATTTCTTTGAAATAATTAATTATTCAAAAAGTTTTCTAAAAGAAAAGATTTTTGGTCTTACAAAATATTTACTCAAGTGAGAAACCATTAAATCAGAAACCATTTTAAAATTTTAGAAACCCAATTGAAAACTTAAAAATGGCTTTCAAAACAAAAGAAAGAGAGGAATAGGGCAATAGTAATCCAAAGTATTTTCTTTTAAAGAAAACATTTTTGATAACCAAAACAAAATATTTTTGGGGTGTTACAACACCTACCCCCCTTAAGAAAAATCTCGTCCCCGAGATTTCGGCTGTCCCTCAAATAGGTACGGGTACTCAGTCCTTAGGTGATCCTCTCTTTCCCATGTTGCTTCTTCTTCGGTGTGATTACTCCACTGGACCTTGGAAAACTTTATCACATTCCGACGGGTTCTCCGTTCTGACTCTTCCAAAAAAAAAATAGGGCGTTCCTTATATGTAAGGTCTGGCTGGATATCCAGGTCCTGATGTTGGACTTGTTTGTCCGGATTACTGACACATCTCCTCAGTTGCGATACGTGAAACACATCATGAACATCTGACGATTCTGCTGGTAGTTCCAGTTGGTAGGCAACCTTGCCTCTCCTTGCAATTATTCTAAATGGTCCAATAAATCGTGGTGCCAGTTTCCCTTTGACTTTGAACCTTTGTAGTCCCCTCATTGGGGATACCCTGAGATACACATATTCGTCGGGTTAAAAGTTGATCTGACGGTGTTTCTAGTCATAATAGCTCTTCTGACGGCTCTGAGCTACTTTCAGTCTGTCTCGGATAAGTTTAACTTTTGTTTCCACTTCTTTGAGAACTTCTGGGCCGAAGATTCGGCTATCTCCGGTTTCAGACCAATTGAGTGGGGTACGGCACCTTCGTCCGTATAGGGCTTCGAAAGGTGACATCTTTAGACTGGCTTGATAACTGTTGTTATATGAAAACTCCGCATATGGCAAACTGTCCTCGCAGCTGACTCCATAGGTAAGGACACAAGCTCTTAGTATGTCTTCCAATATCTGATTTATCCGTTCAGTCTGCCCTCCTGTTTGTGGGTGGTACACTGTACTGAATACCAGTTGAGTTCCTAAGGCTTGCTACAAGTGGTCCCAAAACCTAGAGACAAACTGAGTGCCTCTATCAGAGACTATGGTCTTGGCTACTCCGTGTAAGCAAACAATTCGGGAGAGGTATAGCTTAGCAAGCTTTTGTGTCGAATATGTTGTCTTTACCAGAATGAAGTGTGCCACCTTGGTTAATAAATCTATGATAACCCAGATAGCATCATTCCCATGTCGTGACCTTGGTAATCCGACAATAAAATCCATCCCTATCTCATCCCATTTACATTCCGGCACTCTGAGTGGCTGTAACAATCCTGCTGGCCTCTGGTGTTCTGCTTTTATGCGCTGACAAGAGTTGCATCGTGCGACATATACGGCTATATCCCTTTTCATCCCGTGCCACTAAAATTTGTCCTGGAGATCTTTGTACATCTTGGTTCCCCCTGGGTGAATGGAGTATGGGGTGGTATGGGCTTCTACCAAAATCTGTTGCTTTAGCTCTTCTTATTGGGTACGCATAATCTTTTCCCGTACCATAGGATTCCCTGACTATCAATGGTAAATTCGGACGCACTGCCCGAACTTACTTTCCTTTTAATTCCCTTGATACTGGGGTGTCCTTTCTGGGTTTCTTTGATCTGATCCTCCAATGTTGGTTTTACTTCTAGGCGAGCAATGGTTCCTTCTGTGACTAGAACCATGTTAAGTTTGGCAAATTCCCGGTTGAACTCATGTTGTGAGAATTGCACACTGTCATCGTCGGTGTATGGATTTCGGCTGAGGGCATCTGCCACAACATTTGCTTTACCAGGGTGGTAATGAATTCCCACATCATAATCCTTAATTAGCTCAAGCCAGCGACGTTGTCGTAGGTTTAGTTCTGGCTGGGTGAAGATATACTTAAGACTTTTATGATCCGTGTATATCTCACATCGATCACCAAGAAGGTAATGTCGCCATTCCTTGAGTGCATGTACTACGGCTGCTAGTTCCAAGTCATGGGTAGGATAATTTTCTTCGTGTCGTCGTAGCTGTCTTGAAGCGTAAGCTACGACCTTTCCTTCCTGCATTAACACGCATCCAAGGCCTTTTCTAGAAGCGTCATAGTATATTTCAAAATTCTTGTGCGCATCTGGCATGGTCAGAACAGGTGCCGTTGTTAACCTATTTTTTAATTCTTGGAAACTTTTCTCACATGCTTCAGTCCATTCAAACTTTTTATCCTTCTTGAGTAACTGAGTCATGGGTTTGGCTATGGTGGAGAATCCTTCAATAAATCGTCGATAGTAGCCAGCCAAACCAAGAAAACTTCTGACTTCAGTCACGTTGGTGGGTTGCTTCCATCCTAAGACATCCTTTACTTTACTTGGGTCCACTGCTATTCCATCCTTTGTCAGTACATGTCCCAGAAAACCAACTTCTCGTAACCAAAATTCACATTTACTGAATTTGGCATATAGTTGATTTTTTCGTAATTCTTCCAGGACTATTCGAAGATGTTGCTCATGTTCTTCTAGTGTCTTAGAATAGATAAGTATATCATCAATGAACACCACCACGAACTTGTCCAAATATTTCATGAAAACCTTGTTCATGAGATGTACAAAATAAGCAGGAGCATTGGTCAATCCGAAAGGCATCACAGTGAACCCATATAATCCGTATCTGGTGGTAAAAGCGGTCTTAGGTATGTCTGATGATCGGATTCTTAACTGATGGTAGCCTGATCTCAAGTCTATTTTTGAGAAAACCTTGGCTTCTGCCAGTTGGTCGACCAAGTCATTGATCCTTGGTAGTGGGTATTTATTTTTGATAGTAAACATATTGAGTGCCCTGTAATCAATACAAAACCTTAGGGTCCCATCCTTTTTCTTGGCAAATAAAACCGGTGATCCCCATGGTGATGAGCTGGGTCGGACATAACCCTTTTCTAGTAATTCCTTAATTTGTTTCTTCAGCTCAACCAATTCTGTTGGAGCCATTTGATAAGGCTTCTTGTAGATGGGTGCCGTTCCGGGTGCTAGTTCAATAACAAATTCAATTTCACGATCTGGTGGCATGCCTGGTAGCTCCTCAGGGAATACATCGGGGTATTCGCATACCACAAGAACCTTGCTTAGTTCTGTCATGTCCACTTGGTTTAGCTTTCCTTGCGAGGTAGAAATCCCCCTTGTTCCAAACTTTACTGTCTTCCCTTGACAACTGGTGAGAGTCACTGTACGATTGTAGCAGTCTATGAAGCCTTTATTTGTGGTCAACCAATCCATTCCCAAAATAACATCCAAATCGACTGCTTCCAATACAATAAGATTTGCTAAAAACTTCATTCCTTTTATTTCAATGTTCACATCCTGGCAGTACCATTGTGTGCTTTGCTTTGATCCCGGGGACTGAATAATCATTGAATTTTTCAAGGGCGAATAAGAAAATTGATTCTTCGAGGCAAATCTTTTAGAGATGCACGAATGGGAAGCTCCAGAATCAAATAAAACTGTAGCATTAATGGTGTTGACAGGAAACGTACCAAACACGATGTCCGGTGCATTATGTGCTTCCTCAAATGTCACGTGGTTAACCTGCCCCTTTCTTTGATTGTTGTTGGTGTTGAGGTTGTTGGGTCACGGAGCTGCACTAGTACTGCGACCATTGTTGTTGGGTTTAGGGGCATTATTCCCCTGTTTTGGGCATTGCCTAGCGTAATGCCCCTCTGCTCCATAGGCATAACAGGTGATGCCAGGACGGTATATTGCTTCCTTGGTCCTGTTGTTGTAGGAACTGCGGTTTTGTTGCGGTCGTGGTGTTGGAATCGCTGGTCGGGGTTCCACTGGCCTCTGGGGTTCATTTCGGGGCCTGTTGTTACGAATCTGTACTGACTGGTTCATGCGGCGCTTGCGAATCTCATTCAGGTTGCGGTGCTCATTTTCCAGGATGGTAGCCTTGTCTACCAGTGTCTTGAAATCCGGAAAAGTATGGACTATCAGTTGATACTTTAAGGATGGGACAAGCCCATCTAGGAATTTCTCCATTCTTTTGCTCTCTGTCGTATATTCATCATTGGCATACTGGGCTAGCTTAGTAAACTGGTCGAGATACTGGGTTACCATTGTGCCTCGTTGCTTGAGATCCTCAAATTCTCTTTTCTTCAATTTCATGATGTTGTTTGGAATATGTGCTCCTCGGAAACTTTCCTTGAATTGCTCCCAGGTGATGTCTTCTCCATTGGGATGCGTGTGGTGTAGATTTTCCCACCATGATGCTGCTGTTCCAGAAAAATAATGCGGAGTGTATAGTACTTTTTCCTGGTCCGTACACTGTGCTATGACCAATTTTCTCTCAATATCACACAGCCAGTCGTCTGCCTCCAAAGGTTTTCTGTGTGAGAAAAGACAGTCGGATTGGTTCTCTGAAGTTCAGATAGCTTTGATCTGGGTTGATGCTGTCCTTGGTGATTTCCCATATTTATCAAATGCTACATCATTTTCTGATGATGCTGCTGACTTTGTTCATAAAGATGACATACTTGTGAGAATGCTGAATCTTTGCTTTGCTTACTTGTCTGCCCTGGTGTGAAGTTATTTCCCATTTGTGTAAAGTTGTCCTCTGGTGGACTGGGCATAGAACGAGTCCAGGGACGATGCATTTTCTTTCTGGGGTATTGGTGTAACACCGATGAGGAAGGAAATTATAAAGGAAAATTTTAAGAGACTAAAAATAATTTCCCCCCCAAAAGCGTAGGTACATACAAGTAGCGAGTTATATTATACAAGCAAGACTTAATTATACATTACTCTCATCATAGTCATGATGCTTACATGACAGATTATTTAGACTAGTGCACTTCTCCATCCTCTTAGCATGCTGCGATCCAGGGTCTACTACTCCCCATCATAAAAAGAAGAAAAGAAACAGGAAATAAATATTTTACAGCTACACTCTCATAAAAGGTGACTATGGTGCTGATGCCAAGTCTGCTATCACGGAGTGTCTGGAATGTCGTAGGCCCTGCTGAGGGTAAGTCCCAGACGGGGTGCTGAAGACTCGACCTCCTCCTCCTCGGGTATGGTCTCCAGTCGGGCAGCGGTCGATGTCATGCCTGCCTGTGGTGGTACTGTACTCGTAGGCGGTGAAGCTCTAACCGGAGTGGGGGCAGCCATGCGACTAGACTCATCACTCGGGGATGTGTGTCGAATCGTGGAAAGGATAGGAGGATCGTATGGTGGAGTCGGAATGCGAGAAGCGCATGGTGAAGGAGAACGGAACTCACTCCTGCGAGGAACCCTCGCACGAGCCAAGTACATCCGTGCGGCCAGATAGTCATCCACCAGTTAGGTGAAGACCTACTCTAGAGCCATGATGTACTGGACAAGGGGCTCAATCGCCTCATCCCTTTCTCCCGCGATGCAAGAGAAAGCATAGTGACTAGTTGATGTCTACTACACAACTTATTCTTGTAGACTCGTGTTGGGCCTCCAAGCGCAGAGTTTTGTAGGACAGTAGCAATTTTCCCTCAAGTGGATGACCTAAGGTTTATCAATCCGTGGGAGGCATAGGATGAAGATGGTCTCTCTCAAACAACCCTGCAACCAAATACAAGAAATCTCTTGTGTCCCCAACACACCCAATACAATGGTAAATTGTATAGGTGCACTAGTTCGGCGAAGAGATGGTGATACAAGTGTAGTATGGATAGTAGATATAAGTTTTTATAATCTGAAAATAAATAAAAAACAGCAAGGTAGCAAGTAACAAAAGTGAGCACAAACGGTATTGCAATGCTTGAAAATAAGGCCTAGGGTTCATACTTTCACTAGTGCAATCTCTCAACAATGCTAACATAATTGGATCATATAACAATCCGTCAACGTGCGACAAAGAATCACTCCAAAGTTCCTATTAGCAGAGAACACAAGATAGAAATTGTTGTAGGGTACGAAACCACCTCAAAGTTATCTTTTCCGATCAATCTATTGAGCCATCCCTATAAGTGTCACGAACAGCCCTAGAGTTCGTACTAAAATAACACCATATGATACGCATCAACCAACTCTAATGTCACCTAGATATTCCAATGTCACCACAAGTATCCATGAGTTGATTATTCGATATGCATCAAACAACTTCAGATCATAATATTCAATCAACACAAAGAACTTCAAAGAGTGCCCCAAGATTTCTACCGGAGAAAGTAGGACGAAAACGTGCATCAACCCCTATGCATAGATTACCCCAATGTCACCTCGGGAATCCGTGAGTTGAGTGCCAAAACATATATCAAGTGAATCAATATAATACCCCATTGTCACCACGGGTATTCATATGCAAGACATACATCAAGTGTTCTCAAATCCATAAAAATATTCAATCCGATAATAGTGAAACCTCAAAGGTAAAAACTCAATTCATCACAACAAGATGGAGAGGGAGAAACACCATATGATCCAACTATATTAACAAAGCTCGCGGTACATCAAGATCGTGCCAAATCAAGAACACGAGAGAGAGAGAGAGAGAGAGAGAGAGAGAGAGAGATAAAACACATAGCTACTGGTACAAACCCTCAGCCCCGAGGGTGAACAACTCCCTCCTCATCATGGAGACTGTCGGGATAATGAAGATGACCTCCGATGATGATTCCCCCCCTCGGGCAGGGTGCCGGAACAGGGCTGTAGATGAGATCGTGGAGGTACAGAGGCATGCGGCGGCGTAAAAACTCATCTAGGTTAACTTTCGAGGGTTTTTGAATATATATGATTTTTTGGTGTTGGAATCACGCGAAGAGGTGCCATAGGAGGCCCACTAGGCACCAGGGCGCACCTGGGGGGGCAGGCGCGCCCAGGTGGCTCGTGGGGCCCCTGTGGCTCTTCTGCTACTTCCCCGAAGCTTCCTGGGTCCATTTCCTTCCAGAAAAAATCATCAAAAAGTTTCGCTGCATTTGGACTTCATTTGAAATGGATTTTCTGGAAAACCAAAAACAAGCAGAAAACAGCAACTGGCACTGGGCACTAGGTCAATATGTTAGTCCATAAAAATCATATAAAAGCCATATAAAAGTGCACCAAAATCATACAAAACTATAATAAACATGGCATGGATACTTCATAAATTATAGATACGTTGGAGACGTATCAGCATCCCCAAGCTTAATTCCTGCTCGTCCTCGAGTAGGTAAATGATAAAAGAAATAATTTATGAAGTGTGAATGCTAGCATAGTGCATAAGTTTGATCAATGATAATTTCAATCACTTTTCCTATCATCATGACAGCAACTTTTTCTCACAAAACTCATCATGATAAAGTAGCAATTAAAAATAGAAATTTTGATGTGGAATGCTACCTATCACAATCATCATATAATCTTTTCTTTTGTTGCATGGACACTTGGACTTGAATGATTCAAAGCAATAGTCTATAATTTGACATGAAGACATTAATACTCAAGCATACTAACAAGCAACCATGTCTTTCAAAATATCAACGCTAAAGAAAGTTATCCCTAGCCCATTATGCTCAATCATTGATCCATTCATGAAACACACTCAATATTAGCTACACACAATGCACAAGTATGACAATAGTGCTCTCAAGTTGGTGCATTGTAAGAGAAGATGGAGACTCAAAATAAAAATAAAAATTGCATTAAAGTAAATAGATAGGCCCTTCACAGAGGGAAGCAGAGATTTGCAAATGTGCCAGAGCTCAAAGCTTAAATTAGAGAGATAAAAGTATTTTTGAGAGGCATGCTTTTCCTGTCAACGAAAACGACCGAGAATTCCCAATATTTTCCATGCTAGACATATCATAGGCGGTTCCCAAACAGAAAATAAAGTTTATTTCCTTTCCACCATTCTTTCACAATCCATGGCTAGCCGTATCCACGGGTGCCCTCCATACCAACACTTTCCAAGGAATTTTGTTATTATTATTTTTGATTCATTATGGGACTGGGCATCCCTATTACCAGCCACTCTCTCGTGCAATGACAAGTGAATAAACACTCATCGTGAGACTAACACACCTAGCATGGAAAATATTGGCCACCCCCTACCGCTTCATGAGCGGTACGGGCACACGAAACGGAAAATTATTTTGAAAAATTAGAGTTGGCACATGCAAATTTACTTGGAACGGCATGGAAATACCGCATATAGGTAGGTATGGTGGACTCATTTGGCATAACTTGGGTTTAAGGAGTTTGGATGCACAAGCAGTATTCCGGCTTAGTACAAATGAGGGCTAGCAAATAGATTAAGAAGTGACCAACCAAAAAATGAAAACGGTCATAAACATGCATCGAACATAACTAACACTGAATAATGCACCATAAGTAGGATATAACTTCGTTGCATAGCTATTGACTTTACGTGCATGCATAGGGAATCACAAACCTTAACACCAATATTCTTACTAAAACATAATTACTCACTAACATGACTCACATATTATCATCTCCATATCACAAAACTATTGCAAGGAATCAAACTTATCATATCCAATGATCTTTCATGAAAGTTTTTTTTTATTATATCCCTCTTGAATATTCATCACTTTGGGACTAAATTCATATCTTAAGCATATTGCCATTACTATTGTCAACTCTCAAAATAATATAAGTGAAGCATGAGAGTGTATGTATTTCTTCAAAATATAATCACCACCGTGCTCAAAAAGATATAAGTGAAGTACTAGAGCAAATGACGAACTACTCAAAAAGATATAAGTGAAGATCAAATGAGTAAATGACAAACTACTCCAAAAAGATATAAGTGAAGACCAAATGAGTAGTTAAGTAAATAGGTAGCTATGTGAGGACTCTCTCTCATTTAAAAATTTCAGATCTTAAGTATTTTATTCAAACAACAAAGAAAACAAAATAGAATGACATTCCAAGAATAGCACATCTCATGTGAAGAAGCAAAAACTTAGGCACAACCAAGACTAACCGATAATTGTTGATGAAGAAAGGTGGGATGCCTACCAGGGCATCCCCAAGCTTAGATGCTTGAGACTTCTTGAAATATTATATTGGAATGCCTTGGGAATCCCCAAGCTTGAGCTCTTGTGTCTCCTTAATTCCTCTCATATCACGGTTTCCTTAAATCTTAAAAACTTCATCCACACAAAACTCAACAAGAACTCGTGAGATAAGTTAGTATAAATCAATACAAAACCTTATCATTCCCTACTATAGAAAATCACTAAAATTATAATTTAACATTGCATACTAAATGGCTCTGCATATTTAATAATCCTATCCACAAATAGAAACATTAAACACGCAAACATATGCAAACAATGCAACTATAACAGCAATCTACCAAAACAGAACAGTCTGTAAAAGGGGAATAAGAATCCATACTTCCCTAACTCCACAAATTATGAAAAATTACAACGTGATAGAGAACTCATGCATGCTTAATGTGTAAAAATTTCAGATTTTTATCATGTTCTGACTATTCAGGAATATTCTAGACATAACAGAAAACTTTCTGTTTTCAAACAGCAACACATGAACTTGCAAACTGGGTATGGTAGAGGCTATAATTGGCATTTTATTGAAATAAAAGATACAAAACAATATTATTGATAGCAGCAAGCAAATCTCCACAAAATAAAATGACGCTCCAAGCAAAACACATATCATGTGACGAATAAAAATATAGCTCCAAGTAAGGTTACCGATAATGTTGAAGACGAAAGAGGGGATGCCTTCCGGGGCATCCCCGAGCTTAGTTTCTTGGGTCTTCCTTGATTATTACCTTTGGGTGCCTTGGGCATCCCCAATATTAGGGTCTTGCCACTCCTTATTCTCCTCATATCGATATCTCACCCAAAACTTGAAAACTTCAATCACACAAAACTTAACGGAACTTCGTGAGATAGGTTAGAATGATAAAAATAAATCAAACACTTAGGTAATGTCAAGACAAGATTCATAATTGTTCTCACATAATTCCTACTGTATTCTATCATTTCTGCAATTTATATTACTCAATATAAGCTATGGAAACACTAAAACAAGCAAACTATGCATTAAAAATTGAATCAGTCAAAAACAGAACAGCATGTAGTGAGCGATTTAAAAACCATACTTATGTACCTCCAAAAATTCTGAAAAATTAGGAAAACGTAACAAATTTGTAACCCAATACTGTGTAAAAATTTCAGAATTTTCTTACGCTCCAGTACAGAATAGAAATTCCAGCACTAGACGCAAAAGTTTCTGTTTTTGCACAGAATCAAATCAACAAGTATCCACACTATCCCAAAGGTCTTACTTGGCACTTTATTGAAAGAAAACATATAAAACATGATTACTACAGTAGATTAATCATGTGGACACACAAAAACAGTAGGTACAAATATTGGGTTGTCTCCCAACAAGCGCTTTTCTTTAATGCCTTTTAGCTAGGCACGATGATTTCAATGATGCTCACATAAAAGTAAAGAATTGAAACACAAAGAGAGCATCATGAAGCATATGACTAGAATATTTAATCCTAACCCACTTCCTATGCATAGGGATTTTGTAAGAAAACAATTTATGGGAGCAAGAATCAACTAGCATAGGAAGGCAAAACAAGCATAACTTCATAACTTTCAACACATAGAGAGGAAACTTGATATTATTGCGACACCTACAAGCATATGATCCTCTCTCATAATAATTTTCAGTAGCATCATGAAGAATTTCAACAATATATCCATCACACAAAGCATTCTTGTCATGATACATAAGCATAAAAAATTTATTACTCTCCACACAAGCAATTTTCTTCTCATCGATAATAGTGGGAGAAAATTCAACAAAATAACTATCATGAGATACTTGATTGGCATAATCCAATTGAAAATTAAAATCATGATGACAAGTTTCATAGTTATCATTATTCTTTATAGCATACATGTCATCACAATAATCATCATAGATAGCAACTTCGTTGTCATAATCAATTGAAACTTCTTCCAAAATAGTGGAATCATAATTAAATAAAGTCGTGACCTCTCCAAATCCACTTTTATCAATATAATCATCATAAATAGGAGGCAACCTTTCATCATAATAAATTTTCTCATCAAAACTTGGGGGACTAAAAATATCATCTTCGTCAAACATAGTCTCCCCAAGCTTGTAGCTTTGCATATCATTAGCATCATGGATATTCATAGAATTCATACTAAAAACATTGCAATCATGCTCATCATTCAAAGATTTTATGCCAAACATTTTATTGAATTCTTCTTCTATCAATTGAGCACAATTTTCTGCTCCATCATTTTCAAGAAAGACATTATAAAGATGAATAATATGAGGCAACCTCAATTCCAGTTTTTTGTAGATTTCTTTTATAAACGAAACTAGTGATAAAACAAGAAACTAAAAGATTCGATTGCAAGATCTAAAGATATACCTTCAAGCACTCACCTCCCCGGCAACGGCGCCAGAAAAGAGCTTGATGTCTACTACACAACTTATTCTTGTAGACTCGTGTTGGGCCTCCAAGCGCAGAGTTTTGTAGGACAGTAGCAATTTTCCCTCAAGTGGATGACCTAAGGTTTATCAATCCGTGGGAGGCATAGGATGAAGATGGTCTCTCTCAAACAACCCTGCAACCAAATACAAGAAATCTCTTGTGTCCCCAACACACCCAATACAATGGTAAATTGTATAGGTGCACTAGTTCGGCGAAGAGATGGTGATACAAGTGTAGTATGGATAGTAGATATAAGTTTTTATAATCTGAAAATAAAAAAATAGCAAGGTAGCAAGTAACAAAAGTGAGCACAAACAGTATTGCAATGCTTGAAAATAAGGCCTAGGGTTCATACTTTCACTAGTGCAATCTCTCAACAATGCTAACATAATTGGATCATATAACAATCCCTCAACGTGCGACAAAGAATCACTCCAAAGTTCCTATTAGCAGAGAACATAAGATAGAAATTGTTGTAGGGTACGAAACCACCTCAAAGTTATCTTTTCCGATCAATCTATTGAGCCATCCCTATAAGTGTCACGAACAGCCCTAAAGTTCGTACTAAAATAACACCATATGATACGCATCAACCAACTCTAATGTCACCTAGATACTCCAATGTCACCAAAAGTATCCGTGAGTTGATTATTTGATATGCATCAAACAACTTCAGATCATAATATTCAATCCACACAAAGAACTTCAAAGAGTGCCCCAAGATTTCTACCGGAGAAAGTAGGACGAAAACATGCATCAACCCCTATGCATAGATTACCCCAATGTCACCTCGGGAATCCGCGAGTTGAGTGCCAAAACATATATCAAGTGAATCAATATAATACCCCATTGTCACCATGGGTATTCATATGCAAGACATACATCAAGTGTTCTCAAATCCATAAAAATATTCAATCCGATAATAGTGAAACCTCAAAGGTAAAAACTCAATTCATCACAACAAGATAGAGAGGGAGAAACACCATATGATCCAACTATATTAACAAAGCTCGCGGTACATCAAGATCGTGCCAAATCAAGAACACGAGAGAGAGAGAGATAAAAATCATAGCTACTGGTACAAACCCTCAGCCCCGAGGATGAACTACTCCCTCCTCATCATGGAGACCGCCGGGATGATGAAGATGGCCTCCGGTGTTGATTCCCCCCTCCAGTAGGGTGCCGAAAAAGGGCTGTAGATGATATCATGGAGGTACAGAGGCTTGCGGCGGTGTAAAAACTCATCTAGGTTAACTTTCGGGGGTTTCTGAATATATATCACTTTTTGGCGTTGGAATCACGCGAAGAGGTGCCACAGGGGGCCCACGAAGCACCAGGGCGCGCCTGGGGGGGCAGGCACACCCAGGTGGCTCATGGGGCCCCTGTGACTCTTCTGCTGCTTCCCCAAAGCTTCCTGGGTCCGTTTCCTTCCAGAAAAAATTGTCAAAAAGTTTCGCTGCATTTGGACTTCATTTGATATGGATTTTCTATAAAACCAAAAACAAGCAGAAAATAGCAACTGGCACTGGGCACTAGGTCAATATGTTAGTCCATAAAAATCATATAAAAGCCATATAAAAGTGCACCAAAATCATACAAAACTATAATAAACATGGCATGAAATACTTCATAAATTATAGATACGTTGGAGACGTATCACTAGTGTATGGAACATGGCATGGGAGATAATGATAGGGACGTGTCTGCATGACCGGAAGAATGTCCTTCAGATGAGCGATTACCTCTCGGGCAGCCATCTGTATAGCATACCTCTCAGTAGGAATGACTCTCCCCACAAACTGATAGTTGCGATGAGGCTCGACATGTCCACCCCGAATATATACCGAGGCCTGGTACATAGTCGGGGTGTCCGAGATCCTGTCGGGATAGACTGTGTACTCCAGACGGCTCAGAGATCCCATTGCGACCCTGGCGATGTAGACGAGAAGGCGGGAAAACCCCGCAGGCTCGTTGGCAAAAATCTGGGTCGGACAGTTGCTGCCAGACATCTACAACAGTAGACAGAAATCCAAATAGTCATATCATAAATATATGATGACCAAGGAAAATTTGTTACATTGCATGAGATGCTGCTAAAAATTGTTAGAACTGACTCTACTACTAGCGATCGCACCTAGGGCTTCCTATAGTCAGCCTGGCTCTGATACCAAGGTTTGTCGGGCCTGTTTCCGGAATAAATCTCGGAATAGCCTCAAGTCACACCAGCCCCAAGATCAGAACAACTGGTGGACTCCCTTGATATAGATATCCAGTACATACATAATGTTACACAAGGTTGAACCAGAGTGCTCAACATTTATTACATACTTGTCATTATATGACGGTGGCGGTACAGACAGTGGTGTGGTGATATTATAACACTGATACAATAAAGTAAAGCCAAGCGTCAGTGTGAGGCTTGACTATTTTATTAGTGGGGCGGAAGCACTGTGGATGATACATGTGGTAGACTCCAAGACCGCAAGGTGACTGACTGGGAACACCTCTAAGCGTCGGGCTCGCTAGCGCAATCTTCCTCCATAAGATCGTCTTCATCCAGGTCTGGCCAAATTAACAAGCCAGTGACAAGCCAGTGAGTACGTTTGAATGTACTCGCAAACATTATGAACAAAAGATATACCGAATGCAATAGAGTGCATATGATCATGATGTTCTAATTTATATGCATATGCTGACCGAAATTAAAGTATGGCATGGTAAATATCAATACGGTGTGGATGGCTAAATATATCATTTTAGTATTAAACTAGGAAATATAATATGGAATATCGGGCGTTAGACCGCCCGAGGATTCCAAGAAAATAAAATGGAACATCGGGCATTGGACCGCCCGAGGATTCCAAGAAAGTAAAATGGAACATCGGGCGTTAGATCGCCCGAGGATTTCCAAGATAAATGCCAAACGGGTGTCTGAATGCGATGCCTCGAGAGGTCTTGAAAAGAAATGCCAAACGGGTGTCTAAATGCGATGCCTCGAGAGGTCTTGAAAAGAAATGCCAAACGGGTGTCTGAATGCGACGCCTCGAGAGGTCTTGAAAAGAAATGCCAAACGGGTGTCTGAATGCGACGCCTCGAGAGGTCTTGAAAAGAAATGCCAAACGGGTATCTGAATGCGATGCCTCGAGAGGTCTTGAAAAGAAATGAGTATCTAGGTGGCACAACCATCCCAAGAGATACTCAAGGTTACACATAAGAGAAAGAGGTTAGTCCACAGTAATATTCAGGTTAACAATAACATTCATGATAGCATCCGTAGTGATAATAATCATCCTGCAAAAGTGAATCATGCTCAATTTTAATTATTTCCTCCAAAGACAGACACCGGGACTGACACTTGACCCTCCCCAGCTAACGTCCTTGACCGTCGACACGGCTATTCGAATAGGTTTAACTCTACAGAGCTTGTACTCTTTACCCACAAGTATAGGATTTCTTTAGTCAACCCCGAGACGTTGACTAATTCCGATTACGTTCTTTGGGTTGAAAACACACCTGACCAGCACACACCAGATTAACTTTCCTGATGGCAGGAATCACCCAAAGCATCGTTCAAGAAAAACTCTAAGACGGAGAGACCACCGTCTCGAATAGCATGGGATCACAATTTATAACGCGCGCAAATACAAGGGGTGCCGCCCTCTCGGCCCAGCCGGATACACCCATGCCCCATGACCCGATGACTGGCATTAGTCTGTGGCCATGGAACCCTCATCACGACCCCTCTATGTGGTGTGTACTTGGAAAGGGGTTAGCGACTTACTAAACTGTACTCCCCTCGCGGGAAGACAAGTGGCAGTACTATTTTTAGCTAGGCATGACGGAACAAGATTCGATCTAGGTCGACTCAGGAGGTTTTATTTTCATGACAGGCACGCTTCACATGCCACAGTGACACCATCGTGTCACGACGTGATTCCTGCTAACCGGCACGACATGGATAGGGGGTATACCCCTGGTATATAACCAACTTCATCCAAGTTAATGATTTTAAAATGCAAGCAGAAAATGCACAAATGAAATATGACCATGCAGGCATCTACTACCCACTACACATCAGTGATCACTTATGCAGCCATGTATGCAAACACCATATCCCAAGTTCAAAAAATGCTTGCCTTGATTAAAGTAGGCAGAAGGTGATCCCTCGAAATTTTTGGCAAAGTTTCCCTCCTCGTTTTCTATAAAATAAGAATTCAAAATTCGATCAAAATTTTTGTGACCGCACAAAAAGTTGACTCAAAATATTTTTAAATAAATACTAAAAAACTAGATTGAAAAATAAGATTTTCAGAAAAAGAATCAATTGAAAAGGAGTTATGGTTAAAAAATAATGAGAGTTTAAAGTCCATGGACCTTTCTGTAATAAAAACAGATACTTTCGGGTCCCTGTGGTTATAATAGAAAACGCCTCGGACAGGAATACGCTTTCCAGTTTAGAAAGCATACTGAGGCAAAAACGCCTCCGAAATAAAAAGAAATCGAGAAAAGTCTGACGGTGGGGTCCCAGCCGTCAGGTTTAAAATTTAACCGCGCCTCGCGCGCGTGAACAGAGAGGATGCGGCGGTCACCGGTGGCGATCGCCGTGGTTTCAGGGGACGGCGATGATATGAACTTCCTCGGGGGAGTGTTCCGCGTCGGTGGGTGGTGGTGGTGGCCGCCGGCGGGCACCGTGGTGACAGCGGTGTCAACTCCGGCGGACGGCGACGTCGGGTGGTGGTGGATCTCGTCGGAGAGAGGAGGAATCGTCAAATTAACGTGCGGAATCGATGAGGTGGTGCACCAGGAGCCTACTGATGGAATTTGAGAGGTGGAGATGGAGTGATGGCATCGAAACCTTCCCAGAACCCGCGGAGGATCAGGTGGCCGGAGATGGAGAAGAAGATTTCCCCGAGGTCAAGGAGATGTGCGGGTGGTCGATTTGGAGGGTGTAGAGGTGAGGTGAGTGATCGACGCAACTCGGGGTGGCCCTTATATAGGCAGACGGGGATGGCCGGAAACGCCTGGATCTCGCCGGAGTAATTGTGGCCGCTGGCAGTAGCTAGGGGCGGTGGACTAGGACGGTGGGTGTAGGGGAGACTAGGGAAGACTTCTGGTAGCGCTAGCGCGACGCCCCGCGAGCTCTGTCGCCTTATCCACGACGGGGCTCCCATACGGCCATGGCGGCGGTGTTCGTCTCCGGCGACTGACAGGCGGGCACGGGCGGCTTGGACAGTGCGTGGGAGCTGCGGAGAAGTTGTCGCGTGGAGGGGAGGTTGGAGGGAGCGGTGAGGAGGAGTTATGGAGGCTGGTGGCCGAGCTAATCCTCTCAGCCCGCCGTGGCTGGGAGCGGCGGCCGTTGCACCGGCTCGCCACCGGCCCGTCGGCGATGAGAGGCTAGCGAGAGGGGTCTATGGTGAGGCATTGATGGCCAGGAGCAATGCAGATGAGGGAGAGGAGGAGTGGAGTGCACTGCACGGCAGTGCTTCTCTGAATTTTGTCCAAATTCAGATTCTATGCACATTAGGTGTTCGACGAAATGCCAAATGGCCTTAAGCATTTTTGAAAATTTTGAAACTTTTTGTGGTGATGTACTGATGCATGAAAAAGGTGCTGGCAAATTTTCAGAATTTTTGGAGAACTCTAGATTGAGTTTTGAGCAAGTAAATTGAATCTGGTCCAAATTTCATTCAAATGAAATTTGAAAATTTTGAACTGTGGAACAGAGTATTTTTGGAGAAATTGAATGTGGGTACTGTCATGTAGTTGGGGTAATTTTTGTGAGTGCAGAAGAGCTAAGGAATTTATAGTTCCTTTGTAAATCAAAGGAACTAGGAATAAATGGAATTCTAGTTTTGGAATTTGCTATATATGATAAATAATATTTTTGTGGAGAGAGGAAGTATTGGGTACTGTCCTAGGGTGAGAGGATAGCTTGGATGATAGTTTGAAATGATAGAAGAATTTTTTTTAGAATTTTCTAAGTGTTTGAAAAAAGATGAAATGGACCATTTCTTTGAAATAATTAATTAATGAAAAAGTTTTCTAAAAGAAAAGATTTTTGGTCTTACAAAATATTTACTCAAGTGAGAAACCATTAAATCAGAAACCATTTTAAAATTTTAGAAACCCATTTGAAAACTTAAAAATGGCTTTCAAAACAAAAATAAAGAGAGGAATAGAGCCATAGTAATCCAAAGTATTTTCTTTTAAAGAAAAGATTTTTGATAACCAAAAGAAAATATTTTTGGGGTGTTACACGTATGCACCAATCTTGAAGGACACTTGAACGGTGTGCTCCACTTGAATGGTGCTGGAGTCGCTTAACCATTGGACCTTGTAGGGGCGAGGGTGCTTCTTCTTGATCAATTGTAGCTTGGAACATAGCTCTACACTTGCCAAATTGTGGCAACTTCCGCCGTCGATGATGACCTTGACGGAATGTCCTTGAATGCCCGCTTTGGTATGGAAGATGTGGCAACGTTGGTCTTTGTCTTGTTATTGTTGAAGTGTCAAGATCTTGGAGACAACAAGAGCGGGGCTCGAATCATTGTCACAAAAGACTTGATCGTCTTCATCTTCATTCACTTGTTGGTGCATGGCCACGTGCTCAAGGGCTTCCATTTCTTCTTTGCTCATGGAGTCGTAGGTGCCATCATCATTGGCGATCATGGTGCGCCGTGTGGGACACTCAAATGACTTGTGGCCTTGACCTTTGCAAGTAAAGCATTTGATGTCACTTGTCTTGGTGGCATCCGTAGGAGGTGTGGATGACGAAGGCCTTGGCTTGCATGTATTTGAAGTAGGACGACTCGGGTATGTCGAAGGTTGCTTGGAGCTTGACTTGTCACCGGTACTTGGTGTAGCTTGAGTCGTAGTAGGAGGTGTCTTAGTCATTGAAGCTTGAGTGTATGAACCGTAGGTCTTGGAAGAGTACTTGGAGTACTTGTAGTCCTCTTGCACTTGTCGCTCCGCTTTGGTTGCTTGGTGCACTAGCTCGAGGAGGTTGAAGTACGGTTGGAAATCCGCAATTTTCTTGATTGGATGGTTGAGACCATTTGATAACCCACAAGTATAGGGGATCAGTTGTAGCCTTTCTCAATAAATAAGAGGGTCGAACCCAACGAGGAGCTAAAGGTAGAATCAATATTCCCTTCAAGTTCTATCGACCACCGATACAACTCTACACACACTTAACGTTTGCTTTACCTAGAACAAGTATGAAACTACAAGTACTTTGTAGGTGTAATGCTAGAACTACTTTGCAAGAATAAAACTAGGAGTAATTTGTGAGAATAAAACTATGAGTAATTTGCAAGATAATAAAAGTTAGTTGTTTAGCAGAAAGCTTTTGTAACACAAGAGAAGGATTTGTCCCTAGGCAATCGATAACTAGACCGGTAATCATTATTGCAATTTTATATGAGGGAGAGGCATGAGCTAACATACTTTCCGTACTTGGATCATATGCACTTATGATTGGAACTCTAGCAAGCATCCGCAACAATCAAAGATCATTAAGGTAAAACCCAACCATAGCATTAAGTAACAAGTCCTCTTTACTCCCATACGCAACAACCCCCTTACTCGGGTGTAAGCTTCTCTCACTCTAGCCGCCCACTATAAGAGAATTATGAATGTATTGCAAACCCTACAGCGGGAATTCCTCACGCTTGCGTGACACGGAGGGCACCATAGGACAGCACCAAAATAAAACATACAACTGAAACCAATCACGATCATCAATCAACCCATAGGACAAAAGAAATCTACTCAAACATTGTAGGATTGCCACATATCATTGGATAATAATATATCGTGTTAAGCACCATGTTTAAGTAGAGATTACAGCGGGGAGAAGAGGTGTTACACCGCTGCATAGAGGGGGAGAGAGTTTGTGTTGACGGCGGCGAAGTTGTTGGTGTAGATCGCCGTCACGATGGTTGCCCCGGCGGCGTTTCGGCGCCACCGGGAGAGAGGAGGAGAGAGCCCCCCTCCTTCTTTTTCTTCCTTGGCCTCCCCCCTAGATGGGAGGAGAGTTCCCCCTCTGGTCCATGGCCGCCATGGCTCCCGGAGGGGAGGAGCCCCTCCGAGATTGGATCTCTCTCTCTGTTCTCTTCTGTTTCGCGTTCCCGTTTTTTGGCCTTTCACCATTTCTTAAATTCCCGGAGATCCGTAACTCCGATTGGGCTGAAATTTTGAGGGGATTTTTATCTAGATATTAGTTTCCTTGCGGCAGAAGGACACCCTCAACCGACCTACAGGGGAGCCATAAGCCCCTAGGCGCACCCAGAGGGGCCCGCGCTCTCCAGGCTTGCCGTGTCCTCGGGCATCGTCTTGTGTTGATTCTTTTTCCCAAAAATCACATATATTCCAAAATAAATCTCCGTAAATTTTTATCGCATTTGGACTTCGTTTGATATGGATTTTCTGTGAAACAAAAAACATGCAACAAACAGGAACTGGCACTGGGCACTGGATCAATATGTTAGTCCAAGAAAATCATATAAAATGTTGCCAAAAGTATATAAAAGTTGTAAAATATTGGCATGAAACAATCAAAAATTATAGATACAATGGAGACGTATCAGCATCCCCAAGCTTAATTCCTACTCGTCCTCGAGTAGGTAAATGATAAAAAGATAATTTTTGATGTGGAATGCTACCTAGCATAATCTTGATCATATAATCTAATCATGGCATGAATATTAAGACATGAGTGATTCAATGAAATAGTCTATAATTTATATAAAGACATCAATACTCAGGCATACCAACAAACAATCATGCTTTTCAGAATAAAAATGCTAAAGAACGCTATCCCTACAAAATCATATAGCCTTGTCATGCTCCCTCTTCTTAACACAAAATATAAATCATGTACAACCCCGATGTCAGCCGAGCAGTTGGTTCATACTTTTTAACGCGCTTCAGCTTTTTCAACCCCCACGTAATACATGAGCGCAAGCCATGGATATAGCACTATGGGTGGAATAGATTGATGATAGAGATTAATAAGGGGAAGTCAAAAAAGGAAGATAGTCTCACATCTACGAGGCTAATCAATGGGCTATGGAGATGCCCATCAATTGATGTCAATGCGAGGAGTAGGGATTGCCATGCAACGGATGCACTAAGAGTTATAAGTGTATGAAAGCTCAAACTGAAAACTAAGTGGGTGTGCATCCAACTTGCTTGCTCATGAAGACCTCGGGCATTTGAGGAAGCCCATAATCAGAATATACAAGCCAAGTTCTATAATGAAAAATTCCCACTAGTATATGAAAGTGACAACATAGGAGACTCTCTATATGGAAAACATGATGCTATTGTGAAGCACAAGTGTGGTAAAGGATAGTAGCATTGCCCCTTCTCTCTTTTTCTCTCATTTCATTTTTTTCCACTTTTTATTTTTTTTTTGGTGGGCTCTTTTTGGCCTCTCTTTTTTTAGAGCAGTCTCATGGTCCTCATCCCCACTTTTTCGAGGACTCATTATTCTCCACCATTCTTTCCTCACTGGGACAATGCTCTAATAATGATGATCATCACACTTTTATTTACTTACAACTTGATATTACAACTCGATAAAAACTATACAAGATGACTCTATATGAATGCCTCTGGCAGTGTACCAGGATGTGCAATGATCTAGCGTAGCAAAGATATCAAAAAACGGACAAGCCATGGAAATATCATGCTAGCTATCTTACGATCATGCAAAGTAATATGACAATGAATGCTCAAGTCATGTATATGATGATGATGGAAGTTGCATGGCAACATATCTTGGAATGGCTATGGAAATGCCATAATAGGTAGGTATGGTGGCTGTTTTGAGGAAGATATAAGGGGGCTTATGTGTGATAGAGCGTATCATATCACAGGGTTTGGATGCACCAACTCTCGAGGTGAGAAAGGGCAATGCACGGTACCAAAGAGGCTAGCAAATTGCGGAAAGGTGAGAGTGTGTATAATCCATGGACTAACATTAGTCATAAAGAACTCACATACTTATTGCGAAAGTTTATTAGCCCTCGAAGCAAAGTACTACTATGCATGTCCCTAGGGGGGAGGTTGGTAGGAGTTAACCATCGTGCGCCCCCGACCTCCACGCAAAGGAAGACACTCAATAATAAATCATGCTCCAACTTCTTAGCATAACTATTACTATACGTGCATGCTTCGGGAATCACAAACCTTAACACCAATATTCTTACTAAACCACAATCATTCACTAGTACCTCCCACATATTACCATCTTAATATCGCAAAACTATTGCAAGGAATCAAACATATCATATTCAGTGATCTACAAGTTTTATGTAGGATTTTATAACTAACCATGTGAATGACCAATTCCTGTTGACTCTCTAAATAGATATAAGTGAAGCATGAGAGTTTAATTCTTTCTACAAAAGACTTGCCCACACTCTAATAAATATAAGTGAAGCAAAAGAGCATTCTACAAATAACGGTTTTCTATATGTAGAGAAACAGGCATCCATACTTCAAATGATATAAGTGAAGCACATGAAGCATTCTATAAAGCCATACTCAAAAGATATAAGTGAAGTGCATGAAGCATTCTATAAATCAACCAAGGACTATCTCATACTAGCATGCTGCATTATTAAAAGAAAAAGAAAAAGCACACGACGCTCCAAGAATTTACACATATCATGTGAACAAAACAAAAACCGAGACATATCGATAGTTGTCGAAGAAAGATGGGATACCTTCCGGGGCATCCCCAAGCTTAGACGCTTGAGTCTCCTTGAATATTTACTTGGTGTGCCTTGGGCATCCCCAAGCTTGAACTCTTGCCTCTCCTTATTCTCCTCATATCGATACCTCCTCGATCTTCGAACACTTCATCCACACAAAACTCAACCGACCTTTTTATTAGAGGGGTTAGTACATATAACATCAAATCCCATCATGTTGTGCTGTAACATTATTGTATAATTATAATCAAACATTACCCACTGTATGCTATCACAATTCTATGGCTCCCAAGTCAATGAGTCTCAACAGATTTCAAACATACGCAAATAAAGAAACTATAACAGCAATCTGTGAAAACAGGACAGTCTGTAAAGATACAAATGAAACATATACTTCTGTAACTCAAAAAATTATGAAAAATGAGGACAAAATAAAAAAATTGCATAGCAGTACTGTGTAAAAATGTCAGAATTTTTGCATGTTCCAGTAAAATATAGAAATTCAAACACTACAGCAAAAGTTTCTGTTTTTTCACAGCACACACCAAACAAGCAATTCAAACATCCTAAAGGTAAATCTTGGCACTTTATTTTTATAATACAATGGATTTGTACAAGGGGATAATTATTTTTGTTGAAAAGTTTCTGTAATCAAGGTTCACAAAGTTTCCATGGGCATGAACAAAGTTCAAGGCTAGCCCCCACTTCCACATTGCTCATCTGTCTCACTTTCACTTTTCTTTTTGAAAAAGTTTTAGGTTCCCCTCTATATATTTTTTGTTTTTAAACTTTTTGAAAGCACTCAACAGAATAAAATGACTCTCTAAAACTTCCAGGTTGTCTCCCAGGCAGCGCTTTCTTTAAAGCCATTAAGCTAGGCATAAAGTGCTCAAGTAACCGATCCACCCGGATCCCAAGGTATATCAAAGCCAATTTTAATTAACAATGATTTGTAATTTAGTAGTGAGCACAAAGCAACATATATCACATAACAATAGAGTCTGACTCTCTTCCTATGCAGCGGCATGTCATAAAAGAACAATTCATTCACATCAAGTAAAGGCCAATGCATAGTATAAACAGTTTCTTGCAATTTTATCGTATTGGAAACATAGAGAGGTGGAGATATAGTTCCTCTCTCATAATAATTGCAAGTAGGAGCAGCAAGCACATGCATATCACATTCATCAAAATCATCATGTGTAGTAGTAAAACGCAACCCATCAATGTAATCCTTAATAAGCGCAAACTTCTCCGATATAGTGTAGTTGGGAGAATTCAAAAAGATAATAGGACTATCATGTGTAGGTGCAATAGCAACAATTTCATGTTTAACATAAGGAACTATAGCAAGTTCATCTCCATAAGCATCATTCATATTGGCATCATGGCCACAAGCATAGCAACCATCAAGTTCATCAAAAAGGGATATTTCAAACGAATCCAAGGGATCATAGCAATCATCATAGCATTCATCCTTCGGTAAGCACGAAGAAAAATTAAACAATGTATGAGTTGAAGAGTTACTCTCATTAGAAGGTGGGCACGGGTATCTAATCCGCTCTTCCTCCCTTTATTCTTCACTATCCTCGTCATCTTTTCATCTAATGAGCTCACAGTTTCAGCAATTTCTTCTTCCATAGGTTCCTGCAAAATATTAGTCTCTTCTTGGGCAGCGGAGACTTTATCAATAAATTCATCAATATAGGCATTGTATTCATAATTCTCATAGCAATATTTTAGTATAGCATAATTTTCAGATATGTAAACAGCATCATCATAGTTTTCATACTTTTCAAACAAAGATTCAATTTCATAAGCACCCTTAAAAGCAACAAATTCTTCTATTTGTTCCACATCATAGTAATCATATACACCTTTAGCATAAGAAGCCAAGGTTTCATTATCATTAAATTTACATGAAAAGGGAAGGTGTGGAGCCTTCATCTTAGAGCAATAAGTATAATCATATCTTAAGCATAAATTCTGAGCATACCAATGCAAATAATCAATTTGATCCCATAAGAGTTTCCATTTTTGAGACAAGCGATAATCCCTAAAGTATTCCCGTTGATCCAAAGTATGCCCCATTATCAAGTTGAATGGAGATTTATCAGGATTATCAAAGTAGTAATTAATGTTTTCCACATAACCAGCATCGAGGGTTTTAGGAGGTTCCCCATCTCCATGAGTATCAAGTACAACTAATTTTTTTGGTATTTCGTGCTCCATATCCATAACTAAAGATAGAGAACAACTTAGAACAGAAAATAAAAACTACTTAGTGAAACAGAAAATAAAAACTACTTAGAGATAAAGCAAACAAGCACACACGAGAATATCAACCCCACGCTATTGCTCCCCGGCAACGGCGCCAGAAAAAGGTCTTGATAACCCACAAGTATAGGGGATCAGTTGTAGCCTTTCTCGATAAATAAGAGTGTTGAACCCAACGAGGATCTAAAGGTAGAATCAATATTCCCTTCAAGTTCTATCGACCACCGATACAACTCTACGCACACTTAACGTTTGCCTTACCGAGAACAAGTATGAAACTAGAAGTACTTTGTAGGTGTAATGCTAGAACTACTTTGCAAGAATAAAACTAGGAGTACTTTGCGAGAATAAAACTACGAGTAATTTGCAAGATAATAAAAGTTAGTTGTTTAGTAGAAAGCTTTTGTAACACAAGAGAAGGATTTGTCCCTAGGCAATCGATAACTAGACCAGTAATCATTATTGCAATTTTATATGAGGGAGAGGCATGAGCTAACATACTTTCTGTACTTGGACCATATGCACTTATGATTGGAACTCTAGCAAGCATCCGCAACTACCAAAGATCATTAAGGTAAAACCCAACCATAACATTAAGAACAAGTCATCTTTACTGTTGGAGATATGCCCTAGAGGCAATAATAAATGTTATTGGTTATCTCCATGTTCATAATTATGTTTATGTTCCATGCTATAACTGCTATGGTTCTCGAGTCTGCAATAACCACGAGGCTCGAAGGAAGACTCATATGCACGTGTGGAATAATAAACGGTAAAATGTATTCCTAGTCTGGCCTCTAAGACTAGCTCAAGTGTTGCATGATGGTTCTGTTTTCCTGATCATGGGCATGACTATGCCGGCAACTTTGAGGGCACAATGTTAGGAGAACACTTGTGTTGAATCGACCCGAATTGATGTTATGCTATGAGATACATTCGTCACAAGTTAATGGTTAATAACATAGAGAAGTTAACGTTTGAATAATTCCTTAGACCATGAGAGTATCGAGTTCCTTCGTACTTGCTTCGTGAACTTTGGGGTTTGTTAAACGTCATCCGTAACTGGGTGGCTATTACGGCGGCTTACGGGTTCACGGAAAAGTACGGCAAGTAACGAGATAGCTCAAGATTGGGATTTGCTCCTCCGACGATGGAGAGATATTCTCGGGCCCTCTCGGTGTTACGGTATCCACCATCGTCTGGCCAGACACATTGTGATTTGATCACAGGGATACCGGAACACGAAAACGAGAAAAGAGAACAAAGCCGGTAATGAGGTAACTGGCATAGTGGACAAGTGTTGATCCACGGGGATGCCGATAAATCTCACCTCGGGTGTTTGTAACATATCGCGAAGCAACAGGAATAGCACACGGAAACTAGAGGTTCACTCGAATATTCATTCGTGTGGGTATAGGGGTCAATGTGGGTGTCCACGGCTCCAATGTTGATCATTGATCCGAAAGTGTTCCGGGTCATGTCTATACTTCACCGAACCTATAGGGTCACACGCTTAAGGGTCATCTATCTGCTGAATACTAGACAGGGAGTCTGAGAGAAAATCACCGGAAAAGTTTCGGACGCAACGGAAACGTTCCGGAAAGGACACCGGAATAGTTCCAGTAAAACTAAAAAGTTGTTTTGGGGTATACCATTAAGTCAAATTGGTTTCGGCAGACGCCTGGAAATTCTTGGAGGGTGCCAGAATTGTTCTGGTAACTTCTGGGATTTTTCCGGGACAAAAACCGGAAATGTTCCGGAGCTGCCGGAACCGGTGTGGTTGCTTTTCGCAGATGAAAATCACTAATTCGGAATTGTTTCGGAACGAATCCAAAATCATTTTAGTGGGTACTGGAATTATTCTAAGACCCACAGAAATATTTTCGGATTTAACGGTCGCGGAAAATTGTCTCCATGAATAGTGAAAATCACTTTATGGATAGTGTTATGAATAGTGGAAACACTATTGGGAGAAAATATCTCATGAATAGTGGAAACACTATTGGGAGAAAATATCTCATGAATAGTGGAAACACTATTGGGAGAAACTATCTCATGAATAGTGGAAACACTATTGTGAATAGTGGAAACACTATTATATCTGAGGGCATTTTGGTATTTTACCATCTCTTCTCACCCTATAAATAGGGCTGGAGGGTGCTCTCCATTTTCATCCAAGTTCTCACATGAGTTCTCATACACTGCCATGCAATTATCTGGCTTTCTCTCTCCCTCCCAGCGAAATAGTTTCGTAGAGCCGAAAGGCTGTCTGGGTTCCGGTGGGAACTAGTTCTGGACGGCGAAGCCCTGCCGGATATATGACACCGTATGTGTGCAACTCTATAGAGAGATCGTAGTTTCGGTCTTAGTTCGAGAGTGCCTCCCGAAGGGCTGTCCGAGTGACCGTCCGAGTTTTGAGGGTCCTCCCGAAGGGCTGTCCGAGTGACCCGCCCGAAGGGCTGTCCGTGAGGCCTCCCGGAGGGCTGTCCGAGGATCCGTCCGGTGGGACTATCCGAGGGACTGTCCAGAGGCCTCCCGAAGGGCTGTCCGAGGATCCGTCCGGTGGGACTATCCGAGGGACTGTCCCGAGGCCTCCCGAAGGGCTGCCCGGAGATCCGTCCGGTGAGCTGACGAGGGAGTACAACCTCGTGGTTGGGAGGTTGTAAATCCTAGCTGCGGGGATCTGCACCGCCGATCGTCATCGACTCTACTTCCGCTGCGCTACGAGTCGTTAACGAAAAGATCAAAAACCTTGTATGCAGTCTTCATAGTGGTCCTGGGCTGGTGCGTAGGTCGGAAAATTTTTGTTTTCTGCTGCGTTCCCCTACATTTACTCCCATACGCCACAACCCCCTTACTCGGGTGTAAGCTTCTGTCACTCTAGCCGCCCACTATAAGAGAATTATGAACGTATTGCAAACCCTATAGCGGGAATCCCTCATGCTTGCGCGACACGGAGGGCACCATAGGACAGCACCAAAATAAAACATACAACTCAAACCAATCACGATCATCAATCAACCCATAGGACAAAAGAAATCTACTCAAACATCATAGGATTGCCACATATCATTGGATAATAATATATAGCATTAAGTGATACGTCTCCAACGTATCTATAATTTATGAAGTATTCATGCCATATTTATAACAGTTCTATATGGTTTTGGTATGATTTGATTAGAACTAACCCAGACTGGCATTGTTTTCAGCAGAACTACCGTGGTGTTGTTTTTTGTGCAGAAATAAAAGTTCTCCAAATGCAGCGCAACTTTTTGACGATTTTTTTTGGAACATAAGAGACCCCCGAAGCTTCGTGAAAGGACCAGAAGCCTTACGAGGTGCTCACAAGCCACCACCGCGCGCCAGGGGGGGTATGCCGCCGTGGTACCTCGTGGGCCCATCTTAGCCCATCTTCGCGTGATTCCAACGCCAAAAATTCTTATAAATACCAAAAACCCCAGAAATAACCCTAGAACTTCGACTCCGCTGCCACAAGCCTCTTTACCTTCGAAATACCATCTGGAGCCCCGTTTCGGCACCCTGCCGGAGTCGGAAATCATCACCGGAGGCCATCTTTGTCATCCCGGCGGTCTCCATGACGAGGAGGGAGTAGTTCACCCTCGAGGCTAGGGGTATGTACAAGTAGCTATGTGTTTGATCTCTCTCTCGTGTTCTTGATTTGGCACGATCTTGATGCACCGCGAGCTTTGTTAATATAGTTGGATCATATGGTGTTTCTCCCTCTCTATCTTATTGTGATGAATTGAGTTTTTACCTTTGAGGTTTCACTATTATCGGATTGAATATTTTTATGGATTTGAGAACACTTGATGTATGTCTTGCATATGAATACCTGTGGTGACAATGGGGTATTATAT
Source organism: Elymus sibiricus (assembly GCA_039707655.1). Classification (NCBI taxonomy): domain Eukaryota; kingdom Viridiplantae; phylum Streptophyta; class Magnoliopsida; order Poales; family Poaceae; genus Elymus; species Elymus sibiricus. The sequence goes on along the minus strand of CM077676.1, from coordinate 130,309,493 downwards.
TGATTCACTTGATATATGTTTTGGCACTCAACTCGCGGATTCCCGAGGTGACATTGGGGTAATCTATGCATAGGGGTTGATGCACGTTTTCGTCCTACTTTCTCCGGTAGAAATCTTGGGGCACTCTTTGAAGTTCTTTGTGTTGGATTGAATATTATGAATCTGAAGTTGTTTGATGCATATCGTATAATCAACTCACGGATACTTGTGGTGACATTGGAGTATCTAGGTGACATTAGAGTTGGTTGATGTGTATCATATGGTGTTGTTCTAGTACGAACTCTAGGGCTGTTTGTGACACTTATAGGAATAGCTCAATAGATTGATCGGAAAGGATAACTTTGAGGTGGTATCATACCCTACAAACAATTTCATCTTATGTTCTCCGCTAGATAAGAACTTTGGAGTGATTCTTTGTCACACGTTGAGGGGTTGCTATATGATTCAATTATGTTAGCACTGTTGAGAGATTGCACTAGTGAAAGTATGAACCCTAGGCCTTGTTTCTAAGCATTGCAATACCGTTTGTGCTCCGTTTTATCACTTGCTACCTTGCTGTTTTTATATTTTCATATTACAAAAACCTATATCTACTATCCATACTACACTTGTATCACCATCTCTTCGCCGAACTAGTGCACCTATACAATTTTCCATTGTATTAGGTGTGTTGGGGACACAAGAGATTTCTTGTATTTGGTTGCAGGATTGTTTGAGAGAGACCATCTTCATCCTACGCCTCCCACGGATTGATAAACCTTAGGTCATCCACTTGAGGGAAAATTGCTACTGTCCTACAAAACTCTGCGCTTGGAGGCCCAACACGAGTCTACAAGAATAAGTTGTGTAGTAGACATCATTAAGCACCATGTTTAAGTAGAGATTACAGCGGGAAGAAGAGGTGTTACACCGCTGCATAGTGGGGGAGAGAGTTGGTGTTGACGGCGGTGAAGTTGTTGGTGTAGATCGCCGTCACGATGGTTGCCCCGGTGGCGTTCCGGCGCCACCGGGAGAGAGGGGAGAGAGCCCCCCTCCTTCTTCTTCTTCCTTGGCCTCCCCCCTAGATGGGAGGAGAGTTCCCCCTCTGGTCCATGGCCGCCATGGCTCCTGGAGGGGAGGAGCCCCTCCGAGATTGGATCTCTCTCTCTGTTCTCTTCTGTTTCGCGTTCCCGTTTTCTGGCCTTTCACCGTTTCTTAAATTCCCGGATATCCGTAACTCCGATTGGGCTGAAATTTTGAGGGGATTTTTATCCGGATATTAGCTTCCTTTCGGCAGAAGGACACCCTCAACCGACCTACAGGGGAGCCACAAGCACCCTAGACGCGCCCAAGGGGGGCCCGCGCCCTCCAGGCTTGCCGTGTCCTCGGGCATCGTCTCGCGTTGATTCTTTTTCCCAAAAATCACATATATTCCAAAATAAATCTCCATAAATTTTTATCATGTTTGGACTTCGTTTGATATGGATTTTCTGCGAAATTAAAAACATGCAACAAACAGGAACTGGCACTGGGCACTGGATCAATATGTTAGTCCAAGAAAATCATATAAAATGTTGCCAAAAGTATATAAAAGTTGTAAAATATTGGCATGAAACAATCAAAAATTATAGATACGACGGAGACGTATCACCATTCAAGAAATGCGCCATAGTGTGTTCATCATCTTCCTTGACATTGGCTCGTATCATGGCAACTTCCATTTCTTGATAGTATTCTTCAACCGACTTGGTGCCTTACTTGAGGAGTTGGAGTTTCTTGAAGAGATCATGGTTATAGTGTGTAGGCAAAAAACGAGCTCTCATGACATCCTTCATTTGATTCCAAGTCACGATGGGTGGCTCGCCTTTCTCTTGACGTCTTTCGATCACTTGCTCCCACCAAATGAGAACATAGTCTTGGAACTCTAGAGATACCATGGCGATCTTCTTTTCCTCGTCATAATTGTGAAGACGGAATATCTTGTCGACCTTCAATGCCCATGATAGATATTCTTCGGGATCGTTGCCTCCGGAGAACTTGGGCATGGTGAACTTGAGCTTGCTGAAGCGTTGTTCCTCATTTTCTTGGGGACGAAGGCGATGTCGCTCTTGTCTTGGTGGTGGATTTTCTAGCTCTTGCTCCTCGTGCTCTTCTTGATTGACTTGACGTCGAGGTCGTGGGGCACATGCCGGGTTACCCAGGTTCGGCCCCTTCAGTGCCACCAACCCGGCTCCTAAGGTAGGCCATTTCTGTTACTTTTGCCTTTATTCTGTTGAAATCCAAGACCCGTCTTATTTGACCCGCCATAACACAGGAGAATGACGATTGGTGGCGGGTTGAAGCTCAAGACCCGACTCTTCGAGAGGATGACGAAGAAGAGTCGGACAATGAAGAAGATAATGAGGTAGAATTTGATTCTCTTGGCTGCCTTTTTAATCAGATTGCTGATGCCTACTCATCTCAGGAGGAAGCTGAAGTTAGTCACCACGCCGAGCCAGAGGTAACTTTGATCTCCTCAGATTCTGATTCCCCAATACCAATTCGAAAGAAAACCCGGGCTGCAATCCGCAAATCCGAAGGAAACCCCGGGTTGCTGTTCGTAAAGTCCCCTTTTCTCATCAGGACGCTCATTTGGATCCCAAATTTGTTTTGAAGAAAACATAGCAAGCCGGCACCTCCAAACGGAAGACCCGGAGCAATGAGGGCGAGTTGAGTGGCGGGCTTTCGTATGAGCCGCCATCCCGTAGAGCACGGGCAGAGGTGCTTCTCAGTCCAACTCCTTCCTTTCCTCTAGCTGGTTGCTTCAAAGAACCCTTACATTTAAATGACTCGGCATACCAGACATCCCCCTCCTCGGATGAATCAAGCGCCACTCAGGCGCCGGCTTTCAACATCAACCCGGGGTAAGCATACTGATTATCCCTTTATGGCACAGCTCTTCACCTTATAACCCTTAACTGAATTAAATCCTTGCTCTTTTCAGTGCCAAGGCCATCAAGAAGAAAACAGCCGCCAGGTCATCTGACCCGGTCATTCCAATTGACCCGCGAGAAGAGGCCACCTTGGTCACCCAGGATGAGCCGGTACTCCAGAACAGCCCGCCGCCCCAGGACATAACAAGCCCGGCTCGCGCAACCTCTCCTATTGCTCAGGAGAGGGAGAATGTAATTGAAGACCAACCCACACAGCAGCCCGAGGCGCCGGCTCAAGAAGAAGTAGTGGTGATGAGCGAGCGGCAAACTGCCGCACCAGAATCCTCCACCGCTCTTACCAAGATTCCGGCCAAGCCTGAGCCGGCCCCGAAGGACAAGGGGAAAATGGCTCTTGAGTTTTCTACCTTTGAAGACCAGGACGTCAGCGCTTTACACCAGGTTGTGTTGACCCGGCTGTCTAAAAGCCGGGACACAGAGATAGCTATGATAACCTCGCTGAAGAGGAAATATGAGGTAAGTTGCACCTTCTTATGAACCATATATATATGTAGCCCCCAAGGGCCGGGTCAATATGGAATGATGACCTGGGACTTCAAAATGTGACTTGTACGCATAACTTCTATCAATGACCCCAAAGGCCGGCTCACCATTCATAATGGGCAGGTCTTCACAACTTAGTAGAATAGAGAAATTTATGCATTAGCCCCCAAGTGCCATGTAGAGTGCTTGCAGCTGCATGGAACTTGTCTTGCTGTGTGTTTTAAGCTCGAAAACATGTAGCCCCCATGTGCCAAGTTGTCCTTTAGGGCAGCTCGGGTCATGCATATATGATGTATAACAGACTGCACTGCAGGAAATGTTGGATCAAGCAGAGGCCCAGGCTTCCTCCTTCCGAAAGGAAGCAAGGAAGGAGGAAAAATTGCGCAAGGGAGCTGAAGAAGCCGCCGCTGAAGCCAACAAGTCCTTGGTCATTGTGAGGACCACTTCGCAAGAGACGGAGACCGCAAGAGCCGCCCAAGCCATACGTGCTAAAGAGGCCGAAACCAAGCTTGAGCCGGTAACTCAGGAATTGGCAACTCTTAAGAGTCAGATTACCGCCATGTGCCGAGCCATCTTTGGTAAGTAAGACTTTGATTATAAGTCAACTGTTCCGTCTGAAATATGCTAAACCGGCTTTTCTGATCGTGTATACCTACTTGTGCAGGCCGGAAGAATCAAACTCTGGTACAGCAACCAGTGGTGAAACTGAAGGCGGTCTACACCCTTGTAGAACAACTGTATATAGGCGGCTGTCGTTGCATAATGGCCGCAAAGAACACCAAGGCGACGCCGCAGTTGATTGCCGATACCTTGAAAGAACTGTCAGTTGTGCCCAGGTGGTTCAATGACTGGAAAAAGGCGGCTTGCCGCACTGGGGCTCTGACGGCGCTTGCGCGAGCCAAGGCCTATGTGCCAGAGCTCGACCCAGCTCAGATCGTGGGCGGGTACCCGGAGTTCAATGTTGATGACTCGCCGTTCACAAAGAAGGACTTCCAATGCTGCATCAAGGAAACCCGGGTTGCAGCCACCACGATCGCAGAAGAGGCCGACCTAACCAAGTACCAGGCGCCTTACTCCAAGGAGAATGAGCGGATAGAGCCGCCAAACCATGAGCCGGTGGCCTTAACCCGCACGCGTAAGACATCTTTTGCTCCTGAAGTCGACCCTTCCTCCCTGATATCCGACGATGCTCTATTTGAGGCGTTGCGCTCAATTCAGTGGTCGACCGGCGACTCAAGCCAAGAAGCGGAGGATGACGACGGCCGCGAAGAGCCGGCACATGGTGCTTCATCGGGTGCTGGCGCCAGCTCTGACCCGGCAATATAGAACGCCGGCATATACTTTGGGAGGCAGAACTTGTAAAAAAAATTGTCGTGGCCGCAGTTGATGGGCGGCTTGTAATAGTGTAGTGTCAAACACTTGTTACTAATGCCAGTGCCATCGCGTACTGTGTTTGCTGTCTGCCTGTATAAACACTGCTTCTGTGAATCCTCCTTTTGGCTTTGAGAGCCGGTTTTGTAATAGAGTGATTCTGCCGAAACAATAACAATTGCATGTAATGGTTACTGATGAAATCATATTGAACGAGTAATCTTTGTTACTGTTTGCAATGAATCAAGAATATTAAATGGAACTAAGTAAATGCTATGCATGGATGTATGCATGTATGCAGATATGAGATGAGTGCAACAAAAGAACATAATCGTAAGTCGGAATATGCTTGAAACGGCCGGCTTATAAAGCGCAAGCCGGCTACTAAACACAACTTGAAACGGCCGGCTCATAAAGCACAAGCCAGAATATGCTTGCGTGAAGCTGGTACTTTGGCCTGTTGGTTTGTCCTCGCTCTCTGAAAGCCGGCTCTCACACAACCAATCGGTCGTTTTAACTCTGAGGAATTTAGGGTCACCTATGTGATTGACTCATCAGACGTACGCCGGGTCTTTTTTTTTAGGGAGTAGCATCTTGCTAACAGGCAGGTTTTAACCAACTTTGTGGCATCTCACCGGGTTAAAAGGGTTTTGTAAGCTAAACTCAATTGAGTTGGAAGCCCCCAAGTAACCATATGATCATGGAAAAGCTCAGCATAAAATATACAGGAGACAATGCTACTACTGCAAAATATCTGGGGTCCAGATAAGCCGGCTTTATTCCATTTATCATTATTGAGCAGGATACCCATGTTTAGACTGCACATCATGGCAACTAGTCTTCTTTGGTAACCTTTCTTTTCGCCAACATGGTAGGGTACCCATGTTTGAACTGCGCATCGTGGCAGCTAGTTCTCTTGGGCAACCTTTACTTTTTCGCAAATAAGGTCGGATACCTATGTTTGAACTGCGCATCATGGCAGCTAGTCCTCTTTAGCAACCTTTACCTTTTTGCAAATAAAGCAGCAGTCTCCGGGACCGGTTGTCTTCCCTTCAACGACCCGGGGTTCTTGTTCTTGTTTAAGTCGGCCAAATCCGCCGAGTCATATCTGTGTAGCCCCTGAGTCTTAAGTCGACGTGAGAAGCCGGTCTTGAGATTCTTGGCCGTGGAATTTATCGAAGCCGGAGGCGATGTGGCAAGTTGATGACCTTGCCGGGACGTTTTTACCCAAAGTGATTTTGTATGCCTCTTGGTCCGGCTCTCCTGGCTCCTCCAGGGCCGTTTTTTTTTGTTTTTTTTTTGCTGGCTTTGAATTGCCGGCTCAATCAGTAGCCGGCTCACCTAGCCAACATATATTTCTTTGCTCCAGCTTGTTGGAGTAAACCAGGCTGCAGTGGTGGCGGCTTGAGCACGTCTGTTGGGCAGCTCGTGCGAGCGGGCACGACAGTGGGACGGTCTCTGGGTCCCCACGGACGGCGCCAGCCGGCGCGGGCACGCGGGTCGGCCGCAACATTGTCAGCCGGCGCGGGCGCGCGGTTCGGCTGTGGCGTTGTAAACCGGCGCGGGCGCGCGAGTCGGCCGCGGCGTTATAAGCCGGCGCGGGCGCGCGGGGCGGCCGTAGCGTGTTGATGTAGGCTGAATCGTGGAAGCGGCGGGTTACACGTGTGTCCGTCGAGCAGCGCGGCACAGATGAACGCTAGTATAAAATGATGCTGGTGCGCGCTCCGTCTCCGTGGTATAACACCACTTTCGTCCTGCGTACAAATATTACAGGCCGGAGTAATTGTTGTCGGATGAATCAATATGTGCTGATAAAATACATAGGAAGGATAGCACCTAATGTTTTTTAGACAAGAGATGGTCCGTGCGTACATCCTCTCGATCGATGCAGCAGCCAACGTGCGTACATGATACTACGAAGACATGGTTCCGATCGGCTTGAGCCGGGCCGAGTCTTGCCTGGCTCGGACTGGTGCGGCGTGCCAACTCGACGCTGGTGATGTTCTCCAACCCAGTGGCCGGCTCACCTATCACGCTGATGGTGTGGATCTTGCCGAAGGGGACCCGGTACCCGTACTCCATTGAGTCGGCATCGGGGGCCCTAGTACGAATCGTTGATGTTGAACTTTTCGCGGCGGCTTCTTGATATCATGCCAACCGCATACTTCCCGAACCCTGGAAAATATCCCGCTAAGAACTCAACTCCACCGTGCGTGAGCTCCATGGTGGGCGCCAACTGTCGTGGTTTTGTCACGGCAGATGCCCTTGTGAAAGGACTTAGAGATGAGGCCATCGCACAAGTGTGGAAGCTTAACGAGGTTGATCGGGAATGAGAAGACGCCGGGTTACCCAGGTTCGGCCCCTCACGGTGGAGGTAAAAGCCTACGTCCTGCTTGATTGTATTGTTGTGGTTCTCGATTACAAGGATGCGGATTCGCTAACCTAGCTCTCGAGGAGATTGCAACTTAGTCTTTTTCGTATAGGTGCTCCCCTTTATATACTCAGGCTGCACCCTAGATTACATGAGAGTCCGGGTCGTAATCTCAACCCGGCTCCTTCCTTAAGTCTACTTGATCTCTAAGGCAATCATGAGGCCAAACTTTGTCTTAAGCCGGCCCACATCTTGAGCCGGCCTTTCCCACCGGGCCTTCCTCAAGCTGGCCCATCAAAGACCCTTGCAGTGAAATGACCCGCTTAGTCATCGGCAGGGCCGGGTTATCACCTGCCGGGTCTATATGCTCCCCAACATTGACGGCGCGAGTTGCTACTCGTAGGGCACGTTGAGCTTCATGGGCTTGTTCCCCATGGCGTTGTTGTTCTTCTTGTAGAGCATCACCATCTTGGTTGTTTTGGCATTGGCGGTGTGGAATGTGCTCTTGGTCCATGGCGTCTCGTGCTTGACGATGTTGTCATTCACGCTCTCGAAGGCGGTCTTGCAAACCATTGCCATGGAATGGGTTTTGTGGAGCTTGATGAACTTCATGACGATGTGAACGAGCTTGTGGATGACTTGCATCCGAAGACGTGTCCGAAGAGTGTCAACTCGAGTGGCGCCGTCTTGATCTTGAAGTGGACGAAGTGGAAGAAGCGCGGTTGACCATCATGGTACGGAACTCTTCCGTTTGAGATGATAGCTTGTCATCAAGGGTTTGTCAGAAGTCGGTGGCGAGTTGCTCGATGCGGTCACCCAAAGCTTCACTTTCTTGATGTAAGGCTCGTTGGACGTCAAAGAGGTGTGCCTTGGTGACGTAGTCGTTTGGTGCGTCTTGCTCATCGAAGAGGGGGTTGGTAGAAGTGCTCGGCTTATCCATGATTCTCAAGCAAATGTTAGTGGAAGAAAGAAATGAACTAGACCAATGTACCTTGTCCAATGTTGAAGATGGATCAATGATCACCCAATATGGTATTATGGAAGTAGCACAATTGGTACCGGATCGTGTCAATCTCACACCTACACAAGTAAAGCTTTTGGAGTAGCTTGGTGAGGATAGTGGCACAAAATCTTTATAATTTTTAGCAAGATATCAATAATGTTGAAAAAGATTCACAAATTCGCAAATGAAACAAGTAGACCAATAGCAAGGAGAGGAACACGGAAACACACACACGGATAGATAAATGAGGCCGTGCAACCAAGGAATGAGCACAAAATGTGGAATCCACGGAATACGCTCGTGTTGCACAACACTAGAGAGACGCTAGCACGATTGCTCAATAGGCGGATACGAACTTGCGCACAACCTATGAGAGACAAAACGTATCGTCTTTCTATCTCGACTATGCTATGTATGTATGATTCCCGGTGAACTCGGTCACGATGATCCAAGAGGATCAGTATGTTATGCAATGTGGCGATGCTATGGCTATTGCTTACAAGCTTGTTGTTTTTCTTTTTCTCTTTGCTTAAAAGCTTTTCTCTCTCTTGATATTTTCCTTTACTTATGCGAAATGCTCTTATGAAGGTAGCAATGATGTATATGCGGGAACAATTTATGACACAAGAGATGATACAATGATATATGCACGCTATGATAGCTATGCGGGACGTGTATCACTAAAGTGCACAAGTAGCGTTACCTGGCAATACTCAAGTGGCTAGTCTCGTATGAAAGTGACGCAAAAGATGGTCTCGGGGTTAACAATGCAATGGCAAGGGGGGTGTACAAAGATGTCGTCGAGGTTACCGTCCTTGCTTACGGTGGTGGTGTCAAAATGACGAAGTGGTCGTTGTCGATGTCGTGGCGAAGTTGAGCGGCGGTGTTGTCGATTATGAGCCGTCCCTAAGTAGCCGAAACGCGTTAGGAAATGGAAAACCGCAACTCAACATCTCAATGGCAAAAGTCAAATGGTGGTAGCGGAAAGCGGTGGTATGGCTTTGGTTGTCAAGGGGTTTGCGGAAGTGCGATGGTGGGGATCAGAAATGGCTATGCGAAAGTGGAGGCGGTGGCTGAAATTTTTTGTCGAAAATTCAGTTTTGACAGTGGAAGCCAGATGATCCGGGTCGGGGTCCGGACGATCCGGGCAATGTCCGGATGATTCGGGTGCATGTCCGGATGATCAGGGCAGGTCGTCTGCTCGGCTATGAGGTCGGGAAGAACTCCGAATCATGGATAAAACAAAAAATTGGGACAATATTGGGGTGGGTTTCGAGGTGGAGATGGCGGGGAATGCTAGATCCACTTGCAACACAACGAATCCACGGATCAAAATCAACAAAACAACATCAAACCAACAAATCACAAAAAAAATTGGTATGGCTATTTTTGTGGGGAATTTTTGAAATTGGGCAAAACAAACAAAATTGAGGCTAGAAAGTGGAGGGGAAGAACTCCAAAGTGTGAATCAACCTGGCTCTGATACCAAGATGATGTAGGGTGAGACCCTATGGTGATGATCTTTTCACACTTGGGGGGGGAGGGCAAATTGAGAGAAGAACACAAGAACAAACACTCAATTGACACAAATCCAATCACACATGTGCTAAATCCACATACACAAAAGGGAGATACAAGATCCAAAGTCCAAAGTCAACACAAGAGGATACAAGGGTAGCTAGTTCATCCCAATCCAAGAGGAATTGAGGTCTTGATATCCAAGAGGATCTTCCCACAAGGGGGTCTTGAATCCACTAGGGGATCTTCTCACATGGAGGCCTTGATCTCCATGGGAGTAGGTAGTGGATGAGCAAAACTCAATCTCTAATCTGAGCTATCACTTTGCTAACCCTAAAACGTGGGTGGAGGAGGAGTTTATATAGTCTAGGGGTAGAGAGTGTTACATGGGCCTCGACCCAGGTCACACACGCAGGCGGGGTCCGGATGATCCGGGTGGCGGTCCGGATGATCCGGGCATCAGGGGTCCGGATGATCCGGGCGTCCGTCTGAATCATCCAGCTGTGTCGTAGCAGTCGCGGTTGGCCTGGATGTCTGGGTCGTCGTCTGGATGTCCGGGTGGGTCTGGATGGATCCGGCTTTGTTGAGGAGGCTGTTGTAGTTTTGGATGTATCGGCCGGATCGTCCGGGCTCGGTCCAAATCGTCCGGGCGGTGGTCCGGATGATCCGGGCAAGCCCTGTCTTGCTCCATTCCTTCTCCGTCTTCGCGTTCTCCTCCTTCCATCATTCGGCCTTGCTCCTTAGCTTCTCCATGGCTGGTTCATTGGTACCTGAGTATGCAAAGTGTCTCCGCTTGAGGTAGCAGCCATGTCTCATGTGATTCGAAAGGGAGTTGCGAGAGGAGAGATGTCACCTCGGTCTCGATAGCTCTTGCATGGGCTCTTGTCATCGGTCCACTTGGTGCCTTGGGTGGTGATGACGTGTCCATGAGGATGACCGAAGGATGCTCCGCATCACCATTGGAGCGGTTATATCATCAAAAACCTGACTACAACTCTCTCAAAAAATTTGGGTGCACTTGCTACCCAAATTTACGTCCATATAATCGTCATAAACTCGAGTTTTGTTCCACTCAATGTGTCTTTCTTGGCTATAGTAATCTTCACAAAGGGTACAAATGCCTAGAGATTGCAACCGGATGTATTTACATTTCTCGAGATGTTGGTTTTGATGAAACTCTTTTTCCGTTTGCCAAGCTTCATCCTAATGCAGGAGCTCTTGTTCGCGCTGAAATAGCACTTCTTCCAGACTATGTCACAATTCCTGATCACGGGGGTGAATTACATAAAACTGATCATGTGAATAGTTCCATAGAAAATTGTGATTTTGGTGATACATGTGCAGATTCAGATCGTCATTTTATGTGTGAAGATACAAACAAAACATGCGGCATGGGACCCCATGCTGATTCCGCGCGATCCGAGGAAAATCCTCGCGTCAGACCTGCCGGCGTGCGATCCTAGGAGGAATCCTCCTCTGCGCGTGCAGGCCATGAGCCGGTGGCCGACAGCCCCCACAGGGCGGAGCCCACCAGCCCAGGCGTGGGCGCGGGCGATTCACCGCGCGCCACGAGTCCATGGGCCGAGCCAGCGGCTGACCGCGGGACAACAGCTGGGCCCAGCAGGGTTGTCGCGTCACGAGCGTCCGTTTGCACGGAGACAGGAGGCGACGCGTGGCACAAACCTACTGGTGGGGTGATCGCGAGGTCGATTCCTGGCTCGCCAGACTCGCTGGTCTCCTCGGATCGGGAGCCAGTTGCAGTTGTTCAGGCTGGATCTTCTGTGGCGGATCCTTCTGCAACAGAACCTGCTACACCGGGATCTTCTGTGCCTACAACAGTAGCTCCTCGCCAAGCTCCTCGCCATGTGGTACATGTGCTTTCTCGCCAGCATACTAGATCTCACACAGGTATTTTCAAGGAAAAGGAATACACTGATGGTACGATAAGGTACGATAAAATCAAACGTGCTTTTCTTACTAGTGTTGGTGAACCAACTCACTTGCATGATGCTCTTGCCCATAAGGATTGGAAGGAAGCTATGGATAGTGAATATAATGCACTCATGAAAACTAAAACTTGGCATTTAGTACCACTGAAGAATGGTAGCAATGTTATTGATTGTAAATGGGTGTACAAGATAAAGAGAAAGTCTGATGGAAGCATAGACAGATACAAGGCTAGATTAGTTGCCAAAGGGTTTAAACAGAGGTTTGGTATTGATTATGAAGATACTTTCAGTCCTGTTGTTAAGGCAGCTACTATTCGACTTGTATTGTCTATTGCTGTTTCCAGAGGTTGGAGTCTATGACAGCTAGATGTTCAGAACGCGATTCTTCATGGTGTTCTTGAGGAAGAAGTGTTCATGCGGCAGCCACCAGGATATGAGGACCAAAGCACACCACATTATGTCTGTAAGTTGGATAAAGCTTTGTATGGTTTGAAACATGCCCCAAGAGCTTGGTACTCCAGATTGAGCATGCAGTTACAACAGCTTGGGTTTACACCATCTAAAGCAGATACCTCGTTGTTCTTTTACAATAAAGGCAACATCACTATATTTGTGCTTGTTTATGTTGATGATATAATTGTTTCTAGTTCAAGTTCAGATGCTACCACTTGTTTGCTTAAGGATCTCGAGTTGGAGTTTGCCCTCAAGGACTTGGGTGACCTTCACTATTTTCTTGGCATAGAGGTCAAACAGGTAAAAGATGGTATACTTCTCACATAGGAAAAATACACCACAGACATACTCAGGAGAGTAGGATTTTGCAAGCCTGTGAGTACACCAATCTCAACCTCAGAAAAGCTTACGGTTGAAAGTGGAGAAGCACTTGGACCAGAGGATGCAACAAATTACAGAAGTGTTGTAGGTGCTTTACAATATTTGACTCTTACACGTCCTGATATTTCTTATTCTTTGAACAAGGTATGTCAATATTTACATGCACCTAGCTAGGACCACTCATTGGACTGCAGTTAAGAGAATTTTGAGGCATCTCAAGTTTTCAGAAGGACTTGGACTTCAAATTACCAAGTCTTCATCCATGCTTGTTACAGCGTATTCTGATGGAGACTGGGCAGGATATGCTGATGATAGAAAATCAACAGGTGGTTTTGCTATGTTTTTGGGAACAAATATTGTGTCATGGAGTGCAAGAAAACCGGTTATTGTCTCGAGATCAAGCACTAAGGCTGAATACAAACCTTTGGCAAAGGCTACAGCTGAAGTAATGTGGATACAGACTTTACTCTATGAGCTTGGAATTAAGGATCCACAGGCTGCGAGACTATGGTGTGATAATATTGGTGCAACCTATCTCTCAGCCAATCATGTTTTCCATGCACACACAAGACACATTGAAGTTGATTTTCATTTTGTCAGAGAGAGAGAGAGGGAGAGTAGCTCGAAAGCTACTTGATATTCGGTTCATACCTACAGGAGATCAACTCGCCGATGGCTTCACAAAACCTCTCACTATGAGTAGGATGGACGAGTTTAAGTACAATCTCAACCTTGGCAAAATTTCATAAGGTTTAGATTGAGGGGGGGTGTTAGAATATATTGTAGGGATTTCTATTTTCGTGCCCCTGGTTCCTTAGTTGTACTTAGTTTTTCCCAACCGTCTTAGTTTTGCTCACTTTTCCCCTTCACCCTCTACTTGAACCTCACAGATGCCCAAACAGAGAATTTCTGTAGGGTCAAGCCCGTTCACAGTTACATGGATGAGTTCATGACAAGTGGGACCATTAAAAATGCTAACGTGTGGGGCCGCTTAAAATGTTGACATGTCAACGGGCCCTTGCTAAAAAACAAACCCACTCCTCTCTCCGAATATCCATTTTTTGAGTCCAGGCTCATCTACACCCGGTGAAGAGAAAATTCAAAACAAATACTAAAAAAATTCAAAAAATTCCGATTTTTTTTGCATGGAAGAAAATTTAGTGCATGAGGTGCGCTCCAAATTTCAGATCATTTGGGCACATGAGTTGCTCTCAGAAAAAAAGACAAATTGGGTCAGAAAAATACATGAACAGTAAAAAAAATCACAGACTCCAAATTTGTCTTTTTTGCCGAGAGCTACTCACATGTCCAAATGATCTAAAATTTGGAGCGCATCTCACGCACCAAATTATCTTCCATGCAAAAAAATTGCAATTTTTTGAATTTTTCTAATATTTTTTGTGAATTTTCTGCTCATCGCAGGGGCAGCTGAGCTTGGGCACCGAATCACCTCGTCCTCCTCTCTCTCTCTCTCTCTCTCTCTCTCTATTACATGTGGGACCAATAGAATAAAGGGAAATAGGAATAAAAAAAGCTCCCTAGCTCTGTGGCCATGCCGGCGGCCACTGGACACGGCGGAGGTGGCTCTGTGGCTGGAGGCAGCCCGCAGACTCCCGCATCAAGGACGCCCTCCTCGCTCTTCTCGCTCCCTCCCTCGCTCGCACGCTCCCTCTCCCTCTATGCTCTCTCCTCCCGGTGGAACCCTAGCGCCGGCTTGGACGGAGTTGCGTGCTCGTCTCCGACCACCCCGACGAATTGAGAGCACCTCAGAAACCGCCTCACCATCCTCTTTCATCCCCGTGAGTCGTATATGCTTTGATGTAGTGTAACAACCGAATCGACCGCTTCGTCTCCGACTCCGGCCGCCGCATCTGAGCTCGCTTTCATCGCTGCCATGTTCCCTCCGGCTTCAGCAACCGTCTCCGTGTCCTCGGGTTGACCTCTGCCACATCTCCATGCATTTCCCCTCTCTGTTGTTCCCTAGAATGGGCTGCCGTAGCGAGCTGGTCGCGGCCGCTGCCGCACCTAAGACTCAGCCACCGCCGGGTTGACCCCAGTCAAACCCAAAACATGGGCCCAGTTACCTGCGTGGCTTGTCCACGTGGCCTCTGGCCCACCCGTCAATGGGTGTGGCTAGGGTGGCTGTAGGTATAAGAACTTTCTAGTCTCTTTCCTAATTTAAAGAAAAACTTGGCCGGATAACCATTTTAAGATTTTTTAAGCAAGTACCACAAATAAGATTGAAAATTCAACTTTTGCAATTTTCACATGAAATGGACCATACTGGAGGCCTACTGTCGAAATATTTTGAGTTTTTGAGCTTTTTTGCTATATTCCATTGATTAAATAAATTTCTGGACATTTACGAAAAGTAATTCAAAATTGAACTACAAGTGTGTTATAGTTTGGTTACAAAAAGTGGAAAAAATCATTTTAAGGTACTTAGGTAGGATTATATGATGTATTCACACAAAAAAGTTGAAAGATTCAACCCTTTTCTATAAATAGCCATTCTGACAATGTTGACCCCATTTTGCAAAAAGTGAAAGAAAATGAAAAAAGAGTCAAAAAATGCAATCCTTTTGCATGGAGTCCTTTTTTGTGTACTAATTTTCAGGAAAAATGATAAACTAGGAATACAATGATTATTTTTAAAAAGTGTTCACAAAATGGACTACCATCTATGAAGGTTCATGGCTTTCAAGCCAAAAGACCAAGTTCATGGCTATATCCATGTCATATTTTCATATAAGGTGACGATATTTGGCACAAACATGGGGCTTACCATGCCAAACAAGATTGCCAAAGGGAGATTCCAAAATTTTGTTATAAAAGTAAATAAATCATTTTTCAAAGTGTCAAAAAAGATTTTTTTGTGAAGCAAGTACCACAAATAAGATTGAAAATTGAACCTTTGCAATTTTCACATAAAATGGACCATATTGGAGGCCTACTGCCAAAAGATTTTGAGTTTTTGAGATTTTTTCTATATTAAATTGATTAAATGAATTTTTGGACATTTACCAAAAGTAATTCAAAATTGAACTACAAGTGTGTTATAGTTTGGTTACAAAAACTGAAAAAAACATTTTAAGGTACTTAGGTAGGATTATATGCAGTATTCACAAAAAAAGTTGAAAGATTCAACCCTTTTCTATGAATAGCCATGGTGACAATGTTGACCCCATTTTGCAAAAAGTGAAAGAAAATAAAAAAGAGTAAAAAAATGCAATCCTTTTGCATGGAGTCCTTTTATGTGTACTAATTTTTAGGAAAAATGATAAACTAGGAATACAATGATTATTTTTTAAAAGTGTTCACAAAATGGACTAGCATCTATGAAGGTTCATGGCTTTCAAGCCAAAAGACCAAGTTCATGGCTATATCCATGTCATGTTTTCATATATGGTGACGATATTTGGCACAAACATGGGGCTTACCATGCCAAACAAGATTGCCAAAGGGAGATTCCAAAATTTTGTTATAAAAGTAAATAAATCATTTTTCAAAGTGTCAAAAAAGATTTTTTTTGTGAAGCAAGTACCACAAATAAGATTGAAAATTGAACCTTTCTGATTTTCACATGAAATGGACCATATTGGAGGCCTACTGCCAAAAGATTTTGAGTTTTTGAGCTTTTTTCTATATTAAATTGATTAAATGAATTTTTGGACATTTACCAAAAGTAATTCAAAATTGAACTACAAGTGTGTTATAGTTTGGTTACAAAAACTGAAAAAAGTCATTTTAAGGTACTCAGGTAGGACTATATGCTGTATTCACAAACAAAGTTGAAAGATTCAACCCTTTTCTATGAATAGCCATGGTGACAATGTTGACCCCATTTTGCAAAAAGTGAAAGAAAATAAAAAAGAGTAAAAAATGCAATCCTTTTGCATGGAGTCCTTTTATGTGTACTAATTTTTAGGAAAAATGATAAACTAGGAATACAATGATTATTTTTTAAAAGTGTTCACAAAATGGACTACCATCTATGAAGGTTCATGGCTTTCAAGCCAAAAGACCAAGTTCATGGCTATATCCATGTCATATTTTCATATATGGTGACGATATTTGGCACAAACATGGGGCTTACCATGCCAAACAAGATTGCCAAAGGGAGATTCCAAAATTTTGTTATGAAAGTAAATAAATCATTTTTCAAGTGCCAAAAATGGTTTTTTTGTGAAGCAAGTACCACAAATAAGATTGAAAATTGAACCTTTCTGATTTTCACATGAAATGGACCATATTGGAGGCCTACTGCCGAAAGATTTTGAGTTTGTGAGCTTTTTTGCTATATTCCATTGACAAAATGAATTTCTGGACACTTACCAAAAGTAATTCAAAATTGAACTATAAGTGTGTTATAGTTTGGTTACAAAAAGTGGAAAAAAAGTCATTTTAAGGTACTCAGGTAGGACTATATGCTGTATTCACAAACAAAGTTGAAAGATTCAACCCCTTTCTATGAATAGCCATGCTGACAATGTTGACCCCATTTTCCAAAAAGTGAAAGAAAATGAAAAAAAGAGTCAAAAAATGCAATCCTTTTGCTTGGAGTCCTTTTATGTCTAGTACTTTACAGGAAAAATGATAAAATAGGAATACGATGACTTTTAAAAAAATGTTCGCAAAGTGGACTACCATCTATGCAGGTTCATGGCTTTCAAGCCAAACGACCAAGTTTATGGCCATAGCCATGTCATAGTTCATGGTAGGGTGACCATATTTGGCACAAACATGGGGCTTAGCATGCCAAACAAGATTGCCCATGCGAGGTTCTAACTTTTTGTTGTAAAAAAATATTTTTTTCATTTTTCATGTGCCAAAAGAGGGTTTTTTTCTGTGTGAAGCAAGTAGCACAAATAAGATGCAAAAGTTCACTTATCCAATTTTCACACAAAGTAGACCATATTGCCAAAAGATTTTGAATTTTTGAGGTTTTTTGCTATACTCCATTGATTATATGAATTTCATGGCATTTAAAGAAAATAATTCAAAATTGTACTACAAGTGTGTTATAGTTTGGTCCAAACAATTGGTAAAAATCAATATCAGATACTTAAGTAAGATTGTATGTAGTATTCACAAAATAGTTGAAAGATTCAGAGAGCAACGATTCGGTGCCCAGGCTCATCTGCACCCACGCTGAAGAAAAAAACTACAAAACAAATACTAGAAAAATTTTAAAAATTCCAATTTTCTTTGCATGGTAGATAATTTGGTGCGTAAGGTCCGCTCCAAATTTCATCTCATTTGGACATCTGAGTAGCTCTCGGCAAAAAAGATAAATTTGGGTTTTGTAAAAAAGTTTACTATTCATGTACTGATTTGACCTAATTTGTCTTTTTTGCTGAGAGCTACTCATATGTACATATGCTCTGAAATTTGGAGCGCACCTCACGCATCAAATTATCTACCATGCAAAAAAATTGGATTTTTTTAATTTTTTTGTATTTTTTATGAATTTTTTCTTGATCGGGTGCAGATGAACCTGGGTCACAAATGGATATTCGAAAGATTCAACACCTTTGCTATATATAGGACTAAATATAAAATGAATTTAGGAACTTGAATCAACTGAACTGGATTTAAAATTAATATTTTATCAATTTCTTAAGTTGATTGGAAATTTAAAAAGGTATTCGACACTGTTCGCACTTAAAACCCGCACAGAGCAGGCCGACCCAATTACTTAAAGCCCGCACTAAGCAGCGCCAAGGTGTCCAGGTGGGCCCACTCGTCGGGCCCTCATCCAAGGCCCACTCGTCAGGAACCCACCCAGGTAACGGTCAATAAGTTTGACCCAACGGAAATGCTCCATTTGGGCAGTTGTGAGGCTGGGGTGAAGACAGGAGGGGAAAAGTGAGGCATGTTAAGGAGGCGGGACAAAACTGAGTAGTGTTAAGGAACCAGGGGCACGGAAATAGAAATCCCTATATCGTATAGGGATAGGAAAGTTGTTTAAGTTGTAATCTCTCTCTATCCCTTCTTCTGTTCTATCTCCTCCACCGACCTCTCTCTGTAACGACTGATCCACGATCGATCTCTCCTTGTAAGCCACGACATATGCCCAATATATATCAATGCGGCCCGAGAAAAGGGTTCAATGCTTCCAACCTATTTTACATGTAGTACTGATAAATACTAGGCTGCTGGGAGCCTCACCTTGTTTTCTAGTTCTTGTGTGAGCTTATATCTTTGACATGCTCTAACATTATTTGCCATTCTACTTATATGGTCTCTAAGTAAAAGAGTTGTTCTAGTTCCTCCAAGGTTGGACTAGTTATAGTTTGGTGGATATTTAAAATCTGGTGAGCCTCTGATGCTACTGCCATAGTGTGGATTTGTGGTGCATGCTAAATCAAAGTTCTTCATATATGTTCTTTTTCTTTCTTTCTTGGCCTTGAGAACTTTGTTCATTGGGACTGCACTTTGCTGGAATCAGGATTTTTTAGGCAAAACCTCTGGGCTAGTTTGGTCCCTGTTTAGAAATTTGTCCTACTAGCTACATTGTTATACTTACTTTCCATCCAGTGTAGCAAAACCACCAATGCGTAGACAAACTATGTTCTATCTTGTTCTTTTCCTATAATTCCTTGTTCTCTCTCTGTCCTGGGAGGTGCTTGACTTGATGGTGAGGACGACGAAGAAATCTATCCCTCGTGTCCACCAGGAAGTTTGATCTTGAGGAGGGCGATAAGACGGATGGATGCAGCTTGTAGTGCCACTTGGTCGAAATTGGGCGGCCGCTGAACGTGTGATGGTTTTATGGTGGTTTGGATCAGTTCTGGCGAGCGCCTATTGGTCTTGGACTGTTTTGTATGCAGTACAAGTGTTGTCTACTCCTCCGGAGGAGTGGCGCGTCGATAAATGCAGACTCAAGAAGATGTTCCTTGCTGGAGAAGAGATGGGGTGTGTTATGATGGATGGCATCGTCGGCCGGCGACGTAGCCGTTAGTTTCATGAGCTTAGTAGGATCGTGGCGGTGTTGTTGTTTTCGGAATTGTGGTGAAAAGCTAGCTTCCTTACTGCAAGTGTTTGATTATTGTTAGTCATCCCTGACAGATTTGGAATCTTTATCCAGTGTAGTTGTTTGGATTTTTTATACAAGCATGCATCTCTTTCCACCTGTTATGCTGCCAAAATTTCTAGCAAAGATTCTTTTGACTTGTCTAAATTTTGTCCTTGTTTGTAAGAAAATGAAAATGTTTGGGTTCTCACTGCAAAATGTTAGGGTGCTGACTGCAAAATGTTTGTCTCTGCCACCGCCGATCCGAGGATGTCGCAACGCCGAGCCGAGCCGAGGACCATCATGAACATATGTTATAGATGCTTGCAAAGTTTGGTGGTCAAATAATATCCGAGGAGATTTGTACAAAATAAACAAAATTACTGAAAGTTACTCAAAATGTACGGGCACTGTTTGAGCACAATTTGTAAAAAAAAATTGCACATGGCTCCTCGGATGCCACTTGACCACCAAACTTTGCAAGCATCTATAATATTGATTCATAATCATTCTCAAAAAGTTCCAGATTTTTTCGAAGTATTTTGATATGTTTTCTTGCATGGGTGTAGCGTGTGTGCACCGAGCTGGGTTCAGCCACTACTTTTCCATCTTGACACAATCTTCATGGCGGAGGAAGTTTGGGCTGTGGTGAAGGAGTTACATCACGACTAATCTCTAGGGACAGATGGCTTCATTGGAGCGTTCTACCAGCGTGCTTGGCCGATCATTAAGAACGACATCATGGTGGTCCTTCTGAAGATTTTTGTGGGAGATGGCCGTGGCTTCGCCAAGCTTAATCGTACACTCATCGTTTTTATCCTGAAGAAACCTGATGCTAAGACTGCCAATGATTTTTGGCCTATAAGCCTCCCTGATAGCCTGTCTAAGCTCTTTGCGAAGCTCTTGGCGACTAGAGTCTGGCCACATATGAAGGGGTTAGTGGCGATCAATCAATCTGCTTTCATACGTGGACGGAATCTGCACGATAACTTTCTCCAGGTGCACCAAGTGGTGTGCCCAGGTGTTTTTCTCAAACTCGACATCTCGCGTGCGTTTGATTCCCTCTCCTGAACTTTCTTGTTTGAAGTTCTTCGGGCTAAAGGCTTTGGGCCTAGATGGATCAAGTGGCTGGCCATTCTCCTACAAACCGCCACTACCAAAATCTTGATCAATGGCGCTCCCGGTAGGAGAAATGTGCATGCGCAAGGCTGCGTCAGGGGGACCCCATCTCACCCCTATATATTGTTTTTCATCGCCATGGACGGTCTTACGACTAGCATTGCCAGAGCTATGGAGCAAGGCGTGCTTAGTACCTTTCGAGGCATCTCAGCGTGGCAGCGATTGTCTATTTATGCAGGTGATGTGGCCTTCTTTTCTAGGCCGACTAGGACTGATCTTTGGTTTGTCAGAGAGGTGCTTCAGGTCTTTGGGGAGGCGTCGGGCTGAGGATCAATTATAGGAAATCTTCGGCCACCCTGATCCATGGCGATCAAGAGGATAGTGACCGGGTGGTCAGATTCTTTCAATGCTCCCTGATGGATTTCCCTCGCAGATATCTAGGGCTACAGCTGGCCATCAAAAACGATTGGCAGGCGGTAAGATCCTAGAGGACGGGGCTGATTGGCAGGCGGTAGCCAAGTTTAGAATAGATATGTCACCGGTGTTTCAAAGGTTGTATCTGTGGGCAAACCGCGATTAGTCGCGTCTGTAACTCTGGTGGACGGGTGCTTCCACCCTCTTCTTCTATGAAAGTATGATACGCATGCTTATGTGTATTCCAGAGAAAAAAATGAACGAGTTTCTTTTCTTGGTCGCAAAATGCAGCAGATGCCAAAGTAAATTAAATAAAAGAAATCCAGTGGCCTATAAAAATCAGCTAACACTTACGGTGGCAATGGCACGAAAAATGCAAGAACCATGGAAATGCTCGAACGCAGATTGAACACGAACAATGGTTAACATGTGGCCAGTTTTCGTCAATCTCTCGCACTACGCTAAACAAACAAAGTTGGATTGGATGGCGATGTACGTGTTATGTATACGTAGCAACCAATTAATGGTCGCAGAGAAGCAGCTCGAGCGACGCGGCTCCGAGCCTGGTGGCGTTCACATAGTCTTGCGGCGCGTGGGCTGGCAGGCCGGGGATGACCAGCCCGGGGGTGACCAATTCTTATACCATGGTTGGGCAGGATCAATGCTACACCTACGAAGGAGTTTACGTAAGTTTTACGTGATTAGGCAGATGGCAGGGGGAGTTAGTTAGTTAGGAATTTTACGTAACACGTTCGTAGCTGTTAGTAGATGTAGGATTTTCGATTGGGTAGTGTTGTTACTGGGTGTGCCTTTGGCGACCAACGCTGGGAGACGCCACCGTCCAGCATGAGTTGATTTTTGTCAGCGAAGTAGCTCTGCTTGTGGCGTCACTCACTCCCGTGTGGCGCCTCCGGCAACCGCTTCTTCTTCCATTACGACATAGGTAAGCCACTTCAATTGCTCTCCCATGTATTTTCTTATGCTCTCCCTATTGTCTGAAATTTTAATTTAGAGAACTCGATTTTCTAAACCATTGGATTGGTCGTCCTTCTTTACTCTTCCTCTAGCTTTCTTTCTGGTTGAACCGTTCTTCATGCACCGCTAGCCTCCGGCACACCTCACTACCTCAGCTCCGGCTACGGCGGCACGCATCACAGTCGCTCGTTGCCATCCCTGCCTCCGGCGAGGGCGCTGTCTAATCCGAGGGAGAATCAATACTAAAAGGCCCCCATTGCGTCGGTCATCCCTTGGACTAGCCTCAGCCTGAGACTCCGTGGCGAGCCGCGTCGTCTTCGGTTTCGGCTCGTTCCTGGCTCGGCCTCGAAGCTCCGTATTCCTTCTCCCATGAAATTAGCTTATCCAAATTGCAAATTCAGACAACTTGTATACAGTCGTCGTGCAAAATTATACACTTTTTCGAACAAAAATAACGGACGGGGAAAGGTTTGGGTGCCCAAGAATCTTCCGAAACTGAACGCTCATTTTGTTCAGAAGTAAAAAAGCGTCGGCTCACTCTGGTGCAGTGCTCTGCGATGATGTCATTCTGATTCAGCCAGTCGTGCAACCTCCCGCGTCCACCTCGAAACTCTTGATCAGATCCAGCAGGTTGCCAAGCGATGACCCGCCCTCCTTGACGGCCGCCCTCGCCTTATCCGACAGTGCCAGTGCCTTCCTCCTCCTCTCCTTTCCCTCACCTTCACCGTCCATGATGCTCCTGACCACAGCCTCCACAACCTCTCTCCCCACCACGACCTCCTTCTGAGCCACCCACATCAACGGCTCCTTGATCCCGACGCTCACGCCAATTCCGAGCACCTCCACGGCCAGCTTCTCGTTCAAGAACTGGTCCGAGAAGTGCGGCCATGTCACCACCGGCAGCCCGGCCGCGATGGCCTCCAGCGTCGAGTTCCACCCGCAGTGTGTCACGAAGCCGCCCACGGCCGCGTGGTTCAGGATAAGCACCTGCGGCGACCACCCTCTGACCAGCATCCCGCGCCCGGCGACGCGCTCCTCGAGGTCCCGCAGGAACTCGCGCACATCCTCGCCGTACTGGTCGGGGTTCTTCAGAACCCAGACGAACGGGTGCCCCGACGCCTCGAGCCCGTGCCCGAGCTCGACGACCTGCTTCGGGTCCGCGTGCACGATGCTCCCGAAGCTGACGTAGACGACGGTGCTGGGCTCCTGGCCTTGGAGCCACCGGAGGCACTCGTCGGCGTCAATGGCGGTGGCGGTGTTCCCTCTCTTTGCTAGCGTGGCGGCGTGCTGGTGGTACAGCGACACCGGCCCGATGGTCCACACCTTCATCTTCCTGGCGGCCGCGTACCCAGCGACGTACTCCGGCTCCATCTCAAGGAAAGAGTTCATGACGATGCCATCGGCCTCGCCTTGCGCCAGCTCGATTTCGTCAGCTAGCTCCTCGAACCCGGGCGCCCGAAAGAACCCGGGGGCTTGCGCCCTGGTCACCTCGATTCTCCTCTCCACGCCGGGCACGACCACCGGCTCGTTGTCGTCGGCCACGCCGTCGTAGGAGTTGTACCTCTCGACGTTGTGCTGGCACAGGGTGCAGAAGGCGCACATGCTGAAGAAGCTGAGACGCGGGACCTTGAGATTGGCCGCGACCTGCACGGTCCACGGGTGGCAGAAGTCCGAGACGATGCACGTCGGGTACGGTGGGTGCGCGCGGAGGTGGCCCTCGAGCGGCTCGGCTAGGAGGGTCAGGGCGCGGAAGTAGTTGGGTGCGAGGCCAAGCGGGATCTTGTCGACGTCGTCGGCTTCCTCGGGCAGGCCCTCCGCGGCGCAGTCGAGCGGGAGCTCCACGAGCCGGATCGGCAGGCCGGACTGGCGCGCGAAGTCGACCGTGGGGCGGATGCGCGTGGCGTTGGACGGCGTGGCGACGACGCTGGCGAGCGCGCCGTGGGTGGCCAGCAGCAGTGCGGTGTCCACCGCCGGGATCACGTGCCCCTGGTACATGAGCGGGACGAACACGAAGTGCGCCTTAGCGGCGCTCCCGATGTCGTCAGCTCCGGCCCCGGCCGCGTTTCCCCGGCCGTTTGGTGCTCCTTGGCAAGCCATCCCCTGCTGCCCGTACTGGTAAGAGAGATGGTTCGATGTCTGGGGCTGTCGCTAGTTCTGTTAGCCACATGTCTTAAAAGAAGGCCGGATTTTGAATGCGACGAACGCCGGCATGGTCGAGATGGCGAGGCGACGAGATTGACGATGTCACTACAAGATTTTCAGTTATACTACTATAGTGTTTGTCCGTTATTATGCTGATGATGACGGAGGCGTGAATACGAGGGCGACGAATGTTTGCTTGTCGAGGCTTGGCTAGCTAGCTAGCTAGCACCGATGGTACCGAGGACAAACGAGCAACTCCAGCACGTCTCCTAGAACTCCCCCTCGCACCTCCAACAAGAAACCCAAATGATTCATGGTAGCACTCTAGCAAATTCTCTAACCCATAGCCTATCTCTATTTTTTTTGTTTCTATTTTCTTAGGCCTAAAAAGGATTGTGTATGGCTCATTCTCAGTCGATCTGTTAACCAACCGTGGATCAAAGAAGAAAGAACTATGTTAAAAAAAACTAATCTCTGTTCGTTCTCCTACTGCCTCTGTTTTTTTAGTCTATAATAGCAAAAGAGCCCGTGCGTTGCAACGGGTGGCAAAGCTTTCTCACGCCTTCAACCCAATAACCATGACTCAAGACCCCGATAGATTCACGTCATTTATTTCAACACATGTCATCTCATCTATGTTGTCACTTATCCTTCTTCCAACACTCGTCGACGGTGGTCTCGGTGCTCACACAATCACAATGCATTTGAATGTTGTCCATTCTAAGGCGTCTCTCTCTTGGCATAAGATGAGAAATCTGCTTTTTTTTTCATGCGAGGTTTTGGCGAGGCGTGCATGCATGGTTATATATGATTTCTTTTGTCTCCAATCTAGTTTTGTTGAGGTGTTCATTTTCAATCCGGATCGGCACCCGTATGAAAGAAAGACCGATCATGCTCTATTGATTAAGGGTGCATCCTAAATAGTATTTTAAAAATGTTTCACAAGTAAAATAATATCATAATCAGATTCTACATATTTTTCTAATCAAATTTCATATATAACATGTTAAATTTGGAGTTAGGATTTACTCCATCCGTCCCACAATATAAGATGTTTTTGCAAACTAACATAGCTTGCAAAAACATCTTATATTGTGGACGGAGGGAGTAAAAGATATAGATATTTTAAAAAAAATTGATACGTACCGCGGATCGATTAACTCAAACATCAGGGTTTTTTGTACCAAAACAAAAATCTGACTTAAAAGTGTACCACGGGTTTATTAGCCAAAATTGTAGGGGGTTTTATGTGAAAATGAAAATCTGACTTAGGGCCTCTTTGATTCATAGGATTCTAAAAACACTGAAATAGAAAAAACATAGGATCCGAAGGTCATGGTCATCTTAATCCTATAGTATTTTGGGTTGTTTGGTTGCATCATAGAAAAAATAAAGGATTCCTTCAACGAGGTTTCAGTGGATGCTAAAAATCCCATGGGAAATAGTACAAAGAAATTCTTAGGAAAAATTCATATAAGATTCAATCCTATGAATCGAACAACCAACATAGGAATAAATCTTAAGAATTTTAATTGCAAAATTCCTACAAAAATTCTTTGAATCAAAGGAGGCCTTAAAAAAGGACCGCAGGTTTATTAACATAAATTATAGGGGATGGGCAGAAGCACTAATCCTTTTATTAGTATTTTTTAAGGTAATAATCCTTTTACTAGTAGGTATAGACTACTCCCTCTGGTACGTTCCAGCATTTATTTGTTTGTGGGCTAGTCCTTTTCCCCCTGGCCCGTGAGTTTTATGTGTGGGCTTCTTTTGGGTTAACTAGTTTGTCCATGATTCTTTTTTACGCGCCGGGGGGGGGGGGCAATATATCGGCATTTTCTATTTGCCGTCTGAAGCATCCGTTACAGTGTATTTTACAAATGGAACAGGCGCCTGAAGCGCCCCCGCGCTAGGCCGTCCCATCTAGCGTTTCTTCTGTGTTTTAATCTGCAAAAACAGCGCGCTGGTTGTGAATCGAACCAGCGACTTCCCTCATCGAGGTACGTTGCTATAATCACCCCTCTACCCAGCGGGATCTGGTAACCTTCAACTTTTTCCTTCTTTTATTCTTTCTTTTTCCTTTTCTTTTGTTTTACTTTTTTCCTTTTTTGTTTTTTGTTTTTTCCCTTTTTTCTTCTTCCTGGTTTAATGAATTGTTTGCAAATATGTGAACTTTCTCTTCACATTGCTGAACTTTTTTTTGAAATTCGACGAACTATTTCGAATCGATGAACTTTTTTTCTTCAAAATCCATGAAATTTTTTCAATTTCGATGAGCTTTTTCCAAAATCGATGATTTTTTTCAAATTTTATGAACTTTTTTCAAATTTGATGTACTTTTTTTTCAAAATCCATGATATTTTTTTCCAATTTGATGATTTTTTGTTCAAATTATTTGAAATTTTTCAAATCAATGAACATTTTTTCAAAATCATGAACTTTTTTTCAAAATCCATGAGCTTTTTTGAATTCATAATTTTTTTTCGTTCTTTTCCCAAATGCGATCAAGCGAACCCCAAACCTGGAGCTCCCCAATATATCCACGCTGCTTCTATTTAGCACGTAGGTCGGCGGATAGGGGGGCCCTTATGACTCGCTTCACGCGAGACAGAGAGAACCGTTGCTGAAGGGCGGGGCAAGTTGGGCCTGCCCAGGCGTGCGGGAGCCACATCCTAGTTTTTTGTTTTGTTTTTTTTTCACTTTTTTGTTTTCATTTTTTGCTTTATTTTTTACTTTAGTTTATATTTCAAAGTATCCAAAGTAAATATATTACAAAACTCATTTTACATAAAACATTTGCTAAAAGTTGACCAGCATTTGAAAAATGTTAAATGTGTATAGAGAAAATGTTTATCGCGTATATGAAAAATGTGTAAAAAAAAAACAATGTGTACGAAATAATTTGACCATGTATTTAAAAAATGTTAATCAAGCATTTGAAAATTGTTGAACAAGTATTTTAAAAAAATAATCAAGCATTTGGGAAATGTTAAATGTGTATTGAAAAACTATTGAGCATGTTTTAAAAAATGAGCAAACAATTTGATCATGTATATAAAAATATTAATCAAGCATTTGAAAAAAGTAGAACAAGTATCTTAAAAATGGTAATCAAGCATTTGGAAAATGTTAAAGGTGTATAGAAAATATGTTAACCATGTATTAAAAAAATGATGAATTTTTTTGATCATGTATATAAAAATGTCAATCAAGCATTTGAAAAGAATGTTGAACAAGAAATTGAAAAATGTTAATTAAGGATTTGAAAAATGTTAAATGTGCATAGAAAAAATGTTGACCATTGTGACGCCCCGACTTAATCGTGCACTAATCATACACACAAATGCACACGATCAAGCCTAAGGACTCACTTGAAGATATCACAACACAACTCTAAACATAAATAAAAGTCATACAAACTTTATATTACAAGCCAGGGGCCTCAAGGGCTCGAATACATAAGCTCGATGTCATACAAGCATCAGCGGAAGCATTAGATATCTGAGTACAGACATAAAGTTAAACAGATAGGCATTTAAGAAGGCGGGGCAAAATAAAACACTGGATCGAAAGGCGCATGCCTCCTGCCTGGGTGCCTCCTAACTACTACTGATCGTCGGAGGGCTCCTCGTAGTAGTAGTAGTATCCAGGGGGGTAGTAGTAGTGGTAGTCGTCGGTTGGGGCAGCTGGCTCAGCAGGCTCCTGGGCTCCATCGTCTGGTCTCATCAATCGGTTATGTGAAAAAGGGAAGCAAAGCAACCGTGATTACTCATCCAAAGTACTTAGCAAGACTTACATCAGATCTATTCTACTTATGCAACATTATCAAAGAAAGGCTGTATATGTGGACTGGACTGCAGCAAAGCCAGAATAGAGAGAAACGCCTAGCCTATCGAAGACTAGCATCTTCAACGGTCTTGGAGCATTAGAAGAGTGCAGCTTCGTACATAAAAATAGTAGTAGCATCTCATAGCAACAACGCCCAGAGATCCTTGCTCGACTCCCTGCGAGAAAGCGATCCTGGAGCCAATACATTTAACCCATTTCTAGTTGTAGAAGATCGGGATATTTTTCGAGCGTCCTGTTACCGTGGACACGGCTATTCGAATAGATATACTTCCCTGCAGGGGTGCACCAACTTACCCAACACGCTCGATTAACTCTGGCCGGACACACTTGCTCGGTCCATGCCCGGCCTCGGCTGATCGACACGTCGTAGCCCTACCTAGGCTCAACAGAGAGGCCAGCACGCCGGTCTACATCCTAAGCACTCAGGGGTCTTGGGCCCATCGCCCTTTGCACTCCTGCGCGTTGCGAACGCGGCCGGTGAGCAGTCCTAGCCCTCTTAATACAAGCGCAGGCTTTACCAGACCAACCCGGCGCGCGCCGCTCAACTGCTGACGTCTGAAGAGCTTCGGCTGATACATACGATGCCGAGTACCCATATTATTCCCACGTGCTGGTTAGCGCGAAAAGGCCAAAGGCCTACTCAGATCACATATCCTAACCCATTAGTGCATTTGGAGCGCGCGGTAACGAGCAGAGACTCACGATCATGTGACCCCGTCGCCCCGTCTCGTGGACTTACGGCAAGGGCTAAGAATGCCCGGCCGAGCCACGTATTCATCTCTCGGGCACCCTCATGGTCAACCCGATAACATATCTCTCGCGGGTACCCCTCGGGGCCGACCCGTCTATAACGAGTAACAGCAGTAAGTGCAAGTAACCGTGTGTCCATAACATCAAGTAGGAATCCGAGGAATCACCCTCGTTGGATTCCCACTCGATGATCCCGTCAAAGTGAATCCGGAGGAATCAGCCTCGATGGTATTCACACTTGCGGGGTTGCACGACAGAAGCTTTATCGGACGTGGTGAAGGAGGAATCACCCTCGGTAACCCATAACCGACTAGCTGTACTATAGAGTCCACATCGGGAGTGAGATAAGAGGTATCACCCTCGGCACTCGATGGTAGCTCTGCAGAGTCGAGCAACTTAGGGGTGTGAGGTGTAGTGCTGGTCTCATCCCGTTCGATCACATCGATCGGGCACAGGTACTAAAGTGAGGCAACTACAGCAAGGAAGAGGGGCCACAGATGACCATCCAACCTATACTAAGCATTTTGGATAACAGGCAAGTATCAATAACAGTTACAAGGACAGGCTATGCATCAGAATAGGATAAGACAATAGTAGTAGCAAATTCTAATGCAAGCAGGAGGGAGAGAGAATAGGTGATATAGGCATGCGTCAAGGAGGGGGTTGCTTGCCTGGAAGCTCTGAGGCAAAAGAGGGATCGTCAGTGGTGTCGTCGGTCTCCTGAGCTGCGTCGGTCTCGGGGGCTATCGGAGAAGAAGAGGGGGAAGAAACAATAAATAAAGGCAGACATATGCAACACAAAGCATGGCATGCTAAAATGCAGTGCAGGGTTGCCTAAATGTATCTCTAAACCATTTTAGTTATTTTAGGATTTAAGTTGGAATTATTAGCAGGTATGTGTGCACTATTCATCTATCGGAAACAGGAAAAAAGTTGTGGGTTCACCTCCGTAGAGGGTCCCGATAAGAAAACAGACGGCACGATCGGATTCGTGGGATTTTTCTGAGCAACTTTCTTGTAGAAAGTTTTTCGATCCGAGCTACGGTTAATTTTCTATGATTTTTCGAAGAATTAACCATTTTTCTGAAATTTAAATCAATTTTGAAAATAACAGAAAATACTAAATTACGTCAGCATGATGTCACTGTGACGTCAGCAAGTCAAACTGCCTGGTCTAGGTCAAACCTACCTGCGGGACCCACCTGTCATAGACAGTGGGCTTAACAGTGTTAATTTAAATTAAACCGGGGGTTAATTAGAATAGGGCCCCACATGTCAGTGACTAGTTAGGTTAATCTAAATTAGTTTTAACTAAAAACTGTTTAATTAGACTAATTACGGAAGGGGGCCCACTAGTCAGTGGCGGTAAGTGCCACGTCAGCCCGTTGACCGTGGTCAACGCGGTCAATAGCGACCAGGGGCCCACAAGGCAGCAACTCTGGTTGGGGCCCGCGCCTTGCCAGGTCAGCGCCGGCACCGGAAAGAGCTCCGGCGAGCGCCGGACGCGGCAGAGAGCTCCGGCGAGCTCAGATTTCGCGCACGGTGGCCAATTTCGGGCGGTTCTTGCGGCGTTTGAACGAGTGGAGCAGCGCGCATCCAACGGTGGTGATGGTTGCCCGTGGAACGGTCGGAATTGTCGCCGGCGTCGAGGTCCGCGGTCGTGACATTCCGGCCGAGCTCGGGCGCGCGGCTACGAGGCGTTTTCACGTGCGTTTCCGATCGTGTTCGAGCGAGAACGATGCAGCGCATCGACTAGAGCTAACGCGCGGGCTCGGGGGTGACTGGAGATGGCCGGACAGCGAGGTCCCGCGGCGGACAGAACACGGCGAGGCGGCGAGCTAGCTAGGGTGAACCACTCGGCGCGAGGAGGAGTACGGAGGGAGGGAGGAGCTCACCAAGCGGCTAAGGAAAGCCCTCGACGGATTAGGAGCGCAGACGGAGGCCAGAGACGCAGGTGGTCGCCGGTGATCCAGAATCGGGGACCGGCTCGATCTCAGCAATGCTGGGGCCTCCGCCTCGAATGCGTGGTCGGAGGAGAAGGAGAGGTCGACGGCAGTGCTGATGGAGAGCTCGGAGAGGCAAGGGAGGCACCATGGCCGTGCCTACGCCGGCAGCCCGTCCATGGCGGCGTTCGGCTTCGGCGATGGAGAGAGAGGGAGAGAAGGAGAGGAGGGTAGGAGTGAGCCAGAGGGAACGGCTCGAGGGCGAGAGGAGATCCTTATCTCCTTCCCTCGCCAACTCCGCCGCGGTGTCGAACGGTGAGCGGCGCCGCGCGCGCCGCGCGCAGAGACGACGACACGGCGGGCGGGAGCAGGTGAGTTGGGCTGGGCCGGTCCAGTAACAGGTATGGCCTCGCCCTTTTCTTTTATTTCATGTTTTCTCTTTTATTTAATAACAGAGAAGGAAAAAGAAATAATTGGGCTACTCAACCATTTTAGAAAAATGTGGAGCTTGGCCCAAAATATTCTTTGCAATTTTAGGCACTGCCACAAAAAGGTTTCGACAAGTTTGGATTCCATTTGAATTTTTCATAAATGGATTTGCATTTAGAATTGCTGGAATTGCACTGGATTAAATGCTAATGTTCATTTTAGCAACAAGGTGATGTTGTTTTCCTGAATAAGAAATTGTTTTGGAATATTTGCTAAATGATGAACATTTTTCCAGCAACTTTTGTGCAACTCCAAATTTCAATTGTATTTGAATTTGAATTCAGTGGCAGGATTTGAAATGAGATATTATTCCAACATGATTAACATTGCAAATCTCAGATGACTTGGCATTAATATGGTGGATCACTTTAGCTCATTACATAGGGGTGTTACAATTCTCCTCCTCTAAAAGAAATTCTCGTCCCGAGGATTCAGGAGGTAGAAGGAAACAAATCGGGGTATTCCTCCCGAAGACGATCCTCGCGTTCCCAAGTGGCTTCATCTTCAGTATGATTCGACCACTGCACTTTAAGGAACTTGGTAGTCTTCTGGCGGGTCTGACATTCAGCTTGATCGAGAATGCGGATCGGATGCTCTTTATAAGAGAGATCATCTTGCAAAACGAGCAACTCATGATCCACAGCTCGGTGCGGAGATTCCTTGAAGCAACGGCGAAGTTGCGATACATGGAAGACGTCGCGGATATGAGAGAATTGCGGTGGCAACTCCAATTTATAAGCCACATGCCCAGGTCTGGCGAGAATGCGGAAGGGGCCGATGTAGCGAGGAGCTAACATGCCCTTGATTCCGAAGCGGTGAGTGCCCTTCATAGGAGTGACACGAAGATAAGCTTGCTCACCAGGTTGATAGATCGATCCCCAGTGTTTACGATCATAATTGCTCTTCTGGCGAGATTGAGCAGCTTTGAGATTTTCCCGCACAATACGGACTTGCTCTTCGGCGTGTTGGATAACATCCGGACCAATGAGCGGTCGTTCCCCAGTTTCTGATCAATTCAGAGGGGTTCGACACTTACGTCCATAAAGAACCTCGAAGGGTGCCATTTTCAAGCTGGCTTGATAGCTGTTGTTGTAAGAGAATTCGGCATACGGGAGAGATTCTTCCCACTTCTTGCCAAATGAAATAACACAAGCTCACAGCATATCTTAAAGCACTTGATTGACCCGTTCGACCTGGCCTTGGGACTGGGGGTGATAAGCTGAACTCCAGGTTATATGAGTTCCCATAGCTTCTTGGAAACTTTTCCAGAACATTGAGGTGAAAAGGCTGCCACGGTCTGAACTGATCTCCTTCGGAATACCATGGAGTGATACAATTCTGGAGATATACAGATCTGCCAACTGACTAGCAGTGATCGTCTCCTTGACTGGAAGAAAGTGTGCAACTTTGGAAAGTTGGTCAATGACGACAAGAATTGCATCATGACCCTTTTGTGACCTGGGAAGGCCAGTGATAAGGTCCATTTGCACTTTGTCCCATTTCCATTCAGGAATAGGGAGCGGTTGCAGAATTCCAGCAGGCTTCTGATGTTCTGCTTTAACGCGACGGCAAACGTCACATTCAGCAACATATCGAGCAATGTCCTGCTTCATTCTAGACCACCAGTACCTTTGACGGAGATCACGATACATCTTGGTACTACCCGGATGAATAGACAGTGGGGTATCATGTGCCTCCTTCATAACCTTGTCGGTCATAAGCTCGAATCGAGGTACCACAATGCGGTCTTTAAAATACAAAGTTCCATCTTGAGCAAGCGAGAAATCTCTGTACTTTTCAAGGTGGAGATCTCTTTTCATCAGATTAACTTCAGCATCTTTAGCTTGCGCGTGTTTAACAGCCTTCTCAAGATCTGGCTGTATAACAAGGGTATTAAGAGAACCCTGTGGAACAATGCAGAGGTTCAGCTTGTGCAGTTCTTCATACAGATGAGGTTGAGATCGCTGAACCATGAGGTTGTTACAATAGGACTTGCGGCTCAAGGCATCAGCCATCACATTAGCCTTGCCAGGGGTATATGAAATACCACAGTCATAGTCCGTAATCGTTTCCAACCATCGCTGTTGGCGGAGATTGAGATCCGGCTGAGTAAATAAATACTTCAGACTTTGATGATCAGTATATATCTCACATCGATTACCAAGGAGGTAATGTCGCCACAGCTTCAATGCATATATCACTGCAGCAAGTTCAAGATCATGTACTAGATAATTCTCTTCATGAGGACGCAATTGTAGGGAGGCATATGCAATTACTCTTCGTTCTTGCATCAGGACACAACCTAAACCCTGACGAGAAGCGTCACAATAAATCACAAAATCCTTGCGAGAATCCGGAGGTGCAAGCACTGGTGCAGAAGTCAGTTTGTCCTTGAGGGTCTGGAAACTTTCCTGACATTTATCTATCCACTCAAACTTAACGCCTTTGTGAAGCAGATTAGTCAGAGGTTTGGCAACCTTTGAGAAGTTCTCGACAAAGCGACGACAATAGCTTGCTAGGCCGAGAAAACTTCTGACTTGCTTGACATTCTTCGGAGGAGTCCAATCAAGAATAGCCTGAACTCGTTCTGGGTTGACAGCAATGCGTGGGCAGGTAGTCAAAGAGGTTATTGATGATAACACAGATCAGCGAGGGGCAAGGATGGCATTGCTCACTAAGAATTCAATTAACATCTCGAAAGAAGTCAAAATGTTGACGCTGATCACGACACATTTTGCCGAGAGGTTCCAAAAGTGTCAAATGACAGTGTGAGAAGCATATGATAACTTGGAAAGAAAAAGGTTAAACAGACCAATGGAAAAGAAAATGTGATTATCAGATTAACCAGTTCAAAGGAAAGGATTAGTTGCAGACAATCCAGCTCTCCGGGTGAATGTGATTACGAGAACCTAGTGTTAGAGTTAGCAAAATCATTTAACCCGAAAAGATGAGGATTCAGAGTCCTAGAGTATAGAAGAGGAATAAAAGATCCTAATACCACCCATTGGCGACGTGGGCCCGTAAGCCACACAACCATGTTAGTAAAATCATTTTGCAAATTCTAGACTCAACTTCGGCCAAGGAGTTGGAAAGGGGGTTACTACAGGCAGTCGGCTCTGATACCAACTTGTGACGCCCCCGACTTAATCGTGCACTAATCATACACGCAAATGCACACGATCAAGCCTAAGGACTCACTTGAAGATATCACAACACAACTCTAAACATAAATAAAAGTCATACAAGCTTTATATTACAAGCCAGGGGCCTCGAGGGCTCGAATACATAAGCTCAATGTCATACAAGCATCAGCGGAAGCATTAGATATCTGAGTACAGACATAAAGTTAAACAGATAGGCCTTTAAGAAGGCGGGGCAAAATAAAACACTGGATCGAAAGGAGCAGGCCTCCTGCCTGGGTGCCTCCTAACTACTCCTGGTCGTCGGAGGGCTCCTCGTAGTAGTAGTAGTAGTATCCAGGGGGGTAGTAGTAGTGGTAATCGTCGGCTGGGGCAGCTGGCTCAGCAGGCTCCTGGGCTCCATCGTCTGGTCTCATCAATCGGTTATGTGAAAAAGGGAAGCAAAGCAACCGTGAGTACTCATCCAAAGTACTTAGCAAGACTTACATCAGATCTATTCTACTTATGCAACATTATCAAAGAAAGGATGTATATGTGGACTGAACTGCAACAAAGCCAGAATAGAGAGAAAGGCCTAGCCTATCGAAGACTAGCATCTTCAACGGTCTTGCAGCATTAGAAGAGTGCAGATTAGTACATAAAAATAGTAGTAGCATCTCATAGCAACAACGCCCAGAGATCCTTCCTCGACTCCCTGCGAGAAAGCGATCCCGGAGCCAATACATTTAACCCATTTCTAGTTGTAGAAGATCGGGATATTTTCCGAGCGTCCTGTTACCGTGGACACGGCTATTCGAATAGACATACTTCCCTGTAGGGGTGCACCAACTTACCCAACACGCTCGATTAACTCTGGCCGGACACACTTGCTCGGTCCATGCCCGGCCTCGGCTGATCGACACGTCGTAGCCCTACCTAGGCTCAACAGAGAGGCCAGCACGCCGGTCTACATCCTAAGCACTCAGGGGTCTTGGGCCCATCGCCCTTTGCACTCCTGCGCGTTGCGAACGCGGCCGGTGAGCAGTCCTAGCCCCCTTAATACAAGCGCAGGCTTTACCAGACCAACCCGGCGCGCGCCGCTCAACTGCTGACGTCTGAAGAGCTTCGGCTGATACATACGGCGCCGAGTACCCATATTATTCCCACGTGCTGGTTAGCGCGAAAAGGCTAGAGGCCTACTCAGATCACATATCCTAACCCATTAGTGCATTTGGAGCGCGCGGTAACGAGCAGAGACTCACGATCATGTGACCCCGTCGCTCCGTCTCGTGGACTTACGGCAAGGGCTAAGAATGCCCGGCCGAGCCACGTATTCATCTCTCGGGCACCCTCATGGTCAACCCGATAACATATCTCTCGCGGGTACCCCTCGGGGCCGACCCGTCTATAACCAGTAACGGCAGTAAGTGCAAGTAACCGTGTGTCCATAACATCAAGTAGGAATCCGAGGAATCACCCTCGTTGGATTCCCACTCGATGATCCCGTCAAAGTGATCCGGAGGAATCACCCTCGATGGTATTCACACTTGCGGGGTTGCACGACAGAAGCTTTATCGGACGTGGTGAAGGAGGAATCACCCTCGGTAACCCACAACCGACTAGCTGTACTACAGAGTCCACATCGGGAGTGAGATAAGAGGTATCACCCTCGGCACTCGATGGTAGCTCTGCAGAGTCGAGCAACTTAGGGGTGTGAGGTGTAGTGCTGGTCTCATCCCGTTCGATCACATCGATCGGGCACAGGTACTAAAGCGGGGCAACTACAGCAAGGAAGAGGGGCCACAGATGACAATTCAACCTATACTAAGCATTTTGGATAACAGGCAAGTATCAATAACAGTTACAAGGACAGGCTATGCATCAGAATAGGATAAGACAATAGCAGTAGCAAATTCTAATGCAAGTAGGAGGGAGAGAGAATAGGTGATATAGGCATGCGTCAAGGAGGGGGTTGCTTGCCTGGAAGCTCTGCGGCAAAAGAGGGATCGTCAGTGGTGTCGTCGGTCTCCTGAGCTGCGTCGGTCTCGGGGGCTATCGGAGAAGAAGAGGGGGAAGAAACAATAAATAAAGGCAGACATATGCAACACAGAGCATGGCATGCTAAAATGCAGTGCAGGGTTGCCTAAATGTATCTCTAAACCATTTTAGTTATTTTAGGATTTAAGTTGGAATTATTAGCAGGTATGCATGCACTATTCATCTATCGAAAACAGGCAAAAAGTTGCGGGTTCACCTCCGTAGAGGGTCCCGATAAGAAAACAGACGGCACGATCGGATTCGTGGGATTTTTCTGAGCAACTTTCATGTAGAAAGATTTTCGATCCGAGCTACGGTTAATTTTCTACGATTTTTCGAAGAATTAAACATTTTTCTGAAATTTAAATCAATTTTGAAAATAACAGAATATACTAAATTACATCAGCATGACGTCACTGTGACATCAGCAAGTCAAACCGCCTGGTCCAGGTCAAACCTGACCTGCGGGACCCACCTGTCATAGACAGTGGGCTTAACAGGGTTAATTTAAATTAAACCGGGGGTTAATTAGAATAGGGCCCCACATGTCAGTGACTAGTTAGGTTAATCTAAATTAGTTTTAACTAAAAACTGTTTAATTAGACTAATTACGGAAGGGGGCCCACTAGTCAGTGGCGGTAAGTGCCACGTCAGCCCGTTGACCGTGGTCAACGCTGTCAATCGCGACCAGGGGCCCACAAGGTAGCGACTCTGGTTGGGGCCCACGCCTTGCCAGGTCAGCGCCGGCGCCGGACGCGGCAGAGAGCTCCGGCGAGCTCGGATTTCGCACACGGTGGCCCATTTCGGGCGGTTCTTGCGGCGTTCGAACGAGTGGAGCAGCGCTCATCCAACGGTGGTGATGGTTGCCCGTGGAACGGTCGGAATCGTCGCCGGCGTCGATGTCCGCGGCCGTGACATTCCGGCCGAGCTCGGGCGCACGGCTACAAGGCGTTTTCGCGTGCGTTTTCGATCGTGTTCGAGCGAGGACGATGCAGCGCATCGACTAGAGCTAACGCGCGGGCTCAGGGGTGACTGGAGATGGCCGGATGGCGAGGTCCCACGGCGGACAGAACACGGCGAGGCGGCGAGCTAGCTAGGGTGAACCACGTGGCGCGAGGAGGAGTACGGAGGGAGGGGGAGCTCACCAAGCGGCTAAGGAAAGCCCTCGACGGATTAGGAGCGCAGACGGAGGCCAGAGACGCCGGTGGTCGCCGGTGATCCAGAATCGGGGACCGGCTCGATCTCGGCAATGCTGGGGCCTCCGCCTCGAATGCGTGGTCGGAGGAGAAGGAGAGGTCGACGGCGGTGCTGATGGAGAGCTCGGAGAGGCGAGGGAGGCACCGTGACCGTGCCTACGCCGGCAGCCCGTCCATGGCTGTGTTCGGCTTCGGCGATGGAGAGAGAGGGAGAGAAGGAGAGGAGGGTAGGAGTGAGCCAGAGGGAACGGCTCGAGGGCGAGAGGCGATCCTTATCTCCTCCTCTCGCCAACTCCGCCGCGGTGTCGAACGGTGAGCGGCGCCGCGCGCGCCGGGCGCGGAGACGACGACACGGTGGGCGGGAGCAGGTGAGTTGGGCTGGGCCGGCCCAGTAACAGGTATGGCCTCGCCCTTTTCTTTTATTTCATGTTTTCTCTTTTATTTAATAACAGAGAAGGAAAAAGAAATAATTGGGCTACTCAACCATTTTAGAAAAATGTGGAGCTTGGCCCAAAATATTCTTTGCAATTTTAGGCACTGCCACAGAAAGGTTTGGACAAGTTTGGATTCCATTTGAATTTTTCATAAATGGATTTGCATTTAGAATTGCTGGAATTGCACTGGATTAAATGCTAATGTTCATTTTAGCAACAAGGTGATGTTGTTTTCCTGAATAAGAAATTGTTTTGGAATATTTGCTAAATCATGAACATTTTTCCAGCAACTTTTGTGCAACTCCAAATTTTAATTGCATTTGAATTTGAATTCAGTGGTAGAATTTGAAATGAGATACTATTCCAACATGATTAACATTGCAAATCTCACATGACTTGGCATTAATATGGTGGATCACTGTAGCTCATTACATAGGGGTGTTACAACCATGTATTAGAAAAATGTTAAATTTGTATTTGAAAAAAATGTTAAATGTGTATAGAAAAAATGTTGACCATGTGTTTAAGAGAATGTTAATTTTTTTTAAAATAAGTATAGAAAAATTGTTGACCATGCATTCAAAAAATCTTAAACTTGTTTATAGAAAATGTTAATCAAGCATTTAAAAAAAATGTTAAATGTGTACAGAAAAAATTTGACCATGTATTCAAAAAATGTTAATCAGATATTTGAAAAATGTTAATTAAGAATTTGAAAAATGCTAGATGTCTATTAAAATAATGTATTAGAAATATACCATAAATGTGTATAGAAAACCAGTGAAACCCAAGAGAAAAGAAGAAAAACCAGAAAGAGACAAACTAAACAGAAGTAAAACAAAGAAAAAAGAAAAAAAACAATTATAACCGGGAAAAGTAATAAAGGAAAACTGAAGAAAAAGAAAGAAAAGAAAAAAACCAGAAAAAATGGAGAAAGATACGAACAAAAACCAATGGAAAACAAAGGAAAACCGAAAACCTAAAAAAACAATGGAAAACCGGCTCTTTTCCCTATAAGTAGGCCATGCCCTAGTATTCAACACGAACCCGACGCTTACCCAATGGCTGGCTTCGCTAAACGTAATCCAGGAGACCTGGGATCTCCCTTTTTCTTCTCGAGCTTTGCTTGCAACTGGGCTGGCCCATTTCCGGTATTGCACCCACCGGTTTTTTCTTCTTCTTTTTCTTGGTTTTTTCTGTTTTTTTTTCATCCGTGACTTTTTATACTGATTGCATGGATGTGGTTAAGATGATCACGAGCACGGATGTGGACAGATCGATGCATACGATGATGGTGAAAGAAAGAAAATCAATCCTTCAGGAGGGTAGAGAATTCTTAGTCAAGCAATCCAGTTAGTCATTATTTAGCAAACTTTGGCAGAGCTGAGAAGCGCACTGCCGTGTGGCTCCGTTCAAGAACTGATGAGATTTCTGATCTTTGTATAGCATACTTGGCCGCCACTTGATTAATAAATTCTCTTTCTCCTTGAAAAAAGATTGCCCTTAATTATGATACACTTGGCCGGGCGCGATTGAATCATGATTGAGTTCCTTTTCTTGGTTGAAAATAAAATAAAGAAATCCACTGGCCTACAAAATCAGCTAACACTTACGGTGGCAGTGGCACGAAGAATGCAAGAATCATGGAAATTCTCGTACCCAGATCGAATATCAACAATGGTTGACATGTGAAAAATTTCGTGGATCTCTCGCTCGCACTACGACTAGACAACCAAAGTTGGATTGGAGGCCAGCTCAAAAAGAAAAGTTGGAGTAGTAACCAATTAATGGCCACGGAGAAGCAGGTCGAGCGACGGGGCCCTTCTATTTAGCACGTAGGTCAGGGGATAGGGATGTAACGCGTAATGCGAGCTCTGCTTTCAACTGGGCCAGCCCATTTCCAGTTTTACACCCATTGTTTTTTCCCCTGGTTTTTCTTTCTTTTTCTTTCAACAAATCCACTATTTTTTTTTAAACTGGTTGCATGGATGTGCTTAGATGATCATGAGCACGCATGAGGACAGATCCACGCATACGATGATGGTGCAAGAAATAAAACCACTCCTTCAGGAGGGTAGAGAATTCTTAGTCAAGCATATTAGGAGGCAGGAAGAAAATCCAGTTAGCCATTATTTAACAAACTTTGGTTGAACTAAGAAGCGCATCGCGGTGTGGCTTTGTTCAGGACCTGACGAGATTTCTGATCATTGTATGGCAGACTTGGCCGCCGCTTGATTAATAAATTCTCTTTCTCGTCGCAAAAGAAAAAAGGCCCTTATGACACACTTGGCCGGGCGCGATTGAATCATGATTGAGTTCCTTTTCTTGGTCGAAAAATAAAAATAAAGAAATTCACTGGCCTATAAAATGAGCTAACACTTACAGTGGCAGTGGCACGAAGAATGCAAGAATCATGGAATGATCGAACCAAATCAAACATCAACAACCGCTGACATGTGACCAATTTCCATCGATCTCTCAACTACGGCTAGTAACCAATTAATGGCCACGGAGAAGCAGGTCGAGCGACGCGGCCCCGAGCCTGGTGGCGTTCACGTAGTCCTGCGGTGCGTGGGCCGGCAGGCCAGGGATGACGAGCCCGACCGCCCGGGCGACCCTCATCGTCCACCCCTCCGCGTACTCCGCCCCGTCCAGGCGCCCGATCACGAGCCCCCGGGCGAGCTCCCACGCCGCGTTCACGTACTTGGACACCACGAACGCCAGCGAGAAGTAGTTCTTGTTGGGCTCCTCCTCCATGGCCCGCGCCCTGTAGAAGCCGTCGAAGTAGATGCACCGGCCGAAGTGCTTGAACAGGCCGTCGTACGGCACCCTCGGCACGATGTCGTTGCAGTAGACGAACCGGAAGTACCTCCCCCTCGCCGCCGGCGTGTCGAGCTGCCGCTCCACGAACTCCCCGAGACGCGCGTCCCCGACTCGCGGCTGGCCGTACGTGTACACGCCGTGGAGCCTGACCAGCAGGTCGTGCTCGCCGTGCAGGGCGAGGATGGCCGGGAAGAGCACGGCGAGCGCGCCGCCCAGGCTGTGGCCGGTCACCGCGAACCGGGCGCGCGGGTTGGCAGCCAGGGACCTCCTCAGCGCGTCGCGGACGGCGTAGTAGGCGAACGGCCGCTCCTTGGTCTCTTCGATCTCCACCGGCCAGCCGGCGGCATTCCTCTGCAGCCCGAGCGCCTTCATGAAGCCGCCGTGGACCTTGCCCACCCCGGGGATCTCGTACCAGGAGATGTCCACGTCCGTGCACCAGTCCTCCGCGTCGAACGGCTGCGTGCCGCGGAACGCCACCACGACGAGGTCGGCGTCGGCCGGCTTGTCGGCGAACATGAAGGCCTGCGTCGTGTGGTCGCCTCGGAATTCTGCCATGGACAAAGGAACACATGTTTGTTGCACGTTAGCCAAGCGTGTGTTGCCGTACTACTATATACTCCCTCCGTCCGGATTTACTTGACGCTAAAATGAATGTACCCAGATGGAGGTAGTACATGTTTCGTGCTTCGCAAATCTTACCGTTCCAGCAGTTGAAGAAGTCGAGGAATTTCATGTGCCAGTGGTTTTCGACGACGTTCTTGATGACCAGCTCGTTCTCGTAAGCTAGTTTGGAGGCCATGATGCCCAGAGCAGCGAGGTAGCTGCCATCCTCTGGCTTGATCTTCTTGTCCAGTTCGATTCTCATGTCGATGAGTCCGATGAGCGATCGATAGTTGGGGGATTCTCTGTCCGGAATTCGTAATTTGCCTGCAATTCGTATGGACAATACAGTTAGCTAGGAATTATTGGAACGCCATTGTTGTTGTAGCACTTCGAAGCAAAAAACAGGCAACATGCGATGTACAAAACTGTCAAATTCTGCAATGTGGTTTCCTGAGAACTCTTCAGACTTTCTATGGATGCTGTTTGACTTTCAAAACCTAGGTGTGTTTTCCACGTCACTCCAAATAAAAGGAAGGGGGACATTGAAGATTTTGGAGCAACCGTGCCGAATCATTTCAGAGGGGAAAAAGGAAACGAGAATGCTAAACGTGTATGACCATTTCGGCAACCTTGCTCGTTTTCATTTGATGAACTTGTGGTTGTTAACTTGTGTTTTATTTAGGCAAAAACACGTGTGTGTGTGTGTGTGTGTGTGTGTGTGTTTTATGGCGGGGAACTTTTGTTTATAAACTAAAACAAAGCTATTCGGTAATGATAAGGCGTGCATCACGGGGATGATTAGAGTAACTGGGGCCTCTGACAGGAAAGCAATCAAGCTAATGACAGTATGCAACTTAATCACGACAACCACCTTAACAAGTTAACATGTTGTTTGGCATACGAAACCGACATTGCCCTTATCTTGAGAGTTGTTATATGAATTCTAAGTTATATTACCTTGCATGGCGCTTCTGATAAGCTTGAGCACGCCGCCGCCATTGTCGGTGATGAGGTTCATCCAGTACTCGACGGCCCTCCCGAGCTTGGCCAAGGGCGTCTTCACCCACAGCAGCAGCATCTGCGCGACGACAGAGACGAAGATGATCCACCGGCGCCACCGGTCTGGGACCTCCTTGCCAGCGGCGCAGTCGACGGCGTCGCTCGCGCCAACGTCGCAGGAGCACAGCAGGTGAAGGAGGCTACGGAACCCGCCCTTGTCCGGCCGCAGCACCATGAAGTCGCCGGAGAATTCATCCCGGCCGTCCATTTCCGGTCGATCGATGCAAACAGGAGCACGCCAATCAGCTTGACGATGAACAACAGAACAAGAGCTAGCTAGCAGGAGGTGTAGG
This sequence comes from Elymus sibiricus, assembly GCA_039707655.1. Taxonomy (NCBI): domain Eukaryota; kingdom Viridiplantae; phylum Streptophyta; class Magnoliopsida; order Poales; family Poaceae; genus Elymus; species Elymus sibiricus. Next base: position 130,266,735 of record CM077676.1, on the reverse strand, counting down.
AAGGAGTATTGTGTAGGCATGGCCGCACGAGGTGCATATATATAGGCCGGGTGGCTGAGGAGAAGATAGAACCGCGTGCTAATGGCAGTGCTGAGCGTTCTAATCTAATAATTATAATGAATTAAACTAGGGATTAGATGGGGGGAGACTAAGACTAGGTCACTGGGCGGTCAAGGTACCAACTGCGTGCATACTGGACTACTGTGTTAATTAAGGACCGGATCAAAGGCGGAACCTTTCATCACGCGCGGTCGAACCCGTCTTCTTCGCACGCAAAGAAGGAGCGGTTACATTGGTCGGTAAGAAAAAGGTTCAGTTCCTTGCTAGTTGTACGTACAATTTTCGTGATTCCGCACAGATTTTCTGTTTGCATGACATACGGCATAGATTTAGAGAGGGGGGGGGGGGGGGGGGGGGGGGGGGGGGGGGGGGAGTCACCTCTCTGAATTGTCCCCCGAGTTTATAGTGGGGATCAAAGGCGGAACCCTTCATCACGCGCGATAGAATCCGTCTTCTTCGCACGCAAAGAAGGAGCGGTTACACTGGTGGGTAAGAAAAGGTTCAGTTCCTCGCTAGTTTTGCGTACGGTTTTCCTGATTCTGCACAGATTTTCTTTTGCATGACATACAGCATAGATTTAGAGGGAGCGGGAGAAAGAGAGAGAATTGCAGATGCAAGTCACCTCTCTGAATTGTGAAAGAATTCCTTATTTAACACTACTTTAAATTCCGTTTCCCTATTTGACACCCAGTGGCGAATCTAGGATGAAAATAGAGGGTGGGCTCAAAACTTAGACTTTAATCCAAATTAAGATTTTTTTTACAAGTATAGGTTCATTAACTTTAAATTTCAAATCATAGATGAAATATTTTTTGCATAAGTATTGTATGTTCATGGTGGCGGCATCCTGTTGAGGGGATGTTGATACGCCGTGTCTTGCCAGAGTTGTATTATCTTGCGGCCCTCCTCGGTGCCGGCTACTCTAGGACGGTGATACACCCAGTTTTTGGTTTTGTCTCCGTCTTTTGGTTTATATCGACATTTTTTTAAGAAGTTGCTTGGTTAGAAAGGTCTCGCTCATATTGCTTTCAGCCGCCGCTCGCGTCGTTTGCATCATGCTACGTAAGACTGGACGATGTGAGAGAAAGGATTGAGACCAGCTAGCTAGTTGGGTCACATGCGCTAATTAAGTCCACATGATGTTTGCTTCATCCAGAACTGTGGGCTGTGGCATGTATATGGCTGAAGGCCTATACATATATACAGTACTAATCTATTTCTAGCACAATCGGAGGGTAGGCTTCAGCCTATTGAAGCCTATATAGTAGAATCGCCACTGTTGACACCGGAAAACTCTTTCTTCCCTATCTAATATCGAGTCTAAATTTTTATGCTTTTTATGACACTTTTATCCATTTTGAGCCTTAACAGTGTTAAATGACATCTGAAAAGACCATTTTGCCCTTCATGTGGTACGTGACCAATGTTTGTGCATGGAGCTTGCTGCGTGGGGCGCGAGTGGTGGTTCTGTGCGGCGGGGAGTGTGAGCGGCGGCCGTCCTTCTTCATGACACTGGACTCATGTGTACTTCGTTGCTTAATCAGCTAGAGATTACTTCATGCATGCGCCTGGCATGGCATCGGCTAGTATGAATAAGCACGGACTAGATACTAGATAGTGTACGTATTTGCAGAGAGGAGAGCAATTACTCCGTACACAAGAGCTAACGCACCTAGGAACCGAAGAAGCTGGATTTTTTTTTGAACACAAGAAAGGCGCCATCAAGCGCCAAGATTTCATTCAACTCATATGCAGAGTACAGCATGAATTACAAAGCCCTCAACTTGGAGATTTTGAATATGTAGCATAGTAGGGCAAGGGCTATTACCACGAGCTGAATGAGTACAACAAATGACAGGTTCTAACCTAGAGTTGAGATCCTGATGAGCTGCATTGTGAGCAATACCATTGATGTTCCTATAAATGTGATAGACGGCATGATGTTGTGGATGAGTATCCTGAAGAAAGCTACTAATTGGCATTCGACATCTCCATGGCGTGCTGCTGCTGCTTAAGTTCCTGGCAGCAGCCATCTTTGCAAGAGAGAGATTATCCGTGAGAAAAGAGACCTGCTGAAGTTGAAGAACTCGTGCAATCTTGGCTGCCAGCTGAAGAGCTAAAGCTTCAGCAACAAGAGGAGAGTGAGCATCATCAGCCGAAGCCTGAACCATAATATTCCTATCATGTTGGTCCCCTGGTTGGTCAATGTAGATGTCAATCCCTGTAGCTGGAGAAGTACCTCTTCCAGGAATGTTTTTCCTGTGCCAAGAGGCATCGGAGTAAACTTTGGTGCCTGTAATGAGCAGGTCAGATCTTATAGTGGAGCCTTGCACAATCTGGTCCTTAAGTAGGTCCTGAGAGTTTTTTCGAGGCATCGAATTGTGCTGCCCTCCCATAAATGAGTCCTGCAAAGCCTGTGAAGAAGCTGGATAAACACATGCTAGTCAGCTACTTAGCCGCATACAACAAACCATGCCGGCCGGACATTATTAGCATCTATGAATTTTTTTGTCACATACCACATTAGTGGTAAAAAGGTCTTTTCAGGTGTCAATTAACACTGTTAAGGCTCAAAATGGACAAAAATGTTATAAAGGGCATAAAATTTAGACTCAGTGTTACATAGGGAAGAACATATTTTTCGGTGCCAAATAGGGAAATAAAATTTAAAACAGTGTTAAATAAGGAATTCTCTCCTGAATTGTCCCCCGAGTTTATAGTGTTTAATATACAAAAATCTTATAGATCTGGTGGGTTTTTTTCTCTCTCAAGAAAAACATTCGATCTATTCATCAATAGTCATAAAAAAACACCAGAGATAAAAACATTACATCTAGGTCCGTTGACCACCTAACGACAACTACAAGCACTGGAGCCAGCCGAAGTCACGCCGCCATCATCGCCTCTCCCTTACCAGAGCCGGGCAAACCTTGTTGTTAGACAGTCGGGAAGTCGTTGTGCTAAGGCGACACCATAGGACCAGCGCACCAGAATAACAAGCGTCGCCGATGAAGAGAAGCATAGATTGAAAGGATCCAACCTGTAGACAGACAAACACAGACAAACAAAGACCGGATCCAAGTAGATCCACCGAAGACTAACTCCGACCGAATCCTGTAAGATCTGCCGGAGACAAACCTCCACACGCCCTCCGACGACGCTACAAGCACCGTTGGGATGGGGGATAGACGAAGAGAACATTATCCCATCTTCAGTGAACTGCCGCTGTCTCGCCTTTCTGAGCTGGCTACAAACCCTAAAGGGACACAAAAATACACTTAAAATAGGAGGAGGAGTCCCCCCGCTAGCAAGGGCTAGGTCCATCGCACCTCCATGGCCTAAGGCCCCAGGAGAGGAGGCTGACCTGCGGTGGCGCCAGTAGGAGGCGAGGAATCCCTAATCTCCTTTGTCGCGAGAGGCACAGATGAAGGGGTACAAGACGTACGCTTTCCACGTTTCCTGAGATTAGTTTTCCTAGAGAAAGCTCCCTTGCGCGCCTGATTCCACGCGCGAATCTCAAAACGTAGACACGTGGCAATCCCCGTGGGGCACACATGCTATTTGCTCCCATGCACCCTCTCTGAAAACAACACAATAGTTCGCTCGCATACACCCTCCCTAGGGAACGACCCCTTGTGTAGTATGACTCTACTATGGTCAAACCGAAGTGGTTTTTGACTGAGACCTCCACATGGGAAAAGATAACTATTTGAAGAATAATCAGTCAATGTGAAAAGATTGACATCAGAAGCAGGTTGGGGGCTATTGCACTGAGTGTTACCATGAGTAAAAGTTGGGCATATTCTGAAACTCCTAGGATCCTGCCTACCACTAGCTAGTTGCGAACACGAAATCCGTGGCACTGCCGCGAGCGGCTTAGGCGCAACCATAGGCGACGCTGCCATCAGCCCCCACCTCGCCTCTTACCTCCTTCTCTGTCACCGGAGGGCGACGCCGGCCAAATCCCACGCATGCGTCGGCGGTGTGTGTGTGTGGGGGGGGGGGGCTCTTCTCCCCATCCTCCACGGGGCGCTCGGGCGGCACGGGCCGGCTTGGCCACGTGGAGGCGCAGCTACGTTTTGCGGGAGCGATAGATCTGGTCCCCAGATGGCACGGGGCGGCGTGCGTGCTGCGCGTCAACGCGCCTAATGTATGGTTGTGGCCCGAAACCATGGTGGTTCCTGGCATCAGGCAACGCTCATTTGTTCCATGCTGACATGGTGCTCCACGGGGCATGGAGGCTCGCGCAGCGTCCAGTTGGCCATTGATGGATCTAGCGCCTCGTGCTGGAGTTTGGCCGCCTATGGTCTCCACGAGGTGCGATCCGCTGCGGTGGTTCTTGGGCTTCTTCGTCGACGAGCAGGTTCGATCATCACCTAGACAATTGGCACCACATCAGCGTCCCCGACACCATCGCAATCCACCAGCTCCTCCTCAGCCAGACAGATAGGAATATTGCTGGTTCCCGGCGCAGGAATTGCCATCACCATCCGCACCTTGTCAGCCGACGGATACACCGGGACCTTGGAGGCGCGAGAGGGATACTTAGACCACCGAGCTCGCTATCTGGGATCCTCCGAATCTGCGTCGCCCATCGCCCATAGTAGAATCTTGATTAGAAGAGTCGATCTCTCGAAGATAATCTGCACCAGCTCCTTCTTCGTCGCTACAGACATCACATCAACCGCTCCCTTGATTAGCTCGTCGACATTGGGCAACGAGAAAATCTTCATCATCTTCGTGAACTTTAGCATGTCACCTTGCGTGTTCCGCATACATCCCGACCCGTTCATCTTCATGACGTCGATGGTGAGAGAGCTCAGTGGTGACTGAGATCAGTGCTGAATCTGAGCGATGGTGAATGTGAGCAGTGGCGGGGTGGGTGAGAGCGGCGGTGGTAGTAAATTTGGTGGGTGAACAGGTGGAATGAATGCAGTGGGGGTGAAACGTGCTGCTCAATATGGACATCAACGTGCTGCTTATGTGTTAAATTTTGTGAAATTTGTGACACTGATCATGTATCATTTTTTGCTAAACGTGCTAGTCAATGTGCTAACTGAAATTGTGTTAACTAAAAATTTCAGTCACAAGTGTTAAAAAACTTTTGCCTGACTGTAGTTTTAGTTCAGAACAATTAAGTGTCAAAAAATGAGTCTAGGTGTAGTTTTAGTTCAGAACAATTCATGTCAAAAATTCAGTCTCCTTAAAGTTTTATTTCAGACCAATTCAGTGTCAAAAAAAATTCAGTTTGAGATTCTAAAGACTCAGTTCGACTCAAATTCAGTGTTGGTGTCAGAAAATTCAATCCTAGGTGTCTATTAATTCTATTTCACTCAACTTCAGTATCAACTGTCAACAAATTTAATATCAGGTTATATTTCACTCAAACCCATAATTCACACTGCATATGAAAAATAATTTACGTTGCATAACAGCAGCATCGCTGCCCATCATAACAACAACATCACTTTCATCATTCGGTTCACCAATTGGCTGAATACACCTACATTGCAATTACATTAGTTCATCAGCAGGATAGGGCAACTACACATACATTGCCCTACGCCTGCAATGCACTTTCTGCGAAAAATGCAACTTACTTCACTAAGTAGAACATGGCACATATTTCATCACTACTAGTACCCAGAGATGCTTGCAACTATCACAACAACAGCAAACAACATGAACATGATGAAAAATCTCCTTGCTCCTCCTCCTTGTCATCTTCATTATCCCGCAGCGGCATTACGCCATCAGCATCGAGCGCCCCTGGAAGCGATGTATGCAACATTGGAGGGGATCCTCCTCCTCATGCTGCACTGGCCAATGGAGGCACTGGACGAGCCATACACACTTGCCACAAAATCAAAACTTGCTCGTTAGGAACCCTAACCCAAGCGAGTGAGCGAGCGGGGGCACCATGAATACACATGAACCAAGCAAAAGTGTGGTAATCCCCGGGAGACTTACCATGAATGCGAACCTGGCCGCCTCCACTTCCCACCTGTAGCTGGTCATCATCGGGATGGTCGCCCCCCTCAGCTTTGGCTTCCCAGGTGACTTTGTCATCCCCATTTTCTTCGCTCTTTGTTGCACTACGCAAGCGAAGTAGTGAAACAATGATCGCGTGTTTCCTGCTTCAACTCTAGCCGTCGTCGCCACTTCCTCCGACGTCAGATCGACGCCGCTATCGTCGCAAACCTAACCCTAGCGAGCTAGCTAGAGAGAGTGAGTCACGGTGCGGGTGCAGGAGAGAAAGTGAGTGAGCGACGCGGTGCGACTCGACGCCGCGACCGTCCAGTGCGGCTCGACCAGGCCAGGTCGGGTTTGGTTGGTGAGTGGCGCGGACCAGGTCGGGTTTGGTTGGTGAGTGGCGTGGACCAGGTCCGGTGCGACCGATTCGGTTTGCTACAGTATGAAAAAAACCATAGAAAAAACTCACAGGCCTAGCAGGTACAATCAGCAGCAAAATTGGGAAAGTAAAATAAAATGGGGTAAAATGTGCTACGGGTTTAGCTTATAATTAAGTACGATTTGAGAATTTTCGCTAATGGGTTAAAATCTGTCATAAATGTGAAATTTGGGGGTAAAATATGGAATTCACCTTTTTATGGAAATACAATAGAATTCGTAGAGAGGATCTCATTACTTTGATTTTTTTTTTCAAAATTGTCCATGGAGACTGGCTGATAGAGTTATTGTTGAAGTTGAAATTAGTTGGAGAGCATTTTGGTTGATGTTATCGTGCATGCACCAGGAGTTCGACATCATATGGACCAATATTTGGAAGACAAGTCGACTCGATAAACGTTGTTGAACATGCAGGTTTTACCAGGATGTCGAACATAATATTAAAAAAAAAAAGGATGTGGAACATATATTGCCCCTGCTATGCCACCGGTTCGACTCGAGCTTTAGGTATGGTGTCTTTGTGCAACATTTCTAGTGTGTAGCTTGTAGGCAAAAAAGGTGGTGCCCGGGTGTATGTCGTGGACGAGCAAGTGTGCAGCGTACTTAAAAGCCATGTGCTTGTTTCATTATGCATGATGCCCGCTTTTCGCGTATGATTAGCCAAGAAGATGAAACACATGCGCGTCCAGTGGCCCGGTCTCGATCAGCAAAGCGTTGCGAGACTCGCTCCAAAAATTTCTACTCGTACTAAAAAAAGCGTGGTCATTTATCTATGTAACCTTTTTTTTTTGACAGACATTTATCTATGTAACCTCGTGCTACTTTCGCGACCAAATTGTTGCAAAATAGAACGGCTTTTGGCAACGCCTGCGTGGAACGTCTTTCCCCACGCCACAACTCATCTATTTTAATCTTTTTTTATTGCATGAACGTGCACTTCTTTTCCTATTGGCGTCAACCATCGGTGCTCATCCGTCTATTTTTCTCAAAAGCATGTGTACGACGATCTTGGTTAGTGGTTACGACCAGATCAGCCGGTATCTATGTGTACGACGATCTTGGTTAGTGGTTACGACCAGATCTTATATTGTGGACGGAGGGAGTAAAAGATAGATATTTAAAAATAATAATTTGATACGTACCGCGGGTCGATTAACTCAAACATCAGGGTTTTTTGCACCAAAACAAAAATCTGACTTAAAAGTGTACCACGGGTTTATTAGCCAAAATTGTAGGGGGTTTTATGTGAAAATGAAAATCTGACTTAGGGCCTCTTTGATTCATAGGATTCTAAAAACACTGAAATAGAAAAAACATAGGATCCGAACGTCATGGTCATCTTAATCCTATAGTATTTTGGGTTGTTTGGTTGCATCATAGGAAAAATAAAGGATTCCTTCAAAGAGGTTTGAGTGGATGCTAAAAATCCCATGGGAAATAGTACAAAGAAATTCTTAGGAAAAATTCCTATAAGATTCAATCCTATGAATCGAACAACCAACATAGGAAAAAATCTTAAGAATTTTAATTGCAAAATTCCTACAAAAATTCTTTGAATCAAAGGAGGCCTTAAAAAAGGACCGCGAGTTTATTAACATAAATTATAGGGGATGGGCAGAAGCACTAATCCTTTTATTAGTATTTTTTAAGGTAATAATCCTTTTACTGGTAGGTATAGACTACTCCCTCTGGTATGTTCCAGCATTTATTTGTTTGTGGGCTACTCCTTTTTCCCCTGGCCCGTGAGTTTTATGTGTGGGCTTCTTTTGGGTTAACTAGTCTGTCCATGATTCTTTTTTACGCGAGGGTGGAGGGGGCAATATTCGGCGTTTTCTATTTGGCTTCTGAAGCGTCCGTTACAGTGTATTTTACAAATGGAATACACGCCTGAAGCGCCCCCGTGCTGGGCAGTCCCATCTAGCGTTTCTTCTGTGTTTTAATCTGCAAAAACAGCGCGCTGGTTGTGAATCGAACCAGCGACTTCCCTCATCGAGGTACATTCGTATAATCACCCCGCTACCCAGCGGGATCTGGTAACCTTCAAGTTATTTTTCCTTCTTTTATTCTTTTATTCTTTCTTTTTCCTTTTTTTTTTTACTTTTTTCCTTTTTTGTTTTTTGTTTTTCCTTTTTTCTTCTTCCTGGTTCAATGAATTGTTTGCAAATATGTGAACTTTTTTTTGAAATTCGACGAACTATTTCAAATCGATGAACTTTTTTTCTTCAAAATCCATGAATTTTTTTCAATTTCAATGAACTTTTTCCAAAGTCGATGATTTTTTTCAAATTTTATGAACTTTTTTCAAATTTGATGTACTTTTTTTTCAAAATCCATGATTTTTTTTTCAAATTTGATGATTTTTTGTTCAAATTATTTGAAAATTTTCAAATCAATGAACTTTTTTTCAAAATCCATGAGCTTTTTTTATTTCACAATTTTTTTCGTTCTTTTCCCAAATGCGATCGAGCGAACCCCAAACCTGGAGCTCCCCAATATATCCACGCTGCTTCTATTTAGCACGTAGGTCGGCGGATAGGGGGGCCCTTATGACTCGCTTCACGCGAGACAGAGAGAACCGTTGCTGAAGGGTGGGGCAAGTTGTTCCAGCCCAGGCGCGCGGGAGCCACATCCTAGTTTTTTGTTTTGTTTTTTTTTACTTTTTTGTTTTCATTTTTTGCTTTATTTTTTACTTTAGTTTATATTTCAAAATATCCAAAGTAAATATATTACAAAACTCATTTTACATAAAACATTTGCTAAAAGTTGACCAGCATTTGAAAAATGTTAAATGTGTATAGAGAAAATGTTTATCACGTATACAAAAAATGTGTAAAAAAATAACAATGTGTACGAAACAATTTGATCATGTATTTAAAAAAATGTTAATCAAGCATTTGAAAATTGTTGAACAAGTATTTTAAAAAATTTAATCAAGCATTTGGGAAATGTTAAATGTGTATAGAAAAACTGTTGACCATGTTTTAAAAAATGAGCAAACAATTTGATCATGTATATAAAAATATTAATCAAGCATTTGAAAAAAGTTGAACAAGTATCTTAAAAATGGTAATCAACCATTTGGAAAATGTTAAAGGTGTATAGAAAATATGTTAACCATGTATTAAAAAAATGATGAATTTTTTTTTGATCATGTATATAAAAATGTCAATCAAGCATTTGAAAAGAATGTTGAACAAGCAATTGAAAAAAGTTAATTAAGGATTTGAAAATGTTAAATTTGTATAGAAAAAATGTTGACCATGTATTAGAAAAATGTTAAATTTGTATTTGAAAAAAATGTTAAATGTGTATAGAAAAAATGTTGACCATGTGTTTAAGAGAATGTTAATTTTTTTAAATGAGTATAGAAAAATTGTTGACCATGCATTCAAAAAATCTTAAACTTGTTTATAAAAAATGTTAATCAAGCATTTGAAAAAAATGTTAAATGTGTACAGAAAAAATATTGACCATGTATTCAAAAAATGTTAATCAGATATTTGAAAAATGTTAATTAAGAATTTGAAAAATGCTAGATGTCTATTAAAATAATGTATTAGATATATACCATAAATGTGTATAGAAAACCAGTGAAACCCAAGAGAAATGAAGAAAAACCAGAAAGAGACAAACTAAACAGAGGTAAAACAAAGAAAAAAGAAAGAAAAAACAATTAGAACCGGGAAAAGTAATAAAGGAAACCTGAAGAAAAAGAAAGAAAAGAAAAAAACCTGAAAAAATGGAGAAATATACGAACAAACACCGATGGAAAACAAAGGAAAACAGAAAACCTGAAAAAACAATGGAAAACCGGCTCTTTTCCCTATAAGTAGGCCATGCCCTAGTATTCAACACGAACCCGACGCTTACCCAATGGCTGGCTTCGCTAAACGTAATCCAGGAGACCTGGGATCTCCCTTTTTCTTCTCGAGCTTTGCTTGCAACTGGGCTGGCCCATTTCCGGTTTTGCACCCATCGGTTTTTTCTTCTTCTTTTTCTTGGTTTTTTCTGTTTTCTTTTTTTTTAATTCGTGACTTTTTATACTGATTGCATGGATGTGGTTAAGATGATCACGAGCACGGATGTGGACAGATCGACGCATACGATGATGGTGAAAGAAAGAAAATCAATCCTTTAGGAGGGTAGAGAATTCTTAGCCAAGCAATCCAGTTAGTCATTATTTAGCAAACATTGGTAGAGCTGAGAAGCGCACTGCCGTGTGGCTCCGTTCAAGAACTGGTGAGATTTCTGATCTTTGTATAGCATACTTGGCCGCTACTTGATTAATAAATTCTCTTTCTCCTTGAAAAAAGATTGCCCTTAATTATGATACACTTGGCCGGGCGCGATTGAATCATGATTGAGTTCCTTTTCTTGGTTGAAAATAAAATAAAGAAATCCACTGGCCTATAAAATCAGCTAACACTTATGGTGGCAGTGGCACGAAGAATGCAAGAATCATAGAAATTCTCGTACGCAGATCGAATATCAACAATGGTTGACATGTGAAAAAATTTGTGGATCTCTCGCTCGCACAACGACTAGACAACCAAAGTTGGATTGGATGCCAGCTCAAAAAAAAAGTTGGAGTAGTAACCAATTAATGGCCACGGAGAAGCAGGTCGAGCGACGCGGCCCTTCTATTTAGCACGTAGGTCAGGGGATAGCGATGTAACGCGTAATGCGAGCTCTGCTTTCAACTGGGCCGGCCCATTTCCGGTTTTACACCCATTGTTTTTTTCCTTGTTTTTCTTTCTTTTTCTTTCAACAAATCCACTATTTTTTAAAAAACAGGTTGCATGGATGTGCTTAAGATGATCATGAGCACGCATGAGGACAGATCCACGCATACAATGATGGTGCAAGAAATAAAACCACTCCTTCAGGAGAGTAGAGAATTCTTAGTCAAGCATATTAGGAGGCGGGAAGAAAATCCAGTTAGCCATTATTTAGCAAACTTTGGTTGAACTAAGAAGCGCACCGCGGTGTGGCTCTGTTCAGGACCTGACGAGATTTCTGATCTTTGTATGGCAGACTTGGCCGCCGCTTGATTAATAAATTCTCTTTCTCGTCGCAAAAGAAAAAAGGCCCTTATGACACACTTGGCCGGGCGCGATTGAATCATGATTGAGTTCCTTTTCTTGGTCGAAAAATAAAAATAAAGAAATTCACTGGCCTATAAAATGAGCTAACACTTACAGTGGCAGTGGCACGAAGAATGCAAGAATCATGGAAATGGTCGAACCAAATCAAACATCAACAACCGCTGACATGTGACCAATTTCCATCGATCTCTCAACTACGGCTAGTAACCAATTAATGGTCACGGAGAAGCAGGTCGAGAGACGCGGCCCCGAGCCTGGTGGCGTTCACGTAGTCCTGCGGTGCGTGGGCCGGCAGGCCAGGGATGACGAGCCCGACCGCCCGGGCGACCCTCATCGTCCACCCCTCCGCGTACTCCGCCCCGTCCAGGCGCCCGATCACGAGCCCCCGGGCGAGCTCCCACGCCGCGTTCACGTACTTGGACACCACGAACGCCAGCGAGAAGTAGTTCTTGTTGGGCTCCTCCTCCATGGCCCGCGCCCTGTAGAAGCCGTCGAAGTAGATGCACCGGCCGAAGTGCTTGAACAGGCCGTCGTACGGCACCCTCGGCACGATGTCGTTGCAGTAGACGAACCGGAAGTACCTCCCCCTCGCCGCCGGCGTGTCGAGCTGCCGCTCCACGAACTCCCCGAGCCGCGCGTCCCCGACGCGCGGCTGGCCGTACGTATACACGCCGTGGAGCCTGGCCAGCAGGTCGTGCTCGCCGTGCAGGGCGAGGATGGCCGGGAACAGCACGGCGAGCGCGCCGCCCAGGCTGTGGCCGGTCACCGCGAACCGGGCGCGCGGGTTGGCCGCCAGGGACCTCCTCAGCGCGTCGCGGACGGCGTAGTAGGCGAACGGCCGCTCCTTGGTCGCTTCGATCTCCGCCGGCCAGCCGGCGGCATTCCTCTGCAGCCCGAGCGCCTTCATGAAGCCGCCGTGGACCTTGCCCACCCCGGGGATCTCGTACCAGGAGATGTCCACGTCCGTGCACCAGTCCTCCGCGTCGAACGGCTGCGTGCCCCGGAACGCCACCTTGACGAGGTCGGCGTCGGCCGGCTTGTCCGCGAACATGAAGGCCTGGGTCGTGTGATCGCCTCGGAATTCTGCCAGGAGGCAAAGAACACATGTTTGTTGCACGTTAGCCAAACGTTTGTTGCCATGCACATACTACCATATACTGTACATGCTTCATACTTGAAGCTTGGCGTGACCTAAATAAAATCTTACCGTTCCAGCAGTTGAAGAACTCTAGGAATTTCATGTGCCAGTGGTTTTCGACGACGTTCTTGATGACCAGCTCGTTCTCGTAGGCTAGTTTGGAGGCCATGATGCCCAGAGCAGCGAGGTAACCTCCATCCTCTGGCTTGATCTTCTTGTCCAGTTCGATTCTCATGTCGATGAGTCCGATGAGCGATCGATAGTTGGGGGATTCTCTGTCCGGAATTCGTAATTTGCCTGCAATTCGTATGGACAGTACAGTTAGCTAGGAATTATCGGAACGCCATTGTTGTTGTAGCACTTCGATGCAGAACAAGCAACATGCGTGCATGTACAAAACTGTCAAATTCTGCAATGTAGTTTCCTGAGAACTCTTCAGACTTTCTATGGATGCTGTTTGACTTTCAAAACCAAGGGGTGTTTTCCACGTCACTCCAAATAAAAGGAAGGGGAACATTGAAGATTTTGGAACAACCGTGTCGAATCATTTCAGAGGGGAAAAAGGAAACGAGATTGCTAAACGTGTATGACCATTTCGGCAACCTTGCTCGTTTTCATTTGATGAACTTGTGGTTGTTAACTTGTGTTTTATTTAGGCAAAAACACGTGTGTGTGTGTGTGTGTGTGTGTGTTTTATGGCGGGGAACTTTTGTTTATAAACTAAAACAAAGCTATTCGGTAATGATAAGGCGTGCATCACGGGGATGATTAGAGTAACTGGGGCCTCTGACAGGAAAGCAGTCAAGCTAATGACAGTATGCAACTTAATCACGACAACCACCTTAACAAGTTAACATGTTGTTTGGCATACGAAACCGACATTGCCCTTATCTTGAGAGTTGTTATATGGATTCTAAGTTCTGACCGGAGTACACATTGGATAATCTCATGTCTCTAATAATCCTGCTTTGTAGACTATGATTAAACCGCAAAGGCTGCTATCCAAGCATATTTTATGACCTCTGCAATAATGTGACACGCATAGTTAATCATCTACACTCTTGCTTAATTATTAAACCCCTGCTTCTTAGCAAGAACAAACAAACGTTTGCTGATCTCCCATGCATCTCTATTTGATATTGCGAGTGCTTTAGTGCTTACTGATTGGACACCCACCCCAGGTACGTTAGACATAAAGCAATTGCAGTTTCCGTTCATATGCTTTGGAAGTTATAGTAACACAGAATTTGCACAATTTTTTTCAAATTTTCAATTTTGTTTCAACTTTTCTCCCTTTTTTATGGTTCTTTTTACTGGTTGGTGTTGGTTATACTTGGTTATAATGTTTTCTCCCCTTTTCTTCGCGACTACTAGGAGCACTGTATGTTTCGCCGTGGATGGCTAATGTCCAACTTTCATATGCAAGATAGTTAAGAAAGATACTTCTCCAGAAAGTCTACGATGGAAATCTCATGTAAAACTGCATGAACATATTTTTTCTGGAATCCCATTTTTCAAAAGATCGGTGGACAAGTTAACGAAAATTGATCATACACATATATACTCCGTACAACCTAATGCTAAATCTCGTTGGTTTACCTTGCATGACGTTCCTGATAAGCTTGAGCACGCCCCCGCCATTGTCTGTGATGAGGTTCATCCAGTACTCGATAGCCCTCCCGAGCTTCGCCAAGGGCGTCTTCACCCACAGCAGCAGCATCTGCGCGACGACGGAGACGAAGATGATCCACCGGCGCCACCGGTCTGGGACCTCCTTGCCAGCGGCGCAGTCAACGGCGTCGCTCGCGCCGACGTCGCAGGAGCACAGCAGGTGGAGGAGGCTACGGAACCCGCCCTTGTCCGGCCGCAGCACCATGAAGTCGCCGGAGAATTCATCCCGGCCGTCCATTTCCGGTCGATCGGTGCAAACAGGAGCACGCCAATCAGCTTGACGATGAACAACAGAACAAGAGCTAGCTAGCAGGAGGTGTAGGAAGGAGTATTGTGTAGGCATGGCCGCACGAGGTGCATATATATAGGCCGGGTGGCTGAGGAGAAGATAGAACCGCGTGCTAATGGCAGTGCTGAGCGTTCTAATCTAATAATTATAATGAATTAAACTAGGGATTAGATGGGGGGAGACTAAGACTAGGTCACTGGGCGGTCAAGGTACCAACTGCGTGCATACTGGACTACTGTGTTAATTAAGGACCGGATCAAAGGCGGAACCTTTCATCACGCGCGGTCGAACCCGTCTTCTTCGCACGCAAAGAAGGAGCGGTTACATTGGTCGGTAAGAAAAAGGTTCAGTTCCTTGCTAGTTGTACGTACAATTTTCGTGATTCCGCACAGATTTTCTGTTTGCATGACATACGGCATAGATTTAGAGAGGGGGGGGGGGGAAGTCACCTCTCTGAATTGTCCCCCAGTTTATAGTGTTTAATATACGAAAATCTTATAATGGTTTTTTTTTTTTCCTGAGAATAACATTTGATCTATTCATCAATAGTCATGGCAGTATACCAGAGATAAAAACATTACATCCAGGTCCGTAGACCACCTAACGACAACTACAAGCACCGGAGCCAGCCGAAGGCATGTTGCCGCAGGGCAAACCTTATTGTTTAGACAGTCGGGAAGTCGTTGTGCTAAGGCGGCACCATAGGACCAGCGCACTAGAATAACAAGCGTCGCCGCCGATGAAGACGTAGATCGAAATGATCCAACCTGTAGACACATGAACGCAAAAGAATAAAGACCGGGGGGGCGGGGGGGGGAAGTCACCTCTCTGAATTGTCCCCCGAGTTTATAGTGTTTAATATACGAAAATCTTATAATGGGTTTTTTTTCCTGAGAATAACATTTGATCTATTCATCAATAGTCATGGCAGTATACCAGAGATAAAAACATTACATCCAGGTCCGTAGACCACCTAACGACAACTACAAGCACCGGAGCCAGCCGAAGGCATGCTGCCACAGGGCAAACCTTGTTGTTTAGACAGTCGGGAAGTCATTGTGCTAAGGCGGCATCATAGGACCAGCGCACTAGAATAACAAGCGTCACCGCCGATGAAGACGTAGATCGAAATGATCCAACCTGTAGACACATGAATGCAAAAGAATAAAGACCGGATCCACGTAGATCCACCGAAGACAAACTCCGACCGAATCTTGCGAGATCTGCCGGAGACAAATCTCCACACGCCTTCCGACGACGCTACAAGCACCGTCGGGGTCGAGGATACACGGAAAGAACCTTATCCCATCTTTAGTGAGTTGCCGCCGTCTCGCCTTCCTAAGCTGGATACAAACCCTAAAGGAACACAAAAATACACCTAAAATAGGAGGAATAGCCCTCCCGCTAGCAAGGGCTAGGGTCCACTGCACCTCCATGGCCTAAGGCCACAAGAGAGGAGGCAGGCCTGCCGTGGCGCCAGCAGGAGGCGAGGAATCCCTAATCTCCTTTGTCGCGAGAGGCACAGACGAAGGGGTACAAGACGTATGCTTTCCACGTTTCCTGAGATTAGTTTTCCTAGAGAAAGCTCCCTTGCGCGCCTGATTCCACACACGAATCTTAAAACGTAGACACGTGGCAATCCCCGTGGGGCACATATGCTATTTGCTCCCATGCACCCTCTCCGAAAAGAACACAATAGTTCGCTCGCATACACCCTCCCTAGGGAACGACCCTTGTGTAGTATGACTCTACTATGGTCAAACCGAAGTGGTTTTTGACTGAGACCTCCACATGGGAAAAGATAACTATTTGAAGAATAATCAGTCAATGTGAAAAGATTGACATCAGAAGCAGGTTGGGGGCTATTGCACTGAGTGTTACCATGAGTAAAAGTTGGGCATATTCTGAAATTCCTAGGTTCCTGCCTACCACTAGCTAGTTGCGAACACGAAATCCGTGGCACTACCGCGAGCGGCTTAGGCGCAACCCTAGGCGACGCTGCCATCAGCCCCCACCTCGCCTCTCACCTCCTTCTCTGTCACCGGAGGGCGACGCCGGCCAAATCCCACGCATGCGTCGGCGGTGTGGGGGGGGGGGGCTCTTCTCCCCATCCTCCACGGGGCGCTCGGGCGGCACGGGCCGGCTTGGCCACGTGGAGGCGCAGCTACGTTTTGCGGGAGCAACAGATCTGGTCCCCAGATGGCACGGGGCGGCGTGCGTGGTGCGCGTCGACGCGCCTGATGTATGGTTGTGGCCCGAAACCATGGTGGTTCCTGGCATCAGGCAATGCTCATTTGTTCCATGCTGACATGGTGCTCGACGGGGCATGGAGGCTCACGCAGCGTCCAGTTGGCCATTGATGGATCTAGCGCCTCGTGCTGGAGTTTGGCCGCCTATGGTCTCCACGAGGTGCGATCCGCTGCGGTGGTTCTTGGGCTTCTTCGTCGACGAGCAGGTTCGATCATCACCTAGACAATCGGCACCACATCAGCGTCCCCGACACCATCGCAATCCACCAGCTCCTCCTCAGCCAGACAGATAGGAATATTGCTGGTTCCCGGCGTAGGAATTGCCATCACCATCCACACCTTGTCAGCCGACGGATACACCGGGACCTTGGAGGCGCGAGAGGGATACTTAGACCACCGAGCTCGCTATCTGGGATCCTCCGAATCTGCCTCGCCCATCGCCCATAGTAGAATCTTGATTAGAAGAGTCGATCTCTCGGAGATAATCTACACCAGCTCCTTCTTCGTCGCTACAGACGTCACATCAACCGCTCCCTTGATTAGCTCGTCGACATTGGGAACAACAAGAAAATCTTCATCATCTTCGCGAACTTTAGCATGTCACCTTGCATGTTCCGCATACATCCCGACCCGTTCATCTTCATGACGTCGATGGTGAGAGAGCTCGGTGGTGACTGAGATCAGTGCTGAATCTGAGCGATTGTGAATGTGAGCAGTGGCGGGGTGGGTGAGAGCGGCGGTGGTAGTAAATTTGGTGGGTGAACAGGTGGAATGAATGCAGTGGGGGTGAAACGTGCTGCTCAATATGGACATCAACGTGCTGCTTATGTGTTAAATTTTGTGAAATTTGTGACACTGATCATGTATCATTTTTTGCTAAACGTGTTAGTCAATGTGCTAACGGAAATTTTGCTAACTAAACATTTCAGTCACAAGTGTTAAAAAACTTTTGCCTGACTGTAGTTTTAGTTCAGAACAATTAAGTGTCAAAAAATGAGTCTAGGTGTAGTTTTAGTTCAGAACAATTCATGTCAAAAATTCAGTCTCCTTAAAGTTTTATTTCAGACCAATTCAGTGTCAAAAAAAATTTAGTTTGAGATTCTAAAGACTCAGTTCCACTCAAATTCAGTGTTGGTGTCAGAAAATTCAATCCTAGGTGTCTAAAAATTCTATTTCACTCAACTTCAGTATCAACTGTCAACAAATTTAATATCAGGTTATATTTCACTCAAACCCATAATTCACACTGCATATGAAAAATAATTTACGTTGCATAACAGCAGCATCGCTGCCCATCATAACAACAACATCACTTTCATCATTCGGTTCACCAATTGGCTGAATACACCTACATTGCAATTACATTAGTTCATCAGCAGGATAGGGCAACTACACATACATTGCCCTACGCCTGCAATGCACTTTCTGCGAAAAATGCAACTTACTTCACTAAGTAGAACATGGCACATATTTCATCACTACTAGTACCCAGAGATGCTTGCAACGATCACAACAACAGCAAACAACATGAACATGATGAAAAATCTCCTTGCTCCTCCTCCTTGTCATCTTCATTATCCCGCAGCGGCATTACGCCATCAGCATCGAGCGCCCCTGGAAGCGCTGTATGCAACATTGGAGGGGATCCTCCTCCTCACGCTGCACTGGCCAATGGAGGCACTGGACGGGCCATACACACTTGCCACAAAATCAAAACTTGCTCGTTAGGAACCCTAACCCAAGCGAGTGAGCGAGCGGGGGCACCATGAATACACATGAACCAAGCAAAAGTGTGGTAATCCCCGGGAGACTTACCATGAATGCGAACCTGGCCGCCTCCACTTCCCACCTGTAGCTGGTCATCATCGGGATGGTCGCCCCCCTCAGCTTTGGCTTCCCAGGTGACTTTGTCATCTCCATTTTCTTCGCTCTTTGTTGCACGACGCAAGCGAAGTAGTGAAACAATGATCGCGTGTTTCCTGCTTCAACTCTAGCCGTCGTCGCCGCTTCCTCCGACGTCAGATCGACCCTCTATCGTTGCAAACCTAACCCTAGCGAGCTAGCTAGAGAGAGTGAGTCACGGTGCGGGTGCAGGAGAGAAAGTGAGTGACTGACGCGGTGCGACTCGACGCCGCGACCGTCCAGTGCGGCTCGACCAGGCCAGGTCGGGTTTGGTTGGTGAGTGGCGCGGACCAGGTCGGGTTTGGTTGGTGAGTGGCGCGGACCAGGTCCGGTGCGACCGATTCGGTTCGCTACAGTATGAAAAAACCAAAGAAAAAAACTCACAGGAGTAGCAGGTACAATCAGCAGCAAAATTGGGAAAGTAAAATAAAATGGGGTAAAATGTGCTACGGGTTTAGCTTATAATTAAGTACGATTTGAGAATTTTCACTAATGGGGTAAAATCTGTCATAAATGTGAAATTTGGGGGTAAAATATGGAATTCACCTTTTTATGGAAATACAATAGAATTCGTAGAGAGGATCTCATTACTTTGATTTTTTTTTTAAATTGTCCATGGAGACTTTTTTTTTTTGAAACGGAGGCAAAAGATTTGCCTCATATATTAAATAATGAGGAGAAAGAGTTTGTTACAACACACACCCATGTTACGGCATGACAATTATTCTCGCAATAAAAAGGACCCTAATATCTTTGCCCGGCTTTGATCCAAAGGTTTGCCTCGTCGACAATAATGTTGAGCAAAATTTGCGGAGGTGTATTCTTTTGCCTGAACACTTGCGTTACGCTCATTCCAGATGACCCACGACACTAGCATGGTAATCGATGCCTTTGCTTTTCGGTCGGCGATGCCCACGGCGCACGTGCTCGCCCACCACGCTTGAACAGAGTCGAACAAGTGCCATGCGGACGTGTCCATATCATGGATGCGAAATTTCTGAATAACCAGGTTCCAAAGCCTGAGAGTGAAGCGGCATCTGAAGAAAAGAGCTGATAGGGTTATTGTTGAAGTTGAAATTAGTTGGAGAGCATTTTGGTTGATGTTATCGTGCATGCACCAGGAGTTCGACATCATATGGACCAATATTTGGAAGACAACTCGACTCGATAAACGTTGTTGAACATGCAGGTTTTACCACGATGTCGAACATAATCTCAAAAAAAAAAAAAAGGATGTCGAACATATATTGCCCCTGCTATGCCACCGGTTCGACTCGAGCTTTAGGTATGGTGTCTTTGTGCAACATTTCTAGTGTGTAGCTTGTAGGCAAAAAAGGTGGTGCCCGGGTGTATGTCGTGGACGAGCAAGTGTGTGTAGCGTACTTAAAAGCCATGTGCTTGTTTCATTATGCATGATGCCCGCTTTTCGTGTATGATTAGCCAAGAAGATGAAACACATGCGCGTCCAGCGGCCCGGTCTCTATCAGCAAAGCGTTGCGAGACTCGCTCCAAAATTTTCTACTCGTACTAAAAAAAAAGCGTGGCCATTATCTATGTAACCTCGTGCTACTTTCGCGACCAAATTGTTGCAAAATAGAACGGCTTTTGGCAACATCTGCGCGGAACGCCTTTCCCCACGCCACAAGTCCACAACTCATCTATTTTAATCTTTTTTTATTACATGAACGTGCACTTCTTTTCCTATTGGCGCCAACCATTAGTGCTCATCTGTCACGACCTGATCAGCCGAGTGTATGTGCCGTTCCGAGCAGTTTCCGCAGGGACAAGGCCCAATTATTTGTGGCCCCTCGTGGATGACAGGTGTTTTTATCAAGGCCGATGCTACGCATCATCCGGATGATCCCGCGCGCTCTACTTGTTCCTCTGGAATCGTCATCAGCCGTGGGATCCACGGAGTCAGCTTTCCTTCGCATGGTGCTTAGGCCGTGGTCGCATCACGGATATGAGACTGGTTTGCCGCTGAAGCAGGAGCTTTTTTTTCTGCTTGAGCAATCGGGCCAATATGACCTAGCTGCAGAACCTAGCTAGCTTGAGAAAAGGCTATGATCTTGTTGACGTTTTTCATAGAAAAAGGCTAACACGCTGTTGTGCACAATTCTAGAACCACTGAACCTAGCTAGTTTGCTTTACATGAATCATTTTCTCTGGGAGTTACGTTGTATGAGTGCAGTAGCTTGGCAAAAAAATAAAATAAAATGCCATGCGCCGGCCGGTTGGTCTTTTGAAAAGACCGGCCGTCACGAGCCGCCGCGGGATAGCCGTCTGATCCAACTGACGAAGTTTGTAACATGGGTCATGTTACACTCGGAGATTTGTAACATGAGTCATGTTGCGTCCGGTCGGTGATTAGATTTGCAACATGCGTCATGTTGTGCTAGAAGGTTTTGTAATATGGCTCATGTTGCGCTCGAGTGCTTTGCAACATGACTCGTGTTACACTCGGGGGTTGCAACATGTCCCATGTTGCGCTCGGAGGTTTGCACGACAAGTGTTTTGCAACATGAGTCATGTTACACTCGGGGGGTTGCAACATGGCTCATGTTGCGTTCGGAGGTTTTGCTACGGAGATGTTGCGACTACAACTTGGGACATGTTGCGATGGCCGCAATGTTGGCAATGTTACCACTACAACACGGGGGATGTTGTGCGGCGACGACTGTAACTTGGTAGATGTTGCGATGGCAGCAAAGTTGGCGAATTTTTGTGGCAATGAGTGTTTGCAATGCCCGCCCAGTTCCGAACCTCCGCGAGCGCACCATCATGTTGCAAACGGTGAGTGCAACATGAGTCGTGTTGCAAACGGTGGTCGCAGCTAAATGACTAACGTCAAGCGACCAATCGAGTGGTTCTCGATCGCTTTGTAACGTCAAGTGTTTTCCTTGCAGCATGCTACGCCACGCGACCGACTTTGCAGCACGACAGTATGGATTTGCCGTCGACTGCCTTGCAATGTCAAGCATCCAGCTTGCAGCATACCGTCGCGTGACCGACTTTGCAACACGGCAATCCCAGTTTGATGTCGATGTCGATTGGTCTTGCACCATCAAAGTGTCCACCTTCAACATGCAGCGCCATGCGGCGGGCTTTGCAACATGACCGTTCGATTTTACAGTAAAAAAAAAAGGGCAGCCGAATGGAACATTTTCATGCTTTCATCTTGTACAAGTATTCATCCGACTTTGCAACGCCACACGTCTGGCTCGTACGGTAACGGCACTCTCTCGATGTTGTTTATGGATCAACCGGGTGTACTTAATTTGGCAACTAATACAAGCATACAGCTGCTCAATCTTTGTACAATAACAGTAACCATGGTGTTAATTCTCTAAATGCTAGTGGTGTCTTGTGGTTACTCCTGCTGGAGTACTAGTACACTAGGTAGGAAGTGCGGCTTGCCCCACCCATATCCAATCCGGTAATACAGTCACTGAAGCATTGAAAATATAAAAAATAGCATAGCGTATAGACAGGCCGTCAAATTTACAGTGGTTTAACATTGCACCTGATCCAGTCTTATGAAAATTTAGATGGTTAAAACTCTATTAGAGTTGCCATGTACATAAGTATTTGGTAGCAGCATTGATAAGCTCAATCAAACACAAATAATGGATCATAAATCGAAGAGAGCGTAAAAAGGCTCAACAGATTACACAGCAGGGGCCAGCTAACTATTTAAGAAACAGTCGCCAACAAATATATAGTTAAACAACATCCATACGGAGTAGAAATTACATAGTCCTCGACTTCCTTGTCATTACATAGCATATTATAGGTAAATAAAGTACGGACTGAATCCTGGGCATCATCATGAAATGTTAAACGACAAGTCCATCTAAAAAACCAAATACTGGCTCAAATGATACATTTAAAACGTTACCAACCCAAACATATAACAATTCATTTCTGAGGAGCATTAAACATATAACTATATTTGCAGTTGCGGAATAATGGCTAGCATATCAATCAGACTTGCACATATGATTAAATCAAAGGTTCTTGAGAAAGTATTGTTATCCATTACATACCAAGATATAGAGCAAAATATAACATAAGCCAGAAGCATAACAATACTGGATTTTTTACAAAAAACAAAAGCATCAATGCTATGTAACGAAAAACAGAGTAAACAGATGAAGGTAGAGGCAGAGATCGCCTTTGGTAACTTTCACATGAGAGGAAGAGGCAGAGATGGCCTTTGGTTACCTTCACAGGAGAGGAAGAGACAGAGATGGCAATGTAATACATCACTCTACAATGCATAAAAACAATGAAATATGCGATGATACAACTGCCAAGTAATTTATCCAAAGAAAAAAGCTGATCCTAAACTCTCAAATGAGCTGCCTGTCAGATTGCACACATGAGCATAAACATCTGGCCCATGCATCTGTAGTAAACTCTTATCCATAGATAAATTGGAAATCGAACCAATGTATGCTTAAATTCATGAAGCAAGTGACATAACATGAGTATTTGGATGACAAGATCAAAAGTGAAAGCTCCACACGTAACAATTGGAACTGTAGTAACACACTGGCTTCGGCTATGCATCTTAATAGGTTAGAACACGTTAAGGAAAATAGTTTAGAATGACTACCGAATAGGGGGCTGTAGGAATGGTAATATGGTGTCATAATCGGAAATTTTATATACTACCATCCGTTTCAGCAAATTTATTATTCAGGAATGGTGATAGGAAAGCACGGCTTGCCGCGCGTTGCTTGCACAAACGGTGGGCAAATCGTAATGGAAAACCAACTTGGAAACCGCTAAAATTTCAACAATGTTTCCACATAGGTAATTAGTTATGCATATGTGTAGATAGATATAAGCAACATACATGTAAACATTAGAATTTACAATAAGGTAAACTTTGTACATTCATAAGTAATTTAGCTAAATTTGAGTTGTTGCAACCCGTAACTTAGAGAGAGAAGTTGGTGACATTACAAAGGTAGAAGTTCAAAATGCCATAGAACACAAATTAGACAATGTAACCGAGTCAACGGCAAGCTAAAATATTTGGAGAAGTACCTTTTTAACTCATCGGCTCCTCCGAGGTAGCACAAATGTGTAAGCAACAGAGACAATAGACCCCAAAGAAACTTCGGATGTCGTAGAACACCTTGTCAGGAAACTGCCAAAAATAATACATTTCTTGAGTAAATAGTTTAATCTTCATACTGTGTTCTGGTTCCTTCCAGATGTAAATAATAATCAAGGATCAAGGACCATTGTTGTGCGACCTGTTCAGATACAGCGCCAGGTTAGGTACCAATGGGCTTTCTAACACGACAAATTTTGATAATACATCATAGTAGTCAGATTAGTTGTGTCTGCCAATGAATAGTAAAGTCAAATATAATGGCTTGCCATAGTTGTACAGAAAATATTGCCTCTTTAATTAGATTAGGACTCCAATTTCTGGATATAACCAAGAGCGACCCTCTTTCAACTATACACCCTAGAGTTCACAACTAATGACAGAAAATTAAGAAATTATACTACAGTCTTTGAGTAGATAACTGTACACTGTGTGATACAACGCAATCATGTGTTCGTGTGACAGAATTTTATTCTTTCCATATCGGTTGAAGGGGCAAAATATGGTGAACGATGCTTGTCCTTGGACTGCGCTATGTGATCTTAGGCCTAGCATTGAGAATCGGTGCCGCAACACTGACTTTCATTTTATTAACCTTGATACTGATATGGTGCCCATCTAAAGAACACCACATGATATAACCAGTTGCAGCAGCACATTTTCTGTAATGTTATCACCAGCAGCAGTACATTAATGACCAATTATGCTACAGATGATAGACTCCTGAACCACACTTTCAGTAGTAAAGGTCCGCCTTTTGAAAATAAAAAGGAACACCTAATCATGCGCACGCTGGTTCTAGTAAGATTAAAGATTCAGCACTTCAGCCTCTTAAAATTAAACTTGTACTCTGATCAGTTTAACCAAATTAATTGAATTCAAAGTTCCTGATATAGAAAATCATATGAATTGTGTCTCAACTTTCATCCTTTTTATAGTACTATGGCAAATACAAGCTATAAATTAGTAGATATATGAAATTCCATAGCCATGATCGAAAGCCCTAGAGAACCAAAGCAAAGCACAATACGTAGCACACATGCAACTTCTTATTAAGTATATGCAGAAATAGAAACCGGAACATGACTGGATGCTATATAGAAAGTTGTTTCCAACTGATTACTAAAGAGGAGTAAAAGATCTCGATTTGGACAATCAAGCAAATGCTCAAAATTAATTTTTGAATATAGGTTTTAAGTATTTTCCACGAAACAAATCTAATATAATCAATATTAAGCTCATACCTTTCACATAATTGTCATTTTTACAATATCATAGTATCATTATCAAGTACATCATCATAAATCATTGATCATCTTATCACTACATAGTACACGACTGCATTTGCTGAAAGTATTACTTCAGTGTCAGCACCAAAAGGACGAAGAAAGTAACCATCCAAACATAAAAGATCATCAAAATTTATGAAAAAGTATCTTGAAGGATTCTGAAGCGACAATAAACTTCAAAGAGTACAATGCTATAATTAGGAGAAGGCTGGCGACAGCCCACTTATTTAATAACTATTCCATCCAAAATATTTGCAGCCAACATAGATAATGGCATTCAATTAAAACATGCTACTAACAGACATATGCTTGCACACTAACTTGAATTCAACCGTCAAACAGATTAAAGGGGCAGGGATCAATTGTTTTTCATTTATAGGCCAAGTAGGAAATAACACCCAAGGTACAATCATCCAACGGACCAACACAATCACCACTTCGATCATTTACCACTCTTCTAAGCCTAAAAAAGGTATCATGATTCTGATGATGTCGTCATATAAGCTATGCATATTAGTAAATAGAAAAGGCATTCCAAAGCAGAAAACACCAAGCTTTCTATGACAATTGTCACTGCAGGCTTAAAATTTTCATGCAAAAGATATAAAGGTCCAATGTCCAATAATAACTCACCTTGATTTATTTTTCCAGAATTCTTTGATACACACTATAAGTTATTGACCAAAATCTTTGAGCGTGCACATCTGGCATTAGCAATATACCTTGTTCTAATCAACCTGCATACATAAGAAACATCATGATTCAAATGATCTGACCCCAATGATACTAACTATAAGGGAGCCATAGCCCAGCTGCCAACCAATGAATCAAAGAGCAACAAGTAATGGCTTTATCAGAAACAGACTAAGAAACACATGTTGAAACTGGCGATGGCTCGCCATGGTTCACCCTCCTCGTCGATGTCTCCCTCTGCTATGGTTTGGCTGTGTCTTACGCTCAGCTTGTTGAGCGCCGAAGTGGAGGAAGGGCAGAGCACTGGCCACCACCTTCTGGTGGTATCAGGCGCTAGGGGTTAGAAACCATAGCACGACCACGCACCAAGTAAAATAAGAATGAAGGTGGCATTGGATAAGCAAAACATCATAGATGCAGGTAAATTATATTTAGGCAGCACAACACTAATAGAAGGTAGACACGTCATAACTCCATGTTTTCCAAAGAACGTATCGTGCCTGTGCAATTATTTCATGACTCAAATTAGTACTCATGATAGGAATGGAGGGATGAATAAACTATAACCACCCATACCATACGAAAGAACCATCCCTAAGAGCATAGCCTAAACACATGCTGAAGCAAATACCGATTTGGTGAACAAACATCTCACTAAATATTTCTATCTAAATATAGAATAACCACATCGTAGAAAATCGTCATTTGGTAAACCAGTAACCATCATGGTGCTCCTGGAGTGGACCAGCCTAATGAACCATCGACCATCGGCAGGGATAAAAAAGCGTCTCATATACCTAGGGTGGTACGGGTGATGTATAGACGGCTTAGCGTGACGCCTTCTTGATGTCGAGGCTGGCGGCAACACAGACACCGACTACGCTGATTTCCCACGTGCTCCTCTTCATCGCCACCACCCTTTTTCATGTGCACATAAACAGACCTGACAAAGAAGTCAATGGCATATTTTTCAAATAACTACTAATATGGAGCACTGCATTTGATACTTCCAGATTTTGCTAAAAGAGCAGATCGTGTACAGCTACGCAGCTAATGATGATTGCTAAGAAGACAAAATCCAATCTAAAATATACTGGATAATCAATGGTGCAGCCCCTCACCTAAACTACAGAGGCACAACTACAAAGTTGTTCCCTGAACCAAGAGTTCAAAGAAGGATTTAAGAAATAAGTCGTAATGAACAGAGGTCATGCAACTTTGGAAGAATTTGACCCAGCCGTACCTGGATATGGTGTGGTCTGTCATCTCGAGAGACCTCCCGGACAGTGGTGGTGGTCAAACGTCAACATCTGCAAAGCAAGGTTCTCCTCATATGTTAGCAAACTTGCGTCGATTTGCTCTGAATCTCTGCAATTCCTGCGTTTAGTTCAGTTAACTCTAGTCAGTTCCTGGCAATGCCCTGCCTCAGACCTACTGGTTTGAAAGCCTGAACTCAAGAATTCCCACCGCAATACATAACCAACACTGAAATGCCTTTTATTTAATCCATATAATCAGACTCACGAGGTAATGCAGAATAAAAATAGTAGCTCTATATCTTAACAAAACCACAATGCAGATATTTACCACAAATCACAGTGAGCAGGATAAGAACAACATGATAAAAAAAAGCAGCTCTGCATCTTAATCGGCACTTCATCCCTACCTGTCTCCCCATCCGCCTCCTCCTTCTGGATCTCACCGTTGGTAGCACACTGCAGTCGGTCGGCCGGCAATCAACACCAAGGCAGTCGGGTCAGCATCTGAGCACCATGAAAGAGTGAGCCACATGAGAAGGCATGTGCAAGAGGATGATTTGGCAAGGGGTGCTCACCTCGGCTCGATGTGCCAGTCATTTTTTGTGGCGGGGCAGGTCGAGCGGCCGATGTAGGGTGGTGCAGATCGAGCGGCCGATGTAGATGAGGAGGACGTTGTCGCAGCGGAGAAGTAGAGACAGGGGATCGAGGTCGTAGGGGGAACCGCTCACCCGAGGAGCAGGTCGCGCCGGCAGCCGCGGTGAGTAGGTGGAAGCTCCTCAAAGGAGGCGCGTCGGGGAGACGATTCTTCCGGTGCGAGGACGACGGCAATGGCGACGAGGACGACTGTCTTGGCGGCCGACGCTCCTCCCGATGATGGCTACGTGCGGCCGTCGCCTTTCGCCTGGCGTCGGTGATGACGATGGCGGCACACAGGTTCTCCCACGCGCAGAGCTGGCCGCCAGCCGAGAGGCCGCCGTGCTCCATGGCGTGCTCAGCGCGACCCTCGTACAGCAGCGCCCAGTCGCCAGTCGTGCTCCTCTCGCTGCTGCTCACGCTCACCGTGTCCAGGGAAGGAGGCCGGGGTGGCGGCCCGAGGGGGATGGGGCGAGCAGCGGCGGCGCCGTGTGCAGTGAAGGAGGCCGGGGTGGCAGCGCGAGGGGGATGGGGCGAGCAGCGGCGGCGGCAAGCTCCGCGACGGGAAAGGAAGGGGGAGGAGAACCAGACGAAAGCGCGGCGGCTGCGGCAAGAGAGGGGCGCGCGGTGGGGATAGCGGCTAGGGTTTCACCCAATCGCGAGTGCTCTTCTCCATACGCATAGGCAAGCCACTCACGGAATGGCACGCAAGTGCCCTTACGTGAAATCCCGCAAATACCCTTGGCAAGCCATCGAAACTACAGGCGGTGGCACAACCCCTTGGCCCATTGAAACCAGCACCGGTCACAGCAACGTCCAAAGGGAATGACAGAAGCGGCCCACCCCGCCAGGGCCCCGTCTGTCAGCGAGATTTCGGATGGTAGAACGGGTGTAAACACATGGGCACTATTCATTGCTAGTCACATCAACTCGGATCCAACGGCCAGGATCAGTTCATCTCAAGATCCGACGGCCCGGATCAGTTTGGACACCTAATCCGACGGCCCAGAATCCAGACGCCCTGAGAGAGCTCCATACATGTCTAGACTCTAACAATGGGATGGCAGCATATTATATTAGCATGTGGAGCGGTGGTGGAGGTCAAAAAGAACACATGCATGCAAAAGGAATCTAGTCAATGCACCAGATAATATTGCTATCTCTATAGCTAATAAAATAAGTGCATTACATAAGGTTGACATGCAGGTCATTAAAGTGCAATCATATGGCTCCAGCCATCATGCCGAATCATGACACGCAGGTCATGTTAATTAATTTACATCATATAGCCATCTCATACATAATCAAATTATTATGAACACTGCTATACCACATCACATGCACATGCAAACCATCCTGCAAAACCAAGTTAGACGCCTCTAATCGGTTCATGCAAAATTTTATTTTACGTGGCTTCTAAGGTTTCGAAACAAACCGAAGCTACCAACGTCCATCATCAAGCATGATAATCCAAGTCGCTAGATTAACATTGCGGGGTGTATGAAACACGAGATAATAAAATCTCGAGCCCCATACTAAACTTCGTCATACGCGTGACCCCCGTGCAGATCATATCTGCATTGCCCTTTCGTCTGCGAAATTTCATCTTTCTTTTTAACTACGGTGGAATTCAAAGAACTGTTAGCACTTCGTTGATCAATCAAGATCGCGGATTGCCAGAACTTTGAAACTCCACCATACCGTTATCAAGATCAGAAATATGCAAATTCCAGGGAAGCAACAAGAACATCGGGTAACAGATTTCATCTGCTACCCGCACAAATAATTTTCAGCAATAGAACACATCTACTACCTAATTATATTGTGCAACACCCATACATCTCTATGTATTCTAGATCGCAACCTGCATCTACGCATAGCACGGCTCTTGATGCCACTGTAGGGTAACGCAGCAGAAATCAAAAAAATTCCGACCTACGCACCAGCCCAGGACCACTATGGAGACTGCATACAAGGTTTGATCATTATCGTTACCGACTTGTAGCGCAGCGGAAGTAGAGTCGACGACGATCGGCGGTGCAGATCCCCGCAGCTAGGATTTTACAACCTCCCAACCGCGAGGATGTATACCCTCATCTGCCCCGCGGACAGCCCTCCGGGAGGCGGTCACACAGTCCCCCGGACGGTGTCGCGGACAGCCCTTCGGGAGGACCTCCGAAACTCAGACTGTCACTCGGACAGCCCTTCGGGAGGACCTCCAAAACTCGGACGGTCACACGGACAGCCCTTCGGGAGGCACTCTCGAACTAAGACCGAAACTACGATCTCTCTACAGAGTTGCACACATACGGTGTCATCTATCCGGCAGGGCTTCGCCGTCCAGAACTAGTTCCCACCGGAACCCAGACAGCCTTTCGGCTCTACGAAACTATTTCGCTGGGAGGGAGAGAGAAGCCAGAAATGTCATGGCATTTGTATGTGAGAAGGAGTGAGTGTGGAGGCAGCCCCTCCACCTCTATTTATAGGAAATCCAAGGGGTAGGGTTGCTTGGCACCCAAGCCTTCTAGAAACCTTTTGGGAAAATATCCCAAAAGGTGACTTTTCCATAAATATCCCAAAAAGCACTTTCACTATTCACGACGACATTTTTCAGCGTCTGATCGAACTGAAAATATTCATGTGGGCTTAGAACATTTCCAGTACCCACCAAAATAATTTTCAACGCGAGCCGGAACAATTCCGGTTTTGTGATTTTCATCTGCGAAAAGCATCTGAAGCGGTTCCGGCAGCTCCGGAACATTTCCGGTTTTCATCCCGGAAAATTCCAGAAAGTTTCCAGAACGATTCTGGCACCCTCCAAGAATTATCAGGCATGTGCCGAAACCATTTTGACTTTATGGTGCACTCCGAAACAACTTTTCGGTTTTAGTGATTTTCATCTGTGAAAAGCAACTAAAGCGGTTCCGGCAGTCCGGAACATTTCCGGTTTTTGTCTCTGAAAAATCTCAGAAGTTACCGGAACAATTCTGGTACCTTCCAATAATTTCCAGGCATGTGCCGAAACCAATTTGACTTTATGGAATACCCTGAAACAACTTTTCAGTTTCACCGGAACTATTCCGATATCCTCTCCGGAACGTTTCCGTTTCGCCCGAAACTTTTTCGGTGATTTTCTCTCAGACTCCCCGTCTAGTATTCAGCAGATAGATGACCCTTAAGCGTGTGACCCTATAGGTTCAGTGAAGCATAGACATGACCCGGAACCCCTTCCGATCAATGATCAACATCGGAGCCGTGGACACCCATATTGACCCCTATACCCACACGAATGAATATTCGAGTGAACCTCCAGTTGCCGTGTGCTATTCCTGTTGCTTCGCGATATGTTACAAATACCCGAGGTGAGACATGTAGGCATCCCCGTGGATCAACAACTTGTCCACTATGCCAGTTACCTCGTTACCGGTATTGTTCTCTTTTCTCGTTCCCGTGTTCCGGCATCCCCGTGATCAAATCACAAAGTGTCTGGCCAGACGATGATGGATACCGTAACACCGAGAGGGCCCAGAGATATCTCTCCATCGTCGGAGGAGCAAATCCCAATCTTGAGCTATCAAGTTACTTGACATACTTTTCCATGAACCCGTAAGCCGCCGTAATAGCCACCCATTTATGGATGACGTTTAACAAACCCCAAAGTTCATGAAGCAAGCATGAAGAAACTCGATACTCTCATGGTCTAAGGAATCATGCAAACATTAACCATCTCTGTGTTATTAACCATTAACTAATGACGAATGTATCTCATAGCATAACATCAATTCGGGTCGATTCAACACAAGTGTTCTACCAACAATTGTGCCCTCAAAATTGCCGGCATAGTCATGCCCATGATCAGGAAAACAGGATCATCATGCAATACTTGAGCCAGTCATAGAGGCTTGACTAGGAATACTTTTTACCGTTTATTATCCCACACGTGCACATGAGTTTCCCTCCAAGCCTCGTTTTATTTGCAGACTCGAGAATCATGGCAGTTATAGCATGGAACATAAACATAATTATGAACAGGGAGATAATCAATAACATTTATTATTGCCTCTAGGGCATATCTCCTACACCAATCACTCGTTGTAAGTCTTCAAGGTAGACTTTCAAAATCTTCATATACTTGTTCACCGGCATGCCACAATTACTCTTGGGTGCTCAGAACATGACGCCTAACCGTCTGGAAGAATGACAGTCTTCAAAGGTAATAAGCGTCGGATCACACAGATCAACTTCTTCAGTGATGCTCAATCACTTTGGCTCTGGTTGGGTTTTTCCTCACTTGGGTTCTCACAAAGTCGTCAGAGGAAGGGTTGCTCTCAAATGACAAGTGTCAATCTCTCTGTAGAGCAGCCAACCAACTAGTGGTTCTGGGGGCGGCTATTTATAGCCGGTGGGCAACTCGACATGAAATGTCATTAATGTCCTTCTCAGACACGACCGTTGTCAGGATAAGAATCCACTCGACAGCTGGCACGCGGCACAACAACGGTCGAAAAATTAAACTCTCGATTTCGTCGGGGCACTCAATTTCCTCACGATAGACAGATCGCACTGGCGAAATCCTAACTCCTCAGTCTGACCTAATTCGTCAGCGACCAGGTGAACTGCGTCACTGTCGCTAGCAAATTCGTCAGCTGTTCCGGAGGTTTCCAATTGCTTCACTCGAAGCGGCTGTAGTATGTATAGGTTTGAGCATCGCTTTGAAGTATAATAAATATTTCACCTAGACCCCCTTTGACAGTACGGTTTTTCCTATGACTCAAATAAGAAGAAAATGAAACTAAGAAAACAAGTCTTCAAGGTTCAAAGTCTTCACATCAATTTCTTCACAGGCCGCACCAAATTCTTCACTTGAAGAAATACATTTTTAGGGGTCGACTTCCGTGGGTTAAACCAAATCTTCAGGGACTATTTCACTTGTGTATACTCACAAACACATTAGTCCCTTAACCTATTTGTCTTAAATACTTCAAAACAATTAAGGGGGCACTTGATGCACTTACAATTTGCGACAAGATTTATAGTCTACATTTTATTTTTCTGATTGCATACATATAATCGATGCCGATTTCTGTATCACTTTTGTTAGATATATGAGAGAAAAATATTCCAACGATGTCGCATGCACCACATTTTTTTTGCATGATGCTGCACGGCCTACTAAAATACGACCGTTTATACGCCTCTCGCTTTCTTCCTTCCGTATTCATTGCAAAATCAGGAGCAGAGAGGCCCAGCGGGTGAGCGTACAGCCGCCGATGCGCCCGACAGGCAGCCGCGCGGCCGAGCGAAGAGACCAAGAGGACGGCGACGGGTCTTCCCCGTGCTGCCTATCGGGCCGGCCAGGGCGCCACCTCAGCCGGTGCATGCATCGGCGCCGCGATGTCCGTCAATCGGGTCGTAATCATCTTGGCACAATGCAGCACGCGGTTCTATCGATCAGCATCACGAGCTTATTGATTGGAGCAGCGCGTCAGGAGCCCACGAGGGCTACGTACGAATCATGCAATCGTGGATATGGAGTTTTTTTTTTACATCAACGGTGGATATGGAGTTTTTTTTTACATCAACGGTGGATATGGAGTTTGCATACAAAGGGTGCCACCAAAATACACTTCCCACCGATACCGATGATAGGTACTCCCTCCGTTTTAAAATGATTGAAGTTCTCGGATTTTTTTAAGTCAAACTCAGTAAAGTTTGACCAAATGTATAGAAAATCCACAAAGATCTACAACATATATATATATATATATATATACTTTATATAGTGAATCTGATGAAGTAAATTTGATTTTGTAGATGTTAATATATTTTTATATAGACTTGGTCAAATTGATGAAGTTTGACTTAGGAGAATTCTAGAACTTCAATTATTTCAAAACAGAGGGAGCAAGGACGAGAGTCGACCCCGGACTGATTTACCTAGACACAATCTGTTATGTTATTATCCTAACTCTCATAGACCACTTACCTCATCGTACTATCAAAATAGGTGTAACATCCCTGTGTAATAAGCTACAGTGATCCTTAATGATTATGCTAAGTCACCTGATTTGCAATGCTTGACCACAGTGGATTCATATCTCATTTCAAACTCCATCACTGAATTCAATTCAAATTGTAAGTGAAATTTGAAGTTGCACAAACTTGGTTGCAAAATAGTCCATCATTTAGCAAATATTCCATAGCAATTATTTGCTAAGGAAAACAACATCACTTATTTGCTTAATTGGGCTTTAGCAATTAAAACAGTGCCAAATCAGCATATTTAAATGCTTTTCCATTTATGCAAAATTCGAACAACTTCAAATACTTCCTAAACTTTTTATGACAGTGCCAAATATTGCAATATAAATATGTGGCCAAGTTGCATATTTTACAAAACTCATCTGATACTAAAAAGAAATGCAAAACAGAAAGGAATAAAGAAAACAGAAAAGAATCGGAAAAAGAAAAGAGAAAGGCCACTGTGCACTGGGCCTTAGTGCACAGTGCGTGGCCCAGCCCGCTCCCCCGTCGTCTCCCTCCTCTCTCCTCCCCGTGTCAGCCCCGCGCGCGCGCGACCGACGCCGGACGCCGTTGCCGCCGAGCCACCTCGCCGCTCCGCGTCGCTACAGGCGTCGGGAGGGGATAAGAACGCCAGCGCCGACGCCTCGGGATAGCCCCTGGTCCTTATCCCCGTCTCCCCTTGCCTCCATCGCTCGTTCCCGAGCTCGCCCGACGCCGTCGACGCCATGGCCTCCTCGCCCACGTAGCCACCGTCGCCCTCGCCGCCCGAAACCTTGCCCGTCAGCTCCGCCGTCGTCCGCCGCGTCGACTGCTGCAACCCAACGGAGCTGGCAGCCCCTGCATCGTCGGGATCGAGCCGTCGTCTACCTCGGGACCCGCCGGCGTTCGTCATCAAGCCCGTCGACGCTGCTGCTCCTAAGCCACCAACGGGCCTACGTGCGCCTTCCCGGTGAGCTGCCGCTCCTTTCCCCTCTTTTAGTGCTGCTTCCCGTCGCCCGTAGCCGTAGCTGCCGTCGTGCCGAGCTCGCCGCCGTTGCCTCGCCTCACCATCGCGGCCACAGCCATCGCAGCTCCCGTCCGGGCACGGCATCGTGCTCCTGGTGCTTCCAGGAGCCCAGCAAGCACATGCGCGCGCCTCCCCGTGCTCTTTAGCATCGATCCCGAGCTCGACCGAACTTCGGCGTCCGCCTCGGTGGTCGCCGCCGTCGCTACGCGCCCCCTCCGGCCAAACCGTCACGGCAGATCGACGCGCCGCACTCCGCTCATTCGAACGCGCCCTCGCGCACTCCAAATGATGCCCTGTGGGTGAATTCCGATGCCGGCCCGAGCTCCTCCGCCGCGTTTTGTGGTCGTCGGTGTTTAAACGTCGGTGGTCTGACGTGGCGCGGCCATGAGGCCCACCCTGGGTCACTGCCAGTGGGTCCCGTGGGCCCCGTTGACTCCGTTGACCGGGTCAACGTGCTGACTGTGCAGCTCCAGTCACTGACATGTAGGCCCCACAGTAATAATTAATTGTTTTGCTAATTCAAATTAATCTGTTAACTAATGTGTCACTGACAAGTGGGTCCCACTAGCTAATTAACTTAATTAGTTAAATTAAAACTCTGTTAAACTGCTCTGTCTATGACATGTGTGCCCCCTTGGTCAGTTTGACCAGGTCAACAGTCAACTCAGTTGACTGCTGACTAGGCTGCTGACTAGGCACTAGCCCCACCTGTCATCCACTGTGGGCTACTGTGGCTAGCCCACAGTGGGTGTAAAAGGTTCCTGCACTGTTTAAAATTTGAATTAAATTTAATTCCAGGATTTTCAGAATATAGTTAAAACTTTGAAAAATCATATAAAATAATCCGTAACTCGGATGAAAATGTTTTCTATATGAAAAATAATCAGAAAAATAAGACGAATCCGAATATGCATCCATATACCTGCCACACCCCTACAACACTGCAAACATGGAACCTTCCCCTCCGGATCGCCTGTCCGATAATTGCCTAAAGTCGGGAAAATATTCCAGATATTTTCCCGCTCCGTCTGTAACGCTTAGCACCGCATTTGGTCACCCCCAGCACAGCATATTGCCATGTCATGACTTGTGATGCATTTGTTTGCTTTATATTTACTGTTTCTTCCCCCTCTTCTCTCCGGTAGACCCCGAGACTGCTGTTGACCCCGATTACGACTATGTCGTCGACGACCCGTCCTTCTCAGCAGAGCTTTCAGGCAAGCCAAACCCCCTTGATCATTCCTATATCGCCCATTCTTTCTCTACCGTGCTTGTATTAGATTTAGCTATTGTTATTCGATAGCTCCTATTCTGATGCATAGCCTGATTTTGTAACCTGCTGTTGATACTTTACCTGTTGTCCTATATGCTTAGTATAGGCTGGTTAGTGATCCATCAGAGGCCCTCCACCCTTGTCCGTGTTGCCAGGCTTTACTATCGGAAGATTCGATCAATGTGATTGATGTACAGAGACCGAACACACTACCAGCACCCCCCTTAGTTGTACGACTCTGTAGAGCTACTATCGAGTACCGAGGGTGATTCCTCTTTCACCACCTCCGATGATGCCTCTGTCGTGCAGCCCCTCAAGTGTGAACCCATTGAGGGTGATTCCTCCAAGTTCACCTTGACGGTTACATCGAGTGGGAATCCATCGAGGGTGATTCCTCGGATTTCCCCCTTGATGTTACGGACACACTGTTACCTTACACTATTCCCGATTTACTGTTACTGCGGGACTGTAGGGACAGGCGGTACCACCCCGGTAGAGGTGGACCTGAGTTCCCGACAGTCTCTGGATAAGTCGGGTTGACCAGGAGGGTACCCGTGAGATAATTACGCGGCACGGCCGGGCAGGCAGAGACCGCCCTAGAGAGGGATGGGCCTGGCCCTTGCCGTAAGTCCGCGAGACGGGGCGACAGGATCACTGATCGTCACCGCGAGCTCCCAACACACTAATGGGTTTAGATATGTGATCTGAGTAGGCATCTGGCCTTTTCGCACTAACCACCACGCGGGATAAGTTATGGGCACTCGGCGTCGTACGATTCTCCCGAAAGCTCTCCAGATGTCATAGTTCAGATATGCGGGCTGATTGTTGGGGTTGGACGGTAACCGCCTGCGCTTGTATAAGGAGGTGGGTCTGCTCCTCGGCCAGTCGCGCAACGCGCAGGAGTGCTTAGGACGATTGGCCCATGACCCCTTCGCACTTAGGATGTAGACCGGTATGCTGACCTCTTTGTTGAGCCTAGGTAGGACTAAGGCGTGTCGTTTATCCGAGGCCGGGCATTACCCAGGAAAAGTGTGTCCGGCCAGAGTTAATCGAGCGTGTTGGGTAAGTTGGTGCACCCCTGCAGGGAAGTTATCTATTCGAATAGCCGTGTCCACGATAATAGGATGCTCGGAGTTGTATCCCGATCTACTACAACTAGAACTGGATACACATGACACTAAACTGATATGATGGCTCCGGGATCGCTTTCTCGCAGGTAGTCGAGGAAGGATCTCTGGGCATTACTAATATATATTTGTTACTACATGTTATGTTATTCTACTCTCTTCTGTTGCTGCAAGATGCTAGTCTTCGATAGGCTAGGCCTTCCCCTCAATTCTGGCATTTCTGCAGTATAGTCCACAGATACAGCCCCTTCCCTTTGATACCGATGCATACTTAGCATAGATCTGATGTAAGTCTTCTGAGTACTTTGGATGAGTACTCACGGTTGCTTTGCTACCCTTTCCCCCTACCCGATTGCTGCGATCAGATGACGGAGCCCCGGAGTCAGCTGATCCCGCCGATGAGTACTACTATCCCGCCGATGACCAGGAGTAGATAGGAGGCTCCCAGGCAGGAGGCTTGCGCCTTTTTCGATCTAGATGTCGTTGTTTTGCTCAGCCTTGTTAAGGCAAACTTGTTTAGTTATGTCTGTACTCAGAGGATGTTGCTTCCGCTAACGCTTGTACTCGAGCTTATGTATTCGAGCCCTCGAGGCCCCTGGCTTGTAATATAAAGCTTGTATGACTTTTAACTTGTGTCTTGAGTTGTGTTGTGATATCTTCCCGTGAGTCTCTGATCTTGATCGTGTGCATTTGTGTGTATGATTAGTGCACGATTGAGTCGGGGGCGTCACAAGTTGGTATCAGAGCCGACTGCCTGTAGGAAGCCCCTTTCCAACTCCTTGGTCGAAGTTGAGTCTAGTCTTTGAAAAACTATTTTACTAACATTTTTGTGTGGGTTACGGGCCCACATCGCAAATGGTTGGGATTAGGATCTTTTATTCCTCTCCTTTACTCTGGGATTCCGATCTCTCTTCTATTCGGGTTAAAGATTTTACTAACTCTAACATTAGGTTCTCGTGATCACATCAACCCGGAGAGCTGCCTTATCTGCAACTATTCCTTTGAATGTATGATGTACGATTCACATACTGTCATTTGACAACAATGAACTCCTTGAACTTAAGGAGGAAATCGACAAATCACTTCGTAAGGGTTTCATTCGTCCCAGTTCCTCTGCTTGGGGAGCACCTTCTCTCTTTGTCAAGAAGAAGGATGGTACAAACCGGTTGGTCCAAGATTACCGGCCTATCAACCAGGCAACCATGCAGAATAAGTATCCGCTTCCACGGATCAACGATCTGTATGATCAACTTGCTGGTTCCTCAGTATTCTCTAAACTCAATCTGAGGTTGGGTTACCACCAGATCCGAGTTTGTGAAGAGGATATTCCGAAGACCGCTTTCGTTACTCGATATGGTTCATACGAGTACACCGTCATGTCTTTCGGCTTAACCAATGCTCCAGCAATGTTCTCTCGTTTGATGAACTATATCTTCAAGGAATACCTCGACAAGTTCGTCGTGGTTTATCTGGATGATTGATGTCTACTACACAACTTGTTCTTGTAGACTCGTGTTGGGCCTCCAAGCTCAGAGGTTTGTAGGACAGTAGCAATTTTCCCTCAAGTGGACGACCTAAGGTTTATGATTATCAATCCGTGGGAGGCGTAGGATGAAGATGGTCTCTCTCAAACAACCGTGCAACCAAATAACAAAGAGTCTCTTGTGTCCCCAACACTCCCAATACAATGGTAAATTGTATAGGTGCACTAGTTCAGCGAAGAGATAGTGATACAAGTGTAGTATGGATAGTAGATATAGGTTTTTGTAGTGCGAACAATAAAAAACAGCAAGGTAGCAAGTAACAAAAGTGAGCATAAACGGTATTGCAATGCTTAGAAACAAGGCCTAGGGTTCATACTTTCGCTAGTGCAATCTCTCAACAATGCTAATAATATTGGATCATATAACAATCCCTCAACGTGCGATAAAGAATCACTCCAAAGTTCCTATTAGCGGAGAACATAAGATAGAAATTGTTTGTAGGGTACGAAATCACCTCAAAGTTATCCTTTCCGATCGATTTATTGAGCCATTCCTATAATTGTCACAAACAGCCCTAGAGTTCGTACTAAAATAACACCATATGATACACATCAACCAACTCTAATGTCACCTAGATACTCCAACATCACCACAAGTATCCGTGAGTTGATTATATGATATGCATCAAACAATTTCATAATCATAATATTCAATCCACACAAAGAACTTCAAGGAGCACCCCAAAGTTTCTATAGGAGAAAAGATAATGAAAACGTGCATCAACCCCTATGCATAGATTACCCCAATGTCACCGCGGGAATCCGCGAGTTGAGTGCCAAAACATATATCAAGTGAATCAATATAATACCCCATTGTCACCACGGGTATTCATATGCAAGACATACATCAAATGTTCTCAAATATGAAATATTCAATCCGACAATAACGAAACCGCAAAGGTAAAAGATTCGATTCATCACAACAAGGATAGAGAGGGAAGAAACACCATATGATCCAACTATATTAACAAAGCTCGCGATACATCAAGATCATGCCAAATCAAGAACACGAGAGAGAGAGAGAGATCAAACACATAGCTACTAGGACATACCCTCAGCCCCGAGGGTGAACTACTCCCTCCTTGTCATGGAGACCGCCGGGATGATGAGGATGGCCTCCGGTGATGATTCCTCCCTCTGGCAGGGTGCCGGAAAAGGGCTGTAGATTAGATCGTGGAGGTACAGAGGCTTGTGGTGGCGTAAAAACTCATCTAGGTTAACTTTTCGGGGGTTTCTAAATATATATGATTTTTCAGCGTTGGAATCACGTGAAGAGGGGCCACAGGGGACCCACGAGGCACCAGGGCGCGCTTGGGGGGACAGGCACGCCCAGGTGGCTCGCGGGGCCCCTGTGGCTCTTCTGCTGCTCCTCTGAAGCTTCCTGGGTCTGTTTCCTTCCAGAAAAAATCATCAAAAAGTTTCGCTGCATTTGGACTTCGTTTGATATGGATTTTCTGGAAAACCAAAAACAAGCAGAAAACAGCAACTGGCACTGGGCACTATGTCAATATGTTAGTACATAAAAATCATATAAAAGTCATATAAAAGTGCACCAAAATCATACAAAACTATAATAAACATGGCATGAATACTTCATAAATTATAGATACGTTGGAGACGTATCAGCATCCCCAAGCTTAATTCCTGCTCGTCCTCGAGTAGGTAAATGATAAAAGAAATAATTTATGAAGTGTGAATGCTAGCATAGTGCATAAGTTTGATCAATGATAGTTTCAATCACTTTTCCTAGCATCATAACAACAACTTTTTCTCATAAAACTCATCATGATAAAGTAGCAATCCATTCACATGTTATGGTTCAAACAATGCATTCTCTTGAAACTTAACAATCTATGTTGTTAGTCACCAAACAATTGCAATTCAACTTAATTTCAACAATGTCTAAGTAAGAGCTCCACATACTCAATTATCATATAGTCTTCTATGATTGCTAGTACTCAAAGCATATTTTTAGAACAAATGGCATCCATCGAACACAGAGAAAGATAGGGGCTTAGTGTTTCGCCTCCCAACTTATTTATCATAGAGATAATTGTCAACAATAATAATTCATGATCAAATATATTTGACTGGCCATATGTGCCTGGATCTTTCCCCACCACATGATGCTTGCCAACTAGAGAATAATTAAGGTTGAAGTGAGAATGAATACTTATTGACTCTTGCATAAAGGTAAATTCATAAAAGTAAATACATAAAAGTAAAAGATAGGCCCTTCGCAGAGGGAAGCAGAGGTTGTCATGCGCTTTTTATTTTTGTATGCACAAGCCCTTAATGCAAAGGAACGTCACGTTATATTGCCCCTTGTGATAGCAACCTTTATTATGCAGTCCGTCGCTTTTATTTCTTTACCATCACAAGTTCGTACAACGCTTATTTTCCCTTGCAATAAAAGATCATACATATTTTAGGAGCAATTTTTATTGCTTTTTGCACCGATGACAACTTACTTGAAGGATCTTATTCAATCCATAGGTAGGTATGGTGGACACTCATGGCAAGAAACTGGGTTTAAGGGTTTTTGGATGCACAAGTAGTATCTCTACTTAGTACGAATTTTTGGCTAGCAAAAGATCCTAAGCAAGC
The DNA here is from genome assembly GCA_039707655.1 of Elymus sibiricus. Taxonomy (NCBI): domain Eukaryota; kingdom Viridiplantae; phylum Streptophyta; class Magnoliopsida; order Poales; family Poaceae; genus Elymus; species Elymus sibiricus. The sequence continues at coordinate 130,225,331 of CM077676.1, read as the reverse complement.
ACCACATGTTGGAGAATCCATAACAATATAACTTCTATGCAAATATACCCAAACATAACTCATTACGTTGTCTTCCTTGTCCAACTTCAACTAATTTGCTCAAGTTTGAAAATAATTAATGGGTATTCACAATCATAAAAGATGTCCAAGATAATATATTTATATGTGAAAGTTCTCTTCCTTATACTAATCATTCATGAATTGCTTGTATGACCAATATTGTGATTGTCAAGCTTCAATAGATTTCACTTTCTAACCCAAATGTGAAACTACTACTAGACATGATACAAGCATATGAAGCACATATAATTTCAACTTTATGATATTCAATTTATTCAACAATTTACTCACAGGATATAAGTGAAGAACAAGAGTAAATGACAAACTACTCCAAAAAGATATAAGTGAAGACCAAATGAGTAGTTAAGTAAATAGGTAGCTATGTGAGGACTCTTTCTCATTTAAAATTTCAGATCTTGATAATTTTATTCAAACAAAACAAAAATAAAAGGACACTCCAATAATAGCACATATCATATGAACAAGTAAAAACTTAGGCTAACCGATAGGTGTTGATAAAGAAAGGTGGGATGCCTAACGGGGCATCCCCAAGCTTAGTTGCTTGAGACTTCTTGAAATATTAATTTGGGATGCCTTGGGCATCCCCAAGCTTGAGCTCTTGTGTCTCCTTAATTCCTCTCATATCATGGCTTCTCCTAAATCTTTAAAAACTTCATCCACACAAAACTCAACAAGAACTCGTGAGATAAGTTAGTATCAATCAACTCAAAACCCTAAAATTCTCTACTGTAGCAAATCACAAAAATTATAATTAAACATTGCATACTAAATGCCTCTTCATATTTAATACTCCTATTCACAAATAGAAACATTAAACACGCAAACATATGCAAACAATGCAACTATAACAGCAATCTGCCAAAACAGAACAGTCTGTAAAAGGGGAATAAGAATCCATACTTACCTAACTCCAAAAATTCTGAAAAATTACCACGTGACAGATAACTCATGCATGCTTACCGTGTAAAAATATCAGATTTTTATCATGTTCTAAATATTCAGGAATATTCTGAACATAACAGAAAACTTTCTGTTTTCAAACAGCAACACATAAACTTGCAAACTGAGCATGGTAAAGGCTTATAATTGGCATTTTATTGAACTAAAAGATACAAAACATGATTATTGATAACATCAAGCAAATATTAACAGAAGAAAATGACGCTCCAAGCAAAACTCATATTATGTGACGAATAAAAATATAGCTCCAAGTGAGGTTACCAATAGTGTTGAAGACGAAAGAAGGGATGCCTTTCGGGGCATCCCCAAGCTTAGACGCTTGAGTCTTCCTTGATTATTACCTTGGGGTGCCTTGGGAATCCCCAAGCTTAGGGTCTTGACACTCCTTATTCTCCTCATATCGATATCTCATCCAAAACTTGAAAACCTCAATCACGCAACACTTAACGGAACTTGGTGAGATAGGTTAGTATGATAAAAAATAAATCATCCACTTAGGTACTGTCAAGACAAGATTCATAATTGTTCTCACATAATTCCTACTGTAGTCTATTATTTCCACAATTTATATTGCTCAATATAAGCTATGGAAACACTAAAACAAGCAAACTATGCATCAAAAACAGAATCTGTCAAAAACAGAACAGCATGTAGTGAGTGATTTAAAAACCATACTTATGTACCTCCAAAAATTCTGAAAAATTAGTACAACTTAAAAAATTTGTAGCCCAATGCTCTGTAAAAATTTCAGAATTTTCTCACGCTCCAGTACAGAACAGAAATTCCAGCACTAGACGCAAAAGTTTCTGTTTTTTCACAGAATCAAATCAACAAGTATCCACACTATCCCAAAGGCTTTACTTGGCACATTATTGAAAGAAAACATATAAAACATGATTACTACAGTAGCTTAACCATGTGAACACACAAAAACAGTAGGTATAAATATTGGGTTGTCTCCCAACAAGCGCTTTTCTTTAATGCCTTTTTAGCCAGGCATGATGATTTTAATGATGCTCACATAAAAGATAAGAATTGAAACACGAAGAGAGCATCATGAATCATATGGCAAGCTCATTTAAGTCTAACCCACTTCCTTTGCATAGGGATTTTGTGAGCAAACAATTTATGGGAGCAAAAATCAACTAGCATAGGAAGGCAAAACAAGTGCAACTTCAAAACTTTCAACACATAGAGAGGAAACTTAATATTATTGCAACACCTACAAGCATATGATCGTCTCTCATAATAATTTTCAGTAGCATCATGAAGGAATTCAACAATATAAGTTTCACATAGAGCATTCTTTTCATGATCCATAAGCATAGAAATTTTATTACTCTCCACATAAACAATTTTCTTCTCATGAATAGTAGTGGGAGCAAACTCAACAAAATAGTTATCATGAGATACTTGATTGGCATAATCCAATTGGAAATTAAAATCATGATGACAAGTTTCATGGTTATCATTATTCTTTATAGCATACATGTCATCACAATAATCATCGTAGATAGCAACTTTGTTGTCATAATCAATTGAAACCTCTTCCAAAATAGTGGATTCATCATTAAATAAATTCATGACCTCTCCAAATCCACTTTCATCAATATAATCATCATAAATAGGAGGCATGTTGTTAACATAATAAATTTTCTCATCAAAACTTGGGGGACTGAAAATATCATCTTCGTCAAACATAGCATCCCCAAGCTTGTAGCTTTCCATATCATTAGCATCATGGATATTCAAAGAATTCATACTAACAACATTGCAATCCTGCTCATCATTCAAAGATTTTATGCCAAACATTTTATTGAATTCTTCTTCTATCAATTGAGCACAATTTTCCGATCTGTCATTTTCAAGAAAGACATTATAAAGATGAATAATATGAGGCAACCTCAATTCCATATTTTTTTATAGTTTTCTTTTATAAACCAAACTAGTGATAAAACATGAAACTAAAAGATTCGATTGCAAGATCTAAAGATATACCTTCAAGCACTCACCTCCCCGGCAACGGCGCCAGAAAAGAGCTTGATGTCTACTACACAACTTGTTCTTGTAGACTCGTGTTGGGCCTCCAAGCTCAGAGGTTTGTAGGACAGTAGCAATTTTCCCTCAAGTGGATGACCTAAGGTTTATCAATCCGTGGGAGGCGTAGGATGAAGATGGTCTCTCTCAAACAACCCTGCAACCAAATAACAAAGAGTCTCTTGTGTCCCCAACACACCCAATACAATGGTAAATTGTATAGGTGCACTAGTTCGGCGAAGAGATGGTGATACAAGTGTAGTATGGATAGTAGATATAGGTTTTTGTAGTGCGAACAATAAAAAACAGCAAGGTAGCAAGTAACAAAAGTGAGCATAAACGGTATTGCAATGCTTAGAAACAAGGCCTAGGGTTCATACTTTCGCTAGTGCAATCTCTCAACAATGCTAATATAATTGGATCATATAACAATCCCTCAACGTGCGATAAAGAATCACTCCAAAGTTCCTATTAGCGGAGAGCATAAGATAGAAATTGTTTGTAGGGTACGAAACCACCTCAAAGTTATCCTTTCCGATCGATCTATTGAGTCATTCCTATAATTGTCACAAACAGCCCTAGAGTTCGTACTAAAATAACACCATATGATACACATCAACCAACTCTAATGTCACCTAGATACTCCAATGTCACCACAAGTATCCGTGAGTTGATTATACGATATGCATCAAACAACTTCATAATCATAATATTCAATCCACACAAAGAACTTCAAGGAGCACCCCAAAGTTTCTATCGGAGAAAAGATAATGAAAACGTGCATCAACCCCTATGCATAGATTACCCCAATGTCACCGCGGGAATCCGCGAGTTGAGTGCCAAAACATATATCAAGTGAATCAATATAATACCCCATTGTCACCACGGGTATTCATATGCAAGACATACATCAAGTGTTCTCAAATCTGAAATATTCAATCCGACAATAACGAAACCGCAAAGGGAAAAGATTCGATTCATCACAACAAGGATAGAGAGGGAAGAAACACCATATGATCCAACTATATTAACAAAGCTCGCGATACATCAAGATCGTGCCAAATCAAGAACACGAGAGAGAGAGAGAGAGAGATCAAACACATAGCTACTAGTACATACCCTCAGCCCCGAGGGTGAACTACTCCCTCCTCGTCATGGAGACCGCCGGGATGATGAGGATGGCCTCCGGTGATGATTCCCCCCTCCGACAGGGTGCCGGAAAAGGGCTGTAGATTAGATCGTGGAGGTATAGAGGCTTGTGGCGGCGTAAAAACTCATCTAGGTTAACTTTTCGGGGGTTTCTGAATATATATGATGCGCCTGGGGGGGGGGGGCAGGCGCGCCCAGGTGGCTCGTGGGGCCCCTGTGGCTCTTCTGCTGCTCCTCCGAAGCTTCCTGGGTCTGTTTCCTTCCAGAAAAAATCGTTAAAAAGTTTTGCTGCATTTGGACTTCGTTTGATATGGATTTTCTGGAAAACCAAAAACAAGCACAAAACAGGAACTGGCACTAGGTCAATATGTTAGTCCATAAAAATCATATAAAAGTGCACCAAAATCATACAAAACTATAATAAACATGGCATGAATACTTCATAAATTATAGATATGTTGGAGACGATGATATCCTTGTGTATTTCAAGAATAAAGAAGTACCTGCTGAACATCTTCGTCTTGTACTGGAAAAGCTTCGAGAGCATCAGCTATATGCCAAATATTCCAAGTGTGAATTCTGGTTATCCGAAGTGACCTACCTTGGTCATGTGATTTCTAATGATGGTATTGCTGTCAACCCAGAGCGAGTTCAGGCTATTCTTGACTGGACTCCTCCGAAGAATGTTAAGCAAGTCAGAAGTTTTCTCGGACTCGCCAGCTATTGCCGCCGTTTTGTCGAGAACTTCTCCAAGATTGCCAAACCTTTGACTGATTTACTTCACAAGGGCATTAAGTTTGAGTGGACAGAAAAATGTCAGGAAAGTTTCCAAACACTCAAGGACAAGCTGACATCTGCTCCAGTGATTGCCCCTCCAGATTCTCGCAAGGAATTCGTCATTTATTGCGACGCATCCCGTCAAGGATTAGGCTGTGTCCTAATGCAAGAGCGCAAAGTGATTGTTTATGCCTCACGACAGTTGCGTCCTCATGAAGAGAACTACCCAGTTCATGATCTTGAACTTGCTACAGTTATATATGCACTGAAGTTGTGGCGACATTACCTTCTCGGTAATCATTGCGAGATCTACACTGATCATCAAAGTCTAAAATATCTATTTACTCAGCCAGACTTGAATCTCTGTCAACAAAGATGGATGGAAACAATTACAGACTATGACCGTGGTATTCCATATACCCCTGGTAAGGCTAATGTTATGGCCGATGCTTTGAGCCGCAAGTCTTATTACAACAACCTCATGGTTCAGCAAGCTCAACCCCTTCTTTATGAGGAACTTTGCAAAATGAACCTCCACATTGTTCCACAGGGTTCTCTCAATACCCTTGTCTTGGAACCAACTCTCGAGCAATCTATCAAGACTGCGCAGAGGAATGACACTGAAGTTGACCAGATTAAGCGCGATCTTGCCTCTGGTAAGGCCTCAGATTTCTTGCTTAATAAGGATGGAGCTTTGTTCTTCAAAGATCGCCTTGTGGTACCCCAGTTCGACGATATGACAGGGAAAGTTATGAAAGAAGCACATGACACACCTCTGTCTATTCATCCGGGTAGTACCAAGATGTACCAAGACATTCGTCAAAGGTACTGGTGGTCTAACATGAAGCAAGACATTGCTCGATATGTTGCCGAATGTGATGCTTGTCGTCGCGTCAAAGCAGAACATCAAAAACCTGCTGGACTTCTGCAACCGCTTCCTATCCCTAAATGGAAATGGGACAAAGTTCAAATGGATCTCATCACTGCCCTTCCCAAATCACAAAAGGGTCACGATGCTATTCTTGTCGTCGTCGACCAATTCTCCAAAGTTGCACACTTTCTGCCAGTCAAGGAGACGATCACTGCTAGTCAGTTAGCAGATTTGTATATCTCCAGAATTGTGACACTCCACGGTATTCCGAAGGAGATCAGTTCAGACCGTGGCAGCCTCTTCACCTCAAAGTTCTGGGAAAGTTTCCAAGAAGCTATGGGAACTCATATAAACTGGAGCACAACTTATCACCCCCAGTCCCAAGGTCAAGTTGAACGAGTTAACCAAGTGCTTGAAGATATGCTACGTGCTTGTGTCATCTCATTTGGCAAGAAGTGGGAAGAATCTCTCCCGTATGCTGAATTCTCATAAACAACAGCTATCAAGCTAGCTTGAAGATGGCACCCTTCGAGGTATTATATGGACGTAAGTGCCGAACCCCTCTGAATTGGTCAAAAACTGGGGAACGGCCGCTCATCGGTCCGGATATTATCCAACAAGCTGAAGAGCAAGTCCGTATTGTCTGGGAAAATCTCAAGGTGGCCCAGTCTCGCCAGAAGAGCAACTAGGATCGTAAACACTGGGGATCGATCTATCAACCTGGTGAACTAGCTTATCTGCGTGTCACTCCTATGAAGGGCACTCATCGTTTTGGAATAAAGGGCAAGTTAGCTCCTCACTACATTGGACCCTTCCGCATTCTCGCCAGACGTGGATATGTGGCTTATAAATTGGAATTGCCACCGCAGTTTTCTCATATCCACGATGTCTTCCATGTGTCACAACTTCGTCGTTGCTTCAAGGATCCACACCGTGAAGTGGATCACGAAATGCTCGAATTGCAAGATGATCTCTCTTATAAGGAGCATCCAATCCGCATTCTTGATCAAGCTGAACGTCGAACTCGTCAGAAGGTAATCAAGTTCCTTAAAGTGCAGTGGTCGAATCATACTGAAGATGAAGCCACTTGGGAACGCGAGGATCGCCTTCGTGAAGAATACCCCGATCTTTTCCCATCTACCTCCTGAATTCTCAGGATGAGAATTTCTTTTAGAGGAGGAGAATTGTAACACCCATGTGTAATGAGCTACAGTGATCCTTAATGACTATGCTAAGTCACCTTGATTTGCAATGCTTGATCACAGTGGATTCATATCTCATTTCAAACTCCATCACTGAATTCAATTCAAATTGTAAGTGAAATTTGAAGTTGCACAAACTTGGTTGCAAAATAGTCCATCATTTAGCAAATATTCCATAACAATTATTTGTTAAGGAAAACAACATCACTTATTTGCTTAATTGGGCTTTAGCAATTAAAACCATGCCAAATCATCATATTTAAATGCTTTTCCATTTATGCAAAATTCGAACAATTTCAAATACTTCCCAAACTTTTTATGACAGTGCCAAATATTGCAGTATAAATATGTGGCCAAGTTCCATATTTTACAAAATTCATTTGATACTAAAAATAAATTCAAAACAGAAAGGAATAAAGAAAACAGAAATGAATCGGAAAAAGAAAAGAGAAAGGCCACTGTGCACTGAGCCTGGACCAGCCGGCCCAGCCCGCTCCCCCGTCGTCTCCCTCCTCTCTCCTCCCCGTGTCAGCCCCGCGTGTGCGCGACCGACGCCGGACGCCGTTGCCGCCGAGCCACCTCGCCGCTCCGTGTTGCTACAGGCGTTGGGAGGGGATAAGAACGCCAGCGCCGACGCCTCAGGATAGCCCCTGGTCCTTATCCCCCTCTCCCCTCGCCTCCATCACTCGTTCCCGAGCTCGCCCGACGCCATCGACGCCATGGCCTCCTCGCCCACGTAGCCACCGTCGCCCTCGCCGCCCGAAACCTTGCCCGTCAGCTCCGCCGTCGTCCGCCGCGTCGACTGCTGCAACCTGACGGAGCTGGGAGCCCCTGCATCACCGGGATCGAGCCGTTGTCTACCTAGGGACCCGCCGATGTTCGTCGTCAAGCCCGTCACCGCTGCTGCTCCTAAGCCACCAACGAGCCTACGTGCGCCTTCCCGGTGAGCTGCCGCTCCTTTCCCCTCTTTTAGCGCTGCTTCCTGTCGCCCGTAGCCGTAGTTGCCGTCGTGCCGAGCTCGCCGCCGTTGCCTCACCTCACCGTTGCGGCCACAGCCATCGTAGTTCCCGTCCGGGCACGGCATCGTGCTCCTGGTGCATCCAGGAGCCCAGCAAGCACACGCGCGCGCCTCCCCGTGCTCCCTAGCATCGATCCCGAGCTCGACCGAACTCCGGCGTCCACCTCGGTGGTCGCCGCCGTCTCTACGAGCCCCCTCCGGCCAAACCATCACCGCAGATCGACGCGCCACACTCCGCTCGTTCGAACGCGCCCTCGCGCGCTCCAAATGATGCCCTGTGGGCGAATTCCGACGCCGGCCCGAGCTCCTCCGCCGCGTTTTGTGGTCGCCGGCGTTTAAACGCCAGTGGTCCGACGTGGCCCAGCCACGGGGCCCACCCCGGGTCACTGCCAGTGGGTCCCGTGGGCCCCGTTGACTCCGTTGATAGGGCCAACGTGCTGACTGTGCAGCTCCAGTCACTGACATGTAGGCCCCACAGTAATAATTAACTGTTTTGCTAATTAAAATTAATCTGTTAACTAATGTGTCACTGACAAGTGGGCCCCACTAGCTAATGAACATAATTAGTTAAATTAAACCTCTGTTAAACTGCTCTGTCTATGACATGTGGGCCCCCTTGGTCAGTTTGACCAGGTCAACAGTCAACTCAGTTGACTGCTGACTGGGCTGCTGACTAGGCACTGGCCCCACCTGTCATCCATTGTGGCTAGCCCACAGTGGGTGTAAAAGGTTCCTGGACTATTTAAAATTCGAATTAAATTTAATTCCAGGATTTTCATAATATAGTTAAAACTTTGAAAAATCTTATAAAATAATCCGTAACTCGGATGAAAAATATTTTCTATATGAAAAATGATCAGAAAAATAAGACGAATCTGAATATGCCATCCATATACCTGCCACACCCCTCCAGCACTGCAAACATGGAACCTTCCCCTCCGGATCGCCTGTCCGATAATTGCCTAAAGCCGGGAAAATATTCCCAGATATTTTCCCGCTCCGTCTGTAACGCTTAGCACCGCATTAGGTCACCCCCAGCACAGCATATTGCCATGTCATGACTTGTGATGCATTTGTTTGCTTTATATTTACTGTTTCTTCCCCCTCTTCTCTCCGGTAGACCCTGAGACTGCTATTGACCCCGAGTACGACTACGTCGTCGATGACCCATCCTTCTCAGCAGAGCTTCCAGGCAAGCAAAACCCCATTGATCATTCCTATATCGCCCATTCTTTATCTCCCATGCTTGCATTAGATTTAGCTACTGTTATTCGATAGCTCCTATTATAATGCATAGCCTGATTTTGTAACCTGCTGTTGATACTTTACCTGTTGTCCTATATGCTTAGTATAGGTTGGTTAGTGATCCATCAGAGGCCCTCCACCCTTGTCCGTGTTGCCAGGCTTTACTACCGGAAGATTCGATCAATGAAATCGATGTACAGAGACCGAACACACCACCAGCACCCCCCTTAGTTGTACGACTCTGCAGAGCTACTATCAAGTGCCGAGGGTGATACCTCCTACCTCACTCCTGATGATATCTCTGTAGCGTAGCTAGTCGGTTGTGGGTTACCGAGGGTGATTCCTCTTTCACCACCTCCGATGATGCCTCTGTCGTGCAGCCCCTCAAGTGTGAACCCATCGAGGGTGATTCCTCCAAGTTCACCTTGACGGTTACATCGACTGGGAATCCATCGAGGGTGATTCCTCGGATTTCTCCCTTGATGTTATGGACACACTGTTACCTTACACTGTTCCCCATTTACTGTTACTGCGGGACTATAGGGACAGGCGGTACCACCCCGGTAGAGGTGGACCTGAGTTCCCGATAGTCTCTGGATAAATCGGGTTGACCAGGAGGGTACCCGCGAGATAATTACGCGGCACGGCCGGGTGGGCAGAGACCGCCCTAGAGAGGGATGGGCCTGGCCCTTGCCATAAGTCCGCAAGACGGGGCGACAGGATCACTGATCGTCATTGCTACTTGTGAGCTGCGTTGGTAATTCCCTGAAGAGGAAGGGAGATGCAATACAGTAGAGATAAGTATTTCCCTCAGTTATGAAACCAAGGTTATCAATCCAGTAGGAGAATCACGCAACACCTCGTTAGCAGTACCTGCACACAAAACAAGAAATCCTTGCACCCAACGCAAACAAGGGGTTGTCAATCCCTCGGCGGTTAATTGCGAGATTAAATTGTATGTGATAGATATATAGATTGAAACAAAAATACAAAATAAAATAAATAAACAAAAAGTGCAGCAAGGTATTTTTAGGGTTTTTAATATATGATTTAGATAGACCCGGGGGCCATAATTTTCACTAGAGGCTTCTCTCATAAAAATAGCATACGGTGGGTAAACAGATTACTGTTGGGCAATTGGTAGAAAAACAAATAATCATGACGATATCCAAGGCAATGATCATGTATATAGGCATCACGTCCGAGACAAGTAGACCGACTCCTGTCTGCATCTACTACTATTACTCCACACATCGATCGCTATCCAGCATGCATCTAGTGTATTAAGTCCATAGAGAACGGAGTAACGCCTTAAGCAAGACGACATGATGTAGACAAAGTAAACTCACGTATGAATAAACCCCATCTTTTTACCCTTAATAGCAACGATACATACGTGTCATGTCCCTTTCTGTCACTGGGATTGAGCACCGCAAGATCGAACCCATTACAAAGCACCTCTTCCCATGGCAAGATAAATCAATCTAGTTGGCCAAACCAAATCAATAGATCGGAGAAGAAATACGAAGCTATAATAATCATGCATAAAAGAGTTCAGAGAAGACTCAAATAATATTCGTGGATAATCTGATCATAAACTCACAATTCATCGGATCCCAACAAACACACCGCAAAAAGTGATTACATCGGATAGAACTCCAAGAACATCGAGGAGAACATTGTATTGAAGATCAAAAAGAGAGAAGAAGCCATCTAGCTACTAACTATGGACCCGAAGGTCTATGGTAAACTACTCACGCATCATCAGAAGGGCAGCAAGGTTGATGTAGAGCCCCTCCGTGATCGATTCCCCCTCCGGCGGAGTATCAGAAAAGGCCTCCAGATGGGATCTCTCGAGAACAGAAGCTTGCGGCGGCGAAAAAGTATTTCGTGGACTCCTCTGTTGGTTTCCTGATTTTAGAGAATTTATAGTGGTGGAATTAGGTCAAACAGAGCTGTGTGGGCCCCATAAGCCACCAGGGCGCGCCACCCCCCTGGGGCGCGCCCTGGTGCCTCGTGGGCCACTGCTCCATCTTCTGGCCCTCTCCCGAAGCTTCTAGTACTTGTTATGTCCAGAAAAAAAATCTCCAAAAAGTTTCGTGGCATTTGGACTTCGTTTGGTACTGATATTCTGGAAAACCAAAAACAGGCAAAAACAGCAACTGGCACTGGGCACTAAGTTAATAGGTTAGTCCCAAAAATGATATATAATTGTTGTAAATGTATATAAAAACATCCAAGAGTGATAATATAATAGCATGGAACAATAAAAAATTATAGATACGTTGGAGACGTATCAGCATCCCCAAGCTTAATTCCTGCTCGTCCTCGAGTAGGTAAATGATAAAAACAGAATTTTTTATGTGGAATGCTACCTATCATATTCATCATATATTCTTTTCTTTGTAGCATGGACATTTGGACTTGAATGAGTCAAAGCAATAGTCTATAATTTGACATGAAGATATAAATACTCAAGCATGCTAACAAGCAACCATGTCCTTCAAAATATCAACGCTAAAGAAAGTTATCCCTAGCCCATTATGCTCAATCATTGATCCATTCATGAAACACACTCAATATTAGCTACACACAATGCACAAGTATGACAATAGTGCTCTCTAGTTGGTGCTTTATAAGAGAAGATGGAGACTCAAAATAAAAATAAAAATTGCATAAAAGTAAATAGATAGGCCCTTCGTAGAGGGAAGCAGAGATTTGCTAATGTGCCAGAGCTCAAAGCTTAAATTAGAGAGATAAAATTATTTTGAGAGGCATGCTTTTCCTGTCAACGAAAACGACTGAGAATTCCCAATATTTTCCATGCTAGACACATCATAGCCAGTTCCCAAACAGAAAGTAAAGTTTATTTCCTTTCCACCATTCTTTCATAATCCATGGCTAGCCATATCCACGGGTGCCCTCCATACCAACACTTTCCAAGGAATTTTGTTGTTATTAATTTTTGATTCATTGTGGGACTGGGCATCCCTATTACCAACCACTCTCTCGTGCAATGACAAGTGAATAAACACTCATCGTGAGAATAACACACCTAGCATGGAAAATATTGGCCACCCCCTGCCGCTTCATGAGCGGTACGGGCACACAAAACGGAAAAATTATTTTGAAAATTAGAGTTGGCACACGCAAATTTACTTGGAACGGCATGGAAATACCGCATATAGGTAGATATGGTGGACTCATTTGGCATAACTTGGGTTTAAGGAGTTTGGATGCACAAGCAGTATTTCCGCTTAGTACATATGAAGGCTAGCAAATAGATTGAGAAGCATCCAACCAAAAAGCGAAAACGGTCATAAACATGCATTGAACATAACTAACAACGAATAATGCACCATAAGTAGGATATAATTTCTTTGCATAACTATTGACTTAATGTGCATGCATAGGGAATCACAAACCTTAACACTAATATTCTTACTAAATCACAATTACTCACTAACATGACTCACATATCATCATCTCCATATCGCAAAACTATTGCAAGGAATCACACTTATCATATCCAATGATCTATATGAAAGTTTTTATTATATCCCTCTTGAATATTCATCACTTTGGGACCAAATTCATATCTTGTGCAAATTACCATTACTATTATCAACTCTCAAAAAGATATAAGTGAAGCATGAGAGTGCAAATATTTCTTCAAAATTTTATCTTAACAACTCTCAAAATAATATAAGTGAAGCATGAGAGTTCAAATATTTCTTCAAAATATGGCCACCGTCATGCTCAAAAAGATTTAAGTGAAGCACTAGAGCAACTGCCTAGCTCAAAAAAATTAAGTGAAGCACATAGAGTATTATAATAAATTATGATGAACGTGTGGCTCTCTCAAATTGGTGTGTCCAGCAAAGATGATTGTGAAAAACTAAAAATAAAACAAAGAAAAGACTCATATAATACATGACGCTCCAAGCAAAACACATATCATGTGACGAATAAAAATATAGCTACAAGTAAAATTACCGATGGTTGGTAGAAGAAAGAGGGGATGCCTTCCGGGGCATCCCCAAACTTAGACGCTTGAGTCTTCCTTGAATATTACCTTAGGGTGCCTTGGGCATCCCCAAGCTTAGGCTCTTGCCACTCCTTATTCCTTCATCCATTGTGATCTCACCCAAAACTTGAAAACTTCAATCACACAAAACTCAACAAAACCTTCGTGAGATCCGTTAGTATAACAAAACAAATCACTACTTTAAGTACTGTTGCAAACCCATTCATATTTTATTTTTGCATTATACCTACTGTATTCTAACTTCTCCATGGCTTATACCCCCCGATACAATCCATAGTTTCATCAAAACAAGCAAGTAATGCATCAAAAACAGAATCTGTCAAAAACAGAACAGTCTGTAGAGATCTATTTAAAATCCATACTTCTGTAACTCCAAAAATTCTGAAAATTAGGAAAACGTGGGCAATTCATATACCAATACTGTGTAAAAATTTCAGATTTTTCTGACGCTCCAGTACAGAACCAAAATTCCAGCACTGGACGCAAAACTTTCTGTTTTCCAAACAGCATCAATTATACTATCTTCCAAATCATCCTAGCACTTACTTGTATTTTTAATAATCTATCCCATGCTTCTTTTAAAGATTCGTCACTCAAATATTTAAAGTTTAAAATTCCTGGATCGACTCCTAACTACGGAGGGAAAGGCATAACGGGAATAGAACTAGCCATAACGATAAAACGAACAAGCAAGAAAAAGGCAAACGGAAAATATTTTTGTATTTTTGTAAAAACTTTTTAGAAGTGGGGGAGATGAAAATGAGAGGCAAAGGCAAATAAAATAAATGCAAGGAGATGAGAGTTCTATGCGTAGGTACTTGATAGATGTTGATGATGTCTCCCCGGCAACGGCGCCAGAAATTCTTCCTGCTACTTGTGAGCTGCGTTGGTAATTCCCTGAAGAGGAAGGGAGATGCAGTACAATATAGATAAGTATTTCCCTCAGTTATGAAACCAAGGTTATCAATCCAGTAGGAGAATCACGCAACACCTCGTTAGCAGTACCTGCACACAAAACAACAAATCCTTGCACCCAACGCAAACAAGGGGTTGTCAATCCCTCGGCGGTTAATTGCAAGATTAAATTGTATGTGATAGATAGATAGATTGAAACAAAAATACAAAATAAAATAAATAAACAAAAAGTGCAGCAAGGTATTTTTAGGGTTTTTAATATATGATTTAGACAGACCCGGGGGCCATAGTTTTCACTAGAGGCTTCTCTCATAAAAATAGCATACGGTGGGTAAACAAATTACTGTTGGGCAATTGGTAGAAAAGCAAATAATCATGATGATATCCAAGGCAATGATCATGTATATAGGCATCATGTCCGAGACAAGTAGATCGACTCCTGCCTGCATCTACTACTATTACTCCACACATCGACCGCTATCCAGCATGCATCTAGTGTATTAAGTCCATAAAGAACGGAGTAACGCCTTAAGCAAGATGACATGATGTAGACAAAGTAAACTCATGCATGAATAAACCCCATCTTTTTACCCTTAATAGCAACGATACATACGTGTCATGTCCCTTTCTGTCACTGGGATTGACCACCGCAAGATCGAACCCATTACAAAGCACCTCTTCCCATGGCAAGATAAATCAATCTAGTTGGCCAAACCAAATCAATAGATCAGAGAAGAAATACGAAGCTATAATAATCATGCATAAAAGAGTTCAGAGAAGACTCAAATAATATTCATGGATAATCTGATCATAAACTCACAATTCATCGGATCCCAACAAACACACCGCAAAAATTGATTACATCGGATAGAACTGTAAGAACATCGAGGAGAACATGTATTGAAGATCAAAAAGAGAGAAGAAGCCATCTAGCTACTAACTATGGACCCGAAGGTCTATGGTAAACTACTCACACATCATCGGAAGGGCATCAAGGTTGATGTAGAGCCCCTCCGTGATCGATTCCCCCTCCGGCGGAGTACCGAAAAAGGCCTCCAGATGGGATCTCTCGAGAACAGAAGCTTGCGGTGGCGGAAAAAGTATTTCGTGGACTCCTTTATTGGTTTCCTGATTTTAGAGAATTTTGTAGGAGATATGCCCTAGAGGCAATAATAAATGTTATTATTTATCCCCATGTTCCTGATTAAGTTTATGTTCCATGCTATAACTGCTATGGTTCTCGAGTCTGCAATAACCACGAGGCTCGAAGGAAGACTCATATGCACGTGTGGAATAATAAATGGTAAAATGTATTCCTAGTCTGGCCTCTAAGACTAGCTCAAGTGTTGCATGATGGTTCTTTTTTCCTGATCATGGGCATGACTATGCCGGCAACTTTGAGGGCACAATGTAAGAAGAACATTTGTGTTGAATCGACCCGAATTGATGTTATGCTGTGAGATACATTCGTCACGAGTTAATGGTTAATAACACAGAGAAAGTTAACGTTTGCATAATTCCTTAGACCATGAGAGTATCAAGTTTCTTCATGCTTGCTTCATGAACTTTGGGGTTTGTTAAACGTCATCCGTAAATGGGTGGCTATTACGGCGGCTTATGGGTTCATGAAAAAGTATGTCAAGTAACTTGATAGCTCAAGATTGGGAATTGCTCCTCCGACAATGGAGAGATCTTCTTTGGGCCCTCTCGGTGTTACGGTATCCACCATCGTCTGGCCAGACACATTGTGATTTGATCACTGGGATGCCGGAACACGGGAACGAGAAAAGAGAACAAAACCGGCAACGAGGTAACTGGCATAGGGGACAAGTTGTTGATCCACGGGGATGCCGATAAATCTCACCTCGGGTTTTGTAACATATCGCGAAGCAACAGGAATAGCACATGGCAACTGGAGGTTCACTCGAATATTCATTCGTGTAGGTATAGGGGTCAATATGGGTGTCCACGGCTCCGATGTTGATCATTGATCGGAAAGTGTTCCGGTCATGTCTATACTTCACTGAACCTATAGGGTCACAGACTTAAGGGTCATCTATCTACTGAATACTAGATAGGGAGTCTGAGAGAAAGTCACCGGAAAAGTTTCGGAGACAACGGAAAAGTTCCGGAGAGAGAACACCGGAATAGTTTCGGTAAAACTGAAAAGTTGTTTCAGGGTATACCATTAAGTCAAATTGGTTTCGGCACACGCCTAGAAATTCTTGGAGGGTACCAGAATTGTTCTGGGAACTTCTGGGATTTTTCGGAGAAAAAACCCGGAAATGTTCCAGAGCTGCCGGAACTGCTTTGTTTGCTTTTCGCAGATGAAAATCACTAATCCGGAATTGTTTCGGAACGCGTCCAATATCATTTTAGTGGGTACTGGAATTGTTCTCAGACCCACAGAAATATTTTCGGATTAAACGGTCGCGGAAAAATGTTTCCGTGAATAGTGAAAGTGCTTTTTGGGTTACTTTTTGGAAAGCCACCTTTTAGGGCTTTTGTCAAGCTTCTAGAAGGAAAGACTTAGGGACTAAGGAACCCCTTTTGGGAGGGTCCCACAAAGGGGGTGGCCGGCTAAGGATGCTCCTTTGCCTCCCCATTATGCCCTTCACGTGTGACATTTGCATGGGCATTTTGAGTTTTTTGTGTGCCAATCCTACCCCTTGGTTTTCCTATAAATAGAGGTGGAGAGGTGCTCTCCACACTCACTCCTTTCTCACATACAAGTGCCATGCATGATCTGGCTTCTTCTCTCCCTCCCACGAAAAGAGTTTGGTAGAGCCGAAAGGCTGTCTGGGTTCCGGCAGGAACTAGTTCTGGACGGCGAAGCCCTGCCGGATAGATGACACCGTATGTGTGCAACCCCGTAGAGAGGTCGTAGGTTCGATCTTTTTGCCCGAGGGGTTGTTCGAGAGTGCCTCCCGAAGGGCTGTCCGAGTGACCGTCTGAGTTTTGAGGGTCCTCCCGAAGGGCTGTCCGTGACACCGTCCGAGGGACTGTCCGACCGCCTCCCGGAGGGCTGTCCGACGAGCAGACAAGGGAGAACATTCTCGTGGTTGGGAGGTTGTAAATCCTAGCTGCGGGGATCTGCACCAACGATCGTCATCGACTCTACTTCCGCTGCGCTACGAGTCGGTAACGAAAGGATCAAACCTTGTATGCAGTCTCCATAGTGGTCCTGGGCTGGTGCGTAGGTCGGAAATTTTTTGTTTTCTGCTGCGTTACCCTATAGTGGCATCATGAGCCGTGCTATGCGTAGATGCAGGTTACGATCTAGAATACATAGAGATGTATGGGTGTTGCATAATATAATTTTGTAGTAGATGAGATCTATTGCTGATAATTATTTGTGCGGGTAGCAGATGAAATCTGTTACCCGATGTTCTTGTTGCTTCCCTGGAATTTGCATATTTCTGATCTTGATAACAGCATGGTGGAGTTTCAAAGTTCTGGCAATCCACGATCCTGATTGATCAACGAAGTGCTAACAGTTCTTTGAATTCCACCATAGTTAAAAACAAAGATGAAATTTCGCAGACGAAAGGGAAATGCAGATATGATCTGCACGGGGGTCATGCATATGACGAAGTTCAGTATGGGGCTCGAGATTTTATTATCTCATGTTTCATACACCCCGCAAAGTTAATCTAGCGACTTGAATAATCATACTTGATGATGGACGTTGGTAGCTTTGGTTTGCTTCGAAACCTTAGAAGCCACGTAAAATGAATTTTTGTATGAACCGATTAGAGGCGTCTAACTTGGTTTTGCAGGATGTGCATGTGATGTGGTATAGCAGTGCTCATAATAATTTGATTATGTATGAGATGACTATATGATGTAAAATTAACATGACCTGCGTGTCATGATTCGGCATGATGGCTGGAGCCATATGATTGTCACTTTAATGACCTGCGTGTCAACCTTAAGTAATGCACTTATTTTATTAGCTATAGAGATAGCAATATTATCTGGTGCATCAACAAGGTGGTGGCAATCTTCGCAAAGGTGAACACCGACGCGAATGCCGAAGACGAAGAAATAAAAGACTTCTCCGTCAGAAAGGGCTATACCATATCATGCTATTATGAATTGCCTGAGATGTTTATCCCTTATGATGCACCCTTCTTGATTGCGCGGTAGTCGCTTTTATTAGGGTGATCTCTCACAAAAATATCAAGTAGTTAGTGTTCTCCCAAGTGTAGCACCGTCACGACACCTATCTTCTCAGAGTGCGTCATGTTTCCATGAGTACAAACGATTAGAGAAGTGTGAGGCGGGTGAGTTGAGACCTCGCAGCGAGATCACTTGGTTGTCTTGACGTTCTGGCATGAAAGTCATGAGCTCAGAACACGCGCATCGAAAGATGAACAAGAGTCACATAGAGATGTGATCGGCAAGTTGGCCTACCGATTGAAGTTCCCATCATCAGTGATGTTCCCATCAATGGCGTTGAATTGAAATGCGGATCTTGAATCACTCAAAATCAATTATGAGAGATATTGATTTGAGTGGGAGCGCATTGTAGAATTAACTTGTTTAATTCTCAGTGCAATTAATTATGGACTTTGTCTAAAGTGAAATTTGCGTAATAGTTGTAGAATAATGGCTCGCGTTTCCACCTTCCCTGTTAAAATTGAATAAGCTGTTAAATATCTGGTTAAAACTTTACGGTTGGTAACGTAATGTGAGGATTGTCCTCAAAAGTGCCGAGAATGACTTTGTCCTATCGCATGCTTTTGGTATTCTCCCGCTAATGCTATGGATAATGTGACTCTCGTCCTTCGATCCAAAAGCTAGAATTCCATTACGGTCAAGTGCAATATGTTTGCTTCCATGAGACCCGAACTTCAAAAGTTTGGGATAGCTATGTGATATTCATGGAACTAAAAATCATTTTCAGACACAAACAAAGGCTAAAAGATATGTGATATCCAAAGCAAAGTTTGTTTTGCAAACTATTAGTAAAAGTGTTTACTAATGCATTTGACTAATACAAGAGGGATCCAGAAGAATGCCTATCATATGATGAAGGTGAATAAAACAAACAACTTAAAGAGAAAGGAAATGTCCAAAGGGTGTTAGTATGACTTACACACCTAGGAAGTCCGGGGCTAACACCACTCTTTAAATTGGATGCTTCTTCTGAGAGTAGGAGAAATACTGAAAGTTAAACTGTTAGAAGTATAAAGGCAAAAAGAAAAGAAGACTGGAATATCCAGCTCATGTATGAATGTCATACAAGTTATTGATGTATAAAAGGCTGTTCAAAGAAATAGTTCTTGGGAATTATGATTAAACTGTTAGTTCGTCATTCTTGGGTATTGTGAGTTGATCACAAAGATACCCGCTCGATTGCATTCTGTTGCGACTCGATGCAAGAACTACTACGGCCTAAAAGACTTGCCGGAGTGAGGTTTAGATACGCGCTGGGAATATAGTAAATGTTACTATACCTTCCATTGGTGTATTACCATCTGTATTTATTTTCATAATTCATTTAGAGTTTTACACACTCTAGCCCATTGCATAAGGTATCTTGCAAGAAGGTTGTTCATAAGAGAACTTTTGATGTTCGGTGTTATGAATAACATAAGGGCCATACTTTCATTATGAATGAGATGTATGTTATGAATATTGATAATAATACATTACCTCTGTATTTACTTTCATAATTCATTTTAGAGTTTTACACACTCTAGCCCATTTGCATAATGTTTGTTGCAAGAGTGTTGTTCATAAAAGAACAATTGTTGTTCAGTATTATGAATAACATAAGGGCCATACTTCCATCAGGGATGGGATGTATGTTATGAATATTGATGGTAACCTGATACATCCATAACACTGACGCTAAATGTCGCAAGACTAAAAGAATACCACACATGTGTGGCACTGCATTTGGTCACATTGGAGAAACCCGCATGGAGAAATTCCATAATGATGGATTTTGAAGTCGTTTGATTATGAATCATCTGACACTTGCAACTTTCCTCCAAAAAGTGAAGTGACTGAAATACCGTTCACAGGCCATAAGGAACGAGCAACGAACTTATTGGTGATCATACATTTTGATGTATGTAGTCCGATAAAGGTTATTGCTAGCAGTGGATTTGTCTATCTTCAAAAATGACTCAAGTAGATATATGGATATTTGCTTGATGAGACATAAGTCTGGATCTTTTGAAATCATTCGAAAGGTTTTCAATATGAAGTAGAAATTATTGTAACAAGAAAATTATGTTTCTGCAATTTGATTGTGGAAAGGAATATTTGAGTTACAAGTCTAGCGAATGTCTGATGAGTTGTGAAAAGAGTTTCATAACTTACACCACACGGAGCACCACTGTGAGTGGAATATCCATGAAGATGTAATCAAACCATTTATGACATGGTAAGATCAAAGATGACATAAATCAATTTGCCATTATCCCTTTTAAAAGTAAATGCTTTAGAGACTGCGGCTTTTACACTGAAAAGAGCACCATCAGATCTGTTGAAATGACTCCATGGAATGGTACACCCAACCATGTTATATCTTTTCTTAACATTTGGAATATGGGGCTTGTGTAAAATATTTACAAACCTATTCCAAATCAGACAAGTGCTACTTTGTAGGTTATCCCAAGTTATTGGGTATTCCTCCCTCACTATACCGAGGCAAAAATGTTTGCCACAAAGAACGGTGTGATTTTGAAGAAAATGTTTCTTGCAAAAAGGTGAGTGGGAGGACAGTGCGACTCGACAAGATAAGAGTATCTTCGTCATCAGATCAAAGGAAAGAAACCTTGGAAGTAATTCCAGAGTTTCTACTGCGACTGATACGGAAGCCTCTACATGAGATGTATGGACTTCGGTCGAACTTGCAACTGAACCACGTAGGCAAAACTCGTGCAAACCTCTCAGGTGCGCAAGCGAGATATTGTTGTTAGACAATAGTATACCTACGATATACAAGGAAGCGTTGATGGGCCCTGACTCCGGAATTGGCTAAATGCCAATATAATCCGAGATAGTTTCCATAAATGATTCAAGATTATATCTTGATAAACCCTTCGGAAGACTTAGAGTCTAACGAACATTAATGGAACTATAAACTGATGTGGATAAAATGTTTTATCCATAAAGCTCGACTTGTTGCAATAACAAATTCAAGGAGTTGACTATGATGAGATTGTCTCACCGTAGCGATGCTTAAAGTCAGATCGGGTTAAAACTAGCAATTAATACATATTTCAATCTTGTGATATGATACATGGATGCCAAAAGGATTTCCATGTGATGGATGCAACCTAGGACTTGCATGTGATACAGTCCGAAGTATTTTGTCAATCCAGAGGATGCTAGTAAGTATGCAAACTTCAGAGTTCCAGTAATGGACAGAAGAGAGCAAAATGGAGTTGGAATCTTCGTTTTGATGAAATAGTCAAAAGAGTTTGATTTCATCAATGGATAACGAAGGTGCTTGTGGTTACAAGAAAGTAAGTGAGAGCATAATAATATTTCTAAAAACTTTGTGTACTTGACACATTGTTGATTGGAAATGATATAAATTTCTTGACACGAATTAGGACTTCATTGAAAATAGTTTTTCGATGAAGTGCTTAGGCTAGGTAGCCTCGGTATTAGGCATAATTATCTACGAGATAAAATTGCCTGACAAAGCTAAAGCCAAAAACACATATTGACAAGATGCTAAAACAGTTTAGCATTAAAACACCAAGGAGTGATTCTTGCCGAAGTCACATGGAAAGGGTTTTTGCAAGACTCGGTATCCCAAAACACTAATGAGCAAAATACATGATGGAGATTCCACACACTCTTGTGTTTGGATTAATCATGTATTCCATGGTATGTAAAACAACCAGATATGTCCGATACTCCCAAGCTGTTACGAGTATAGATACCAAAGTGATCAAAGTACTGATCATGGGACAACAGTGGAAAATGTCATTAAGTACTAAAGTAGCACTGATGACATGTTTTCTCGCAAGCAGAGATTATGAAGTGCTCGTTGTAAGTAATTGCATCGATACAGTCTTCATCAATGCTCCATGCGATTTTCGATTTAAGTTAAGGGTTTTGTGTAATACATGATATCGTGGCACGGTGTTTGGAAATCGTTCCAAACAAGTTATTGTGGCGATTTCTATAACAAAGGCTAAGTATGTTGACGCTTTGGAAGCGACAAAGAAGATGTTGAATCATATAGTTCATTCATGAACTTAGTATGGTTCCAAGATGGCTTTGGTCAATGGGACACTATTGCAGATAGTTGCTCCATAGCTCAGTCTGAGGAATCAAGGTTTGACCTGTGATTCACATATATACAAAGCCAAGTCCACACAAAATATGAATTTTGTGAAAGCGTGAAAACGCGAGGAGATGCAAAGATACACACGGAACTAAAGTTGTCAGATCCGTTGGACATCAGGCTATACCACAAGCGAAGCATATTTTACACCGGTATGCCATAGGTGTAAAGTGTTTTAGCATTGACTAGATTATTGACTCTAGTACAAGTGGGAGTCTGTAGGAGATATGCCCTAGAGGCAATAATAAATGTTATTATTTATCTCCATGTTCCTGATTAAGTTTATGTTCCATGCTACAACTGCTATGGTTCTCGAGTCTGCAATAACCACGAGGCTCGAAGGAAGACTCATATGCACATGTGGAATAATAAACAGTAAAATGTATTCCTAGTCTGGCCTCTAAGACTAGCTCAAGTGTTGCATGATGGTTCTGTTTTCCTGATCATGGGCATGACTATGCCGGCAACTTTGAGGGCACAATGTTAGAAGAACATTTGTGTTGAATCGACCCGAATTGATGTTATACTGTGAGATACATTCGTCACGAGTTAATGGTTAATAACATAGAGAAAGTTAACGTTTGCATAATTCCTTAGACCATGAGAGTACCGAGTTTCTTCATGCTTGCTTCATGAACTTTGGGGTTTGTTAAACGTCATCCGTAAATGGGTGACTATTACGGCGGCTTACGGGTTCATGGAAAAGTATGTCAAGTAACTTGATAGCTCAAGATTGGGAATTGCTCCTCCGATGATGGAGAGATATTCTTTGGGCCCTCTCGGTGTTACGGTATCCACCATCGTCTGGCCAGACACATTGTGATTTGATCACTGGGATGCCGGAACATGGGAACGAGAAAAGAGAACAAAACCGGCAACGAGGTAACTGGCATAGTGGACAAGTTGTTGATCCACGGGGATGCCGGTAAATCTCACCTCGGGTTTTGTAACATATCGCGAAGCAACAGGAATAGCACACGGCAACTGGAGGTTCACTCGAATATTCATTCGTGTGGGTATAGGGGTCAATATGGGTGTCCACGGCTCCGATGTTGATCATTGATCGGAAAGTGTTCCGGTCATGTCTATACTTCACCGAACCTATAGGGTCACACGCTTAAGGGTCATCTATCTGCTGGATACTAGATAGGGAGTCTGAGAGAAAGTCACCGGAAAAGTTTTGGAGACAACGGAAAAGTTCTGGAGAGAGAACACCGGAATAGTTTTGGTTAAACTGAAAAGTTGTTTCAGGGTATACCATTAAGTCAAATTGGTTTCGGCACATGCCTGAAAATTCTTGGAGGGTACCAGAATTGTTCTGGGAACTTTTGGGATTTTTCGGAGAAAAAACCCGGAAATGTTCCGGAGCTGCCGAAACCGCTTTGTTTGCTTTTCGCAGATGAAAATCACTAATCCAGAATTGTTTCGGAACGCGTCCAAAATCATTTTAGCGGGTACTGGAATTGTTCTAGGACCCACAGAAATATTTTCGGATTTAATGGTCGCGGAAAAATGTTTCCGTGAATAGTGAAAGTGTTTTTTGGGTTACTTTTTGGAAAGCCACCTTTTAGGGCTTTTGTCAAGCTTCTAGAAGGAAAGACTTAGGGACTAAGGAACCCCTTTTGGGAGGGTCCCACAAAGGGGGTGGCCGGCCAAGGATGCTCCTCCATGGAGCTCCTTTGCCTCCCCATTATGCCCTTCACGTGTGACATTTGCATGGGCATTTTGAGTTTTTTGTGTGCCAATCCTACCCCTTGGTTTTCCTATAAATAGAGGTGGAGAGGTGCTCTCCACACTCACTCCTTTCTCACATACAAGTGCCATGCATGATCTGGCTTCTTCTCTCCCTCCCACGAAAAGAGTTTCGTAGAGCCGAAAGGCTGTCTGGGTTCCGGCAGGAACTAGTTCTGGACGGCGAAGCCCTGCCGGATAGATGACACCGTATGCGTGCAATCCCGTAGAGAGGTCGTAGGTTCGATCTTCTTGCCCGATGGGCTGTTCGAGAGTGCCTCCCGAAGGGCTGTCCGAGTGACCAACTGAGTTTTGAGGGTCCTCCCGAAGGGCTGTCCGTGACACCGTCCGAGGGACTGTCCGACCGCCTCTCGGAGGGCTGTCCGACGAGCAGACAAGGGAGAACATTCTCGTGGTTGGGAGGTTGTAAATCCTAGCTGCGGGGATCTACACCAACGATCGTCATCGACTCTACTTACGCTGCGCTACGAGTCGGTAACGAAAAGATCAAACCTTGTATGCAGTCTCCATAGTGGTCCTGGGCTGGTGCGTTGGTCGGAATTTTTTTGTTTTCTGCTGCGTTACCCTACAAATTTATAGTGGTGGAATTAGGTCAAACGGAGCTGTGTGGGCCCCACAAGCCACCAGGGCGCGCCACCCCCCTGGGGCGAGCCCTGGTGCCTCGTGGGCCACTGCTCCATCTTCTGGCCCTCCCCCGAAGCTTCCAGTATTTGTTATGTCCAGAAAAAAATCTCCAAAAAGTTTCGTGACATTTGGACTTCGTTTGGTACTGATATTCTGAAAAACCAAAAACAGGCAAAAAACAGCAACTGGCACTGGGCACTAAGTTAATAGGTTAGTCCCAAAAAATGATATATAATTGCTGTAAATGTATATAAAAACATTCAAGATTGATAATATAATAGCATGGAACAATCAAAAATTATAGATACGTTGGAGACGTATCAGTCATCGCGAGCTCCCAACACACTAATGGTTTTGGATATGTGATCTGAGTAGGCCTCTGGCCTTTTCGCACTAACCACCACGCGGGACAAGTTATGGGCACTCGGCGTCATACGATTCTCCCGAAAGCTCTCCAGATGTCATAGTTTAGAGATGCGGGCTGATTGTTGGGGTTGGACGGTAACCGCCTGCGCTTGTATAAGGAGGTGGGTCTGCTCCCCGGCCAGTTGCGCAACGCGCAGGAGTGCTTAGGACGATTGGCCCATGACCCCTTCGCACTTAGGATGTAGACCGGCGTGCTGACCTCTCTGTTGAGCCTAGGTAGGACTACGGCGTGTCGTTTATCCGAGGCCGGGCATTACCCAGGAAAAGTGTGTCCGGCCAGAGTTAATCGAGCGTGTTGGGTAAGTTGGTGCACCCCTGCAGGGAAGTTATCTATTCGAATAGCCGTGTCCACGGTAATAGGACGCTCGGAGTTGTATCCCGATCTACTACAACTAGAATTGGATACACGTGACACTAAACTGATATGATGGCTTCGGGATCGCTTTCTCGCGGGGAGTCGAGGAAGGATCTCTGGGCGTTACTAATATATATTTGTTACTACATGTTATGTTATTCTACTCTCTTCTGTTGCTGCAAGACGCTGCAAGATGCTAGTCTTCGATAGGCTAGGCCTTCCCCTCAATTCTGGCATTTCTACAGTATAGTCCACAGATACATCCCCTTTCCTTTGATACCGATGCATACTTAGCATAGATCTGATGTAAGTCTTGCGAGTACTTTGGATGAGTACTCACGGTTGCTTTACTACCCTTTTCCCCCTACCCAATTGCTGCGATCAGATGACGGAGCCCCGGAGTCAGCTGATCCCGCCGCCGACTACTACTACCCCGACGGAGCCTACTACTACGTGGAGACCTATGACCAGGAGTAGCTAGGAGGCTTCCAGGCAGGAGGCCTGCGCCTTTTCGATCTAGATGTCGTTGTTTTGCTCAGCCTTCTTAAGGCAAACTTGTTTAGTTATGTCCGCACTCAGAGGATGTTGCTTCCGCTAATGCTTGTACTCGAGCTTATGTATTCGAGCCCTCGAGGCCCCTGGCTTGTAATATAAAACTTGTATTACTTTTAACTTGTGTCTTGAGTTGTGCTGTGATATCTTCCCGTGAGTCTTTGATCTTGATCGTGTGCATTTGCATGTATGATTAGTGCACGATTGAGTCGGGGGCGTCACAATAGGCAAAAAGTAATAATGCATATAGTTGCAGTTGTGATCTTCCATTTGTTTATGGTTGTTTCTATGTCGAGTCCTGTTACCCTATATCTGGTTGCATCCAAGTTCTATTGATCTAATCTAAACTAGAATTGAGTAAAAAAAACAAAGATCAAATCACACCAGCGAAGTGATCTTCCAATCATGATTGAGATGGACTCTCTTGTTGCAGTGAAGCTAATCCAGACCAAGGAGGTGGATAGATCTATTTGCGCGTCGCTCATTAAAGAGATTAGATATCTTTTGTCTCTCCGTTAATCTTGTATTACTCATATCAATCGTAGCCAGAATAAGGTTAGTGATAGCTTAGCTAAGTTTGCTCGTTTAGAGGGCAGAACCATGACTTGGATTGGTTCAGGGCCTTTAGTTGCTACAGAACTTTCTACGATTGATTGTATGAATTTTTCGAGTTGAGTAATACAGTATTTCACCCGCAAAAACAACGCGCTGGTTGTGAATCGAACCAGCGACCTCCCTCATCGAGGTACGCTGGTGTAATCACCCCGCCTCCCAGCGAGATCTGGTAACCTTCAACTTTTTCCTGCTTTTTCATTTTTTTTTGTTTTACTTTCTTCCTTTTTTGTTTTTTGTTTTCCCTTTTTTCTTCTTCCTGGTTCAATGAATTGTTTGCAAATATGTGACTTTTTCTTCACATTGCTGAACTTTTTTTAAATTCGATGAACTTTTTTTGAAATTCGATGAACTATTTCAAATCGATGAACTTTTTTCTTCAAAATCCATGAACTTTTTAAAATTTTGATGAACTTTTTTCAAAATCGATGATTTTTTTTCAAATCCATGAACTTTTTTTTTTTCAAAATCCATGATTTTTTTCAAATTTGATGATTCTTTTGTTCCAATTATTTGATTTTTCAAATCGATGAACTTTTTTTCGAAATCCATGAGCTTTTTTGAACTCACATTTTTTTCGTTCTTTTTTCCAGATGCGATCGAGCGAACCCCAAACCTGGAGTGACCAATAGGAGCTTCCCAATATATCCACGCTGCTTCTATTTAGCACGTAGGTCGGCGGATAAGGGGGCCCTTATGAGTCGCTTCACGCGAGACAGAGGGAACCGTTGCTGAAGGGTGGCGCAAGTTGGGCCGGTCCAGGCACGCGGGAGCCACATCCTAGTTTTTTGTTTTGTTTACTTTTTCACATTTTGTTTTCATTTTTTGCTTTATTTTTTTTACTTTAGTTTGTATTTCAAAATATTCAAAGTAAATATATTACAAAAATCATTTGAAATTTTTTGACCAGGCATTTGAAAAATGTTAAATGTGTATAGAGAAAATGTTTATCACGTATACGAAAAATGTGTAAAAAATAACAATGTGTATGAAATAGTTTAATCATGTATTTAAGAAAATGTTAATAAAAAAATGTTAATCAAGCATTTGAAAATTGTTGAACAAGTATTTTAAAAAATTTAATCAAGCATTTGGGACATGTTAAATGTGTACAGAAAAACTGTTGACCATATTTAAAAAAATGAGCAAACAATTTGATCATGCATATAAAAATATTAATCAAGCATTTGAAAAGAGTTGAACAATTATCTTAAAGATGGCAATCAAGCATTTGGAAAAGTTAAAGGTGTATAGAAAATATGTAGACCATGTATTAAAAAAATGATGAAAAAATTTTGATCATGTATATAAAAAAAATGTCAATCAAGCATTTGAAAAGAATGTTGAACAAATAATTGAAATATGTTAATCAAGGATTTGAAAAATGTTGAATGTGTATAGAAAAAATGTTAACCATGTGTTTAAAAGAATGTTAAATTTTTATTTAAATGGGTATAGAAAAATTGTTGACCATGCATTCAAAAAATCTTAAACTTGTATATAAAAATGTCAATCAAGCATTCGAAAAAAATGTTAAATGTGTACAGAAAAAATGTTGACCATGTATTCAAAAAATGTTAATCAGATATTTGAAAAATGTTAATTAAGAATTTGAAAGATTTAGATGTGTATTAAAATAATGTATTAGATATATACCATAAATGTGTATCGAAAACCAGTGAAACCCAAGAGAAAAGAAGAAAAACCAGAAAGAGACAAACTAAACCGAAGTAAAACAAAGAAAAAAGAAAAAAACAATTAGAACCGGGAAAAGTAATAAAGGAAAACTTAAGGAAAAGAAAGAAAAGAAAAAAACCAGAAAAAATGGAGAAAGATACGAACAAAAACCGATGAAAAACAAAGGAAAACAGAAAACCTGGAAAAAACAATGGAAAACCGGCTCTTTTCCCTATAAGTAGGCCACGCCCTAGTATTCAACACGAACCCGACGCTTACCCAATGGCTGGCTTCGCTAAACGTAATCCAGGAGACCTGGGATCTCCCTTTTTCTTCTCGAGCTTTGCTTGCAACTGGGCTGGCCCATTTCCGGTTTTACACCCACCGGTTTCTTCTTCTTCTTCTTCTTCTTCTTCTTGTTGGTTTTTTCTTTTTTCTTTTTTTTTAAATCCGTGACTTTTTATACTGATTGCATGGATGTGTTAAGATGATCACGAGCACGGATGATGACAGTTCAACGCATACGAAGATGGTGAAAGAAAGAAAATCACTCCTTCAGGAGGGTAGAGAATTCTTAGTCAAGCAATCCAGTTAGTCATTATTTAGCAAACTTTGGCAGAACTGAGATGCGTACTGCGGTGTGGCTCCATTCAAGACCTGATGAGATTTCTGATCTTTGTATGGCAGACTTGGCCGCCACTTGATTAATAAATTATCTTTCTCCTTGAAAAACAAATTGCCCTTAATTATGATACACTTGGCCAGGCGCGATTGAATCATGATTGAGTTCCTTTTCTTGGTTGAAAAATAAAAAATAAATAAAGAAATCCACTGGCCTATAAAATCAGCTAACACTTACTGTGGCAGTGGCACGAAGAATGCAAGAGTCATGGAAATGCTCGAACGCAGATCGAACATCAACAAATGGTTGACATGGATCTCTCGCTCGCACTACGGCTAGACAACCAAAGTTGGATTGGATGCCAGCTCAAAAAGAAAAGTTGGAGTAGTAATAACCAATTAATGGTCACGGAGAAGCAGGTCGAGCGACGCGGCCCCGAGCCTGGTGGCGTTCACGTAGTCCTGCGGTGCGTGGGCCGGCAGGCCAGGGATGACGAGCCCGACCGCCCGGGCGACCCTCATCGTCCACCCCTCCGCGTACTCCGCCCCGTCCAGGCGCCCGATCACGAGCCCCCGGGCGAGCTCCCACGCCGCGTTCACGTACTTGGACACCACGAACGCCAGCGAGAAGTAGTTCTTGTTGGGCTCCTCCTCCATGGCCCACGCCCTGTAGAAGCCGTCGAAGTAGATGCACCGGCCGAAGTGCTTGAACAGGCCGTCGTACGGCACCCTCGGCACGATGTCGTTGCAGTAGACGAACCGGAAGTACCTCCCCCTCGCCGCCGGCGTGTCGAGCTGCCGCTCCACGAACTCCCCGAGCCGCGCGTCCCCGACGCGCGGCTGGCCGTACGTATACACGCCGTGGAGCCTGGCCAGCAGGTCGTGCTCGCCGTGCAGGGCGAGGATGGCCGGGAACAGCACGGCGAGCGCGCCGCCCAGGCTGTGGCCGGTCACCGCGAACCGGGCGCGCGGGTTGGCCGCCAGGGACCTCCTCAGCGCGTCGCGGACGGCGTAGTAGGCGAACGGCCGCTCCTTGGTCGCTTCGATCTCCGCCGGCCAGCCGGCGGCATTCCTCTGCAGCCCGAGCGCCTTCATGAAGCCGCCGTGGACCTTGCCCACCCCGGGGATCTCGTACCAGGAGATGTCCACGTCCGTGCACCAGTCCTCCGCGTCGAACGGCTGCGTGCCCCGGAACGCCACCATGACGAGGTCGGCGTCGGCCGGCTTGTCCGCGAACATGAAGGCCTGGGTCGTGTGATCGCCTCGGAATTCTGCCAGGAGGCAAAGAACACATGTTTGTTGCACGTTAGCCAAACGTTTGTTGCCATGCACATACTACCATATACTGTACATGCTTCATACTTGAAGCTTGGCGTGACCTAAATAAAATCTTACCGTTCCAGCAGTTGAAGAACTCTAGGAATTTCATGTGCCAGTGGTTTTCGACGACGTTCTTGATGACCAGCTCGTTCTCGTAGGCTAGTTTGGAGGCCATGATGCCCAGAGCAGCGAGGTAACCTCCATCCTCTGGCTTGATCTTCTTGTCCAGTTCGATTCTCATGTCGATGAGTCCGATGAGCGATCGATAGTTGGGGGATTCTCTGTCCGGAATTCGTAATTTGCCTGCAATTCGTATGGACAGTACAGTTAGCTAGGAATTATCGGAACGCCATTGTTGTTGTAGCACTTCGATGCAGAACAAGCAACATGCGTGCATGTACAAAACTGTCAAATTCTGCAATGTAGTTTCCTGAGAACTCTTCAGACTTTCTATGGATGCTGTTTGACTTTCAAAACCAAGGGGTGTTTTCCACGTCACTCCAAATAAAAGGAAGGGGAACATTGAAGATTTTGGAACAACCGTGTCGAATCATTTCAGAGGGGAAAAAGGAAACGAGATTGCTAAACGTGTATGACCATTTCGGCAACCTTGCTCGTTTTCATTTGATGAACTTGTGGTTGTTAACTTGTGTTTTATTTAGGCAAAAACACGTGTGTGTGTGTGTGTGTTTTATGGCGGGGAACTTTTGTTTATAAACTAAAACAAAGCTATTCGGTAATGATAAGGCGTGCATCACGGGGATGATTAGAGTAACTGGGGCCTCTGACAGGAAAGCAGTCAAGCTAATGACAGTATGCAACTTAATCACGACAACCACCTTAACAAGTTAACATGTTGTTTGGCATACGAAACCGACATTGCCCTTATCTTGAGAGTTGTTATATGGATTCTAAGTTCTGACCGGAGTACACATTGGATAATCTCATGTCTCTAATAATCCTGCTTTGTAGACTATGATTAAACCGCAAAGGCTGCTATCCAAGCATATTTTATGACCTCTGCAATAATGTGACACGCATAGTTAATCATCTACACTCTTGCTTAATTATTAAACCCCTGCTTCTTAGCAAGAACAAACAAACGTTTGCTGATCTCCCATGCATCTCTATTTGATATTGCGAGTGCTTTAGTGCTTACTGATTGGACACCCACCCCAGGTACGTTAGACATAAAGCAATTGCAGTTTCCGTTCATATGCTTTGGAAGTTATAGTAACACAGAATTTGCACAATTTTTTTCAAATTTTCAATTTTGTTTCAACTTTTCTCCCTTTTTTATGGTTCTTTTTACTGGTTGGTGTTGGTTATACTTGGTTATAATGTTTTCTCCCCTTTTCTTCGCGACTACTAGGAGCACTGTATGTTTCGCCGTGGATGGCTAATGTCCAACTTTCATATGCAAGATAGTTAAGAAAGATACTTCTCCAGAAAGTCTACGATGGAAATCTCATGTAAAACTGCATGAACATATTTTTTCTGGAATCCCATTTTTCAAAAGATCGGTGGACAAGTTAACGAAAATTGATCATACACATATATACTCCGTACAACCTAATGCTAAATCTCGTTGGTTTACCTTGCATGACGTTCCTGATAAGCTTGAGCACGCCCCCGCCATTGTCTGTGATGAGGTTCATCCAGTACTCGATAGCCCTCCCGAGCTTCGCCAAGGGCGTCTTCACCCACAGCAGCAGCATCTGCGCGACGACGGAGACGAAGATGATCCACCGGCGCCACCGGTCTGGGACCTCCTTGCCAGCGGCGCAGTCAACGGCGTCGCTCGCGCCGACGTCGCAGGAGCACAGCAGGTGGAGGAGGCTACGGAACCCGCCCTTGTCCGGCCGCAGCACCATGAAGTCGCCGGAGAATTCATCCCGGCCGTCCATTTCCGGTCGATCGGTGCAAACAGGAGCACGCCAATCAGCTTGACGATGAACAACAGAACAAGAGCTAGCTAGCAGGAGGTGTAGGAAGGAGTATTGTGTAGGCATGGCCGCACGAGGTGCATATATATAGGCCGGGTGGCTGAGGAGAAGATAGAACCGCGTGCTAATGGCAGTGCTGAGCGTTCTAATCTAATAATTATAATGAATTAAACTAGGGATTAGATGGGGGGAGACTAAGACTAGGTCACTGGGCGGTCAAGGTACCAACTGCGTGCATACTGGACTACTGTGTTAATTAAGGACCGGATCAAAGGCGGAACCTTTCATCACGCGCGGTCGAACCCGTCTTCTTCGCACGCAAAGAAGGAGCGGTTACATTGGTCGGTAAGAAAAAGGTTCAGTTCCTTGCTAGTTGTACGTACAATTTTCGTGATTCCGCACAGATTTTCTGTTTGCATGACATACGGCATAGATTTAGAGAGGGGGGGGGGGGGGGGGGGGGGGGGGGGGGGGAAGTCACCTCTCTGAATTGTCCCCCAGTTTATAGTGTTTAATATACGAAAATCTTATAATGGTTTTTTTTTTTCCTGAGAATAACATTTGATCTATTCATCAATAGTCATGGCAGTATACCAGAGATAAAAACATTACATCCAGGTCCGTAGACCACCTAACGACAACTACAAGCACCGGAGCCAGCCGAAGGCATGTTGCCGCAGGGCAAACCTTATTGTTTAGACAGTCGGGAAGTCGTTGTGCTAAGGCGGCACCATAGGACCAGCGCACTAGAATAACAAGCGTCGCCGCCGATGAAGACGTAGATCGAAATGATCCAACCTGTAGACACATGAACGCAAAAGAATAAAGACCGGGGG
The DNA here is from genome assembly GCA_039707655.1 of Elymus sibiricus. Classification (NCBI taxonomy): domain Eukaryota; kingdom Viridiplantae; phylum Streptophyta; class Magnoliopsida; order Poales; family Poaceae; genus Elymus; species Elymus sibiricus. The sequence continues at coordinate 130,191,987 of CM077676.1, read as the reverse complement.
GGGCGGGGGGGGAAGTCACCTCTCTGAATTGTCCCCCGAGTTTATAGTGTTTAATATACGAAAATCTTATAATGGGTTTTTTTTCCTGAGAATAACATTTGATCTATTCATCAATAGTCATGGCAGTATACCAGAGATAAAAACATTACATCCAGGTCCGTAGACCACCTAACGACAACTACAAGCACCGGAGCCAGCCGAAGGCATGCTGCCGCAGGGCAAACCTTGTTGTTTAGACAGTCGGGAAGTCGTTGTGCTAAGGCGGCACCATAAGACCAGCGCACTAGAATAACAAGCGTCGCCGCCGATGAAGACATAGATCGAAATGATCCAACCCGTAGACACATGAACGCAAAAGAATAAAGACCGGGGGGGGGGGGGGGGGAAGTCACCTCTCTGAATTGTCCCCCGAGTTTATAGTGTTTAATATATGAAAATCATATAATGGTTTTTTTTTCCTGAGAATAACATTTGATCTATTCATCAATAGTCATGGCAGTATACCAGAGATAAAAACATTACATCCAGGTCCGTAGACCACCTAACGACAACTACAAGCACCGGAGCCAGCCGAAGGCATGTTGCCGCAGGGCAAACCTTATTGTTTAGACAGTCGGGAAGTCGTTGTGCTAAGGCGGCACCATAGGACCAGCGCACTAGAATAACAAGCGTCGCCGCCGATGAAGACGTAGATCGAAATGATCCAACCTGTAGACACATGAACGCAAAAGAATAAAGACCGGGGGGGGGGGGGGGGAAGTCACCTCTCTGAATTGTCCCCCGAGTTTATAGTGTTTAATATACGAAAATCTTATAATGGTTTTTTTTTTCCTGAGAATAACATTTGATCTATTCATCAATAGTCATGGCAGTATACCAAAGATAAAAACATTACATCCAGGTCCGTAGACCACCTAACGACAACTAAAAGCACCGGAGGCACCTCTCTGAATTGTCCCCCGAGTTTATAGTGTTTAATATACGAAAATCTTATAATGGGTTTTTTTTCCTGAGAATAACATTTGATCTATTCATCAATAGTCATGGCAGTATACCAGAGATAAAAACATTACATCCAGGTCCGTAGACCACCTAACGACAACTACAAGCACCGGAGCCAGCCGAAGGCATGCTGCCGCAGGGCAAACCTTGTTGTTTAGACAGTCGGGAAGTCGTTGTGCTAAGGCGGCACCATAAGACCAGCGCACTAGAATAACAAGCGTCGCCGCCGATGAAGACATAGATCGAAATGATCCAACCTGTAGACACATGAACGCAAAAGAATAAAGACCGGGGGGGGGGGGGAGTCACCTCTCTGAATTGTCCCCCGAGTTTATAGTGTTTAATATATGAAAATCTTATAATGGGTTTTTTTTCCTGAGAATAACATTTGATCTATTCATCAATAGTCATGGCAGTATACCAGAGATAAAAACATTACATCCAGGTCCGTAGACCACCTAACGACAACTACAAGCACCGGAGCCAGCCGAAGGCATGTTGCCGCAGGGCAAACCTTATTGTTTAGACAGTCGGGAAGTCGTTGTGCTAAGGCGGCACCATAGGACCAGCGCACTAGAATAACAAGCGTCGCCGCCGATGAAGACGTAGATCGAAATGATCCAACCTGTAGACACATGAACGCAAAAGAATAAAGACCGGGGGGGGGGGGGGGAGTCACCTCTCTGAATTGTCCCCCGAGTTTATAGTGTTTAATATACGAAAATCTTATAATGGTTTTTTTTTTCCTGAGAATAACATTTGATCTATTCATCAATAGTCATGGCAGTATACCAAAGATAAAAACATTACATCCAGGTCCGTAGACCACCTAACGACAACTAAAAGCACCGGAGGCACCTCTCTGAATTGTCCCCCGAGTTTATAGTGTTTAATATACGAAAATCTTATAATGGTTTTTTTTCCTGAGAATAACATTTGATCTATTCATCAATAGTCATGGCAGTATACCAGAGATAAAAACATTACATCCAGGTCCGTAGACCACCTAACGACAACTACAAGCACCGGAGCCAGCCGAAGGCATGCTGCCGCAGGGCAAACCTTGTTGTTTAGACAGTCGGGAAGTCGTTGTGCTAAGGCGGCACCATAAGACCAGCGCACTAGAATAACAAGCGTCGCTGCCGATGAAGACATAGATCGAAATGATCCAACCTGTAGACACATGAACGCAAAAGAATAAAGACCGGGGGGGGGGGGGGGGGGGGAGTCACCTCTCTGAATTGTCCCCCGAGTTTATAGTGTTTAATATATGAAAATCTTATAATGGGTTTTTTTTCCTGAGAATAACATTTGATCTATTCATCAATAGTCATGGCAGTATACCAGAGATAAAAACATTACATCCAGGTCCGTAGACCACCTAACGACAACTACAAGCACCGGAGCCAGCCGAAGGCATGTTGCCGCAGGGCAAACCTTATTGTTTAGACAGTCGGGAAGTCGTTGTGCTAAGGCGGCACCATAGGACCAGCGCACTAGAATAACAAGCGTCGCCGCCGATGAAGACGTAGATCGAAATGATCCAACCTGTAGACACATGAACGCAAAAGAATAAAGACCGGGGGGGGGGGGGGGGGAAGTCACCTCTCTGAATTGTCCCCCGAGTTTATAGTGTTTAATATACGAAAATCTTATAATGGTTTTTTTTTTCCTGAGAATAACATTTGATCTATTCATCAATAGTCATGGCAGTATACCAAAGATAAAAACATTACATCCAGGTCCGTAGACCACCTAACGACAACTAAAAGCACCGGAGGCACCTCTCTGAATTGTCCCCCGAGTTTATAGTGTTTAATATACGAAAATCTTATAATGGGTTTTTTCTCCTGAGAATAACATTTGATCTATTCATCAATAGTCATGGCAGTATACCAGAGATAAAAACATTACATCCAGGTCCGTAGACCACCTAACGACAACTACAAGCACCGGAGCCAGCCGAAGGCATGCTGCCGCAGGGCAAACCTTGTTGTTTAGACAGTCGGGAAGTCGTTGTGCTAAGGCGGCACCATAAGACCAGCGCACTAGAATAACAAGCGTCGCCGCCGATGAAGACATAGATCGAAATGATCCAACCTGTAGACACATGAATGCAAAAGAATAAAGACCGGGGGGGGGGGAAGTCACCTCTCTGAATTGTCCCCCGAGTTTATAGTGTTTAATATATGAAAATCTTATAATGGGGTTTTTTTTCCTGAGAATAACATTTGATCTATTCATCAATAGTCATGGCAGTATACCAGAGATAAAAACATTACATCCAGGTCCGTAGACCACCTAACGACAACTACAAGCACCGGAGCCAGCCGAAGGCATGTTGCCGCAGGGCAAACCTTATTGTTTAGACAGTCGGGAAGTCGTTGTGCTAAGGCGGCACCATAGGACCAGCGCACTAGAATAACAAGCGTCGCCGCCGATGAAGACGTAGATCGAAATGATCCAACCTGTAGACACATGAACGCAAAAGAATAAAGACCGGGGGGGCGGGGGGGGGGGGGGGGAAGTCACCTCTCTGAATTGTCCCCCGAGTTTATAGTGTTTAATATACGAAAATCTTATAATGGTTTTTTTTCCTGAGAATTGTTGGGGAACGCAGCAGAAAACAAAATTTTTCCGACCTACGTACCAGCCCAGGATCACTATGGAGACTGCATACAAGGTTTGATCTGTTTCGTTACCGACTCGTAGCGCAGCGGAAGTAGAGTCGATGACGAACGGCGGTGCAGATCCCCGCAGCTAGGATTTACAACCTCCCAACCGCGAGGATGTACTCCCACGTCAGCTCACCGGACGGATCTCCGGGCAGCCCTTCGGGAGGCATCGGGACAGTCCCTCGGATAGTCCCACCGGACGGATCCTCGGACAGCCCTTAGGGAGGCCCCTGGACAGCCCTTCGGGCGGGTCACTCGGACAGCCCTTCGGGAGGACACCCGAAACTCAAACTGTAACTCGGACAGCCCTTCGGGAGGCACTCTCGAACTAAGACCGAAACTACGATCTCTCTACAGAGTTGCACACATACGGTGTCATCTATCCGGCAGGGCTTCGCCGTCCAGAACTAGTTCCCACCGGAACCCAGACAGCCTTTCGGCTCTACGAAACTATTTCGCTGGGAGGGAGAGAGAAGCCAGAAATGTCATGGCATGTGTATGTGAGAGCAAGGATGAAGCATATGGGGCTGCCTCCTCCCCTCTATTTATAGGAAAAACAAGGGGTAGGATGGGCATATCCAAAATGCCATGTCATCCCAAAATATCTTGGGAAGATATTTGTGGAAAGCCAACTTCCAACCATATCCATAAATCTGATTTCACTATTCACGACGACATTTTTCAGCGTCCGGTCGAACTGAAAATATTTATGTGGGCTTAGAACAATTCCAGTACCCACTAAAATAATTTTCAATGCGATCCGGAACAATTCCGGTTTAGTGATTTTCATCTGCGAAAAGCATCTGAAGCGGTTCCGGCAGCTCCGGAACATTTCCGGTTTTCATCCCGGAAAATTCCAGAAAGTTTCCAGAATGATTCTGGCACCCTCCAAGAATTATCAGGCATGTGCCGAAATCAATCTGACTTTATGGTATCCTCTGAAACAACTTTTCAGTTTTACCGGAACTATTCCGATATCCTCTCCGGAACGTTTCCGTTTCGTCCGAAACTTTTTCGGTGAATTTCTCTCAGACTCCCCGTCTAGTATTCAGCAGATAGATGACCCTTAAGCGTGTGACCCTATAGGTTCGGTGAAGTATAGACATGACCCGAAACACTTTCCGATCAATGATCAACATCGGAGCCGTGGACACCCATATTGACCCCTATACCCACACGAATGAATATTCGAGTGAACCTCCAGTTGCCGTGTGCTATTCCTGTTGCTTCGCGATATGTTACAAATACCCGAGGTGAGAAACATCGGCATCCTCGTGGATCAACACTTGTCCACAATGCCAGTTACCTCGTTGCCGGTATTGTTCTCTTTTCTCGTTCCCGTGTTCCGGCATCCCTGTGATCAAATCACCCTGTGTCTGGCCAGACGATGATGGATACCGTAACACCGAGAGGGCCCAGAGATATCTCTCCATCGTCGGAGGAGCAAATCCCAATCTTGAGCTATCAAGTCCCTTGACATACTTTTCCATGAACCCGTAAGCCGCCGTAATAGCCACCCATTTACGAATGACGTTTAACAAACCCCAAAGTTCATGAAGCAAGCATGAAGAAACTCGACACTCTCATGGTCTAAGGAATTATGCAAACATTAACTTCTCTGTGTTATTAACCATAAACTTATGACGAATGTATCTCATAGCATAACATCAATCGGGTCGATTCAACACAAGTGTTCTACCAACAATTGTGCCCTCAAAATTGCCGGCATAGCCATGCCCATGATCAGGAAAACAGAATCATCATGCAATACTTGAGCCAGTCATAGAGGCTTGACTAGGAATACATTTTACCGTTTATTATCCCACACGTGCATATGAGTCTTCCTCCGAGCCTCGTGGTTATTGTAGACTCGAGAACCATAGCAGTTATAGCATGGAACATAAACCTAATTATGAACAGGGAGATAATCAATAACATTTATTATTGCCTCTAGGGCATATCTCCTACAGACTCCCACTTGAACTAGAGTCAATAATCTAGTCAATGCTAATGCACTTTACACCTATGGCATACTGGTGTAAAATATGCTTCGCATGTGGTATAGCCTGATGTCCAACGGATCTGACGACTTCAGCTCTGTGTGTAACTTTGCATATCCTTGCGTTTTCACGCTTTCACAAAATTCATATTTTGTCTGGACTTGGCCTTGCATATGTGTGAATCATTGGTCGAAACCTGATTCCTCAGACTGAGCTATGGAGCAACTATCTGCAATAGTGTCCCATAGACCAAAGTCATCTTGGAACCATACTAAGTTCATGAATGAACTATATGATTCAACAACTTCTTTGTCGCTTTTTAAGCATCAACATACTTAGCCTTTGTTATAGAATTCGCCACAGTATCTTGTTTGGAACAATTTCCAACTACCGTGCCACCATATTGTGTATCACACAAAACCCTCAATTTAAATCGAAAATCGCATGGAGCATTGATGAAGACTGTATTGATGTAATCACTTACAACGAGCACTTCATAATCTCTACTTGCGAGAAAACATGTCATCAACACTACTCTTAGCACTTAATGACATCTTTCACTGTTGTCCCATGATCAGTACTTTGATCACTATGGTATCTATACTCGCAACAACTTTGGAGTATTGGACATATCTGTTTGTTTTTACATACCATGGAATACATGGTTAATCCAAACACAAGAGTGTGTGGAATCTCCATCATGTATTTTACTCATCAGTGTTTTGGGACACCGAGTCTTGCAAAAACTCTTTCCATGTGACTTCGGCAAGAATCACTCCTTGGCGTTTTAAATGCTAAAAGGTTTTAGCATCTTGTCAATATGTATTCATTGCTTAGCCCCATTAGGTAAATCTATCTCCATAGATCATCATGCCTAATATTGAGGCTATTTAGCCTAAGCACTTCATTGAAAAACTATTTTCAAATGAAGTCCTAATTCGTGTCAAGAAATTTATTTCCTATTAACAATGTGTTAAGTACACAAGGTTTTTAGAAATATTATTATGCTCCCACTTACTTTCTTGAATCACAAGCATCTTCGTTACCCATTTGATGAAGTCAAACTCTTTTGACCATTTCATCAAAAACGAAGATTCCAACTCCACTTTGCTCTCTTCTGTCCATCGCTGGAACTCTGAAGTTTGCATACTTACTAGCATCCTCTGGATCGACAAATTACTTTGGACTGTATCACATACAAGTCCTAGGTTTCATTCCCATCAGATGGGAATCCTTTTGTCATCCATGTTTCATATCTCATGATTGAAATATGTATTAATTGCTAGTTCAACCCGAACCGACTTCAAGCATCGCTACGGTGAGACAATCTCATCGTAGTCAACTCTTTGAACTTGTTTTTGCAACAAGTCGAGCTTTATGGATAAAACATTTTTATCCGTATCAGTTTTTAGTTCCATAAATATCCGTTAGACTCTAAGCCTTCCGAAAGGTGTATCAAGATTTTAATCTTGAAACATTGATATGGAAACTATCTCAGATTGTATGGGCATTTAGCCAATTCCGGAGTCAGGGCCCATCATCGCTTCCTTATGTATCGTAGGTATACTGTTGTCCAACAACAATATCTCGTTTGCGCACCTGAGAGGTTTGCACGAGCCTTGCCTACGTGGTTCAGCTGCAAGTTCGACTGAAGTCCATACATTTTATCGTAGAGACTTCCGTATCAGTCGCAGTAGGAAACTCTGGAATCACTTCCAAGGTTTCTTTCCTTTGATCTGATGACGAAGATACTGGTTATCTCGTCGAGTTGCACTGTCCTCCCACTCGCCTTTTGTAAGAACTATTCTCTTTAAAAGCATACCGTTTTGCGGCAAAATCCTTTGCCTCGGTATAGTGGTGGGGAATACCCAATGACTTGGGATAACCTTACAAAGTAGCACTTTTCTGATTTGGAATAGGTTTGTAACCTTTTACACAAGCCCCATATTCCAAATGTTAAGAAAAGATATAACATGGTTGGGCGTACCATACCATGGCGTCATTTCAACAGACCTGATGGATCTCTTTTCAGTGTAAAAGCCGCAGTCTCTAAAGCATCACTCTTTAAAAGGGATAATGGCAAATTTATTTATGTCATATTTGATCTTACCATTTCATGAATGGTTCGATTACATCTACACGGATTCTGCACTTGCAGTGGTGCTCCGGGAGGTGTAAGTTATGAAACCCCTTTCACAACTCATCAGACATTCGCTAAACTTGTAACTCAAATATTCCTTTCTGCAATCGAATTGTAGAAACATAATTTTCTTGTTACAATAACTTCTACTTCATTTTTGAAAACCTTATGAATGAATTCAAAAGATCCAGACTTACGTCTCAACAAGTAAATATCCATATATCTACTTGAGTCATTTCTGAAGATAGATAACTCCACTACTTGCAACAACATCTATTGGACTACACACATCATAATGTATGATCACCAATATGTTCTTTGCTCGTTCCTTATGGTCTGTGAACGGTATTTCAGTCACTTCACTTTTCAGAGGAAAGTTGCAAGTGTCAGATGATTCAAAATCAAACGACTTCAAAATCCATCATAATGGAATTTTCCATGCGGGTTTCTCCAATGTGACCAAATGCAGTGCCACACTTGTGTGGTATTCTTTTAGTCTTGCGACATTTAGCGTCAGTGTTATGGATGTATCATATTTCCATCAATATTCATAACATACATCCCATCTTGTATGGAAGCATGGCCCTTCATGTTATTCATAACACCGAACATCAAAAGTTCTCTTATGAATAACCTTCTTGCAAAATACCTTATGCAAAGGGCTAGAGTGTGTAAAACTCTAAAATGATTTATGAAAGTAAATACAGAGGTAATGTATTATTATCAATATTCATAACATACTTCTCATTCATAATGAAAGTATGGCCCTTTTGTTATTCATAACTCCGAACATTAAAAGTTCTCTTATGAACAACCTTCTTGCAAGATACTTTATGCAAAGGGCTAGAGTGTGTAAAACTCTAAAATGATTTATGAAAGTAAATACAGAGGTAATGTATTATTATCAATATTCATAACATACTTCTCATTCATAATGAAAGTATGGCCCTTTTGTTATTCATAACTCCGAACATTAAAAGTTCTCTTATGAACAACCTTCTTGCAAGATACTTTATGCAATGGGCTAGAGTGTGTAAAACTCTAAAATGATTTATGAAAGTAAATACATCGGGAATACACCTATGGAAGGCATAGTAACATTTACTATGTTCCCTGCGTGTATCTAAACCTCATTCCTGGCTAGTCTTTCAGGCCATAGTAGTTCTTACATCAAGTTGCAACAGAATGCAATCGAGCGGGTATCTTTGTGATTAACTCACAATACCCAAGAATTAGTGATTAACATGTTTAACCATAATTCCCAAGAACTATATCTTTGACCAGCCTTCTATACATCAAAAACCTGTATGACATTCATACATGAGCTGGATATTCCAGTCTCCTTTCCTTTTGCCTTTATACTTCTAATAGTTTTAACTTTTAGTATTTCTCCTACTCTCAGAAGAAGCATCCAACTTAAGAGTGGCGTTAGCCCCGGACTTCCTAGGCGTGAAAGTCTTACTAACACCCTTCGGACACTTCCTTTCTCTTTAAGTTGTTGTTTTATTCACCTTTCATCATATGACAGGCGTTCTCCTGGATCCCTCTCTTATTAGTCTAATGCATAGTAAACTCCTTTACTAACAGCTTGCAAACAAACATTGCTTTGGATATCTCATATCTTTTAGCCTTTGTCTGTCTCTGAAAATGATTTTCAGATTCCATGAATATCACATAACTATCCAAACTTTCGAAGTTCGGGTCTCATGGAAGGAAACGTATTGCACCTGACTGAAAAGGAATTCTAGCTTTTGATCGAAGGACGAGAGTCACATGATCCATAGCATTAGCGGGAGAATACCAAAAGTATGCGATAGGACAAAGTCCTTCTCGGCACTCTAGAGGACAATCCTCACATTACGTTACCAATCGTAAAGTTTTAACCAGATATTTAACAGCTATTCAATTTTAATAGGGAAGGTGGAAACGCGAGCCATTATTCTATAACTATTATGCAAATCACACTTAGACAGTGTTCAAAATTAATTGCACTGAGAATTAAAAGAATTAATTCTACAGAGCGCTCCCACTCAAATCAATATCTCTCATAATTGATTGTGAGTGATACAAGATCCACATTTCAATTCAACGCCATTGATGTGGACATCACTGATGACGAGAATTTCAATTGGTGGGCAAACATGCCGATCACATCTCTATGTGACTCCTGTTCATCTTTCGATGGGCGTGTTCCGAGCTCAGGACGATCAAGCCAGAACGTCAAGACAACCAAGTGATCTCGCTGCGAGGTCTGACCTCACCCGCCTCACACTTCTCTAATCGTTCGTACCCATGTGGACATGGCGCACCCCGAAAAGTTAGGTGCCGTGACGGTGCTACACTTGGGAGAACACTAACTACTTGATATTTTTGTGAGAGATCACCCTAATAAAAGCGACTACCGCGCAATCAAGAAGGGTGCATCATAAGGGATAAACATGTCAGGCAATTCATAATAGCATGATATGGTATAGCCCTTTCTGACGGAGAAGTCTTTCATTTCTTCGTCTCCGGTCATTCGCGTCGGTGTTCACCTTCGCGAAGATTGCCACCACCTTGTCGATGCACCAGATAATATTGCTATCTCTATAGCTAATAAAATAAGTGCATTACATAAGGTTGACACGCAGGTCATTAAAGTGCAATCATATGGCTCCAGCCATCATGCCGAATCATGACACGCAGGTCATGTTAATCAATTTACATTATATAGTCATCTCATACATAATCAAATTATTATGAACACTGCTATACCACATCATATGCACATGCAAACCATCCTGCAAAACCAAGTTAGACGCCTCTAATCGGTTCATGCAAAAACTTGTTTTACGTGGCTCCTAAGGTTTCGAAACAAACCGAAGCTACCTACGTATTATCATCAAGTATGATAATTCAAGTCGCTAGATTAACATCGCGGGGTGTATGAAACACGAGATAATTAAATCTCGAGCCCCATACTAAACTTCGTCATACGCATGACCCCCGTGCAGATCATATCTGCAATGCCCTTTCATCTGCGAATTTCATCTTTCTTTTGACTATGGCGGAACCCAAAGAACTGAAGCACTTCGTTGATCAATCAGGATCGCGGATTGCCAGAACTTTGTGAAATTCCACCATACTGTCTCGAGATTGAGCAAACGCAAATTCTAGGGAAGCAACAAGAACATCGGGTAACAGACTTCATCTGTCACCCGCACAAATAATTTTCAGCAATAGATCTCATCTATTACCTAATTATATTGTGCAACACCCATACATCTCTATGTATTCTAGATCGCAACCTGCATCTACGCATAGCACGGCTCTTGATGCCACTGTTGGGGAACGCAGCAGAAAACAAAAATTTTCCGACCTACGTACCAGCCCAGGATCACTATGGAGACTGCATACAAGGTTTGATCTGTTTCGTTGCCGACTCGTAGCGCAGCGGAAGTAGAGTCGATGACGAACGGCGGTGCAGATCCCCGCAGCTAGGATTTACAACCTCCCAACCGCGAGGATGTACTCCCACGTCAGCTCACCGGACGGATCTCCGGGCAGCCCTTCGGGAGGCATCGGGACAGTCCCTCGGATAGTCCCACCGGACGGATCCTCGGACAGCCCTTAGGGAGGCCCCTGGACAGCCCTTCGGGCGGGTCACTCGGACAGCCCTTCGGGAGGACACCCGAAACTCAAACTGTAACTCGGACAGCCCTTCGGGAGGCACTCTCGAACTAAGACCGAAACTACGATCTCTCTACAGAGTTGCACACATACGGTGTCATCTATCCGGCAGGGCTTCGCCGTCCAGAACTAGTTCCCACCGGAACCCAGACAGCCTTTCGGCTCTACGAAACTATTTCGCTGGGAGGGAGAGAGAAGCCAGAAATGTCATGGCATGTGTATGTGAGAGCAAGGATGAAGCATATGGGGCTGCCTCCTCCCCTCTATTTATAGGAAAAACAAGGGGTAGGATGGGCATATCCAAAATGCCATGTCATCCCAAAATATCTTGGGAAGATATTTGTGGAAAGCCAACTTCCAACCATATCCATAAATCTGATTTCACTATTCACGACGACATTTTTCAGCGTCCGGTCGAACTGAAAATATTTATGTGGGCTTAGAACAATTCCAGTACCCACTAAAATAATTTCCAATGCGATCCGGAACAATTCCGGTTTAGTGATTTTCATCTGCGAAAAGCATCTGAAGCGGTTCCGGCAGCTCCGGAACATTTCCGGTTTTCATCCCGGAAAATTCCAGAAAGTTTCCAGAATGATTCTGGCACCCTCCAAGAATTATCAGGCATGTGCCGAAACCAATCTGACTTTATGGTATCCTCTGAAACAACTTTTCAGTTTTACCGGAACTATTCCGATATCCTCTCCGGAACGTTTCCGTTTCGTCCGAAACTTTTTCGGTGAATTTCTCTCAGACTCCCCGTCTAGTATTCAGCAGATAGATGACCCTTAAGCGTGTGACCCTATAGGTTCGGTGAAGTATAGACATGACCCGGAACACTTTCCGATCAATGATCAACATCGGAGCCGTGGACACCCATATTGACCCCTATACCCACACGAATGAATATTCGAGTGAACCTCCAGTTGCCGTGTGCTATTCCTGTTGCTTCGCGATATGTTACAAATACCCGAGGTGAGAAACATCGGCATCCTCGTGGATCAACACTTGTCCACAATGCCAGTTACCTCGTTGCCGGTATTGTTCTCTTTTCTCGTTCCCGTGTTCCGGCATCCCTGTGATCAAATCACCCTGTGTCTGGCCAGACGATGATGGATACCGTAACACCGAGAGGGCCCAGAGATATCTCTCCATCGTCGGAGGAGCAAATCCCAATCTTGAGCTATCAAGTCCCTTGACATACTTTTCCATGAACCCGTAAGCCGCCGTAATAGCCACCCATTTACGGATGACGTTTAACAAACCCCAAAGTTCATGAAGCAAGCATGAAGAAACTCGACACTCTCATGGTCTAAGGAATTATGCAAACATTAACTTCTCTGTGTTATTAACCATAAACTTATGACGAATGTATCTCATAGCATAACATCAATCGGGTCGATTCAACACAAGTGTTCTACCAACAATTGTGCCCTCAAAATTGCCGGCATAGCCATGCCCATGATCAGGAAAACAGGATCATCATGCAATACTTGAGCCAGTCATAGAGGCTTGACTAGGAATACATTTTACCGTTTATTATCCCACACGTGCATATGAGTCTTCCTCCGAGCCTCGTGGTTATTGTAGACTCGAGAACCATAGCAATTATAGCATGGAACATAAACCTAATTATGAACAGGGAGATAATCAATAACATTTATTATTGCCTCTAGGGCATATCTCCTACAAGAATAACATTTGATCTATTCATCAATAGTCATGGCAGTATACCAAAGATAAAAACATTACATCCAGGTCCGTAGACCACCTAACGACAACTAAAAGCACCGGAGCCACCTCTCTGAATTGTCCCCCGAGTTTATAGTGTTTAATATACGAAAATCTTATAATGGGTTTTTTTCCTGAGAATAACATTCGATCTATTCATCAATAGTCATGGCAGTATACCAGAGATAAAAACATTACATCCAAGTCCGTAGACCACCTAACGACAACTACAAGCACCGGAAGCTTAATACAGATGGATCCTTGGGCGTAAGAGGTGATGCTGGTGTTGGTATGATTCTGCGGGGTGAGAAGGGTGAGATCATCTTCTCGGCATGTAGGCATCTTCACACCTGTCGTGATGCGTTTGAAGCTGAGATTTGTGCGTGTATGGAGGGTTTATCCCTTGCTCTTCAACGAAGTAATTTGCCTATTGCTATTGAGATGGACTCCAGTTCGGCGGTGGCTATGATCCAAGATCTTGGTGTTGATCGCTCTGTCTACGCTTCTATTGTTAAGGAGATTAAGTATCTGAGGAGTTTAGCAGGTTTTGCCAGAGTTGAAGGTAGAACTGTGACTTGGCTAGGTTCAGGACCAGATAAGGTCTGTGAGTTGGTGATCGATGATTGTAAGAACTTATTGATTGAGTAATATAAGTCTTTCTTCCGCAAAAAAAAAAAAGGTGGTGCCCGCATGTATGTCGTGGACGAGCAAGTGTGTGTAGCGTACTTAAAAGCCATGTGCTTGTTTCATTATGCATGATGCCCGCTTTTTGCGTATGATTAGCCAAGAAGAAGAAACACATGCGCGTCCAGTGGCCCGGTCTCTGTCAGCAAAGCGTTGCGAGACTCGCTCCAGAATTTTCTACTCGTACTAAAAAAATAGAAGCGTGCTCATTATCTATGTAACCTCGTGCTACTTTCGCGACCAAATTGTTGCAAAATAGAACGGCTTTTGGCAACGTCTGCGTGGAACGTCTTTCCCCACGCTACAACTCATCTATTTTAATCTTTTTTTATTACATGAACGTGCACTTCTTTTCCTATTGGCGTCAACCATCAGTGCTCATCCGTCTATTTTTCTCAACAGTATGTGTACGACGATCTTGGTTAGTGGTTACAACCAGATCAGCCGTGTCTATGTGTCGTTCCGAGCAGTTTCCCCGGTTTGAATGATCACTAGAATCGCGAAACACGCGACGGGACTAGTCCCAATTACTTGTGGCCCATCGTAGATGACTGGTATTTTCTTATTAGATCGGCAGAGAGCAACTAATTGTGGGTACCCCTTACAGGAGCCCCTCAAGGGTCATTTTTGGTGGATTTAGCGCGCTCTGAGGCGCCGTCACATGTCGCGTGGTGCGCGCTTCCTCAGGATTTTTTTACTGTACATGTTTTCTGTTTTAGATGTTTTTGTTTTTGTTTTCCCTAGGTTTTGGAACAAAAATTTCGAAAAAAATGGCGCAAACAAACGTGTTTTTCTTCCGCGAGATGTGCCTCTCGAAAAGGAAAAAACATGTTTTTTCTTCCACGAGAGGCACATATTTACTTCTCGTGGGGGCACAGGTTTGCTTCCGCGAGAGGCACAACTTGCCACTCGGAAAAGAGAAAAAAAAACACGTCTTTTTCTTCCTCCGCGAGAGGCATATATTTGCTTGTCATGGAGGTACAGTATTGCTTCCGGGAAAAACCACGGTCTTTTCTTCCGCGAGAGCCACAGATTTGCTTCACGTGGAGGCACAGGTTTGCTTCCGTCAGAGGCATAGCTGTGCCTCTCGGAAATGGAAAAAAATGAAGAAAAAAAATCGTTCTTCCATCTCGTTTTTTTTTCTTCCGGGCTTTTCGTGAAAAACTATTTCGTCGAAACCTGTTAATATGTGATCTAGTTTCGAAAATGTTGAAAATGGTTTCGAAAATGGCAAAAGTGGCGAAAATGACGTGAGAATCCAACGGCGAAAATGGTTCATGATTTGAACGCGCGGTTTAAGAGATAAAACATTTTGAATAAACAAATCTAAGAAAAAGGAAAACTCCCAGTTGCGACAAGCGCCACTTGTCACGATTTGGAAGGTGGGAGTGACTTCCTTAATT
The DNA here is from genome assembly GCA_039707655.1 of Elymus sibiricus. Taxonomy (NCBI): domain Eukaryota; kingdom Viridiplantae; phylum Streptophyta; class Magnoliopsida; order Poales; family Poaceae; genus Elymus; species Elymus sibiricus. The sequence continues at coordinate 130,176,683 of CM077676.1, read as the reverse complement.
AGTGATTTCGGATTACCATCAGTCTACAGATCGACAAAGCCTATTTGGCACCTTATGCTCCCGTTAAAGGCGTTTTCCCTATCGACGCACACACCCCTCCAAGGCCGGCCCATTACCCTTTTTCTATTTTGAACCCAAAAAAGGTGCGCACGACGGGTTCAAACTCACGATCTCTATGTTCAGATAGAAACGACCTAACCACTATGACATCACAACACTTGTTTTTAGAAACTTCTTTTTTCTATTTATTCTTTCCCCAGTTCGCGGAAGCCCCGTTTTGGGAAGCTTCCAGCCGAGTTTTTGTTGTTGTGGTTTTTTCCTGGACCAGTTTTATGTGGTTTTTTCTTTATTTTTCTGTTTCTTTTCTTTAATATTTTTTCCTTTTTCTTTATTTTTTCATTATTATTGTTTTTTGTTTTTCTAAAATGCACCAACTTCTTCAAATTAAATGAATTTTTTTTTCAAAATCAATGAACTTTTTTCAAATTGGATGAACTTTTTTTCAAATTCGATGGACTTTTTTCAAATTCGATGAACTTTTTCCAAATTCAATGAACTATTTTCAAATTTTATAAAAAAAATCAAATTTAATGATCATTATTCAAATTCAATGATTTTTTTTCAAATTCAATGAATTTGTTTTCAAATTCAATGAACTTTTTTAAAATTAATTGATTTTTTTAGTTTTTGTGAACTTTTTTCAAATTCAATGAATATTTTCCGAATCGCTGATTTTTTTTCCAAATTCTTGAACTTTTTTTGAAATCCGTGAACATTTTCTAATTCACAAACTTGTTGCGATTTTTAAAATTATTTTTTTGTTTGTTTTTCAAAAGTCAATGTTTGACTGGTCAGATGGTCAACCGCGACCGGTCCAATGCGATCGAGCAACCAAGGGGGAAACTGGCGAGATGCGATCGACCGATCTTCTACATGGGCCGGCCCATGATCGTGCGCGCGTGAGCGCCAGTATCGGCAACCGGCGCTTACAACGTCGATTAGGAGTTCCCCTACCGATCCATGGACTGGATTGGTCAGATGCATCGCCCCGCACCCCGCGCTGCTTGGTTTTCTCGGTCTTCCATTTATTTGTCGTTCCTTTTTTCCTTTCTCCAGTCCAAATGAATCAGCCTCCCTTGGTTTACAAGAATTTGGTAGGAATTCAAATGGACAGGAGTTTTGTAGGAAATTTTCCTTTGAAGCCCTTTGGTTTGTAGGAATGTATTCCTATTTCTATATAGGATAGGAACTAATCATTCACATTTCAAAAAAAAAAAACTAGATTTAATGGAAAAATTCCTATCCTATGCATCAAATGACATCTCTTTCCCTATAGGAATTGAGATACCTGTCATCTCATTTCCTATGATTTTTCTTTTCATATGACATTCCTATTTTATGAACCAAAGGAGGCGTAAAGAGCTGAACGTAGGAGGTTGCGGTCAACTTTATTACAATCCTGAATGATATCCAAATATCGAATACCAAGCAGCAGCATACTACAAGGCCTAGATTTAGAAGTATATCCATATTCATCCAGCTGGAACCACAGTTTATGTTGGCTAGAAGCATCTGCCGTCACCGTTGATCACTTGTCGTATGCAGCAAGAGCAGGGGCAGAGCCAGGATTTTGATATAGGGGGGCAAGCCAAGCTAACAAAAAAAATTCAGCGCAAAATAAAACTCTATCATAATATTTGGCTTCAATGTTATAAAAAATCAGTATATTTTTAGTAGCTTAAATTTGGCTCCGCAACTGCTAATAAGATCAAAAATATAAATATTAATCAGAAGAGATCTAGCTGCAAATTCTCTTTTGATGTAGATTATCCTGCAATGCCGAAGCAACTCATCTCCAAGTTTTACTTCGACAGATCAAAGCAAGTGCTTACCAACTGAACTAATCTTTAAAGTGTTGGGCGATGCTTTTTTTCGTAACAGATGAACTAGGGAAATTCTCAGAAATAGCATCACATATCACAGAACCAAAAGATTGAAAATCTGAATAATATTTTTGACACGCACAAGAACAGAGTTGAGAGAGAGTTTAGTAGTAGTAATTAGTAAACAGTAATAGATAGTGCTAACCTTGGCTAGTTTCCTAGTTCGTTGGCCAAAGAGATAGGCAGATCGCCCTCATGGCACCGGCGTCACCATGTGTTTTTTTTTTTTGCAAGAAAACTTTCGATCTATTCATTTTTAATCATGGCAGTACAACGAACATTAGAAATAATAAAAATTACATCCAGATTCGTAGACAACATAGGGACGATTACAAGCACTGAAGCGAGTCGAAGACGCACCGCCGTCATCACCACTCCCTCGATGGAGCCGGGCAAAACTTGTTGTAGTAGACAATCGGAAAGTCGTCGTGCTAAGTGTAGGGTCGAGAAGATAGGTCTATAGGGGGGGTGAATAGACTCTTAACCAATCAAAGGTGCAGTTTTTAATTCTTTTGGAATTTAGGCAGATTTTAGCACTATTTAAGATATCACCAAGACTTCCTACACATGCATATCTAGAGATAGAGCAACGGAAATAGTAAAGCATGTAAATGTGCGAAAAGTGTAGGAGATATGCCCTAGAGGCAGTAATAACAGTTATTTTGTATCTCCGAGTTTGTAATGAATGTTTCTGTTTCATGCTATAACTGCAATGATTCTCGAGTCTGCAATATCCACGAGGCTCGGAGGGAAACTCATGTGCACGTGTGGTATAATAAACGGTAAAATGTATTCCTGGTCATGCCTCTAAGACTAGCTCAAGTATTGCATGATGATCCTGTTTTCCTGATCATGGGCATGTCTATGCCGGCAATTTTGAGGGCACAATGTTAGTAGAACACTTGTGTTGAATCGACCCGAATTGATGTTATGCTATGAGATACATTCGTCACAAGTTAATGGTTAATAACACAGAGATAGTTAATGTTTGCATAATTCCTTAGACCATGAGAGTATCGAGTTCCTTCGTACTTGCTTCGTGAACTTTGGGGTTTGTTAAACGTCATCCGTAACTGGGTGGCTATTACGGCGGCTTACGGGTTCACGGAAAAGTATGACAAGAAACGAGATAGCTCAAGATTGGGATTTGCTCCTCCGACGATGGAGAGATATTCTCGGGCCCTCTCGGTGTTACGGTATCCATCATCGTCTGGCCAGACACATTGTGATTTGATCACTGGGATGCCGGAACACGGAAACGAGAAAAGAGAACAAAACCGGTAACGAGGTAACTTGCATGGTGGACAAGTTGTTGATCCACGGGGATGCAATAAATCTCACATCGGGTGTTTGTAATATATCGTGAAGCAACAGGAATATCACACGGCAACTGGAGGTTCACTCGAATATTCATTCGTGTGGGTATAGGGGTCAATATGGGTGTCCACGGCTCCAATGTTGATCATTGATCGGAAAGTGTTCCGGGTCATGTCTATACTTCACCGAACCTATAGGGTCACACGCTTAAGGGTCATCTATCTGCTGAATACTAGACGGGGAGTCTGAGAGAAAATCACCAAAAAAGTTTCGGACGAAAAGGAAACGTTCCGGAGAGGACACTGGAATAGTTCCGGTAAAACTGAAAAGTTGTTTTAGGGGATACCATTAAGTCGAACTGGTTTCGGCACACGCCTGAAAATTCTTGGAGGATGCCAGAAGTATTCTGGAAACTTCTGGGAATTTTCCGGGATAAAAACCGGAAATGTTCCGGAGCTGCCGGAACCGATTTGGTTGCTGTTCGCAGATGAAATGTACTAATCCGAAATTGTTTCGGAATGCGTCCAAAATCATTTGTGTGGGCACTGGAATTATTCTAAGACCCACAGAAATATTTTCGGATTTAACGGTCACGGAAAATTGGTTCCGTGAATAGTAAAAATCACTTTATGGATTTTTTTTGGAAAGTCACCTTTTGGGATATTTCCCAAAAGGCTTCTAGAAGGGATTGGGGAGCAAGGCACCCCCATGTGGGGGGCCCCCTAGAGTGGCCAGCCAAGGTGGTGCTCCTCCATGGAGCTCCACATGGCACCCCTTTTACCTTTTATTCTTTTATGTAAGACATAAAGTGGGGGTACTTTTGGTATTTTTGAATGCCAACTTTACCCCTTGGCTATCCTATAAATAGAGGTGGAGGAGTGCTCTCCAAACCTCATCCTTGCTCTCATACACATGCCATGCTCATCTGGCTCTCTCTCTCTCCCTCCCACGAAATAGTTTCGTAGAGCCGAAAGGCTGTCTGGGTTCCGGCAGGAACTAGCTCTGGACGGCGAAGCCCTGCCGGATAGCTGACACCGTATGTGTGCAACCCCGTAGAGAGTTCGTAGTTTCAATCTTTTTGCCCGTGGGGCTGTTCGAGTGTCCTCCCGAAGGGCTGTCTGAGTTACCGTTCGAGTTTCGGGTGTCCTCCCGAAGGGCTATCCGAGTTCCCGTTCGGGGTTCGAGGGTCCTCCCAAAGGGCTGTCCGCGACATCGTCCGAGGGACTGTCCGACCGCCTCCCGAAGGGCTGTCCGGCGAGGGAGTACATCCTCGCGGTTGGGAGGTTGTAAATCCTAGCTGCAGGGATCTGCACCGACTCTTCTTCCGCTGCGTTTCGAGTCGGTACGGATCAGATCAAACCTTGTATGACATCTCCATAGTGGTCCTGGGCGTGCTCGCTGTACCGAATTTTTTTGTTTTCTGTCGCGTTCCCCTACAGTGGCATCATGAGCCATGCTATGCATAGATGCAGGTTACGATCTAGAATACATGGAGATGTATGGGTATTGCATAATATAATTTTGGAGTAGATGAGATCTATTGCTGAAAATTATTTATGTGGGTAGCAGATGAAATCTGTTACCCGATGTTCTTGTTGCTTCCCTAGAATTTGCGTATTTCTGATCTCGAGACAGCATGGTGGAATTTCACAAAGTTCTGGCAATCCGCGATCCTGATTGATCAACGAAGTGCTATCAGTTCTTTGGGTTCCGCCATAGTTAAAAGAAAGATGAAATTCGCAGATGAAAGGGCAATGCAGATATGATCTGCATGGGGGTCATGCGTATGACGAAGTTTAGTATGGGGCTCGAGATTTTATTATCTCGTGTTTCATACACCCTGAAAAGTTAATCTAGCGACTTAAATAATCATACTTGATGATAAAACGTTGGTAGCTGCGGTTTAAGTCAAAACCTTAGAAGCCACGTAAAATAAAATTTTGCATAAACCGATTAGAGGCGTCTAACTTGTTTTTGCAGGATGTGCATGTGAGGTGGTATAGCAATGCTCATATTAATTCGATTATGTATGAGATGACTATATGATGTAAATTTATTAACATGACCTGCGTGTCATGATTCGGCATGATGGCTGGAGCCATATGATTGTCACTTTAATGACCTGCGTGTCAACCTTAAGTAATGCACTTATTTTATTAGCTATAGAGATAGCAATATTATCTAGTGCATCGAGAAGGTGGTGGCAATCTTCACGAAGGTGAACACCGACGCAAATGCCGAAGACGAAGAAATACTTGACTTCTCTGTCAGAAAGGGCTATACCATATCATGCTATTATGAATTGCCTGAGATGTTTATCCCTTATGATGCACCCTTTTGATTGCGTGGCAGTCACTTTTTATTAGGGTGATCTCTCACTTAAAATTATCAAAGTAGTTAGTGTTCACCCAAGTGTAGCACCATCTGAAATTCGTATCTTTTCGGGGTGCGCCATGTACACATGAGCACGAACGAATCGAGAGGAATGAGGCGGGTGAGGTCAGACCTCGCAGCAAGATCACTTGGTTGTCTTTGACGTTCAGGCAGGAGAGTCCTGAGCTCGGAACACGTCCATAGAAAGATGAACAAGAATCACAAAGAGATGTGATCGGCAAGTTGGCCTACCGATTGAAATTCGCGTCATGAGTGATGAACCCGTCAATGGCGTCGAATTGAAATAGGGATCTTCAATCACTCACAATCAATTATTAGAGATATTGATTTGAGTGGGAGCGCACTTTAGAATAAAATTGTTTATTCACTAGTGCCAAAAATCATTATGAACAAAGTCTAAGTGAAACTTGTGTTTTCCGTTGTAGATCAAATGGCTCGCAACACCGCGTTCAACTTAGGCCCGATGTTAGAGAAAGAGAAGTTAGCTGTGACTGGAAACAACTATGCGGACTGGGTCCGTAACCTGAGGATTGTCCTCAGGAGCGCTAAGAAAATGTATGTGCTTGAAAATGCTCTTCCAGCTAAACCGGCGGCCGATGCCCCGGAAGATGAACAAAATGTCTGGGCCACTAAGGATGATGATCATAACTTAGTGCAGTGCCTCATGCTAGCTTGCATGAGTGCAAGGCTTCAAAAACGTTTTGAATTCCATAAACCCCGCGATATGATCCGGGAATTGGATGCTCTGTACAAGGAAACCGCAAGGTCTGAACGATTTGATATCATGAAGACCTTGATGGAATGCAAGATGGCTGAGGGCAGTTCAGTTGGCGAACACGTAGTCAATCGGCTATGCTGAAAGGCTTAAAACCCTGGAATTTCCAATTCCGCCTGGCCATATGATGGACATGATGCTTTCTTCACTCCCCCCGTCTTACGACGGTTTTGTCATGAACTACAACATGAGTGGGATGGAGAAAACACCGGAAGAGGTGCTCGCCATGCTGAAAACTGCGGAAGGAGGACTGCGGAAAAATCGCAAGCAAGTGTTGCTTGTGAATAAAACCGCTAGTTTCAAAAAGAAAGGCAAGACAAAGAAGGGCAAGGGCGCCGGTAAGACCGGCTCCCAAAGCAACTCTAAGGGCGGAGCCAAGAATGAAACTGAGTGCTTCTACTGCAAAGGCACAGGACACTGGAAGAGAAACTACAAGAAGTATCTGGAAGATAAGAAGTCCGGGAAAATCGGAAAAGGTATAATTGTTATACAAGTTAATGTCATTGACGTTTTGCTTGCTAGCGAAAATTCTAAGTCTTGGGTATTTGATACCGGATCCGTTGCTCACATTTGCAACTCGATACAGGGACTTCAGAAGGTGCGCAAGCTAGCAAAGAATGAAGTCATGATGCGCGTCGGGAACGGCGCTGGGATCGCCGCTCAAGCCGTCGGCATTATGCCTCTACGTCTCCCTTCGGGATTTATCTTAGAACTAAATAACTGTTATTTTGTTCCACTATTGTGTAGAAACATTATCTCCGGATCATGTTTAGTACACGATGGGTATTCATACAAGTCTGAGAACAATGGTTGTTCACTTTATTGTAAGGATATGTTTTATGGATTTGCACCCATTGTTGGGGGCCTTTTCATACTAAATCTTGAATGTGGAAATGATGTCTTTAACGTGAATGCTAAACGCCTTAAGAAGGCTGATACCACCACCACTTTCATGTGGCACTGTCGCCTTGGCCACATCGGAAAGAAACGCATGCAAAGACTCCATAAAGATGGAGTTTTACCGTCCTTTGATTTTGAATCATTTGACACATGTGAAGCTTGCTTGATGGGAAAAATGACCAAGACGCCGTTCACGGGTCATCCTGAACGGGCGAGTGAATTGTTGGAAATAATACATAGTGATGTATGTGGTCCAATGAGCACAGTCGCACGGGGTGGGTATTTCTACTTCGTGACTTTTACAGATGATTTGAGTAGGTATGGATATATCTACTTGATGAAGCATAAGTCGGAAACCTTTGAAAAGTTCAAAGAATTTCAGAATGAGGTAGAAAATCATCGTAACAAAAGGATTAAGTTTCTGCGGTCTGATCGCGGGGGCGAATACCTTAGTCATGAGTTTGGCCAATATCTGAGTGACCGTGGAATCGTTTCACAGCTTACGCCTCCCGGAACTCCACAGCGAAACGGAGTGTTGGAAAGACGTAACCGAACCCTGTTAGACATGGTAAGGTCGATGATGTCTCTTACAGATCTGCCGATATCTTTTTGGGGTCATGCACTAGAAACTGCCGCTCACACATTAAACAGAGCACCGTCTAAGTCTGTTGAGACGACACCATACGAGTTATGGAACGGGAAGAAACCCGGTTTGTCGCATCTCAGAATTTGGGGTTGTGGGGTATACGTAAAGCGTTTACAACCTACCAAACTCGATCCCAGATCAGACAAATGTTACTTTGTAGGTTATCCCAAGGAAACAATTGGGTATTCCTTCTACCACCCGTCCGATAACAAAGTGTTTGTTGCCAGAAATGGACAATATCTTGAGAAAGAGTTTCTCGCAAAAGAAGTGAATGGGAGGACAGTACAACTTGATGAGATTATTGACTCTTCGGCAACCGTTGATATGGCTAAGGAACCGGAAGAAATTCCGCTAATTATCCCTACAACCGAGCCGGAAGTTGTCGCATGTGATGCGGAAACTTCAGACAATGTTGTAACTGAACCGCGCAGATCAGGTAGGGCTATCCAGCCACCTGAGTGGTTTCATAACGAAATCTTCATTCTTGAAGACGATGAACCTGTGCACTACAAGGAAGCGATGGCGGGGCCCAGCTCAAGGGAATGGCACAAGGCCATGAAATCCGAGATGGAATCCATGTACGAAAACCAAGTTTGGAACTTGGAAGAACTTCCAGAAGGCGTAAAGCCCATTGGTTGTAAATGGATTTTCAAAAGAAAGACGGACGCGGATGGTAACATTACTATCCACAAAGCTAGACTTGTCGCGAAAGGGTTCACGCAAGTTCCAGGAGTGGACTACGACGAGACTTTCTCGCCCGTAGCTATGCTTAGGTCTGTTCGGATATTACTAGCAATTGCTGCTTATTTCGATTATGAAATATGGCAGATGGACGTCAAAACGACTTTCCTAAATGGAAACCTCAAAGAGGATGTATACATGATACAGCCAGAAGGTTTTGTCGTTCATAAGGATGCTGGAAAGGTAGGCAAACTTCAGAAAGCCATTTATGGTCTGAAGCAAGCGTCAAGGAGCTGGAACATTCGTTTTGATGAAGTGGTCAAACAGTTTGGCTTCATCAGGAATGACGAAGAATCTTGTGTTTACAAGAAGTTTAGTGGGAGCGCAAAAGCATTTCTAATCTTGTATGTGGATGACATATTGTTGATTGGAAATTACGTGAATTTTCTTAGCGAAATAAAAGACTCATTGAAAAAGAGTTTTTCAATGAAAGACTTAGGCGAAGCGGCATATGTATTGGGCATCAGAATCTATAGAGATAGATCAAAACGCCTGATAGCGCTTAGCCAAAGCACGTCCATTGACAAGGTGTTGAAAAGGTTCAACATGGAGAACTCCAAGAAAGGCCTACTCCCCATGTCACCTGGCACAGTGCTTTGCAAGAATCAGTGTCCTCGGACTCTCGATGAGCGAGTACAAATGAATGATGTTCCATATGCCTCGGCAGTTGGTTCTATTATGTATGCCATGCTATGTACAAGACCGGACGTTTCCTATGCGCTAAGTGTTAGCAGCCGATACCAAAGTGATCCAGGATTGGAACACTGGGCCACAGTCAAGGGTATTCTTAAGTACCTCAGAAGGACCAAGGATTTAATCCTTGTGTACGGAGGTGATGAAGAGCTCATTGTAAGTGGTTACACTGATGCAGGCTTCATGACTGACCCAGATGACTTCAAATCTCAATCAGGCTATGTTTTCATATTGAACGGTGGCGCAGTTGATTGGAAAAGTTCTAAACAAAAGACTGTAGCGGATTCTACGACGGAGGCGGAATATGTTGCTGCTTCAGAAGCCTCCAAGGAGGCGGTATGGATCAAGCAATTTCTTGAAGAACTTGGTGTGGTTCCAAGTGCTCTGGACCCGGTGGAGATCTATTGTGATAATAGTGCCGCCGTGGCTCAGGCAAGGGAGCCAAGTTCGCACCATAAGACAAGACATACTGAACGCAAATATAAACTCATTCGACATCATGTCGAAGCGGGTTTAGTGAAAGTACGCAAAGTTCACACGGATCTGAACGTGTCAGACCCGATGACAAAGCCTCTACCACGAGCAAAGCATGAGCAGCACCGGATAACCATTGGTGTTAGGGAAGCCATGTAACTAGATTATGACTCTAGTGCAAGTGGGAGTCTGTAGGAGATATGCCCTAGAGGCAGTAATAACAGTTATTTTGTATCTCCGAGTTTGTAATGAAAATTTATGTTCCATGCTATAACTGCAATGATTCTCGAGTCTGCAATATCCACGAGGCTCGGAGGGAAACTCATGTGCATGTGTGGTATAATAAACAGTAAAATGTATTCCTGGTCATGCCTCTAAGACTAGCTCAAGTATTGCATGATGATCCTGTTTTCCTGATCATGGGCATGTCTATGCCAGCAATTTTGAGGGCACAATGTTAGTAGAACACTTGTGTTGAATCGACCCGAATTGATGTTATGCTATGAGACACATTCGTCACAAGTTAATGGTTAATAACACAGAGATAGTTAATGTTTGCATAATTCCTTAGACCATGAGAGTATCGAGTTCCTTCGTACTTGCTTCGTGAACTTTGGGGTTTGTTAAACGTCATCCGTAACTGGGTGGCTATTACGGCGGCTTACGGGTTCACGGAAAAGTATGACAAGAAACGAGATAGCTCAAGATTGGGATTTGCTCCTCCGACGATGGAGAGATATTCTCGGGCCCTCTCGGTGTTACGGTATCCATCATCGTCTGGCCAGACACATTGTGATTTGATCACTGGGATGCCGGAACATGAAAACGAGAAATGAGAACAAAACCGGTAACGAGGTAACTTGCATGGTGGACAAGTTGTTGATCCACGGGGACGCAATAAATCTCACCTCGGGTGTTTGTAATATATCGTGAAGCAACAGGAATAGCACACGACAACTGGAGGTTCACTCGAATATTCATTCGTGTGGGTATAGGGGTCAATATGGGTGTCCACGGCTCCGATGTTGATCATTGATCGGAAAGTGTTCCGGGTCATGTCTATACTTCACCGAACCTATAGGGTCACACGCTTAAGGGTCATCTATCTGCTGAATACTAGACGGGGAGTCTGAGAGAAAATCACCGAAAAAGTTTCGGACGAAACGAAAACGTTCCGGAGAGGACACCGGAATAGTTCTGGTAAAGCTGAAAAGTTGTTTCAGGGGATACCATTAAGTCGAATTGGTTTCGGCACATGCCTGGAAATTCTTGGAGGATGCCAGAAGTATTCTGGAAACTTCTGGGAATTTTCCGGGATAAAAACCGGAAATGTTCCGTAGCTGCCGGAACCGATTTGGTTGCTTTTCGCATATGAAATTTACTAATCCGAAATTGTTTCGGAACGCGTCCAAAATCATTTGTGTGGGTACTGGAATTATTCTAAGACCCATAGAAATATTTTCGGATTTAACGGTCGCGGAAAATTGGTTCCGTGAATAGTAAAATCACTTTATGGATATTTTTTTGGAAAGTCACCTTTTGGGATATTTCCCAAAAGGCTTCTAGAAGGGATTGGGGAGCAAGGCACCCCCATGTGGGGGGGGGGGGCTAGAGTGGCCGACCAAGGTGGTGCTCCTCCATGGAGCTCCACATGGCACCCCTTTTCCCTTTTATTCTTTTATGTAAGACATAAAGTGGGGGTACTTTTGGTATTTTTGAATGTCAACTTTACCCCTTGGCTATCCTATAAATAGAGGTGGAGGGGTGCTCTCCAAACCTCATCCTTGCTCTCATACACATGCCATGCTCGTCTGGCTCTCTCTCTCTCTCCCTCCCACGAAATAGTTTCGTAGAGCTGAAAGGCTGTCTGGGTTTCGGCAGGAACTAGCTCTGGACGGCGAAGCCCTGCCGGATAGCTGACACCGTATGTGTGCAACCCCGTAGAGAGTTCGTAGTTTTGATCTTTTTGCCCGAGGGGATGTTCAAGTGTCCTCCCGAAGGGTTGTCTGAGTTACCATTCGAGTTTCGGGTGTCCTCCCGAAGGGCTGTCCGAGTTCCCGTTCGGGTTTCGAGGGTCCTCCCGAAGGGTTGTCCGCGACATCGTCCGAGGGACTGTCCGACCGCCTCCCGAAGGGCTGTCCGGCGAGGGAGTACATCCTCGCGGTTGGGAGGTTGTAAATCCTAGCTGCAGGGATCTGCACCGACGATTCTTCCGCTGTGTTTTGAGTCGGTACGGATCAGATCAAACCTTGTATGACATCTCCATAGTGGTCCTGGGCGTGCTCGTTGTACCGATTTTTTTTGTTTTCTGTCGCGTTCCCCTACAAAAAGTAATGGGGTAGAGAAAAGAAGATCAAACGCAATAAAGACACGGTGGTTTTTGGAGTGGTTCTGATAGGTAGTGCTATCGTATGTCCACGTTGATGGAGACTTCAACCCACGAAGGGTAACGGTTGCGTGAGTCCACGGAGAGCTTCACCCACGAAGGGTCTACAACCTTGCCTATTCCACCATGACTTACGTCCATGAAGGACTAGCCTCACTCGGGGTAGATCTTCACGAAGTAGGCGATCTCCTTGCCCTTACAAACTCCTTGGTTCAACTCCACATGATCTTGAAGGCTCCCAAGTGACACCTAACCAATCTAGGAGACACCACTCTCCAAAAGGTAATAGATGGTGTGTTGATGACGAACTCCTTGCTCTTGTGCTTCAAATGATAGTCTCCTCAACACTCAATCTCTCTCACACCGATTTGGCTTGGGTAGGAGAAGGATTGGAGTGGAAAGCAACTTGAAGAGGCTAGAAATCAAGGTTCAAATGGTTGTATTGGAATCTCTTGATCTCAACACATGAGTAGGTGGTTCTCTCTCAGAAAATGTATGGTGGAAGTGTAGGCACGTTCTGATGGCTCTCTTAGAGAGTAAGTGGGGGTGGAGGGTATAAATGGGCTTCACCAAAAATCCAACTGTTGCACACTTTTGACCCAAATCGGTGAGACCGAATGCAAAACTCGGTGAGACCGATTAGTGTAAAATATGTGAACTTTAGGCTTTTCGGTGGGACCGAAGTGGAACAACTTGGTAGGACCGAAGTGCAATGGCTAGGGAAAAACCAGTCTCGGAAATTCCGATTATTTCAACTTAGTGATTCCGAAGTGAAACAATGTCATCACAGAAACTTGGCAATGCCATCTCGGTGGGACCGAGATCCATTTCGGTCAAACCGAATTGCTAGGGTTTGGCAGTGGCAAAGGAAGTGGCAATCTCGGTGGGTCCGGATGGGATAGTTTCGGTGGGACCGAGATAGTGATTTAGGGTTTGGATAGATGTGTTTGTGAGAAAGTGACTGAGGGTTTTTGAGCAATACCACTGAGCACTTGAGCAACAACCTCATCATTAATACATCATCCCCTTTTAATGGTATTGGCTTTCCTAAGGGACTCAATGTGATCTTGGATCACTAAACCAAAAATGTAGAGTCTTGGAGTTGCCAATCTTGTCCTTGACATTTTGAAGGAATCCACATCTTCTTGTCCTTGCCATGTCATTGTTGAACTTGTCTGAAATACACTAGATAAAGGTATTAGTTCAACAACATGTATGTTGACATTGATTACCAAAACCACCAAGGGAGTAAATGTGCTTTCACTAAGGCCCCATAGAACAAACGCACCAAAACAGCAACCCCTGTTGATGCAAAAATGCTACACCTACGTAATTATACTACGTAAAGCTACGTAATGGGCTTCCACAACCAATCACCCCCCCTGATTTTCACGGGGTGGGCCTGGGCCTTTTTAACTTCCAACGAAAACAGGCCAGGTCATCATGTTCGTAAGTTACGTAACAATAATTACGTAAGTGTAGCAAAGCTCCCTGTTGATGAATGGTAGCGTAGATCGGAAGGATCCAACTTGAAGACACATAAACATAGACGAACGACGACAAGATCCGAGCAGATCCACCAAAGACGGATCCACCTGAAACACACCTCCACACACCCACCGACGATGCTAGATGCACCACCAGGACGGGGGCTAGAAGGGGAGAACTTTATTCCATCTATAGAGAGGCGTCACCATCTCGTCTTCCTGAGCAGGGCACAAACTCTAATAAAACTCGAAGAAAGATCTAAAAATGGAGCCCTCCCGCCGGCAAGGGTCGGGATCCACCGTGCCCCCATGGCCGTGAGGCCACCGGAGACGAGGCGGACTGGCGCTGGCGGGAGGCAGAGGAACCCTAATCTCTTTTCTTGGGGAGGAGGCGGCGACTGCGTGTTAATCTGCGTCACTTGCAAGTGGCGTCACCGTGTGATTTAAGTCTAATTCCGAGAAGGTGGACAGGAGGCAGCAGGGGTGCATGGCGATTGTGGCGCAAAGCTAATGAGAGCTCCTAATCGGCACTTACAGCACCACCTACGCTAACTTGCGCTCGGGCGCAGGTGTAACACCCCTATGTAATGAGCTACAGTGACCCACCATATTAATGCCAAGTCATCTGAGATTTGCAATGATAATCATGTTGGATTAATACCTCATTTCAAATTCTGCCACTGAATTCAAATTCAATTGCAAGTGAATTTTTGAAGTTGCTCAAAAGTTGCGGGAAAAATGTTCTTCAATTAGCAAATATTCCAAAACAATTTATTGTTAAGAAAAACAACATCACCATGTTGCTAAAATGAGCCTTAGCATTTGATCCAGTGCAATTACAGCACTTTTAATTGCAAATCCATTTATGAAAAATTCAAATGGAATCCAAACTTGCCCAAACCTTTTTGTGGCAGTGCCTAAAAATGCTTTGGATTTAATGGGCCAAGTTCCATAAATTTCCTAAATCATTTGGATGCCCAAATAAATCATTTTCCCTCTATGTTATTAAATAAAAAGGGAAAACAGAAAAAGGGAAAAGGGGCAAAGCACTTACCTGGCTCTGGGCCGCGCCGGCCCAGCCCACCAGGGCCTCCTCCACCTGCTCCCTCCTCCGTGTCATCGTCCCCGCACGCGGCGCGCACGGCGCCGTTCCCGGCTCGCCACCGCGTCAGAGCTGGTGGGTGAGAGGATAAGGGCGGCCTCCCTCCCTCTCCCCTGGTCGTCCTCGCCATTCTCCCTCTCTCCCTCACACGCGCGCTCGCTCGCTCCCCCTCTCCTCTGTCGAGCGGCCGAGCGCCACCACTGCCACGAGCGCCGCTGCCCCGTGGTCACCGTCGACCCCGCGACCAGCTGAGCTGCTCGGAAGCTCCGCTAGCCTCTCCCTCTTCTCCTGGAGCTCTTAGGCGGAGCCGGGGAGCCTTGCTGGCGCCGTTCGTCCTCGACCGCATCTCCAACCGCCGCCGTTCCCCTCCGACACCGGCGACTCGCTGCTGCTACTAACCTGTCATGGGCTTTTCGTAGCCGCTCGGTGAGCACCCGCCTCTCTCTGCTCCTCTCCCGAGCCGCTCTCTCCTCCCCTAGCCAGCTCGTCGCCTAACCGAACTCCGGCCGCCACTAGACCTTGCCGTCCGGCCACCTCTGGCCACTCCCGTGGCCTCGCGCTAGTTCCACTGGAAGTGGCACTTCACTCTCGCCCGATCGCGACCGAAAGCGCGCGCAAAATCGCACCGTAGCTGTGCCACCGAACTCACCCATAGCTCACTGCCGCCACGGCTCAACGCCGGCGTGTTTTCCGGCCACCTCCGCCCGTTCCGACACCGTGGATCGACGCGGGGTGGAGTAGCCGTTCGAACGCCGCATGAAACGCGCGAAACGGACCACCGTAGAGGAAACCCGAGCTCGCCGGAGCTCTCTGCCGCGTCCGGCGCTCGCCGGAGTGTTTTTCGGCGCCGGCGCTGACCTGGCAGGCCGGGGCCCACCACTGGGTCACTGCCAGTGGGCCCCTGGCCGTCGTTTGACCCAATTGACTTTAGTCAACGCGGGTTACTGTTCACTACAGCCGCTGACGTGTGGGCCCGCGTGACTAATCACCGTTAGCAGTTAATTAGTTATTCTGTTAGTTTAATTAGTGACACTGACGGTAGGCCCCACCAGTAGATTAATTAGTTTAACTAATTTGCTTAGTTTCTGAGTCACTGACAGGCCGGGCCGACTAGCTAATTACCCCTGTTATTTTTATTTAACCACTGTTAAAACCCTCAGAGACTGACAGGTGGGTCCCACCTGCCAGCTTGACCAGTCAGCTGGTCAGCCGAGTGCTGACACAGTGATGACATCAGCATGATGTCATATTCCATTTCTGGCATTTCTGTTAATTTAAATAATTTCAGAATATTGCTAAAACTTCAGAAAATCGTAGGAAATTAACCGTAGCTCGGATCGAAAAAATTTCTACATGAAAGTTGATCAAAAAAACGAGACGAATCCGAATATATGGTCAAAATGCTTGACCATCACTCCTAACTACCTGAACATGGAACCTTCCCCTCCGGTTCAGTATACCGAAATCAGCATAAACGCCGGGAAAATATCCCAGATATTTTCCCGTTTCGTCTGCGACATGTAGCCATGCATTAGGTCATCACTAACTCTGCATAATGCCATGCCATGCATCTGTGTTGCATTTGTCTGCCTTTATTTATTGTTTCTTCCCCCTCTTCTTCTCCGATAGCCCCCGAGACCGACGCAGCTCAGGAGACCGACGACACCACTGACGATTCCTCCTTTGCCGCAGAGCTACCGGGCAAGCAACCCCCTTGACGCATGCCTATATCACCTATTCTCTCTCCCTCCTGCTTGCATTAGAATTTGCTACTGCTGTTGAATTATCCTACTCTGATGCATAGCCTGTTTATTGTAACTTCTGTTGATACTTACCTGATATCCTAAATGCCTAGTGTAGGTTGTTGGTAAACCATCTGTGGCCCTCTTCCTTGCTCTAGTTGCCCCGCTTTAGTATCTGTGCCCCGATCGATGTGATCGATGGGCTGAGACCAGCACAACACCTCACACCCCCTAAGTTGCTCGACTCTGCAGAGCTACCATCGAGTGCCGAGGGTGATACCTCTCATCTCATTCCTGATGTTGCCTCTGTAGTACAACTAGTCGGTTGTGGGTTACCGAGGGTGATTCCTCTTTCACCACCTCCGATAAAGCTTCTGTCGTGCAACTCCGCAAGTGTGAATTCCACCGAGGGTGATTCCTCTGGGTTCACCTTGACGGATACATCGAGTGGAAATCTAACGAGGGTGATTCCTCGGATTCCTTCTTGATGATATGGACACACGGATACTTGCACTTTACTACTGTTACTGGATAAAGACGGGTCGGCCCCGAGGGGTACCCGCAAGAGATATTGTGGCGCCCCGCCTAAATACCACTGTTGTCAGACGGTCACCGCACATACCAGCCCAGGAAAATCACTCTGGCATGCACTTTTACAACAAGTATCATGAACACAGACATTCCTATTAATGGACATATCAGTCTTACATGATAATTACAAGGGTGATGGCTGCGGAAAAGCTCTATCTAAGGCAGCACGGTCTTGGTGCGGCTCCAATCCACAGGGATCTGACTGGGTTACTCTTCTAGCCCACGAACACTCCGGCTCCTCGCTAGTGGACGTCGAATCCTTAGGTGAACCTGGCCACATTGAAGGCCGCTGAGTACTTTTGAATGTACTCGCAAGCAAACCAAACCAACATATACACCAAGCAATGCAATCCATGGCATTCAAGCATGTACTTATTATCTTAACAGTATTAGCTATCATACTAAGGCAGGATTATCTAGCAAGATTAATTATCTGGCAACATTAATTATCATGTCATAATAGTATTATCTAGCATTATAATTACTGAAGTAAATGCAGTAAAGTAAAGTATATCAGGTAAATGATCCGAACTCCGAATATGCTCACGATCCAAATCTGATCCAAGCTTTGCGGTCACCCGACCACTCATCTCATAGCCATCTCATGGCTAGCATTCAAACCCTTGACATCATCTGATGTCCATGCATCTGCACTGCAAGTCTGACAACCCTTACCATTCTCTGGTTCAGTCTTAACAATAACATTATGAAGTTTGCTCCTCCAGACTCGAAACAGACCAAATAGGGGCCTATATGAACTGTCCATGACCGAGGACGCGGCTATTTGAATAGATTTACACTCTGCAGAGGTTGCGCACTTTACCCACACCATGGAGCGCCTGGCCTCGTACCTTAGTACATGTTCCCATTCGGGTGGACCAGTGCTGCTCCAACAAAACCGATCTATTGCGTGGCACTCTTACGGTCCCACCGACAACCATACCCTCCCAGGGTCATGTCCTGGGTGGCCCCTGTGTCACCCCGTGACACCTGCCACCGTCGTGGCCAACTAAACTGTCCCAAACGGGGACGCCGGCAAAATAACTCAACTGGGCTCACAGGATTATCGTCGCCTACCGAGCCAGGGTAGCACGCACGCATAATCCTCCCTAGTTTGGTGGTACCGACAAGAGGCAAGACAATAGACCAAGTCAGGGCCGTCCCATACCGGCAAATGTGGTTGCACTGATAAGTCCGGATAGGTGACACTATGACTCGATCCAGCCGACGGAGGAGGTTGTTATCATTAAGTCACATTTCATAATATTGCAATAACAGTAACCATGCATGATGTAACAATTATGAAAACATAACAACCTATCTCCATACAATATTACAACGAGTCATTAGTGAAACAATATTTAAATGGCAAGTTATCACTCTACAAGTTCTAGCTGTAAGTGACGACCATCTGAACCCTTGTATGAAACCGGCAAATAACCCAGTAGCCACCAGAACGGTCTTTACAACTCAGATCTGGGACGTGACTGGAATAACTCAACCCCGGCTCAAGACGGCTGAAAAGCAGCTCAGAGCATGAGACGGTGTTGATAAAAAGAGTGTAGTGGTTCCCTAAGACGGCCGAAAAACAGCTCAGAGCATAGGGTCACCGCTACAGAAAGGAATTCAACAGCTGTCCGAGACGGCTGAAAAGCAGCTCAGAACACGGGCCAGTTGTTGAAAAGAGAACATAAAGTCGGCATCCACCTCGGACGGCCGAAAGCAGCTTAGAACACAGGCGTGGTGCCGTCATCAAAGAAAGGCAAACAAGGGTTCATCGGCGTCACATGCAGCTTACTACTATGCATACGAGCATAAGCATATTAATTTAAACACGCAAGAATATCACAGAGCAATGCTTTAGGGCATATATCAGATGGTCGGCTTGCCTGGGGGTCGAGGAGTACTCCGGGGAGAAGTGCGATCACCTCGCGGAAAATTCGCCGGAAAGGATTCCCTCTCAGAGGGGCTGAATAAGGCCAGGGGCAAAATGGGCATTTTCAGAAAGTGTAAACAGTGTGAAAAGGGTACCATCGGAACGGGCTCGACGAACTGAAGAAGTGGGCTTTGGATTCACCTGAATCGGAGTTACGGATGAAAAGATATAGCCGATTAACCATTTAGGGTCCTTTTTGTAAAACTTTTATTCACATCTAGGTCCCTGAACGGTTTTTCTGCGAATAAAAAGAAATGACAGTGTGCAGCTGGGCCGTTCTGGGCCGAAAGCGGCGGAGACACTGGCCTCGGCTGCACAGCGCAGCCGTCGCTGCTCCCCTGGGCCGGCCCAACCGCTGCTCTTTTTAAAAAAACAGAGGGGAGGGGCGCTGGGCCATTGGCATGCGGGGCCCGCCTGCGGAGTCTTCGTCCACCTCCCGCTCGTGCACCCGACTGAGAGAAAGGGCGACTCCGGCGACGATTGCCGGAGCCACAGACCATCCCCGGCGATGCTCCGCCTACTGGCGTGCTCAGGAGATCTGGCCGCACCCATCCCTGGGTGACACGGTCGCCAGGGAGCACTGGAGCAGGCGAGGCATCGGCCGTGGCGGAGGGCATCTCCGGCGAGCTCGGGCTCGGAGCTCCGGTGGTGGAGAGGCGAGGAGGAAGTCGGGCAGGGCTCCGGCTAGGTCAGGGGAGACCTCTGGTGGAAATAGGAGAGGAGAGGGGCAACGGCTTGCTCGAATTCGAGCAGAGGCCGTGGGCAGCCATGGCGGCGATGTGGTGGTAGGGGAGCTCCTCGAGCTCCAATGGCTGGTCGGGGAGGAGGCTAGGAGGTCGGAGAGGGGCTGGGAGCTGCTAGTGTTCGGGGAGGGCGTGGAGCTCGGCTTTTATAGCCGGCCGAGAAGAGGAGATAGGAATGGCCGCGGTGGCGATCTTATCAGCTCACTGGAGCTCCGGGGAAGACGTGGCTGGCGGGTAGCGGCATCGAGAGGCTTCGCGGTGAGGGCAGAGGCCTCGAGAGCGCTCGAGAGAGCTCGGGGGAGAAGAGGACAGAGGAGAAGGCGACGACGGCAGTCACGGGCGGCAGTGGCCATGGCAGTACTCGCCGCGGCGTGGGGAGGAAGAAAATGGAGGGGGAAATGACCCGAGGGGAGGAAGTGGACGACGGGGGAGCTGCTGGACATGAATGGACAAGCCAGGGCAGCCTGAGCTGGCTAGCCCGACGCGGCGGGCACGCGGTGCGCTCTTTCTGCGTGCAGCTCACGCGGTCACCACGGGCATGTCGTGTTCTGGCCCTCCTCTGGGTGCCAAATCTTGTCAAACACGGAAGGCATTGATCATATAGATGAGAGATGTGGCTGGGATCATCTGGATAGCTCTGGGGTGAGAGAAACTTGCAGAAGAAGATTTCAACAGCAAACTTGGGTGGACATTTCTGGAGAAATGGATGAGAGAGAGGAGCTGGATCCTTGTCACAATGAGATAGGGTAGGAAGGAGTAGATGCTGACAAAATTTGAAGCAATCTGGACCTCATTTGCATATACTTCCTTTGTAATGCAAAATTTGGTCCAGAATCTTGACTCTGAAGCTGCACTCATTTGGCTTGATGAAATGAGCTGAATTTTGGTGTAGGGTTATGATTTGGAGGTATGAAGGTGCTGGTAAAATTTCAGCTCAATCGGAAATGCCAAAGTGGTACTTCCTTCACAGAGCTGCAATCTGGACAGAAACTTAGTGAATTTACTAGGGAAAATGGGCTAGATGAAATGGGTTGATTTTTGGTATCCAGGGGTTATTTATCAATGTTAACCACCCTGAAAAGTTTCAGCCCCAAAAGATCAAGGGAGCAAGCACTTCCTTTGCAAACTGGAAATCTGGACAGAATTTGCAAATGGATGTTGTGCTCAAAATTTGATCTATGGAACTTGGGATCTTGATGAAAATGGTGAAGATATGGATAGGAGAAGCTCCACAAATAGTAGCTCCTTTGGAAAGTGCCCAAATTGCAATATTGGCTTTAAATAGGAAAAGGCAATTTCCCTTATTTAATTATTGCCAATATTTTCATTGGAGCTCAATATGATCACAAAGAATATCTCCACAGGTTTTCATGAACTTTGGAGATGGATAGATATTTTCCTGGATTTAATTCCTTTAAGCAGCAGAAAGAGGAATTAATTTTAAATGAAAAATATTGCAATTGACTTGGCAATATTTTTGCATATCCAGGGTTTATAGATATAGAAGAGACGCTAGGAAAAGTTTGGGAGGCAACAGATCAAAGGAAATTGGGGTTCCTTTGCAACGGAGGGAATTAGGGTTTCCCTTCCGGTGACTCGGAAGGTAGGATTTCGGGGGCAAAATCCCGAGAAGATATCTTGGGTGGCAAGGTTGGACTGGAGAGAATTTCTGGTTGGATAGGGAAGGCAAGGCTGATGACCATCATCATATACCCAAGAGCGAGAGAAAATCCAATAACATCGAAAAAAACAGGAGCCAAATCCTGCGAAGGAAAAAAACAAGAAGCAAAAACCAGGGTGTCACAGATATGTTATCGGGTTGACCATGAGGGTGCCCGAGAGATGAATACGTGGCTCGGCCGGGCATTCTAAGCCCTTGCCGTAAGTCCACGAGACGGGGAGACGGGGTCACATGATCGTGAGTCTCTGCTTGTCACCGCGAGCTCCTAATGCACTAAGGATTAGGATATGTAATCTGAGTAGGCCTCTGGCCTTTTCACACTAACCAGCACGTGGAAATAATATGGGTACTCGACGTCGTGGTATCAGCCAAAGTTCTTCAGATGTCAGCGATTGAGCGGCGCGCGCCGGGTTGGACTGGTAACGCCCGCGCTTGTATTAAGGGGGCTAGGTCTGCTCCCGGCCGCCCAGCAACGCGCAGGAGTGCAAAGGGCGATGGGCCCAAGACCCCTTCGCACTTAGGATGTAGACCGGCATGCTGGCCTCTCTGTTGAACCTAGGTAGGGCTACGACGTGTCGATAGACTGAGGCCGGGCATCGACTGAGCAAGTGTGTCCGGCCAGAGTTAATCGAGCGTGTTGGGTAAGTTGGTGCACCCCTGCCGGGAAGTATATCTATTCGAATAGCCATGTCCACGGTAACAGGACGCTCAGAGAATATCCCGATCTTCTACAACTAGAAATGGATTGATTATGTTAGCTCCGGGATCGCTTTCTCGCAGGGAGTCGAGGAAGGATCTCTGGGCGTGGCTACTTGTACTTGATGCTACTACTATACTTATGTACTAATCTACACTCTTCTTATGCTGCAAGACCCTGAAGATGCTAGTCTTCGAAAGGCTAGGCCTTTTCTCTCTATTCTGGCATTTCTGCAGCCGAGTCCACATATACAGCCTTTCTTTGATAATGTTGCATAAGTAGAATAGATCTGATGTAAGTCTTGCTGAGTACTTTGGATGAGTACTCACGGTTGCTTTGCTTCCCTTTTTCACATACCCGATTGATGAGACCAGACGATGGAGCCCAGGAGCCTGCTGAGCCAGCTGCCCCAGCCGACGACCACTACTACTACCCCCTGGATACTACTACTACGAGGAGCCCTCCGACGACCAGGAGTAGATAGGAGGCACCCAGGCAGGAGGCCTGCGCCTTTCGATCCAGTGTTTTTATTTTGCCCCGCCTTCTTAAAGGCCTATCTGTTTAACTTTGTGTCTGTACTCAGACACCTGATGCTTCCGCTGATGCTTGTATGACATCGAGCTTATGTATTCGAGCCCTCGAGGCCCTTGGCTTGTAATATAAAGCTTGTATGACTTTTATTTGTGTCTAAAGTTGTGTTGTGATATCTTCAAGTGAGTCCTTAGGCTTGATCGTGTGCATTTGCGTGTATGATTAGTGCACGATTAAGTCGGGGGTGTCACAAGTTGGTATCAGAGCCGACTGCGTGTAGGATCCCCCTTTCCAACTCCTTGGCCGAAGTTGAGTCTAGTCTTTGCAAAACGATTTTTCTAACATGGCTGTGTGGCTTACGGGCCCACGTCGCCAATGGGTAGTATTAGGATCTTTTATTCCTCACCTATACTCTGGGACTCTGATCTCTCTTCTTTCAGGTTAAATGATTTTACTAACTCTGACATTAGGTTCTCGTAATCACTTTCACCCGGAGAGCTGGATTGTCTTCAACTAATTCATTCCTTTGGACTGATTAATCTGATAATCACTTTTTCTTTTCCATTGGTCTATTTAACCTTTTCTTTCCAATGCGATCATATGCTTCTCACACTGTCATTTGACACTTTTGGAACCTCTCGGCAAAATGTATCGTGATCAGCGTCAACATTTGACTTCTTCCGAGATGTTAATTGAATTCATGGTGAGCAATGCCATCCTTGCCCCTCGCTGATCTGTGTTATCATCAACAACCTCTTTGACTACCTGCCCACGCATTACTGTCAACCCAGAACGAGTTCAGGCTATTCTTGACTGGACTCCTCCGAAGAACGTCAAGCAAGTCAGAAGTTTTCCCGGTCTCGCAAGCTATTGCCGTTGCTTTGTTGAGAACTTCTCAAAGATTGCCAAGCCTCTGACTAATCTGCTTCACAAAGGCGTTAAGTTTGAGTGGACAGATAAATGTCAGGAAAGTTTCCAGACCCTTAAGGACAAGCTTACTTCTGCTCCAGTGCTTGCTCCTCTGGATTCTCGCAAGAATTTCGTGATTTATTGCGACGCCTCACGTCAGGGATTGGGTTGTGTCCTGATGCAAGAGCGCAGAGTAATTGCATATGCCTCCCGATAGTTGCGTGCTCATGGAGAGAATTATCCAGTGCATGATCTTGAACTTGCTGCAGTGATTTATGCATTGAAGCTGTGGCGACATTACCTTCTCGGTAATCGATGTGAGATATATACTGATCACCAAAGTCTGAAGTATTTATTTACTCAGCCGGATCTCAATCTCCGCCAACAGCGATGGTTGGAAACGATTACGGACTATGACTGTGGAATTTCATATACCCCTGGCAAGGCTAATGTGATGGCTGATGCCTTGAGCCGCAAGTAATATTGTAACAACCTCATGGTTCAGCGAGCTCAACCTCATCTGTATGAAGAACTACGTAAGCTGAACCTTCACATTGTTCCACAGGGTTCTCTTAATACCCTTGTTATACAGCCAGATCTTGAGAAGGCTGTTAAGCGTGCGCAAGCTAAAGATGCTGAAGTTGATCTGATGAAAAGAGATCTTCACCTTGAAAAGTACAGGAATTTCTCGCTTGCCCAAGATGGAACTTTGTATTTCAAAGACCGCATTGTGGTACCTCGATTCGAGCTTATGACCGACAAAGTCATGAAGGAGGCACATGATACTCCACTGTCTATTCATCCGGGTAGCACCAAGATGTATCGTGATCTCCGACAAAGGTACTCGTGGTCTAGAATGAAGCAGGACATTGCTCGATATGTTGCTGAATGTGACGTTTGTCGTCGCGTTAAAGCAGAACATCAGAAGCCTACTGGAATTCTGCAACCGCTCCCTATTCCTTTATGAAAATGGGATAAGGTTCAAATGGATCTCAATACTGGCCTTCCCAAGTCACAGAAGGGTCACGATGCTATTCTTGTCGTCGTCGACCAACTCTCCAAAGTTGGACACTTTCTACCAGCCAAGGAGACGATCACTGCTAGTCAGTTAGCAGAGTTATATATCTCTAGGATTGTATCACTCCACGGTATTCCGAAGGAGATCAGTTCGGACCGTGGCAGCCTCTTCACCTCACACTTCTGGAATAGTTTCCAACAAGCTATGGGAACTCATATTACCTGGAGTTCAGCTTATCACCCCCAGTCTCAAGGCCAAGTCGAACGAGTGAATCAAGTGCTTAAAGATATGTTGCGAGCTTGTGTTATTTCATTTGGCAAGAAGTGGGAGCAATATCTCCCGTATGCCGAATTCTCTTACAACAACAGCTATCAAGCAAGCTTCAAAATGGCCCCCTTCAAGGTATTATATGGACGTAAGTGTCGAACCCCTCTGAATTGGTCAGAAACTAGGGAACGACCGCTCATTGGTCCAGATATTATCCAACACGCCGAAGAACAAGTTCGTATTGTGCGGGAAAATCTCAAAGCTGCTCAGTCTCACCAGAAGAGCAATTATGACCGCAAACACTGGGGATCGATCTATCAACCTGGTGAGCAAGCTTATCTGCGTGTCACTCCGATGAAGGGCACTCACCGCTTCGGAATCAAGGGCAAGTTAGCTCCTCGCTACATCGGCCCCTTCCGCATTCTCGCCAGACGTGGATATGTGGCTTATAAATTGAAGTTGCCGCCGCAATTCCCCCACATCCACAATGTCTTCCATGTGACGCAACTTCGCCGTTGCTTCAAGGAATCTCCGCACCGAACTGTGGATCATGAGTTGCTCGATTTGCAAGATGATCTATCTTATAAGGAGCATCCGATCCGCATTCTCGATCAAGCTGAACGTCGGACTCGCCAGAAGACAACCAAATTCCTTAAAGTGCAGTGGTCGAATCATACTGAAGATAAAGCCACGTGGGAACGCGAGGATCGTCTTCGGGAGGAATACCCCAAACTGTTTCCTTCTACCTCCTAAATTCTCGGGACGAGAATTTCTTTTAGAGGAGGAGAATTGTAACACCCCTATGTAATGAGCTACGGTGACCCACCATATTAATGCCAAGTCATCTGAGATTTGCAATGATAATCATGTTGGATTAATATATCATTTCAAATTCTGCCACGGAATTCAAATTCAATTGCAAGTGAATTTTTGAAGTTGCTCAAAAGTTGCAGGAAAAATGTTCTTCAATTAGCAAATATTCCAAAACAATTTATTGTTAAGAAAAACAACATCACCATGTTGCTAAAATGAGCCTTAGCATTTGATCCAGTGCAATTACAGCACTTTTAATTGCAAATCCATTTATGAAAAATTCAAATGGAATCCAAACTTGCCCAAACCTTTTTGAGGCAGTGCCTAAAAATGCTTATGGATTTAATGGGCCAAGTTCCATAAATTTCCTAAATCATTTGGATGCCCAAATAAATCATTTTCCCTCTCTGTTATTAAATAAAAAGGGAAAACAGAAAAAGGGAAAAGGGGCAAAGCACTTACCTGGCTCTGGCCCACACCGGCCCAGCCCACCAGTGCCTCCTCCACCTGCTCCCTCCCCCGTGTCATCGTCCCCGCGCGTGGCGCGCACGGCGCCGTTCCCGGCTCGCCGCCGCGTCAGAGCAGGTGGGTGAGACGATAAGGGCGGCCCCCCTCCCTCTCCCCTGGTCGTCCTCGCCATTCTCCCTCTATCCCTCACACGAGCGCTCGCTCGCTCCCCCTCTCCTCTATCGAGCGGCCGAGCGCCACCGCTGCCACGAACGCCGCTGCCCCGCGGCCACCGTCGACCCCGCGACCAGCTAAGCTGCTCGGAAGCTCCGCCAGCCTCTCCCTCTTCTCCTGGAGCTCTCAGGCGGAGCCGGGGAGCCTTGCTGGCGCCGTTCGTCCTCGACCGCATCTCCAACCGCCGCCGTTCCCCTCCGACACCGGCGACTCGCTGATGCTACTAACCTGCCACGGGCTTTTCGTAGCCGCTCGGTGAGCACCCGCCTCTCTCTGCTCCTCTCCCGAGCTGCTCTCTCCTCCCCTAGCCAGCTCGTCGCCTAACCGAACTCCGGCCGCCGCTGGACCTCGCCGTCCGGCCACCTCTGGCCACTCCCGTGGCCTCGCGCTAGTTCCACTGGAAGCGGCACTTCACTCTCGTCCGATCGCGACCGAAAGCGCGCGCAAAATCGCACCGTAGCCGTGCCGCCGAACTCACCCGTAGCTCACCGCCGCCACGGCTCAAAGCCGGCATGTTTTCCGGCCACCTCCGCCTGTTCCGACACCGTGGATCGACGCGAGGTGGAGTAGCCGTTCGAACGCCGCAAGAAACGCGCCAAACGGACCACCGTAGAGGAAACCTGAGCTCGCCGGAGCTCTCTGCCGCGTCCGGCGCTCGCCGGAGTGTTTTCCGGCGCCGGCGCTAACCTGGCAGGCCGGGGCCCACCATTGGGTCACTGCCAGTGGGCCCCTGGCCGCCGTTTGACCCAGTTGACTTTAGTCAACGCGGGTTACTGTTCACTACAACCACAGACATGTGGGCCCGCGCGACTAATCATTGTTAGCAGTTAATTAGTTATTCTGTTAGTTTAATTAGTGACACTGACGGTAGGCCCCACCAGTAGATTAATTAGTTTAACTAATTTGCTTAGTCTCTGAGTCACTGTCAGGCCGGGCCCACTAGCTAATTACCCCTGTTATTTTTATTTAACCACTATTAAAACCCTCTGAGACTGACAGGTGGGTCCCACCTGCCAGCTTGACCAGTCAGCTGGTCAGCCGACTGCTGACGTAGTGATGACATTAGCATGATGTCATATTCCATTTCTGGCATTTCTGTTAATTTAAATAATTTCAGAATATTGCTAAAACTTCGGAAAATCATAGGAAATTAACCGTAGCTCGGATCGAAAAACTTTCTACATGAAAGTTGATAAAAAAAACGAGACGAATCCGAATATATGGTAAAAATGCTTGACCATCACTCCTAACTACCTGAACATGGAACCTTCCCCTCCGGTTCAGTATACCGAAATCAGCATAAACGCCGGGAAAATATCCCAGATATTTTCCCGTTTCGTCTGCGACATGTAGCCATGCATTAGGTCATCACTAACTCTGCATAATGCCATGCCATGCATCTGTGTTGCATTTGTCTGCCTTTATTTATTGTTTCTTCCCCATCTTCTTCTCCGATAGCCCCCGAGACCGACGCAGCTCAGGAGACCAATGACACCACTGACGATTCATCCTTTGCCGCAGAGCTACCAGGCAAGCAACCCCCCTTGACGCATGCCTATATCACCTATTCTCTCTCCCTCCTGCTTGCATTAGAATTTGCTACTGCTGTTGAATTATCCTACTCTGATGCATAGCCTGTTTATTGTAACTTCTGTTGATACTTACCTGATATCCTAAATGCCTAGTGTAGGTTGTTGGTAAACCATCTGTGGCCCTCTTCCTTGTTCTAGTTGCCCCGCTTTAGTATCTGTGCCCCGATCGATGTGATCGACGGGCTGAGACCAGCACAACACCTCACACCCCCTAAGTTGCTCGACTCTGCAGAGCTACCATCGAGTGCCGAGGGTGATACCTCTTATCTCACTCCTGATGTTGCCTCTGTAGTATAGCTAGTCGGTTGTGGGTTACCGAGGGTGATTCCTCTTTCACCACCTCCGATAAAGCTTCTGTCGTGCAACTCCGCAAGTGTGAATTCCACCGAGGGTGATTCCTCTGGGTTCACCTTGACGGATACATCGAGTGGAAATCCAACGAGGGTGATTCCTCGGATTCCTGCTTGATGATATGGACACACGGATACTTGCACTTTACTACTGTTACTGGATAAAGACGGGTCGGCCCCGAGGGGTACCCGCGAGAGATATGTTATCGGGTTGACCATGAGGGTGCCCGAAAGATGAATACGTGGCTCGGCCGGGCATTCTTAGCCCTTGCCGACTGCCGTAAGTCCACGAGACGGGGTGAC
Source organism: Elymus sibiricus (assembly GCA_039707655.1). Lineage (NCBI taxonomy): Eukaryota > Viridiplantae > Streptophyta > Magnoliopsida > Poales > Poaceae > Elymus > Elymus sibiricus. The sequence goes on along the minus strand of CM077676.1, from coordinate 130,147,971 downwards.
GGGGTCACATGATCGTGAGTCTCTGCTTGTCACCGCGAGCTCCTAATGCACTAAGGATTAGGATATGTAATCTGAGTAGGCCTCTGGCCTTTTCGCACTAACCAGCACATGGGAATAATATGGGTACTCGCCGTCGTGGTATCAGCCAAAGTTCTTCAAATGTCAGCGATTGAGCGGCGCGCGCCGGGTTGGACTGGTAACACCCACGCTTGTATTAAGGGGGCTAGGTCTGCTCCCGGCCGCCCACGCAATGCGCAGGAGTGCAAAGGGCGATGGGCCCAAGACCCCTTCGCACTTAGGATGTAGACCGGCGTGCTGGCCTCCCTGTTGAACCTAGGTAGGGCTACGACGTGTCGATAGACCGAGGCCGAGCATCGACTGAGCAAGTGTGTTCGGCCAGAGTTAATCGAGCGTGTTGGGTAAGTTGGTGCACCCCTGCAGGGAAGTATATCTATTCGAATAGCTGTGTCCACGGTAACAGGACGCTCGGAGAATATCCCGATCTTCTACAACTAGAAATGGATTGATTATGTTAGCTCCGGGATTGCTTTCTCGCAGGGAGTCGAGGAAGGATCTCTGGGCGTGGCTACTTGTTCTTGATGCTACTACTATACTTATGTACTAATCTACACTCTTCTTATGCTGCAAGACCCTGAAGATGCTAGTCTTCGAAAGGCTAGGCCTTTTCTCTCTATTCTAGCATTTCTGCAGCCGAGTCCACATATACAGCCTTTCTTTGATAATGTTGCATAAGTAGAATAGATCTGATGTAAGTCTTGCTGAGTACTTTGGATGAGTACTCACGGTTGCTTTGCTTCCCTTTTTCACATACCCGATTGATGAGACCAGACGATGGCGCCCAGGAGCCTGCTGAGCCAGCTGCCCCAGCCGACGACTACCACTACTACTACCCCCCTGGATACTACTACTACGAGGAGCCCTCCGACGACCAGGAGTAGATAGGAGGCACCCAGACAGGAGGCCTGCGCTTTTCGATCCTGTGTTTTTATTTTGCCCCGCCTTCTTAAAGGCCTATCTGTTTAACTTTGTGTCTGTACTCAGACACCTGATACTTCCGCTGATGCTTGTATGACATCGAGCTTATGTATTCGAGCCCTCGAGGCCCCTGGCTTGTAATATAAAGCTTGTATGACTTTTATTTGTGTCTAGAGTTGTGTTGTGATATCTTCAAGTGAGTCCTTAGGCTTGATCGTGTGCATTTGCGTGTATGCTTAGTGCACGATTAAGTCGGGGGCGTCACAGCAGGCTGGGCCGGCCCAGCTACGCTTGGTTGACAGGTGGACCTTTGATGGGTTGCCAGGTCAACCTTTTAAAAAATGATTTGAAAAAATCGTAAAATTGAAAAAAAGAATTTTATAATAATTATGGACTTGAAAACAGTTCATAAATTTTAAAAAGTTCACAAATTAGAAAAACATTCATGAATATGAAAAGGTTCATGGATTTGAAAAAAATACAAAAATTGAAAAAGGATAGCAGATTTGAAGATGTCCATGCATTTAAAAAGAGATCACGGATTCAAAAGAAAAAGTTCACGGATTCGAAAAAAATTTGCTGGTTTTGAAAAGGTTAGTAATTCGGAAAAGGTTCATGGAAATGATAAAAAGTTCACGGATTTTTTAAAAATCACAAAATTTTAAAGAAGCTCAAAATTTTGGAATAAGGAAGCCCAGTCAACTGCTAGGGCCGAGTACACGTAAGAACATATATTATTGTCAATTACATACTGCATGGTCCATGTTTGCTCACTGACCAAATTTGGGCGTTGGAATGTCCAAGGCACTAGAAGAACATTTTCTTGATATATGGATAAAGATGTAATTATGAATATTCCTATTAGCTCCAGGAGCCAAATTGATTTTTGGGCCTGGCATTATGACAAACATGGTATTTTTACGATCCGCTCTGCATATAGGATGCTCGTGGGAATTAAGAGACAAAGAGAAGACTAGTTAGAACATAGACTAGGTGGCTCTAATCTTGATGTACTAGTACCAGCCAAGGTGCAAGTGTTTGTATGAAGATTGGAAAAAATGTCGTTAACAACAGAGGTGGTCAGAGCCTCAGAGGTGCTCTTGCCACTGATCAAAACAAGTTGTACCAACACATTGGTACTACTGATTGTTGCCGGGTGTGCGGCCGGGAGAGTGAAGGTTCTTACCATGCCCTAGTTGCTTGCCCTCAGGCACGACTTGTGTGGCAAAGGATGCGAGAGTTATGGCCATTGCCAACTGATGATGTGCTACTAGATAATGGTAAAGAGTGGCTACTGCATGTGCTTGTGGCATGTGATAATAAGGTTCGTGATATGGTCATTCTACTTATATGGAGAATTTGGCAACTTCGCAATGATGTTGTGCATGGAAAAGAAGTGCCACCGGTTGATGTTACTATGGAATTTCTGGACAGTTATTACAAGTCCCTTGATCTAGCCAGGAATTATAGTATGGAAGAAATATTACAAGGGAAGATGTTGGCACGGGAGGAGGTTATTCCTATTAGTACTCAGCAGGCCGCAGCTACTGTTCCTTGGCCACCACCTCCAGCTAATTGGGTCGCACTGTCTGTTGATGGATCCTTCTCAGCTCATGATGGTAAGGCAGGTGCTGGTATGATCATACGTCGTAATGATGGCTCTGTTATCTTTGCTGCTTACTGTGTTATATTCAATTGCAATGAGGCGCTCGAGGCGGAGATACATGCAATAATGCAGGGGATGGCCCTTGCTTTACAACATACTGATCAACCAGTTAGGGTGCAATCTGATTCCTATACTGCACTTCCGATCCTCTCTGGTGATAGTATGTCCCTATCGGCCTATGGTCATCTAGTAGCAGAAATTAAATCTTTGATGAATGACAGGGAGTTTGTTCCACAAAAAAAAAATAGTAGGACTCAAAATAGGGTAGCAGATTGTATGGCAAATTATAGCCGTACCGAGTCATGTACTGCGGTATGGATGAGCATATGTCCTCCATGTTGTGAGGATTTATTGCCTCTCGATTGTAACTCTGTGATTTTGGAATAAAACTCCCGTATGATTCACAAAAAAAAAGAGCTAACATGAATATGGCGACGACTGGCGCGACGACTGACATAGCTCTATTTGCAAATTGGCTTTAGGTACTTGGCGGCATGCATTGCTAGATTGTCATATGGCGCGGCGTGTATGGGCGTTGGCTGATGAGGAATTAGTAGAACATATGATCATGAAAGAACTAAGGATGCACACTCTTATTCTGATTGTTCGACACTCTAAACCGACATGTTTTAGCCAAGGTATTGGTTACTCTATGGGCCATTTGGTGGGCTAGAAGGAGAGCTATACATGAGGCTTAGTATCAGAATCCTATCTCAACTCTCGGTTTCATTGACAAATATTTAGAAGAGATTGAACTAAGCAAGCTCAGAGCTAAGGGAATGATGCGCTCCCCATGCGTGACCATGAAGAAGAATGTTAAGTGGATTGCTCCAGGTTTAGGCCTGTGCAAAATTAATGTAGACGGAGGCATATCCAGATATGGTAGTAGAGGATTTGCTGCTGTCGTATGTCGGGATGAACATGGAAAGTTCTTGGGGGTGTCGGCTGTTGTGATCAGTGGGTTGACCGATGCAACAAGTTTACAAGCTATAGCATGCAATGAAGGTCTAGCACTGGCACACGACTTGCAACTTCAAGCTATAAAAGTGGCGTTCGGATTGTATGGAGATGGTCAAGAATCTTCATAAGAAAAATCTCCCTGTTCTTATTCGATGATTTTGTATGAGATTGAACATCACTCTAAATCTTTACGAGTAGTTAATGTAGCTCATGAAAACAGGGACTCAAATCTAGAGGCTCATAGTTTATGTAAGGCAGTTGCTTCCTTAGAGGAAGGCTGCTAGGTGTGGTTGGGCGTTTTACCTGACATTTGCGTAATGCCACTAAACGTTTTGATTGAATAAAAGCCCTGTTTGCACTAAAAAAATGTGGTCCACGTTTGCTCGATCTTTAGGGGGGCAGGTCCCTGCTCTCCCCTGTCTCCGCCATTGAGCAAGAGGATCAGACCAAGCAATTCTCAGAAATCCTCCTCCTCAACGCAGTGGCTTAGATAGGGGGTGGATAAGGTGGTCCATGGACCACCTTGGAATTTCCCCATAGTTTGTATAGCATAGAAATGAAAAAAAGAAGGTAAATCTATGTGAACATTTTCATTGTTTGACCATCCTGTTCCATTGGGCCGGCTACACCACCGCCTTGACGGTTCAAGAGCATTAAGCACCATAGTATGGGGAAAGACTAAGAGTCATCTCACAATCCTTCCACTGGTGCAGGCAGGGCAGTTCTTCAAGCGAGTTCTTGAAAGGATAGATCATTCCGTAAAGTTCAAATATTCCAAACAGCATCAACGCAAAAAAAAAAAAAAGGGTTACACTAATGTTGTAAAGGTGATTTGTGTAATTGTGTCGTCGTGCATCTACTTCATGTTGCAAAGGTATTTTATGTTGTTGCATGTATTTCCTCCGGTCACTATTATAAGATGTTTTTTTTGAATCAGGTGTATATAGAGGTGTTTTAATGTGTTTGCTCACTCATTTGAATCCATATGTAGTCCATATTGAAATATCCAAAACGTCTTATAATAATGAACGGAGGGAGTATTTTTTTTACACTACATATGTTGGGTCCCTATTGTAGATGCTGTGAACATTTTTCAGTGACTTATTGCAGACAGACAAAACTTCTAGTGTACATATTTTTTTTCTCATTGCATACATATAATCGATGCCGATTTCTGTATCACTTTTGTTAGATATATGAGAGAAAAATATTCCAACGATGTCGCATGCACCACATTTTTTTTGCATGATGCTGCACGGCCTACTAAAATACGACCGTTTATACGCCTCTCGCTTTCTTCCTTCCGTATTCATTGCAAAATCAGGAGCAGAGAGGCCCAGCGGGTGAGCGTACAGCCGCCGATGCGCCCGACAGGCAGCCGCGCGGCCGAGCGAAGAGACCAAGAGGACGGCGACGGGTCTTCCCCGTGCTGCCCATCGGGCCGGCCAGGGCGCCACCTCGGCCGGTGCATGCATCGGCGCCGCGACGTCGGTCAATCGGGTCGTAATCATCTTGGCACATTCCAGCACGCGGTTCTATCGATCAGCATCACGAGCTTATTGATTGGAGCAGCGCGTCAGGAGCCCACGAGGGCTACGTACGAATCATGCAACGCTGGATATGGAGTTGCATACAAAGGGTGCCGCCAAAATACCGTTCCAGGGAAAAACTTCACTTCCCACTAATAACAGGTACTCCCTCCGTTTCAAAATGATTGAAGTTTTAGGATTTTTCTAAGTCAAACTCAGTAAACTTTGACCAAATGTATAAAAAAATGCGCAAAGATCTATGATATTAAATATATATAATATGAAAATACATTTCATAGTGAATCTAATGGTGTACATTTCATTTTGTAGATGTTAATATATTTTTATATATACTTGGTCAAACTTTTTGGAGTGACTTAGGAAAATCCTAAAACTTTAATTATTTCGAAACAGAGGGAGCAAGGACGAGAGTCGATCCCGGACTGAATTACCTAGACACAATCTGTTATGTTATTGTGCCAACTCTTGTAGACTACTTACCTCATCGTACCATCAAAATAGGGAAACAAATAAATAATGCATATAGTTGTAGTTGTAATCTTCCATTTGTTTATGGTTGTTTCTATGTCGAGTTCAGTTACCCTATATCTTTTTTTAGGGTAGTTACCCTATATCTGGTTGCATCCAAGTTCTATTGATCTGATATAAAGTACTCCCTCCGTCTCAAAATAAGTGACTCAACTTTGTACTAACTTTAGTACAAAGTCGAGTCACTTATTTTAGGACAGAGGGAGTAGAATTGAGTCAAAAAATAAAGATCAAATCACACGAAAATAAAAAAAATGTACCACAGCTAGGGTCTCTGCATAATCATTATACTGAGGGGCTTAGCGAAAATTGCTAATGGACCTCGGGCTTTCTGAGGCCCTAATTCTAGAAAATGCAGACATACATAGGGACATACAATAAATATTGTAAAGTTCCATGATGAAATACTTTTGATGTGAGCTACACAAAAATATCATGAATTTCAAGCACATATACTATTCACTACAAAAAATCATGATTTTCTTCTTTTGTGTAACTCACATCAAAACGTATTTCATCATGAAAATCTACAATAATGTGGTGTAGTACATCCATATATACGTGTGTAGTTGTTTTCAGATTATTATTTTTAAAAATAATTTATTTATTTTGGTTTTGCAAAATTTCGGACTCCATGGAGTTTGAGAGCCGAAATTAATCCTCACTGGGTATTTAGCGTACAGGCTGCGTATAGAAGGAGGGTGAAGGAAAGACATGGCCATGCAGATGATGAACGGAACGCACAAGCTGGCTTTAAGACTCTCCTACAGTAGGCAGAATATGATGACCTCCTTGATGCATTGTTATGGGTACATTTCGATCGACAGTATGCATGTCGCTTGGTCTAGGAGGGATGCATTAGTGGTCACCCAGCTGTCCGGCCACGGATCAGGCCCCCAGAGATCTTTTGAAATGTATGTAGTGGTCCTAGCCAGTGTTGTTAACGACGCGTCTACTACGAGACTATACGATCGAGGGCGATGCCGTGCATGGAACAAACTAGCGTTTTGTACGTACCTCGTGATGCAAGCAATCATCAAATCATGTATGGCTTCGCTCCTCGCAGCTACGGACGACGGCTTGACGCAGAGGTATGGTCGTGCAGCGGCGGTGGTCGGTTCTCTAGCCCCTCGCATGTAGTTGCCGGGATCGTGGAAAAGTGACGGCGACAACACATGATTGACTTTGACGAGCTCCGGGGTGAAAATCTAGGTCTGCCCAAGTTGGTTATACCTGGCAATGACGATGTTTTTTTTGCATCGTTACCTTGTTGAAGGCATTGTTCGGATATGCTCATATGGTTCTTTAGGGTGAAAATCTAGAATCTGACCTTTGGTGGTTGGATCCGGTGATAGCGGCGCTTGAACGTCGCTCCCTTCCCGAAGACATTGCCGTTGAAGAACCTTATTGTCCTTGTGATGTCATGAGATGGTTGGTGCGGATATGGTCATAGATGTAGGTTGTCGATCGAGGATTTAGTCGCTTTGGGATATTTTCTTTTTCCTCGCTTAGGCATAGTTTTGGTCTTATATGACTTTGCTAATTGCCAGCGTGTTTTTGTGTGTGTTGGTGTTGTCTGTGTGCATCCTAACTATGCAGAGGCCGGGTGTGTACTCATTGTGTTTGTATCCACTTGATGCTTCACTTTGAATCAATAAAATTCACCCTTTGTCGAAAAATGTATGGCTTCGCTCCTGCGTTTTTACGCCACACAATTGCACAATAGAAATTAGTAGTCAGAATTGCAATGTTAATTTGTAACTAACTACGTGTATATACACATCGATTTCTTTTAGATAACTGAAGAACGTCTCCAGGGCGCCTCTACATGAGTGTACACACAATCAATTACTATAAAGTTTGACTAGTTTTGACATTTAAGAGGAAAATAAAAAAAGAAGCAACAGGCTACCAACAATCTACATTTGCTGCACGTAATACAGATGGGCAAGGTTTGCAATCAAATTTCAATGAGGAAGTAAACGAATGGCAAGCTGTATGGAAGGTCAATGCTCCAGGAAGATGAAAATTGTTTTGTGGAGACTGGCACATGACTGCTTGCCGACTGGCAGCCAGCTGATCCGTCGCCAGTTTCCGGACGCTGGCGGATGCTTCTTCTGCAACAGGGAAGACCGAGCTGATCAGCTCTTCTTCTTTTTTGATCAAATTACATCATTTATAGCAAATTCATATGTACCAACACAGGTCACTCACACCAAATGAAATATGCACGTAGTAGACTGGGTGCAGCTTAGTTGGTTAGAATCCTTGTGGCGGGCCAGACCACCGGGATTTAAGTACTAGACTTGGCGCACATGCCCGCAATTTCCTGAATTTATTTTATTGAAGCGCTTTTTCCTTGCAGGGTGAATCCCAAGCATTTGTTCTGACTGCATTTCTTACTCGTGCATTCTCTGATCTAGTGTGACTTTTCTGTCTTATGAAAAAATAAATTCTAATGTTGCAACCGTATATAATCTTCTCATGAATTATGATCATTAGTCGATTTCTTCAAGTCTATAAATGCACATTCAAAAGAAGATGGCAAGATTCGAAAACCAATCAACAAAATAATCCATGCCACACTCGACTTTGAGTAACTTATCTCCCCTCCCCTCCAAAGACATTTTGTTGATTGGTTTTCGAATCTTGCCATCTTCTTTTGAATGTGCATTTGTCACAGTAAGTTAGATTCCCAAAATCTTAAAGCAACTCCAACGCGAATGACCAAATTGCGTGCAAATGTCTGGACCGGACGTTCCAGACAACTTTTGCCATCCAACATGGGTCACCTAATTTGTTCGGATCGGTTTGGACGTCTGAAATCCCCTAAACCGACACCAAACATGGGTGAAGGGGTGATCCCCTAAACCGGCACCACGCCTGTCCATAGCCCAGTCTGCATGGCCCACTATCAATTATAGTCCATTGTTCGGATTTTATGACTACACTTGGATGACCTTCGCACGATCCGTTGCCTGAGGACACGTCCAAACATGTTCGCAGACAATTGGTGGCGGAGTTGCCCTTTCTTCTAATTGTGCCCAAAAAAAGTGGGTCTGGTGGGGAGAAAAGCAGGGAGGTCACGTTGTTCAGCAGTTTTGTGGATGGAGATTACCAAGATGATATGATGAGACCTGCAAGGTTCCACGGCTACCTGACTAGATACGTGTCAGTTCGTAGCACGACGAGGCCCAGTGGGCCATCAAGATATTATCATCACATGGCCTGTGGGCTCCCATGAAAATGCATGATTGGCTCTGTACATTGCACACTTGCACCCTCTTCGAAACCGGTCAGAGGTCGACAAAAATCGTACAGGTTTATTTGCACGATAAACTGTGCGTTGCATTGAACTTTACTGCCTAGTGGCATTACCGATATCCATCTATTTCGGGAGAGCATCCTATGCCAAGATGTACGTACTATGATCCAATTATAACCACATACATTCGCAGCACAGTACTATGATCCAAACCGTTGTTTAACCAAGTTCATCCACTGATTGTCTCGAGCTGAGTGTCCAATAGAACAATGTCAAATTTGGTTTTCTCAATCCAATCTTTATAAATAAAATAATTTATAGGTCATGAAGATAAATTATGTGAAGAGGGGAATGAAAATTTACATAAATGAAACGTATGAATGCCATTAGAACTTCAAAATTTCAAATATGAATTTGTACATGCTGCATGAGGGGGGTTGCTAATTAAGAAGAGAACACATGCACTCCTTTGTGAGTTGCGGCAGAATCATAACGTAAGTACTACTACCACAAGAATCACGTACGGACGCTTCAATTACTTGCACCATATACTCTCTCCGTTCCATAATATAGTGCCTATAAATTTTTTCAAAAGTCAAACATTACAAACTTTGACCATATTTATAGAGAAAAATAGGCACGTCTAGAATACCAAATACACATCATTGGATACATCATGAGTTATATTTCCAGAATGTACATGTTTGGTATTATACATGTAGACAATTTTCTCTATACACTTGGTCAAAGTTGACAAAGTTTGACTTTTAGAAAAATCTATAGGCACTACATTGTGGAATGGAGGAAGTACATCGTTCACAATGTATGGTAAGCATCTCCCATCTAAGCATAGCGCGGGCAGTGATGGTAGAGGTCCCCGCCGGCGATGTCATCGACGCGGCGGCCGTGCATCGCCGCCGCGGCCTGCTCAAGCGCCTGGACGTGGCTCTTGAGGAACCTGACGTAGCGGACGGCCTCCTCCAGCATGGACGCCGTGTCCAGCCTCGCGCCTCCCGGCACCAGCCGCTGCAGCGCGCGCATGCGCTGGCTCACGCGCTCCCGCCGCAGCCTCGCCGCCACGCTCTGCGGCTCGCTGGAGACGCGCCCGTTGCGGCGCCTGGGCCTCTCCACGTCCGCGCCCGAGCTGACGCCGACAAGCCGCCGCGTCGCCGTGTGCTCCGGGTAGGCCGCGGCCGGCGGCGGCACCGACACCGGCATCGTCACCACCGAAGGAGTAACAGCACTGGTGGTGGCACACGATGGATGCGGCGGGACTAGAACCGGTGGCTGGTGAGGTGGCGATGTGGATGGAGAAGCAAGGTAAGTGAGGGCGCTGTCGAGTTGGGAGATGGTGTGCATGAGCTGTTCTTGGTTCGTCATGTCCATTGCCATGTCCAAGTCCATGCAGAAAGATGGACCTCGGCGGCTTCTGCTATGGTGTAACTATGTACCCCTACTACTCTAGCTAAGACAAGCTTGAGTGGTGGGTGGTGGCGCTGGTTAGTTGTTGAGCTGACAGCTGAGGTAGGTGTGGGAGTGCTATTTATGCTACTCTGCTGGTTTAGGCTGATGCGTGCACTGTTATTTGTTCAGCACACAGAAAATGCTAAATCTTGTGGAGACCGAGACCAGGGCCATTTCGGAGGCTTGAGGCAGGGCAAAAGTGTAAACCTGAACGGGAATGAAAAGAACAAAAGTTCGTTTTCTTACGTGCCGGAGCCAGGCGGATCCAATTCCCTATGAACAGTAAAAGTAAATGATTGCACTGACGCGATTTTCATTGATCTTGGACTAATTATACAAAAGGCAGTTACAAGTTTGTGAGAACCATTCTAACCGCAAAAAGCGGTTGCTAAAGTGTGAGACAAAATGGTAACTGCAATTAGTAGTTGGCCAGTTGCTAATACTCCCTCCGGTCTTTTTTACTCTTGCATATATGAATTGTCTGAATTAAAACTTTGTAAAGTTTGACCATACTTATATGAAAAAATATCAACATCAACAATACTACAGTTAAAATAATGAAAATTAAATTAATGACGCATCTAATCATGTTGATTTCGTATTGTGAATGTTGATATTTTTTATAAAGATGTTCAAACTTTACGAAGTTTTACTTCGCTCAAATCTTATATGTGAAGTAAAAAAAGGACTGGAGGGAGTATGAGAGAGAGACTACAACTGTTAATTGCAGTTAGGATTACAATGTTGGTTTCTTATTAGCACATGCCAATTAGTAATTTCCCATGTGATCTAGTCCTAGTCCCAACACTCTCCCTTGGATCACACATCCTCTAGAAGTATCCATCATCTTGAGCTTCTTGTATATTCCATCATATAGAGCTTTTTCTAAATTCGTCATCCAACTTGAGAATCATTTATATAATCTTGAGAATCATCCCCACAAACCCGGTGCGGAAAATATGAGGAGAAATGATATACCATTGGAAACTCCTTTAAAACTCAACGGAAAAAATATGAAAAGAAAATGATATGATATATATTATATTGCCTCATTAAAAACCTTTCATGAGAAATAGCGATCAAACGCCTACCCTTCCGCGCGCCTTGTCCTTTGTGTGGACCGGCACATTCCACTTTTCCCCCCACCAGTTTTAGGAAGATTCTAGAACCTTCCCTGAACCCGTTTTTTCCTTTTTTTTTCTTTCGTTTTTCTTTTTCTTTTATGTTTTTTTATTTTTTCAAATCTGCGAACTTTTTTACAACCTCATGAATTTCTTTCAAATCAATGATTTTTTTTTCAAATTCATGATTGTTTTTTAAAATCATACACATTTTCAAATCCACGAATAATTTTTAAATTCGTTAACTTTTTTTAAATACGTGAACATTTCTTTGAAATACATGATCAGTTTTCAAAATCACAAACATTTTTTGAATTTTACGATTTTTTAAATAATGAACATTTTTAAAATTGTAATTGTATTTCAATGTCACAAACAATTTTTCTAATTTGAAATTATTTTTTATTAATTCACAATTTTTTTTTGAATTAATGAACATTATTTGAAATCGTGAACAATTTTTGAATCAGGGACATTTCTTGAATTCATGTGCATTTTTTGAATTCATGAACATTTTATGAATTCAATGGCGTTTTTTTCATTCGTGAACAATTTTCAAAATCACTAAATTTTTTCAGATTCCTGAACAATTATTAAAACCCCGAAAAAATTGTATTCATGAAGTTTTTTGAATTGACTAACATTTTTGAATTTGTGAACACTTTTTCAAATTCGTAAGCATTTATTGAAAATTATGAACTTTTCTTCAATATGTGATCATTTATTGAATCCCGGACATTGTTTTTAGTCGGCGGACATTTTTTTGAATTCATGATTATTGTTTGAATTTGTAAACATTTTTAAATTAGAAATAAAACAGAGAAGGAAAACAAAAAAGGGAAAACTGGCGCCTGCATGTGCCCGTGAGGAAGCGTCTCATCCCCTGACATGCTAACGCGTCTACAACGTAATCGCTCCAGACATGCTAGCTTTGCACGATGGGCCGACTCAAAGCCGCGCGGTGGGTGTACGTTTCGTGATTCCAGCACGTATTGCGCGGAACAAGAGCTCCTCCGGAGCCATGTCCTGCTTTTTTTCAACAATCTCGCGAAGCTTTATTATGTCATCACAATGTTTACAGGGATGAAATTAAGAGTGTCGGGCTAACCTAACCAACCATGGCGGCCAGCCCCTAACGATAACGCATGCTTCGCTAAATTGTGAGCCTCGGTATTCGAGCTTCTAAACTCATGAATAAAATTACAAATAGGAAGGAGCCTTTTTCTGCTTATTGCAAAGACGTTTTTTTAGATGATATTGCAAAGACCTATGCTCCTCTCGCCTTCAGCGATCATTTGAGTGGGCCGGCCCAATAAAAGCTATGCAGGACCGGTACGAGCGGTTTGTGAAGGTTCTATGAATAGTGGGAATTGGTTATGGGAACCTCCGGTTGTGTGGAGGTTTTGCCTATTTTTTTATCTGTGTTTGTTCTGCTGGTTTACATGTTTTATTTTTTGTATTTTATTTTCCTTTTATAATTTCTTTTTTTGTTCTCATTTCATTATTCTTTTTCTATTTTATAAAAACACATGACATATTTTAGACACAGCTTGAATATTTTCTAGAATATATATAACACTTTTTAGATAGATATTGAATATGATCAAATACACGTTGAACATTTTTGAAATACATATTTAAATTTTTTGTCAGTTGCAGATAGAACATTTTTTAAATACACAGTAAACATTGTAGAATGCACGGTGAACATTTTTGAAACATACGTTGAATATTCTTCAAATACGTCATGAACATATATTTTCAACATATGAATATTTTCTAAATGTCTTGAGCATTTATTTGCCTGGCATGAACATTTTTTTTAAAATACACAAGCAAGTATTTTACATTTCATGAACATTTTCAAAAATAAATACGATAAATATGTTTAAACATGCAACATTTTTTAAATGGTATGATTATATTTTGAATGGTTTTAACATTTTTTTAATTACAGGAACAATTTTTTATGTGTCATAAACATTTTGTAATGTGCATTGAACATTTTATACAATTAAGTAAATAACTTTCTAAATTATTATTATTTTCAAAATATAAATAAAGGTAAGAAAGAAAAAGGTGAAATGAATGAAACAATTCTACCTTGAACCGACACTATCCTTTTTGGCTGGCCCACTATAGTCTCACTTGAGGCAACGCAGTCGCCTATCTGGCAATAATCAAGATATAGACGCTCCCTTTCTTATGGAAACCCTCAAATCTCTTGGGATCCGAAGCTACCCGAGACATGTAGGTGATCCTATTCCCTCAAAAAAATATAGGTGGTCCCAAGATATGTAAGCCCTTGGGTTTGGGATTTTTGGAAGATCTGTTCCCGCTCATAGCGAGGAATACTTCATTAATGTTCTAAGTGCAAACGCCCAACCAGTAGCGTTTCGATAGTGAGTCGACGAGATACATGCTCCCTTTGCTTTCATAATATATTGCTTATAGAATTTTCTAAAAGTTAAAATTTGTAATCTTTGACCAAGTTTGTAGAGAAAAATATCTACATCTAGAATACCAAATATATAATGTAGTACATCATGAGACATTTTATCGTATTATATATATTTGATATTGTAGACATAAATACATTTCTCTATAAGCTTGGGCACCTTTTGCAATGTTTGACTTCTAAAAAAAAATGCACCAACACTACATTAAAGAACAAAGGGAGTATTATTACGAAGCGTGCAGCCCACCAGTAACATTTGGGTAGTGGGTCGGTCGGGTACATGGACCCTTTCCACATGTTATTGTGAATGGTCTAGAACGTTTTGCGACGGGTTTTCTTTTTCTGTTTCTTTTTCTTCCGTCCTTTTTCTTTTTCCATGTTCTGTTCATTTTTCTTCCCTTTTCTTTTTCCATTTTTTAAATTCATGAATGTTTTCAAAAGTTAAAATACTTTTAAAATTTGTGAACATTTTTTCGTCTTCATGAAATATTTTAGAAGTCATGAACAATTTTAAGATTCATTAATAATTTTCAAATTTTTGAAAAAAAATCATAGTGTCGCAAATTTTAATTTGTATAGATTTAAAAAATTAAGAACACTTGTTAAAAATCATGTAATATTTTCAAATATCTGACTTTTTTTCCAAAAGAATGGGTGGAGAAAAAAAAGGCTAATGTATACAGTCTCTCAAAAATAAATAAAACATGTTTAAACCACCGCATTTTACACCAAAATCGGCCGAACCAATAGAGTGCACAAAATTTTCTTGCGCATTTTGAGGCATTTCCATGCTTTAAGCGTGGAACAGGACTTCACTAGATATTTGGTCTCGCAAGGAGGTGCCGGCAACCTTATTTGGTGCGTAGGTCGATACTTAGGGACGGAGCGCGTACCCCCAGTTGCCGCTACGTATATTTGGACCGGCTCATTAGCTCTTTCTGGTTTTTGTGTGTGTTTTCTTTCCCTTTTTCTGATTTTTTATTTTAAATTTTCTTTTTTCTCCTTTTTCTCATGTTTGCTTTTAGTTTTGTATTTATTTTTCTCTTTTTATTTTTTTTGAAATCGTAACCATTTTCTGTAAACATGACCATTTTATGAATTCACGAAACTTGTTTGAAATCGTGAACATTTTACAAAATCATGAACATTTATTTGCAAATTCGGGAATATTTTGAAAATGGTGAACATTTTATGAATTCACAAACATATTTTACAAATTTTATTATATTTTTTGAAATTGTGAACATTTTTTTATTCGGCAAACAGTTTTTGAATCGACGAACATTTTTTGAATTCAATTTTGTTTTGATGATACATTTTCGAAATGCATGAATTTTTTGAATCGATGAACGTTTTTAATTCACAAACATTTTCTAAAAATTCATGAACATTTGTTCAATTTCATGAATTTTTTTTGAATACACGAACACTTTTTCAAAACATGATCCTTTTTTGATTTCCCAAACATTTGTTTTTTAAAATATTTATTTTTTAATATGCGAACATATTTTTAGAAAGCACGAACATTTTTTTGAATCTTTGATATTTTATGATTTCGTGAACATTTGTTTTCAAAATTCAGATATTTTTAATTTTTTTGAACTTCTTTGAAATCCTGAATTATTGAAAGAAGAAAAAAACAGAAAAGAAAAAAACAAAATAGGACTAGAAGGGCGCAACGGGTGATCGGGGAGTGCGCGTTGCACCTCCTCCCAGCTTGCAGCGCCCAAAATAGGACCTCCCAAAGGTGCCCACTTACGAGCAGGCGCGTTTGCAAATTGAGCATAACTCTTTTTTTTTTTTTGCAAATAACCGTTTGTTTACATAGTACAACCGTAGATGCCTGCTACACGCACATACATTCATTCTTGTAAACGCACAGAGCTGACATCACATTTTGAGATTGACAAAGTCACCACAGGTGCCTCCTAGTCGATGGGAATCCCACTGAACACCGAAAAGCCTGAAACAAATCCAGAAAAATGCGAGCAGCAGTGCCAAGTCTAAAACTTGAACTGTGGTGAGCTTGTTTCATCTCAAGGAACCTAATCATATGAGCTACGCTCATGCAAATACCTTAAATTGTTAGATTCTTTGTCATGAAAGTAGCCCATACGATTTTGAGTTTTAGTCTCGGCATGGGTGTCCGCATATTTCTTGAATTTATTTTAGGACTTCAATGGTATGATGTGTTTGTCGACTGTGAGGTAATTGTGATGATTTCATCAATCTCAAGATTTATCAGCTCAATTTTCTGGAGAAGCTCACAAAGGTAAGCGTGCACGTGTGTTACGAAATAGCGGGCATGCAAGCGAGATGCATGAGTCGTCTAAACAAAAGATTAACTAGACCGTCAGTGTGGCTATTAACAAAGACGCAATTTATTTTTGAAGATTCGCTGAAAAATATGTTTTATTTAGTTAATTTTATGTAAAACAGTTTGATAAAATAAACTGAAAATTTTGCCGTGTGTTGTAAAGAAATGTTCATGTGTACCTAAAAAAGGGTTTTAATCATTGTTGCCATTACTTGTGACACGCCGCTCACAGAAGTGATGGAAAAAATGATTAAAAAAAACTATAAAATGATTATTTAGTTTTAAAAGATGTTTGTACCATTCAAAAAAATGTTTGTGACATAAAAACAATGTTCACACATTTCAACAAAATGTGCTCGTGACATTTTGAAAGCAATTAATACAATTTAAAAACAATGTTCGCCTAATTTATAAAAAAAAGTTTCGTACCATTGAAAGAAATGCTCCTAATATTTTCTGAATATGTTCACGCATTTGAAATTATGTTTGTAATTTTTTAATGATTATATAAAGTAAGAAAATTATTTTAAAAATGTCTCATACGATTCAAGATGCTTATTCGAAAAAAATTAACATCAAATTTTTTTCAAACATGCATTTTAAAAATATTCGTCATGTATTAAAAAATGTTCAGCGTGTGTCAATTTTTTTCCTCGTGCATAGAAAAAATGTACAACATGTATTAAAGAAGTGGACACATATTTGACAATTGAAAAAGAAAAAAGAATAGGAAAACCAAAAAACGCTGAAAACCCCATAAAGAAAAAAGTAGTAAAGGAAATGAAAGAAAAAAGGCACATGGAACCTTTCAAAAATTGGCCAAAATCGATGGAAGGTTCCACAAACCGCTGCTCTCGAATCTTCCCAAAACCACTTGACTAGGTCGGCCCGCTAAGGCGACGAGCAGTGAGCGCCAAAGGCAAGGCCGGGTGTTGCTCAAACAAAAGGCAAGGCCGGGTACGTGTTACAAAAAGCGAGGTATAGGCTCCGTGAGAAAAAACAGATCGCTCAACTGCTCAAGCCTAGAGCAATCAGTATATGCCTAGTTTGATTTGATGCTTTCCTCGTTAGCCCATCAATCAGTATTGACTGGGCTTGGCCGAGAGTATAGTCTAGTCATGGTTTTGAATCATATTCCTCATACATACGACAACATTGTTCTATTATGAAAATAAAAAAGTCGACAACATAGTACCCAAATCCTCCTAGAGTCTAGAAGGCATTAGCCGAGCACGACCATGCCAACCAGTGTAGGGGGCGGCAATGTCAATTGTGCTCATGCAACGGCAGACAACAATATGTGGTGTATGGATCCATGGAGGAACACGCATCGGCGGTGTGTCTTGTGAGGCGGGCTCTAAATGCCTAACTGAGCGCCGTTGTGGATGTGCAAATTAGAAACTCCAATGTACGCAAATTAAGATTGAGGCTGAGGCAAAAAGCGCACGCGCGCGCACACACACACACAAGTTGCACACTCCTAAAATTTTGTTGTGTATTTTTACGAAGTGTTGACACACTGAAGAAATGTTGTTATTTTTGTAAAGTGTGCACAATTTTTAAAGAAAAAAAAATGTTCATGTCATTTATAAGCGTTCACACATTTAAAAAAATGTTCATATAATGAAAAGAATCTGTTCACGTATTTTAAAAAATCGGTTGAATTAAAAAATATTTATGTATTTTGTAAAAGTGTTCACCCATTTACAGAAAAACTATTTGTGTAACTAAATATATGGTCCTCTTTGGCTAGCGACCAGAAACCCTAGCCGCCGCCAAGAGAGAGCCAACCCTTCCAGCGCCGTCTTTCGGCGGCTCCCCTCCGCCGGCGACCCCTTGGTCGTCGGTGGTGAGGGGGGTCGCTGGACCCCGCGCGTGCGGATCGTTTTAGATTTAGGTTCTAGGGCCCTAATAGCTTAGGTTTTTGGATCGTTCGATGTCTTGGCTTCGGCGGCGGCGACGGCGATGCTGAATAAAGAAGCTCCGGATTCTTCTCCAGCGAGGCGATCGTCTCTATGGTCGGTGATGGATTTGGGAACCAGTCTGTTCAAGCGGGGAGGTCGTGGCGGCGGCATCCTTGTGGTGGACATGTGTCCTTGGGCTCCGCTGTTGCGACGGCGTCTGCTCCAACGTCGGCACGGAGCTTGGGAGGTAGTCCAGGAGCGGATGCAGATTGTGGTCTGCATCGACGACATCTGGAAGACGGAACGTGTGCTGGGTTCATGGTTGATGGTTGCAGGTATGGTTTCCTCCTGCGGCGTCTTAGTCGTGGTGGGGTGCCAGATCTGGAGTTCGATGGCGTGTCTGGGGTGTTGCCCCGGTCTGATTCGTTCAACGGCAATGGCTTCACTTTTGGTGAGCCACCTTGGAGGTTCGCAAAGCTGCATATCAGCGATGGAGCCACGCCGAGCTCGGGTGAGGAGGTGATCCCTTATTTTTCATTCGGTGGCTGTTGTGGTGGTGCCGGAGGCAGGTGACGGGCGTTGGTGTCAAGCTCAGAGACGTTCTGCTATCTTTTCAATTTTGTCATGTTGATCTTCACGTGACTTGTATTTTGATCTTTATGATATGAATAACACAAGTATTACCATGCAAAAAAAAACGTGGTCGCACATTTAAAAAAAACTGCATAGTTAATATAAGGGACAAATGCATTTTTGCCTCTAATTGAAATCTACCCACGGGGTTTGCCCTTATTTTTTGACTCTGCTCAGTTTTGCCCTTAGATTTGCCTCCGAGGTCGCCCGAATGCCCTTTGACCGTTTGACCAATACTTTGAAAATTCATAAAAAAATCATATGAACTCAGAAAAATGCAAATAAGGTATCAAAATATTCAGATAAACATTACCTTTATGTGCATGGCATTTGCATTCAGGACAAAAGTACTCCCTCTGTAAACTAATATAAAAGCATTTAGATTACTAAAATAGTGATCTAAACACTCTTATTTTAGTTTACGGAGGGAGTACTATTTAACCCACCCGAGGTTATTAATGTTATTAGCATTATTAAAAATAAAAGGGTATACACAATATTTTTTCATGAATAAAAATTACATGCAAATGTAGGTGATGTTTTCTGAACATCCTGATATCTTATTTGCATTTTTCTGAGTTCTGAACTCAGAAAAATGCAAATAAGATATCAGGATGTTCAGAAAACATCACCTACATTTGCATGTAATTTTTATTTATGAAAAAAGTACTGTTTATACCTATTTATTTTTAATAATGTTTATAACATTAATAACCTCGGGTAATTTAAACGGTGCTTTTGTCTTGAATGCAAATGATATGCACATAAAGGTAATGTTTATCTGAACATTTTGATATCTTATTTGCATTTTTCTGAGTTCATATAAATTTGTTATGAATTTTCAAAGTATTGGTCAAACGGTCAAAGGGCATTCGGACGATCTCGGAGGAGAATCTAAGGGCAAAACTGAGCAGAGTCGAAAAGTAAGGGCAAACCCCATGGGTAGGTTCCAACTAAGGGCAAAAATGCAATTGTCCCTTAATATAATGTTTATGGCTGAGAGACGTGAGGTGGCCACGCGGGGAGACTAAAATGTTGCGTCTGCTGCCTAGTCGCGTCTATCATGGCCACCTTCGACCCTAGTGTTTTGTTTCGACGGTCTCAACGGATAGCTGGCACGAAGAAGTGGAAATAATCTGAAATTTGAAAAGAAGTTACTATGCATGAATTTACTATCAAACAATTTGATTCTTGCATCAATCGGAGCAAAGAACACTCTAGCACAGCACTTCGTGTGTTGTAAAGTGCTACCGATTGTAACTTTGTAACCAGTTGCCTTGTAGCCCGGGGTTGACACTTGACACGCAGTTAGCTTTGGTTTAGCTTCTGCGCCGCCGGTTGCTCGCGGCTCGCAACTTGATTCATGACAACGAAGTGAAGGAAAACGTGCATCTATTCACATACCACCTCACAAGCCAGAATCATATTCTGCATTCACCTGCCCGCAAACGCCATCCCTTCCCGCCAAGTCATACCATGGATTGAACCCATGATCACCTTAAGGCCCCTGCCCCCTGCCGCAATCACATCGCATCCACGTGATTGCACGCAGCCTCGGTCGGCAGGCACGGCGAGCGAGCTCTCCACCGGCCGTCTGCCATGTCAGAGCCCGGCGAGAACGGCGCCCGTCCGCGGCAGCGCAGGAGGTGGCGCCTGTACTGGTGCTACGTGTGCCGCCGCGCGCTGCGCACCGTGTCGTCCCCGACCTCCGACGTCTTCTGCCCGCGCTGCCTCGGCCGCTTCCTCCACGAGATCGAGCTCCCCGTGCCGCGCGAGCCCGTGCACCCGCCCACCGAGCGGCTCTTCCAGCCTCCGCCGTTGTTCCCGTACGAGGGCGCCACCCGCCACTGGGTCATATACAGGGGCGAGGACGACGCGGCCGACACACCAGGCCCACGTCTCCGACGAGTCCCGTCCCCGCCGCCGGCCCCGGGAACGCACGGCGGCTTGGACGGCGCGGATGCCGGTCCACCGGCAACCGGCATCGACCCGGCGGGGTTCTTCACCGGCCCCAACCTGAACGCGCTCATCGAGGGTCTGACGCAGAACGACCGCCCCGGCCCGCCGCCCGCGCCGGCGTCGGCGATCGACTCGCTCCCGACGGTGCACGTCTCGCCGGCGCACATGGCGGACGGCTCGCAGTGCCCCGTGTGCAAGGAGGAGTTTGAGCTCGGGGAAACCGCGCGCGAGCTGCCGTGCAAGCACGCATACCACTCCGACTGCATCGTACCGTGGCTACGTCTCCACAACTCCTGCCCGGTCTGCCGTCAGGAGCTGCCGCTGCCGGCCGGTGAATCTCCCGATGGTGCGGGCGCAGGCGACGGAGGCGTGGAGGGGGTTCCGCCGTGGCAGCTGCTTGCCGGCTGGGGGCCACTGGCTTGGCTGCTAACGCTGGGGGAACCGGACGTGGGCGGCTGGGAGAATGGACCTGGAACTGGGAGGCGTGGGAGGGAAGCCGACGCCGATGACGCCGGCGGCAATGTCAGTCGTGGCGCCACGATTCTTCAGTCGTTTGTTCTCGTCGCTGCTTGCTTTTTCTTTGTCTCCTTTCTCGTTTGAGAAATGACAGATTGGATTTGGAGACTGCCACCTGCGCAGATCATTATTCGGAGGACACCCAGGTTACATGTGCAGCTCAACTCAAAAAGAAAAGTTACGTGTGCAGCTTGATCAGACATTTTTTTTATGTACAGAGCTTCTTCTTTTTAGTTATATAAGGGATCTTCAACACGGAGCCCTCGCGCGTTCATCCAAACCGAATTGTCCGGACGCAATTGGCCATCCAATGTGATGCCATCCAATGTGATACCCATTTGTCTGTGGACCAGAAACTGGGGGGAGGGCGGGGGGGGGGGGGGGGGGGGGGGGGGGGGGGGGGGGTCCGGAACCCCGCAAATCCCCTTTCTGATCCACTTTTGTTCCACTCCATTCCACCCCTGCTCCCTCTACTTTGCATCCACATCCTCCTTGTCCGACGCTGTCATTGTACCTCTTCGGCCGCCGCCCAGGCATCCTCGGACGTCTGCAGCCTCCACCCACGCGCCTGCCCGCCTTGGACTACGCCACCGTCCATTCATGATCCGTCTGTAGCCAGGTACCCTCCGTCCCCTGCCGACGCCATCCATGGCGGACACTGCGCCCAACAGGTGTTCGGTCAAATGCCATAGAACTTTTTTGTTAAACTTCTCGTTGTTTTCTAGAGTAAGCATGATGACAGGGTACTCGGTGATGGAGAATGAGTTGTTGTGCGATGCGTGAAAGGTCGTATCTACGGACTTTGTAGGCATGAGGCAAGGCGGCTCGATGTTTTGGCAAAACGTGTGTGCTTTGTTTCTTGAGCAAAAGCACGTCATGCCCTACAACGCGCATGTGATCCATGGTCGCAGTGTGGAGACAATGCTAGCCCATCGGTGGTATACCATCTCCAACACCGTCATGAAGTTTTGCGGTCTAGTGGCATGAGTGGAGACAATGTTGCCATTGGGCTTGTCAACCATGGAGACCGGAGTCCGTTGCGCCGCCGCCGCCGACCACCATCGTCGTCGTTGACTGCTATGCCGCTGTCGCCGACCACTTCCTTTCTGCCGCCACCGACCACTGCCCTCCGCTATCAATCTTCGCCGGAGTTCGCCGTCACCGTCACCGTCGCACCACCGTCAAAAACCATTTTGGGGGGATTTTTTTACGTAAACTGATATTGCTCATCATTCATGCCGAATGGTTAGGGAGGTTGGTTCTAATCCTTCTATTTGGATTGAGGATGCTCCTACTTTTATTGTTCCAGTTTTAGTTGATGATTAAACGAGCAATGCTATTCTTACTCACTTGTTTTACAAAATTCTTACCCACTAGTTCAACCGACTGTCAGTTATTCCCTACTTTTTCTCCCGGCGGTTACTGGTTCTCTCACAGTATGTAGCTTTTTCGTAGAAATCATGCGTACGAATAGCAATTTTGAGATGAAACCACTATTTAAAAACGGGCTTGCTAAAACTCAGTCGACCGAGATGTAACCAAGTCTCAGTCGACCTTGCAGCATTTTGTCCCATTGTTTGCAACATTTTTTCCTACCGGTTGCAGCATCCGTCTTGGTGGTTGTAGCATGTCGTCCCTCATCGATTGTAGCATGTCATCTCACTAGTTGCAACATCCTTCATTGACGGTTGTAGCATTTTAGTTAGAACGGTTGTAACATTTGTTGTTCATACTGTTGCAACATTTTTCGTTGCCGTTTGTAGCATCATGCCGTGCCGCTCGTAGCAAAAAAAAAAACTACGCTAACGTCACTCGACTGAGATCTGTGGACTGATTTCTAGACACCCCCATTTAAAAACAATAAAGCTAGGCATGATGGTATTCCATAAAAACAAGTGCTAAACGATCGCATGGATCATGTTTTATTCATAATGCCTGCAACGATTCAGTAATAGGTTGCTTCAGCTATGTAGCTTGTTCAGGGGTTAATCCGTGTAAGCAATGGCGCGGAGCTCCCTGGCATGCTTCTCCCACAACGCAACGAACACGTCAACGCCGCCCCCTTTCCGCAGGCTGGGCATCAGCACCACCACCCCGTCCTGCGGGACCTTCCCCGGCAGGATCCCGACGAGCCGCCCGCCGCACCCAAAGTTCAACCGGTGTAGGTCCAGGTGCAGCCAGCTGATGGCCTCCACGTCCGGCGACAGCACGCCGGCCTCGTCCACGCACGCCGGCTCCAGCTCCTCGTCGCCGTGCAGCGCCCCGAAGTCGACGAACGACTGAAAGTACTGAGCGTCGACGTCGCGGATCCCTGCGCGGACCAGCGCCGCGGCATCGGCGAGGATGCCGGTTGCCAGGGCCGCCGCGCGGGTCCCAGAGATCGCAGTGAGCACGACGTTCCCAAAGAACCCCGCGGCCGGCAGGGCGCCCGTTCCAGCCAGCCGGCCGCGGCCGTTCACCGCGATGAGTATCGACGTGCGCGCGTCGGCGAGTCCGCGCACGGCTGTAATCTTCCGCCAGACGTGCGCCGACAGAGTCTCGAAGGTCGTGTACCTGTTGTGCGCGGCGCACTTGAGCTCGGCCACGAACTCGCTCGTGTAGTGAAGCAGCATGTTGGTGATCTCGGAAGTGTCGACGTGATGACCATCCTCGGCCGGCGGCTTGCTCCCATGGCCGTTTTCACGCGGAGGCGCCGGCGACAGCGGCAGGAATTCGGCACCACGGTGCTCGAACTCGCAGCGCGGCGGGGCCGTACGGCACGTGGGCGCAGTCCACGTCGAGGCCGTCGCCGCGGACGGCGTCGGCCCACGCGTGGAGGAACATGTTCATAGAGTGCCCGTCGGCGACCTGGTGGTGCGACGACGAGGCGATGACCATCCCGCCGCACGCGAAGCGGTTGATCTGGAGCATGAGCACGTGCGGCGCGGCGCCTCTATGGACCGTGGGCTGGAGCAGCGCGAGCCCCGGCGAGGGCGCGAGCGGGAGGTGCTGGGCGAGCGCCGAGGACGGCACCTCGGCCTCCACGACGAGGGCGCCCGCGCCGCCTTCCTCCGTGACGAAGCACGGACGCGTGCCGGCCCGGCGCATGATGGCGGCGGTGAGTAGCGGGAAGCGCGGGAGCGTGGCGAAGAGGGCGTCGAGGAGAGCCTGGTTGGTCGGGTTGGGCGGCGAGAATGCGAAGAGCACCGTGACGTGGTAGGTCGGCGCGGCGAGGTCGAACACGGTGAGCGGCCCCTCCTCGGAGGGCGCGGCCGCCGGAGGCACGACGAACGTCCTTTGCACCTGCACGTCCATGACCACCGTACGCTGTACACACTAGTAGCACTCGCGCTAGGACGATCGCTAGTACTCCAGTGCTGTAGTCTTTCGAGTATCGAATGTGTGTGCGCATATAGGGCGGCACGTACGATGGTACATGGAGTATATAACTTGTATCACTCCATCCCCTCTTGCAGTTGCATGCATCACTGCTGATTCGTACTCATCTTATAAGAAACGAATGCGTAGTAGTAGCTACTAGCGTATATTTTCCTAAAAAAAAAAAAAAGCTACTAGTGTATATCCCATCTCATCTTCCATCACCGTTGGTTTAATTTATATCTTTTTTTTTGGCATGGTAATACGTCTCATTCATATCATAAAGATCAAAGTACAAGTCACGTAAGGACCGACATGACAAAACTGAAAAGATAGCAGAACATCTCTGAGTTTGACACCAACGCCTGTCACCTGCCTCCGGCACCACCACAGCAGCCACCGAAGAAAAGCATGACGGATCACCTCCTCACCCGAGCTCGACGCGGCTCCATCGCTGATATGCAGCTTTGCGGACCTCCAAGGTGGCTCACCAAAAGTGAAGCCCTTTCCGTTGAATGAATCAGACCGGGGCAACACCCCGGACACGCCATCAAACTCCAGATCTGGCACCCCACCACGACTAAGACGTCGAAGGAGGAAACCATACCTGCCATCCACGAACCATGAACCCAGCACACGTTCCATCTTCCAGATGTCGTCGATGCAGACCACAATCTGCATCCGCTCCTGGACTACCTCCCAAGCTCCGCGCCGACGCTAGAGCAAATGCCGTCGCAACGACGGAGCCCGAGGACACAGGTCGACCACGAGGATGCCGCCGCCGCCACGCCATCCTTGCTTGAATATACTGGTTTTCAAATCCATCCCCAACCATAGGGCCGATGGCCTCATCAGGGAAGGATCTGAAGCTTTATTCAGCGCCGTCATCGTCGCCACCGAAGCCAAGACGATGAATAGCCTAAAAACCTAGACTACGAGAGAGTAAAAACGATCCACACGCGTGGATCCGACGACCCCCCTCACCACCGACGACCAAGGTCGCCGGCGGAGGGGAGCCGCCGGAGAACGGCGCTGGAAGATTGACCTCTCCTGGCGGCGGCTAGGGTTCCAGCCGCCAGGGACTCTATATCTTTAGAAACTATAACTAATGCATCCTAATAACTACTGGACATTTCTCCAACTCTTGTATCAATACAGATTTGTATCTCTAGAAACTACTCTGTCGTAGCTATAATGCATATCTCTCCGTCTCATCTTCATCATTGTTGATTGATACGATTTTTCTATATATCTTGAAAATTAATAATGTGTCCTTAGCTAGCAGATGACAACCGTACAATTAATCGATAAATAGACGAGGATAAATACTTGTAATTATATATCTCCAAATTATCATATATGACATTGCAGCGATGTGCCACCGCCCAAGACGTAGCCTGGCACGCAGCCTTGCCGATCTACACTTGTAACGTAGTGTGTCCCCCTATTGCATCATCGCCGGTTTTTTTTTTTGAAAAGGAGGTTTAAACCCTTGCCTCTGCATCAATGTGATACACACAGCCAATGCATCATCGTCGATGAATACGACTTTTGTATCTTTACAAACTAATGAGTTCTAAGCTAGCAGATGGCAACCGTGTAGATAGATACAAATATAAATGCTCATTATAAAGCTCAAAGATTACTGCCAAAAGAAGATATAAATGCTCATTTGTAATCAGAAATCTCCATATTACCGTTAAGTTACAACCATATGCCAGCGCCAAAGACGTGGCCTTCCATGCATCCTTGACGTTGTACACTTGTAACATTGTGTATATCTCTCTACCTCTATCGCATCATCGTTTATGAATACATCTTTTGTATCTTTAGGACATGTGTCGGTGTGAAAACCGGCGGACCTTGGGGTAGGGGGTCCCGAGCTGTGGATCTCGGACAAATGGTAACAGGAACAAGGAGACGGTGTTTACCCAGGTTCGGGCCCTCTTGATGGAGGTAAACCCTACGTCCTGCTCTTGTTTATATTGATGGAGATGTATCAAGTACAGAGTTGATCTACCTCGAGATCGTAAGATGTGGTCTAACTCTAGGACTAGGAGAATGAGATTGTGTTCGAGTCCCCTCTACGGGCTAAACCCTCCGGCTTATATACACGCCAGATAGGGTATCTAGGGTTACAAGGTCGGTACTGGGGCATGAGGGCGGCAGGAGAAGTCTTGGAGTATACGTCAAGTCTTCGGCAGATGCAATCCTGGTCTTGCCCCTAGCGTGCGGCTTCCGGAGTCCATCTTGAGAAGAATGAGGGCCCATTGGCCCAACCCGAGGAATATAGTGTGACTAGGTTGGTACCCCCTAGTCCAGGACACCGTCAGTAGCCTCCGAACTGGTCTTCTACGCCGAGGACCTCTTCGTTGATAAGAACAGCTTCGGATCCGAAGTCCTTGGCTTGACAGACGAGTTCCCCTTTCCAATTCAGGACCTCCGCACTGTCCTTTAGGGAGCAGCGTCCGGTAAACAAGATTCAGCCGAGCTCTTGCCCCGTCCGAAGTCATGAGCCTTGAAGGCCAACCGCCTAAGCGTGAACAGTGTTCCATAGCCTGACAACTTTTATCAAAGCGGCGCTACCCACGACGGGTCAGGTAGTTACTGCCTACCTCAAATCGTGGTTCGAGGCAGCCCTTTTACTGGCGCGTCTCATCGAGGTGGAGATCGTGCCCGTATTCTCAAGGATGTCATCAAGATTTTGTTTTCTCCCCATGCGTATAACGACATCTTTTGCGGGAAGGAGTGGCGTCTTTATCGGCGTGGCGAGGGGACTCTGGGCCTTTCAGCAGCCTATAAGAGTAAAAAGGCAATAGACTCAGCAATCACGCTCCCATTTCCCCCGCCTGCTGTCTCCTCGAGCTCTAGCGCCCAGATCCAATCTCGCCTTCTCCCACCTCTGCGCATCCGTGCTCCCCCATTCAGCCATGGCCGACACCCTCAAAGGGCACTGGGGTGGTTCCACCGTGACAGAGGGCACTATCCTGGAGCTGCGCAACGCGGGGTACATCCCCGCCAACGTCGCCGCCCGTGCTCCAGACGCCGACCAGCAGGTGCCCGCTCCCAACCCAGGGGAGCGGGTAGTCTTCATCCCTCACCTCATCAGAGGTTTAGGGTTCCCGCTGCACCCATTTGTGTGCGGGGTAATGTTCTACTACGGGCTCGACTTTCACCACATGGACCCGAACTCCATCCTGCACCTCGTCTCCTTCATCACGGTCTGCGAGGCCTTCCTTCGCGTAGAACCGCACTTCGGCCTATGGCTGAAGATCTTCGGCGTCAAGCCGAAGTCCAGCGGCTCCGACCTGGCAGAGTGCGGAGGGGCCATCGTCAGCAAGAACCAGAGTGCCGCCTGGTTCAAAGGCACCTTCATCGAGATGGTCAAGGAGTGGCAGCGTGAGTGGTTCTATATCACTGAGCCGCTTGCCGCCGGCCAAACCGAAGTTCCAGCCTTTTCGGTCGGGCCCCCAAGGAAGCTCAAGTCCTGGAGGGAGAAGGGCGTCATCTGGGGGAACCCAGAGGAGGTGGAGGCCCTGATCCAGAATATCAAGTGGTGGTCCGCCAAGAGGGACCTCCAATTAGTCGAAGTGGTCAACGTCATGCTCCATCGCCGCATCTTCCTGCTCCAACTCCGGGCCACCCCGATGTGGGAGCATAAATCCGGGGATGCGGGGCACGTGCTCAACTTCTTCCGCTCCTCCTTGGCCGGCATGTGTGTCGGTACTAAAACCGGCAGATCTCGGGTAGGGGGTCCCGAACTGTGGATCTTGGAGTCAATGGGTAACAAGGAACGTAGAGACAATGATTACCCAGGTTCGGGCCCTCTTGAAGAGGTAAAACCCTACGTCCTGCTTGATTGTATTGATGTGGGAGTATGACAATTGCAGAGTTGATCTACCTCGAGATCGGATGATCTAAACCCTAGGTGGGTATAGCGATGATGGTTCTTGCCTCTACGGACTAAACCCTCTGGCTTATATAGACACCAGGGGTACCTAGGGTTACAGATGGTCGGTTGCCACCAGGGGGATAAACATGCAAGTCACTCTAGTCCTATCTTGGAGGATACGCCAAGTCTTCGGAGGTTTCCTTCTGGAGCCCGGGGTCGCCTGTAGTCCGGCCTTCCTATGATGAACTAGGAGCGGCCCAGCAGTCCAGCCCACGAGAGACAGGCCGGCAGCCCGAGTACCTCTTAGTCCGGGACTCCCTCAATAGCCCCCGAACTAGTCTTCGAAGCCGAGGTATGTGCCGAACACTATTGTCTTTGTGGACTAGTTCCTTCCCTTCTGTGGTACTTGCATCAAGCCTGCAACCCCTCTGAATCAAATCTTCAAGGGTTGCCTGGCTGTTTCTTGCCATCTGTTCCCCGAATTATGCTTCGGTCTTCGAAGTGTATCAACAACTTAGCCCCGAAGGCCAGTCGCATAAGTGTGAACAGTGACCCCTAATCTGACAACTTTTGCCGAAGGGTCACGACCTGCCACGACCACGAGCCAGTTATGAAAACTTGATTCACGGTTCGAGGTGGTTCCTCCATTGACACGTCCCATCAATATGGAGATCGTGTCCTGTTTTTAAGGGATATGATCAATGATTTGGGCTATTCCACGCGTGCATAATGGCAAGATTATACAGGAAAGTGGCGAGGCCTGCGGCGCAGTGAAAGGACTCTTGGTTTTACAGTAGCCCATAAAAGGGGAGCTACCACCATTTCCTTCGCACGCTCTCACTTCCTCCTGCGCCATTGCCCTCCCAATCTCCTGAGCTCCAGCTCCCAGATCTGTTCTCCCTTCCAAGAACCTCTCCGGCCATCCCCTCAATTCGGCCATGGCCGGCTCTAGGTCTAAGGGCAAGTGGGAGGCCTCCATCGTCACCGAGAGCGCCATCCTGGAGCTGAAGAACGCGGGTTACCTTCCCACCGATGTCGCTCACCGCGCTTCGGAGGCGGGTCAAGTCATCCCCACGTCGAGGCCTGGCGAGAGGGTGGTGTTCCTCCCCCATTTTATCCGGGCGCTAGGTTTTCACCTCCACCCCTTCGTCAGGGGCCTGATGTTTTTCTATGGGCTAGATTTCCATGATCTTGCCCCGAACTCTTTTCTGCACATCTCGGCCTTCATCATCATCTGCGAGGCCTTTCTTCGGGTCCAGCCACACTTCGGCCTGTGGCTGAAAGTTTTCAACGTAAAGCCGAAGATCGTTGACGGCCAGCAGGCGGACTGCGGGGGGGCGATGGTCAGCAAGCTCCCCCGGGTTGAGTGGCTAGAGGGCACTTTCATCGAAACTGTCAAGATCTGCCAGAAAGAGTGGTTCTATATCACAGAGCCGCGGAACGCGGACTGGGCGGCGATTCCCGCCTTCAGATCTGGACCTCCCACAAGGTTGGTCTCGTGGACCAAGAAGGGCCTTGACTGGGGGGGTCAACCAAGGAGGTGGCATTGCTGCAGAGCCGAATATCCAAGATGATAGAGCGGGGGGTTGAGTTGCCCAGCGTGATTCAGATCATGCTCTGCCGCCACATCCTCCCCTTTCAAGACCGGGCCTCCCCCATGTGGGTCTACAAGCCCGAAGACCCCGCCACCATGCTCAGCTTCTACCGCACTTCCCACGCACAACTGTGGAAAGTGCTATTCAAGCCGCAGAAGGACTGGCCGGCCGAGGAGGAAGACATCAGTCTCGACGCCGCAAACCCCCCTCGCGAGGTATGATAAGTTTTACTCTTATGTTCGGATGCTCCTTTTTGACATAGCACTCAACTCCCTTTTCTCCCATCCACAGAGCTGGCTGAAGAAAGCTGAGCGAATCGACAGCCCAGCCCCGCTGCCCGAGGGCCCCAGGACGGCCTTGCTGACGGCCATGCTAGTCAAGGAGCTGTACGAGGCGCCGGAGAAGAAGGAGAAGAAGAAAGAGAAGAAAAAGGAGGCCAGGGAAGGCCTCCATTCCCGTGGACCTCCGGACACTAGATCCGGAGACACCCATGCCCCTTCTACCCTCGAGGGGGAGAAGGAGCAGGAGGAGGATGGGGAGGAAAGCGATTCCTCCCGAACGAAGAAAAGGGATGCGTTCGAAGACGCTGAGGAGGATCAGCTTCCTCCCACCCCTAAAAGACCATGCAGGGCCAAGGTGGCCTTGTCCAATAATAGCTCGGCTTCTACCGAGCACTCTGAGGCCTCCGAAGAGGTTCCTCGGAGGACCCCCAGGGTCAAACTGCGGGCCCAACGGTATGTATACTAAGATACACCGATGCTTTTAGCCGAACTGAGTCTGCTATTGATCGCGCGCCTGCTTTTAACATTGCAGCCCCCCACGCGACTTCCCTACCGACCAAGTCTCGGAGGGGGACTCTCCACCGGCCGCGCTGGCGGAGAGCGGGACCGAATCGCGTGCCTCGCCTCCCCCGATCGTTGAGGAGGCCGAGGAGGTTCTGTCAAGGAGGACCCCTCCCGCGCCGCACACAGGGGAGGAGGTGACGCTGTTATGGCCGAGGCGCATACCTCGGCCACCAAAGACCAGGAGGGGAGAACCCTTCTGGTGAACGAAGAGGGAGAGCCCGGACAGTCCGAGCTCTCCTCGAAAGTGGTTCTGGAGCCGTTAAGGCACTTGGAGCCAACCATTCCGGTCTCCACCGAAGGAGGAGCCGAGGTGCCCCCGCCCGCTCCAGGGCGGGTTTCGACTAGGTGGCCGGATGAGATGGAGGAAGCTTTAACCAGCTCCTCTATCGCCGAAGTGCACCGTGCCCTGATGGGCACGGTGTTGCAATGTCTTCGATCCGTGGACAACGGACTGAAGGAGGCCTTCAGCGGCCTTCTGACAGGCTTCAAGGTAGGCCATGTAATGCCTTTTCCTTAGAATATTTCTTTTATATGAATATGTAACCTCATACACAGTAGCCCCTGAGACTCTGGCTGGATTGAAGAAAGCCGGTCAGAGGATCAAAAATCGATGACTCGGGATTCTAATGTGCTTAGTCTAATGTGCAGGCGTCGTCCTCGGCGGCAACTGCCAACGCCGAGGAGTTGGCCGAGCTGAATCAAAAGCTCAAGAGCTCCGAGGACGACCTCGGCCTGCTGAATAAGCGGTTCGACGAGGCGCAAGGCAAGTCCAAACTAAACTGTTTACTACAGCGGTTTTAGTAAGGTTTAAGAAGTTAATCTAAACGGGATGCAACTGATATTACTGCAGCTGCTGCCGCAGAGGTCGAGAACCTCAAGGCCGAGCTGAGGAAAGCTCAGCAGGAAGCCGCGGAGCAGAAGGCTACGGCCGAACAGGCAGCCATCGAACTGGCCACGGTGAAATCCGCTAGCCAGAAGCACGAGGCCAGGGTGTTGGAGGTGCAACAGGAGCTCAAGGATGTCATCACAAAATGTGAGGTCCTTGAGCAAAAGAGTAAGGACTAGGCCACCGAGCTATCCTCACTGAGAGCGGCGGCCAAGAAGGCGCGAACGGAGGCGCGGGGTTACCAGGAGGAACTCCGCCAAGCCAAACTTATTGCGGATGATAAGCCATACTTACTGCAAAGTGTCTTTGGTGGTAGCAGGTTCGCTTTGCTCACCCGAGTATGGCGTTCCTCAGGCGCTTTTGCGGACCTCCCAAGGAGTGATTCGGACGCGGCTGGGTACTTTGCGTCTCAAGAGGGGCGTACCGAGCAGAGGCTGTTTTGGGCGCAGTTTCAAGCGCCCGAACATCCTCCCCTCCTCAACAATTAGTTGAAGCAGCTGATGGAGCTGCATCGGATGGCAGAGCCGGCGATGAAGGACCTCTGCGTCAAGTTGTGGCCTGCAAAGCCGCTGCCGAGCAGCTACTTTGGCTTGGTGCAGAGGTTGTACGGCGCCACTCCCCAGATCGATGTCTGGAAGCGCTCCGTATGCATTGAGGGAGCTTGGATGGCCTTCGGAAAGACCATGGTGCACTGGCCGAAGATTAAGCCAGCCGAGGTGGCCACTGGATCTCCGCCCCCTGGGAAGGAGCACAGGCGCCCCGAGCAGTACTTTCCCATCGTGATGGATGGTGCTCGGGCGATAAAGGCCCAGTGCTCGAAAGATGTAATTTATGAATGAATGTATTTTCCTTGTTTATAAGAAGTTTGAAACTTTTGTGCTTTAAAATGTGACTGGTCGGCTTTATATGTAATGCCTTTGTGTGTTTATTTTGACTCCTGTGCGGCCGTTTTAAACTGAAAGTTACCAGTCGTCGGCTTCAACCCCCTTGCAGATACTACATGGGGTGTCTCTCCCTAACACCTTAACCCTTAGCCGACGCCTCGGTGCCCGGAGGCGGTTGTGTGTAAGGAAAACAAGGCAATCGGACTATGCGGCTTTAGTGCTTGCACTTAGCCATAGGAGCTTGACTGCGGGGGCTAGTGACTAGCCCCCAGTATATGTGATATCCGGATGTACCGAGGTTTATGCCATTATCACTTGGTTCCTGTGACAGCGAACCCTTCGTTTGACACGGGATAACCTCCATCGATTTTTAGTTTAACACTTGTCATAGGATCGCCGACCAGTTCACGCTTATTATGACAGTCAGTTTTCGGCTTTATCCACTGAGGTACTTAACCAGGCGAGCTAGAAGTACAATCGCAGTGGTTCTCCCTTTACCCTCCTAGCCGAACAATGTGAAACGTAAGAGGGCAAACACAGGAGCCGGGCAACCCAACTATTGACCAAAGACATAATTCGGAACTGATTCATATAATGCAATATCCCAGACGCTGAGCACATGTAATAAGATTAGTGCCGGAATGATGCTTGGGGCGGGATTTATGGTCGAGCCCCCCGGTTTATTAGCCGATCGCATCTAAAAGAAAGAATGTATTGTTATAGTTTACTTCGGCCTATAAGCGGAAAGGAATGAGCAACATAATTGACTGCAGTATGACTGGAGAAAAATGGTCTTTATTTCCTTTGAATTCATGACGTCCAACCGTACAATCCGAACTGCCGAAGTAACTTTTACAGATACTTTAAGAAATAAACACATCAGAGGAAAGGTTTACACAGGGCCTCCATGAGTGGTTTGACGTCCCTACCGTGCCCTGTCGCACGTCTGCGCCTTTGCTCTTTATGGAGCTTCCGTGTGATTGGAGTCGTCGCTTGTATGCATGGCGGAAGTAATAGTGTTCGGCGGACGAGCCCTTGAGAAAGGGTTTTGAGAAGTCGCCGCAAGGTACCAGCTTGACGCTGATCAGGCCCTAGATGGTGCCTATTATTTAATATTGTTCTGAGAACATCTTTGGCCGTGGCTCAGTCGAACCGAGCTCTCGGCCCTTGAGACGTTTGCCCCCACAGCTGCCCATGGAATTTGAAGCGCGAAGTTATGCACCCGAGGTACGTATTTCGCGGCTGGGTAGGCCATGCCGTGGGGTGCGTATCCCTATTTAGGGTGAGCGCGGGAGTGCTCCGGGACCGAGGCCGTAGCTCGGGCGCGTTTGCGTGCATCCAGTGCCTTGATGGTAAACTGGGCCTTCGACGCCTCTTCGGCGGCTAAAGCCACTGTGTGTTCCTCCGTTCGGAGCGAGCGCTCGGTGTTACCGTTAACGGTAATAACACCCTTCGGTCCTGGCATCTTGAGCTTAAGATATGCGTAGTGCGGGACGGCATTAAAGCGGGTGAACGCTGTTCGGCCGAGAAGCGCGTGGTAACCACTGTGGAAGGGAACAATGTCGAAGATTAAATCTTCGCTGCGGAAGTTGTCGGGTGAACCGAAGACCACTTCCAAGGTCACGGTTCCTGAGCAGCGTGCCTTGACGCCTGGGATTACACCTTTAAAGGTGGTGTTGCTGGGTTTGATCCTTGACAAATCGATTCCCATCTTCCTCACTGTATCTGAATAAATCAGATTGAGGCTGCTGCCTCCGTCCATAAGGACTCTGGTGAGGTGGTATCCGTCCACGATGGGGTCGAGCACCAGAGCCGCCGTTCCTCCATGACAGATACTGGTCGGATTGTCTCGCCAGTCGAAAGTGATCGGACAAGCCGACCATGGGTTGTATTTCGAGGCCACCGGCTCTAAGGCATAGACATCCCGAAGTGCACGCTTCCACTCCTTCTTGGGTATATGCGTGACATAAATCATGTTCACGGTTTTTACCTCGGGAGGGAACTGCTTTTGGCCTCCATTGTTCGGCCCGCGAGGTTCGTCATCGTCCTCACTGCGGGGGCCCTTGCCCGGTTCCTCGGCTATAAGTTTGCCGGCCTGCTTGATTACCCAACAGTTACGGTTGGTGTGGTTGGCGGGCTTGTCTGGGGTACCGTGCATCTGGCAGGGCCTGTCTAGGATTCTGTCCAGTGCGGTCGGGCCATCCCGGTTTCCTTTAGAGGGCTTCTTCCACTGTCCTGATTTCGAGTTGCTGAACCCGGCATTCACTGCCGCGTCCTCGGCTTCACTCCGTTGTTTGTATGCCGGCACTTGTAATTCTTGTTGCGCCGGGGTTTCCCGTTCCCATCCCGGACCTCTGAGGTGCCGGGGTCGTCGGGGTGGTTGCTTCTACGAGCTAACCAACTATCTTCACCCGCGCAAGAAAAGCGGGTCATTAAAGAGCTGAGGGCCGACATTGTTCTCGGCTTATCTTGGCCGAGCTGGTGAGCGAGCCATTCGTCCCGAATACTGTGCTTGAATGCGGCGATCGCCTTAGCATCCGAACAATCGACAATCTGGTTCTTCTTGGTCAAGAACCGATTCCAGAATTGCCGAGCTGACTCCCCAGGCTGTTGAACAACGTGGCTCAAGTCGTCGGCGTCCGGCGGCCGAACGTAGGTGCCTTGAAAGTTGGCTCGGAAGGCGTCCTCGAGCTCTTCCCAGCTCCCGATGGAGTTTTCGGGTAGGCTGTTCAACCAGTGTCTCGCCAGTCCTTTAAGTTTTAACGGCAAATATTTAATGGCGTGGAGGTCATCTCCTCGGGCCATATGAATGTGGAGAAGAAAATCTTCGATCCACACAGCTGGGTCAGTTGTCCCATCATACTGTTCTATGTTTACGGGTTTAAACCCCTCGGGGAACTGATGCTGCATTACCTCGTCTATGAAACACATTGGGTGTGCGGCGCCCCTGACTCGGGCCACGTCGTGCCGGAGATCGGTTATCATCCGAGCACGATGCTGCTCCCGGGCTCTATCATTCCTGTCACACCAAGCTTGGTATCCGTCCCGTCCGGCGGGCGTGTGTCCTCTGGATCCTTAAATGGACCTTGTCTGTGCCGCTCTGGCGTTTAAGTTGTGCCATAGATCATCTGGGTTGTCTGGTTGTACTAGCTCCTTGCCCGCCCGGCGAGGAAGCACAGGTGGGTTTTCGGCTTCTCCAGTCGTCCTGTCCCGTCCTCGAGGGGGGCGGTCGGGCTGGTTTGCCTGAATGCGTCTGGGGGGTATGGGCTCAAGGGCCTCGTCGTCGAATGACGGAAGCAAACGCCGCCGTGGGTAA
Source organism: Elymus sibiricus (assembly GCA_039707655.1). Lineage (NCBI taxonomy): Eukaryota > Viridiplantae > Streptophyta > Magnoliopsida > Poales > Poaceae > Elymus > Elymus sibiricus. The sequence goes on along the minus strand of CM077676.1, from coordinate 130,111,859 downwards.
CTTTTTCTCTGATCCTGTCGCAGATTGTCGAAGCCCTCTTCGGCTGCTAAGTGATACGTCTCCAACGTATCTATAATTTATGAAGTATTCATGCCATGTTTATTATAGTTTTTGTATGATTTTGGTGAACTTTTATATGGATTTTATATGATTTTCATGGACTAACATATTGACCTAGTGCGCAGTGCCAGTTGCTGTTTTTTGCTTGTTTTTGGTTTTCCAGAAAATCCATATCAAATGAAGTCCAAATGCAGCAAAACTTTTTGACGATTTTTTCTGGAAGGAAACAGACTCAGGAAGCTTCGGGGCAGCAGCAGAAGACCCACAGGGGCCCCACAAGCCACCTGGGCGCGCCACCCCCCAGGCGCGCCTTGGTGCCTCGTGGGCTCCCTGTGGCCCTTCTTCGCGTGATTCCAACGCCAAAAATTCTTATAAATACCAAAACCTCCGGAAATAACCCTAGAACTTCGACTACGCCACCACAAGCCTCTGTACCTCCATGATCTCATCTACAGCCCTTTTCCGGCATCCTGCCGGAGGGGGGGAATCATCACCGAAGGCCATCTTCATCATCCCGGCGGTCTCCATGACGAGGAGGGAGTAGTTCACCCTCGGGGCTGAGGGTATGTACTAGTAGCTATGTGTTTGATCTCTCTCTCTCTCGTGTTCTTGATTTGGCACGATCTTGATGTACCGCGAGCTTTGTTAATATAGTTGGATCATATGGTGTTTCTCCCTCTCTATCTTATTGTGATGAATTGAGTTTTTACCTTTGAGGTTTCACTATTATCGGATTGAATACTTTGTTGGATTTGAGAACACTTGATGTATGTCTTGCATATGAATACCCATGGTGACAATGGGGTATTATATTGATTCACTTGATGTATGTTTTGGCACTCAACTCGCAGATTCCCGAGGTGACATTGGGGGTAATCTATGCATAGGGGTTGATGCACGTTTTCATCATACTTTCTCCGGTAGAAATCTTGGGGCACTCTTTAAAGTTCTTTGTGTTGGATTCAATATTATGAATCTGAAGTTGTTTGATGCATATCGTATAATCAACTCACGGATACTTGTGGTGACATTGGAGTATCTAGGTGACATTAGAGTTGGTTGATGTGTATCATATGGTGTTATTTTAGTACGAACTCTAGGGCTATTTGTGACATTTATAGGAATAGCTCAATAGATTGATCGGACAGGATAACTTCAAGGTGGTTTCGTACCCTACAAACAATTTCATCTTATGTTCTCCGCTTGATAGGAACTTTGGAGTGATTCTTTGTCACACGTTGAGGGATTGTTATATGAATCAACTATGTTAGCACTGTTGAGAGATTGCACTAGTGAAAGTATGAACCCTAGGCCTTGTTTTTAAGCATTGCAATACCGTTTGTGCTCACTTTTGCTACTAGTTATCTTGTTGTTTTTTTATTTTCAGATTATAAAAACCAATATCTACTATCCATACTACACTTGTATCACCATGTCTTCGCCGAACTAGTGCACCTATGCAATTTGCCATTGTATTGGGTGTGTTGGGGACACAAGAGATTTCTTGTATTTGGTTGCAGGGTTGTTTTTGAGACACCATCTTCATCCTACGCCTCCCACAGATTGATAAACCTTAGGTCATCCACTTGAGGGAAAATTGCTACTGTCCTACAAAACTCTGCGCTTGGAGGCCCAACACGAGTCTACAAGAATAAGTTGTGTAGTAGACATCAAGCTCTTTTCTGGCGCCGTTGCCGGGGAGGTGAGCGCTTGAAGGTATATCTTTAGTTCTTGCAATTGAATCTTTTAGTTTCTTGTTTTATCACTAGTTTGGTTTATAAAAGAAAACTACAAAAAAAATGGAATTGAGGTTGCCTCACATGCTTCATCTATATGATGTCTTTCTTGAAAATAAGGATTCCGATAATTGTGCTCAATTGTTAGAGGAAGAATTTAATAAAATGTTTAATGTGAGTCCTTTGAATGATGAGCATGATTGCAATGTTGCTAGTATGAATTCTTTGAATATCCATGATGCTAATGATATGCAAAGCCATAAGCTTGGGGATGCTATGTTTGATGAATATGATCTTTTTAGTCCCCCGAGTTTTGATGAGCAAAATTATTATGATGATTGCATGCCTCCTATTTATGATGATTACAATGATGAAATTGGATTTGGAGAGGTCACAACTTTATTTAATGATGATTCCACTATTTTGAAAGAGGTTTCAATTGATTATGACAACAAAGTTGCTATCTATGATGATTATTGTGATGACATGTATGCTATAAAGAATAATGATAACCATAAAACTTGTCATCATGATTTTAATTTTCAATTGGATTATGTCAATCAAGTATCTCATGATAGTTATTTTGTTGAATTTGCTCCCACTATTAATGATGAGAACAAATTTGCTTATATGGAGAGTAATAAAATTTATATGCTTGTAGGTCATGAAAAGAATGCTTTATGTGATAGTTATATTGTTGAATTCATTCATGATGCTACTGAAAATTATTATGAGAGAGGATCATATGCTTATAGGTGTTGCAATAATATCAAGTTTCCTCTCTTTGTGCTGAAAGTTTTGAAGTTATGCTTGTTTTGCCTTCCTATGCTAGTTGATTCTTGCTCCCATAAATTGTTTGCTCACAAAATCCCTATGCATAGGAAGTGGTTTAGGCTTAAATGTTCTTGTCATATGATTCATGATGCTCTCTTTGTGTTTCAGTTCTTTACTTTTATGCGAGCATCATTGAAATCATCATGCCTAGCTAAAAAGGCATTAAAGAAAAGCGCTTGTTGGGAGACAACCCAACATTTACCCCTACTATTTTTTTTGTTCACATGATTAATCTACTGTAGTAATCATGTTTTATATGTTTTCTTTCAATAATGTGCCAAGTAAAGCTTTTGGGATAGTGTGGATACTTGTTGATTCGATTTTGTGCAAAAACAAAAACTTTTGCGTCCAGTGCTGGAATTTCTATTCTGTACTGGAGCATGAGAAAATTCGGCAACTTTTTACAGAGCATTGGGTTACAAAATTTTTATGTTTTCCTAATTTTTCAGAATTTTTGGAGGTACAGAAATATGGTTTTTAAATCGCTCATTACATGCTGTTCTGTTTTTGACAGATTCTGTTTTTAGTGCATAGTTTGCTTGTTTTAGTGTTTCCATAGCTCATATTGAGTAATATAAATTGTGGAAATGATAGACTACAGTGGGAATTATGTGGGAACAATTATGAATCTTGTCTTGACAGTACCAAAGTGGATGATTTATTTTTATCATACTAACCTATCTCACAAGTTCCGTTAAGTTTTGTGTGATTGAAGTTTTCAAGTTTTGGGTGAGATATCGATATAAGGAGAATAAGGAGTTGCAAGACCCTAAGCTTGAGGATGCCCAAGGCACCCCCAAGTTAATATTCAAGGAAGACTCAAGCGTCTAAGCTTGGGGATGCCCCGGAAGGCATCCCCTCTTTCGTCTTCAACACTATCGGTAACCTCACTTGGAGCCATATTTTTATTCGTCACATAATATGAGTTTTGCTTGGAGCGTCATTTTATTGTGTTGATATTTGTTTGCTGTTATCAATAATCATGTTTTGTATCTTTTCGTTTAATAAAATGCTAATTATAGCCTTTACCATGCTTAGTTTGCAAGTTTATGTGTTGCTGTTTGAAAACAGAAAGTTTTCTGTTATGTCCTAAATTTTTGTGAATTGTCATAACATGATAAAAATCTGAAATTTTTACACAGTAATCATGCATGAGTTCTCTGCCACGTGGTAATTTTTCAGAATTTTTAGAGCTAGGGAAGTATGAATTTTAAATCCCCCTTTACAGACTGTTCTGTTTTGGCAGATTTCGGTTATAGTTGCATTGTTTGCATATGTTGCTTGTTTAATGTTTCTATTTGTGGATAGGGGTATTAAATATGCAGAGGAATTTAGTATGCAATATTTAATTATAATTTTAGTGATTTGTTACAGTAGATAATGTCAAGGTTTTGAGTTGATTTATACTAACTTATCTCACGAGTTCTTGTTGAGTTTTGTGTGGATGAAGTTTTTAAGATTTAGGAGAAGCCTTGATATGAGAGGAATTAAGGAGACACAAGAGCTGAAGCTTGGGGATGCCCAAGGCACCCCAAGATAACATTCCAAGAAGTCTCAAGCAACTAAGCTTGGGGATGCCCCGTTAGGCATCCCACCTTTCTTCATCAACACCTATCGGTTAGCCTAAGTTTTTACTTGTTCGCGTGTTATGTGCTATTCTTGGAGTGTCCTATTATTTTCGTTTTGTTTGTTGTTTGAATAAAATTATCTAGATCTGAAATTTTAAATGAGAGAGAGTCCTCACATAGCTACATATTTACTTAACTACTCATTTGGTCTTCACTTATATCTTTTTGGAGTAGTTTGTCATTTACTCTTGTTCTTCACTTATATCCTATGAGTAAATTGTTGAATGAATTGAATATCATAAAGTTGAAATTATATGTGCTTCATATGCTTGTATCATGTCTAGTAGTAGTTTCACATTTGGGTTAGAAAGTGAAATCTATTGAAGCTTGACAATCACAATATTGGTCATACAAGCAATTCATGAATGATTAGTATAAGGAAGAGAACTTTCACATATAAATATATTATCTTGGACATCTTTAATGATTGTGAATACCCATTAATTATTTTCAAACTTGAGCAAATTAGTTGAAGTTGGACAAGGAAGACAACGTAATGAGTTATGTTTGGGTATATTTGCATAAAAGTTATATTGTTATGGATCCTCCAACATGTGGTGCTTGCTTAGGATCTTTTGCTAGCCAAAAATTCGTACTAAGTAGAGATACTACTTGTGCATCCAAAAACCCTTAAACCTAGTTTCTTCCCATGAGTGTTCACCATATCCACCTATGGATTGAATAAGATCCTTCAAGTAAGTTGTCATCGGTGCAAAAAGCAATAAAAATTGTTCCTAAAATATGTATGATCTTTTATTACAAGGGAAAATAAGCGTTGTACGAACTTGTGATGGTAAAGAAATAAAAGCGACGGACTGCATAATAAAGGTTGCTATCACAAGGGGCAATATAACGTGACGTTCCTTTGCATTAAGGGCTTGCACATCCAAAAATCAAAAGCGCATGACAACCTCTGCTTCCCTCTGCGAAGGGCCTATCTTTTACTTTATGTATTTATTTTTATGCAAGAGTCAATAGTATCCCTTCTCATTTCAACCTTACTTATTCTCTAGTTGGTAAGCATCATGTGGTGGGGAAAGATCCAGGCACATATGGCCAGTCAAATATATTTGATCATGAATTATTATTGTTGACAATTATCTCTATGATAAATAAGTTGGGAGGCGAAACATTAAGCCCCTATCTTTCTCTGTGTTCGATGGATGCCATTTGTTCTAAAAATATGTTTTGAGTACTAGCAATCATAGAAGACTATATGATAATTGAGTATGTGGAGCTCTTACTTAGACTTTGTTGAAAATAAGTTGAATTGCAATTGTTTGGTGACTAAGAACACAGGTTGTTAAGTTTCAAGAGAATGCATTGTTTAAACCATAACATGTGAATTGATTGCTACTTTATCATGATGAGTTTTATGAGAAAGAGTTGCTGTTATGATGCTAGGAAAAGTGATTGAAATTATCATTGATCAAACTTATGCACTATGCTAGCATTCACACTTCATAAATTATTTCTTTTATCATTTACCTACTCGAGGACGAGCAGGAATTAAGCTTGGGGATGCTGATACGTCTCCAACGTATCTATAATTTATGAAGTATTCATGCCATGTTTATTATAGTTTTGTATGATTTTGGTGCACTTTTATATGGATTTTATATGATTTTCATGGACTAACATATTAACCTAGTGCCCAGTGCCAGTTGCTGTTTTCTGCTTGTTTTTGGTATTCCAGAAAATCCATATCAAATGAAGTCCAAATGCAGCGAAACTTTTTGACGATTTTTTCTAGAAGGAAACAGACCCAGGAAGCTTCGGGGGAGCAGCAGAAGACCCACAGGGGACCCACAAGCCACCTGGGCGCGCCACCCCCCCAGGCGTGCCCTGGTGCCTCGTGGGCCCCCTGTGGCCCTTCTTCGCGTGATTCCAATGCCAAAAATTCTTATAAATACCAAAACCCCCAGAAATAACCCTAGAACTTTGACTACGTCGCCGCAAGCCTCTGTACCTCCACGATCTCATCTACAGCCCTTTTCCGGCACCTTGCCGGAGGGGGGGAATCATCACCGGAGGCCATCTTCATCATCCCGGCGGTCTCCATGACGAGGAGGGAGTAGTTCACCCTCGGGGCTGAGGGTATATACTAGTAGCTATGTGTTTGATCTCTCTCTCTCGTGTTCTTGATTTGGCACGATCTTGATGTATCGTGAGCTTTGTTAATATAGTTGGATCATATGGTGTTTCTCTCTCTCTATCTTGTTGTGATGAATTGAGTTTTTACCTTTGAGGTTTCACTATTATCGGATTGAATACTTTGTTGGATTTTAGAACACTTGATGTATGTCTTGCATATGAATACCCGTGGTGACAATGGGGTATTATATTGATTCACTTGATGTATGTTTTGGCACTCAACTCGCGGATTCCCGAGGTGACATTGGGGTAATCTATGCATAGGGGTTGATGCACGTTTTCGTCCTACTTTCCCCGGTAGAAATCTTGGGGCACTCTTTGAAGTTCTTTGCGTTGGATTCAATATTATGAATCTGAAGTTGTTTGATGCATATCGTATAATCAACTCACGGATACTTGTGGTGACATTGGAGTATCTAGGTGACATTAGAGTTGGTTGATGTGTATCATATGGTGTTATTTTAGTACGAACTCTAGGGCTGTTTGTGACACTTATAGGAATAGCTCAATAGATTGATCGGAAAGGATAACTTTGAGGTGGTTTCGTACCCTACAAAAAATTTCATCTTATGTTCTCCGCTTGATAGGAACTTTGGAGTGATTCTTTGTCGCATGTTGAGGGATTGTTATATGATTCAACTATGTTAGCACTGTTGAGAGATTGCACTAGTGAAAGTATGAACCCTAGGCCTTGTTTTTAAGCATTGCAATACCGTTTGTGCTCACTTTTGCTACTAGTTACCTTGCTGTTTTTTTATTTGTAGATTATAAAAACCAATATCTACTATCCATACTACACTTGTATCACCATCTCTTCGCCGAACTAGTGCACCTATACAATTTGCCATTGTATTGGGTGTGTTGGGGACACAAGAGATTTCTTGTATTTGGTTGCAGGGTTGTTTGAGAGATACCATCTTCATCCTACGCCTCCCACGGATTGATAAACCTTAGATCATCGACTTGAGGGAAAATTGCTACTGTCCTACAAAACTCTGCGCTTGGAGGCCCAACACGAGTCTACAAGAATAAGTTGTGTAGTAGACATCACTAAGACTAATGTCCACCTGTCATTGAGGGTATCCTGTTCAGCTTTTAGCTGTTGTTGCTTCTTCTTCAGATTTCGGGCGGTGGCTATGAGTTGCTGCTTGAACCTTTCCTGGTCCAGAGGGTCCTCGGGGACGATGAAATCCTCGGGTCCGAGGCTGTCCTCCTCTTCGGAAGGAGGGAGGTAGTTGCTGTCCTCGAAATCGTCGGGGTCCTCGGGGTTACCCTGATCCTTATGCTCTTCAGAAGCGTGGCGGTGCTGTTTAGGGGTGGTGTTGTCGCCGAGCTCCTCCATGTTGTCAGGAGTGTCATTATCTCCGGTGCCGTTTGTGTCTGTGTTGCTTTCCTTGCCCTTTCCTCGCCCCCTGGATCGCCTTCGTTGGCGTCGGCGTTTGGGCGGCTCCTCGCCGGGGTCATCGCCACCCTTTTTGGGGGTGTCGACCATGTAGACATCATAGGTAGAGGTGGCAGCCCACTTTCCAGTGTTGGGAGTGGCAAGGGAGGGAGCGGTGTAGGACGTGATGTCGATATCCTCGTCCATGTCGTCAGCCTCCTCGGAGGCGTAGTCCAGCATGTCAGTCAAATCTTTGACAGTGGCTACTAAGCAGGTGGTGGGTGGACATAAAATTCCCCGCGGTTGGCCTCAAGTCCGATCTGTTCATAGACCGAGGATGGGCCATCCGCGATACTCATCTTCTGGATCCGATCTAACGTCTCGCTAAAGAGCGAGAGGTCCGCCGGATTCATCCTTTGGCATCCTTTGGAGTTAAACTCCGGTGTGCCTGCGCCGGGGGCGTCTTCGGCCAAGGCTGACCCCTGGTTCTCTGGCGCCGAGATCGGATCCGAACTCGAGGCCAGATCGAACTGAAGGCCGGCCTGGAGACGGGGCCGGGGAGAAGATCCGAAGTTAAGGCCTCGGGATCATTAGGCTCCTTAGGTAAAGCTGAGAACCTAGTAAAGATCAGATCGCCCCGAGAGTCGGCGACGTACTCTAGGTTACCAAACCTGATCTCCTGCTCAGGGGCGAAGCTGTCGATCTGGTCAAGGTGACCGGTCGGGTTGGCGTGCAGCACGATGCAGCCAAATGCGAAAAGCTGGCCGGGGACGAAGACGTCCCCGCTGCGGATGCCGTCGCTGATGACTAAGAGAGCCATTGATACTCGATGATCCTACAGTGGAACACCCAATGAAAGCACCAATGTCGGTACTAAAACTGGCAGATCTCTGGTAGGGGTCCCGAACTATGGATCTTGGAGTCAATGGGTAACAAGGAACGTAGAGACAGCGATTACCCAGGTTCGGGCCCTCTAGAAGAGGTTAAACCCTACGTCCTGCTTGATTGTATTGATGTGGGAGTCTGACAATTACAGAGTTGATCTACCTTGAGATCGGATGATCTAAACCCTAGGTGGGTATAGTGATGATGGTTCTTGCCTCTATGGACTAAACCCTCTAGTTTATATAGACACCAGGGGTACCTAGGGTTACAGATGGTCGGTTGCCACCAGGGGGATAAACATGCAAGTCACGCTAGTCCTATCTTGGAGGATATGCCAAGTCTTCGAAGGTTTCCTTCTGGAGCCCGGGGTCGCCTGTAGTCCGGCCTTCCTATGATGAACTAGGAGTGGCTCAGCAGTCCGGCCCACGAGAGACAGGCCGGCAGCCCGAGTACCCCTTAGTCCGGGACTCCCTCAATGTGGGCGCGGCTCTTCAAGCTGCCCAAGGACAAGATCCCTAAGGAGGGGGAGGACCTCGGCTTCGAGGTCGGCTACGACGCCCCACCGGTGAGTGTTAGATATACACGTTCATATTCTTCTCCTGTTAAGTGAGACAGATTTTGACGAATCGCCTCATTTCGTATTTGCAGAACTGGGCAGCCAAGATGCAGTAGATGCTGTGCCCAGCACCGCTGCCAGAGGAGGAGAGATCCCCCCTGCTTATGGTGCTCCTAGTTGAGGAGCCGCATGTGGTGGTCCCCAAAGGGTCCAAGCCCCAGAAGGGCAGGGCGGGTCTTTGGAAGCGGGAGACCTCGGTCACCCGTTCCGAGGAGACCCACGCCTCCTCCACCCACGAGAACGATGGGGGGAGAGGACGAGGAAGAAGAGAACCCTCCCCAAAAGGGGAAGAGGGCGGCGTCGGAGGACGCCGAGGCTGGGATGCGGCCTGAGGGCCCAAAGAGGTCGAAGAAGACCCCGGCCGGGGCCGCCATCTAGGCCACAACGTCGGAGAAGGCCATACTCTCCGACGAGCCAGGAGATGATCCCCTAACAATGGGGAGGAAGAAACCGGCACCTCGAAGGTCCATCATCGTCTTTTGTGTTTGATTCTACATCAAGTCCTCTCAGCAGGACTAAATTCGCATGAGTACTTTTCCACAGCCCGCCAAAGGCACGCCTTAGCGACTCCTCCTGTGGGTTGCCGCCCACTAGCGGGACGCCGGACCGCGCTACCCCGGCTCAAGAAGGGCTGGGGGAGGCAACATCGACTCCGGCCCCCCAGGTCGACACGGCGGGGGCCGAAGAGTTGGTCGTCATGGCCGAGGTTGATACCTCGGCCCCACAAGACCAAGGGGACGGGGTCCCCGAGGTTGTCCAGGAAGGGCTGGGCCCATCGGCAGCCCAGCCGAAGACTACTCCGGCTCCACCGCCGCAGCTGGAGACCCTCGTACCTAGCACCCAAGTGCTGAGGTCTGAGGTCTTACCACCCCCACCTCCCGCCCCAGGGCGGGTTAGCGCAGGGTGGACTGAAGAAATGGAGGCAGCCTTGACGGGCTCCTCCCTCAAGGAAGAGCACCGTGTGTTAATTGGCACGGCGCTGCAAGGATTCCGGTCCACAGAGGCCGGAATGCGTGAGGTCTTTAAGGGCCTCATCACAAGCTTCGAGGTAATCTTCTGTCTTTACGCGAAAAAGGGCTTCTCTGCTTAGATTTAACTTATCAACCCTTGTAACTGTCCGAAGGCATCCGTTACCTAGCGTTTAGACGGCCTAGCCAGTGAGTAGCCCCCGAGCCCAAGGCCAGTTTTGAAAAACTGGTGTTGGGGTCGAAGTATAGGAGCAGAGAAAATAGTAGCCCCCAGGACTGATAAGACATGATGTATGTCCGAAGTGTCAATAAATTGATCATGTGGTTCATTATAAAGTGTTTATGCAGGTTTCAACCTCGGCTCCGGGCTCCATCTCCGAGGAGATTACGGAGATGAACCGGAAGCTCGAGAGGTCCGAGAAGGACCTCGATCTGATGAACAAGCAGGTCGAGCCGTTTCAAGGTAAGTGACCGATGCTTTTTATCTTTGAATGTGAGTTCAAGCAAATATATTTTGCGAAATAGAAGCTGACGCTGAACTGTTTGAATGACAGAGGCTGTCGCCGAGCTTGAGAGGCTCAAGGCCGAGCTCTTGAAGGCTCGGCAGGAGGTCGAGCAGCATAAAGCTGCTGCGGCCAAGGCGGAGAAGGACCTAGCCGCCGAAAAGGTGGCTAGGGGGAAATACCAGGCACGGGTCGTGGAGGTCGAGGTGACCCTGAAGGGTGTGTTTGAAACACGTGATGCCCTTCAGGCCGAGGAGAAGAAGGCGAAGGAAGAGCTCAAGAAGCTCGGTCTTGCGCACTCCGAGCTCCAAACCAAGGCCCGAACCGACCGCGAGGTGCTCCAACAAGTGGAGCAGATAGCCGCGGGTAAGCCATATTTACTTCAATGTGCGTTTGGCAGCAAAGGGTTCGTCGAGCTCACCCAGCTATGGTGATCCGCAGAGGTCTTCGCCGATCTCCCGAAGAGTGCGGTGGACGCCGGCCTTCATTTCGGCCAACTAGAGGGCCATGAGGCGGAAAAGGCATTCTGGAGACAGTTCCAGGAGTCGTCGCAGCCGTAGTTGCTCAATCATCGGATGAAGCAGCTAGCGGAACTTCTCCAGATGGCGAGGCCGGCGCTCCAAGATCTATGCGTCAATCTGTGGCCAACGGAGGTGTTGCCGGCCAGCTTCTTCGGGCTCCTGGCGCAACTGCAAGAGGCCGTTCCGCAAGTCAACTGCTGGAGCGATCCGCGTGTCTGGAAGGAGCGCGGCGGGCGTTTGCCTGCGTGAAGACACACTTTCGGAAGGTTGAGGCGGAGGTTGTTGCTGCGGGGCCCCCTGAAGGGAAGGCGTGCACTGCGGAGCAGTTCTTTGCCGAGGTGGAGGAGGGCGCCCGTGTCATCGAGGCCATGTGTCCTAAGGACATGTTGTATTTTTAGGTAGCACTTTGTACTGCCGAAGTGCGTGGGATGTATAAAAATTATCATTTATTTAATGAGTACGGCTTAAGTTCCTCTCATATGTTTCTTCTTTGTTTTTAATATTCCTCCTGTTTGACCGTGTTAAACTGAAAGTGGCCAGTCGTCGGCTTCAACCCCTTTGCACAATATACAAAGGGTGCCCCTTTTAGGCGATCATGACCCTTAGCCGATGTCTCGGTTCCCGGAGGAGGTCTGTGCACATAGGGACTAGGCAATCGGACTGCGGTGGCTTTATAACTTTCACTTAGTCATAGGAGTTTGACGGTGGGGACTGATGACGAGCCCCCGGTGAGTGAAGTGGTCGGCTTAGTCAGCCGAGGTCTATGCCCATGCCCACCTCGGCTAATTCGAGGAAGAAGCCCTTCGCTTAACACGGGTGATCTCTAACGACACGTCGTTTGACGCGGTCTTCGGATGGCCGACCAGTTTTTGCTTACCTAGATAGTCAATTTTCGGCTTTCTCCACTGAGGCGCTCTGCCAGTTAAACTGGCGGCACTATCGCAGTGGTTCTCCCATTTCACCCTTAGACGAATTTGTCGGGAATGTAAGGGGTACACATAGGAGCCGGGCAACCCAACTATTGACCAAAATCTAGGTTCGAAACTGATGCATATAATGCAACATCCGAGATGCCGAGTACTTCGGACTTGTGTTTCAGGGTGTAAAATCGAGGCCCTTTAGCAATTGTATCTTAGAGATGTTCTCATAGTTCGTGGGCAGTGCTTGTAAGAAAATATGTTTAAAGACCTTTATGGGCATGATTTCTTTATTTCATGTAGCCAAGCTTTACATGCCGAACTTTTGATGAGAGGAGCTAAACAAGATACAATGCGAGTAAAGATAATGAAGGAGAAACTAAAAGAAAAATAGGGCGGATCTTGTCATCGGGTCTATGAGCCCGGGCCGCTTCCTGCCGCAAGTCTGCGTCTCCATGCTGTTGACCAGCTCGTCCTCGTTGATAGCGGGGGTTGATATTGGTAGCATGCAACTTCGGCCAGGTATGCGCTTGATGCGTTCGTTAGCCGAGCCCTTTGAAGAGGTCTGCAGCTATTAGTTGTGTGGTTAAAGCCACATGGGCATGCTAGTGTTGGCTAGCTCTTTGACAGAACCCTGCCGACGTGTAAGCCCGAGGTTTCGTCGTTGCTCGGTCTAGCCGACCCGACGTTGCCATTGTTTTGGCCCCTCGATGACCCAGGGAATTTTCAGTGCGAAGTTGTGCACCCTAGGGACGTAGTGCCCCTCCTGAGGGAAACGCGTGAGGAGCCCGTACCCCTATTTAGGGTGGGGAGGTGCATGTCCGAGGTCAACTGGCATAGCCCGCGTACGCTTCGAAGAGCTGGGGGTGCATTTACCGCCATGTGCTGCCTCCTCGGATGCCTGCACCTCGGCTGCGAAAGCCGCAGTCTGCTCCTCCGTCCGGAGAGAGCGTTCGGTGTTACCATTGACTGTGATAACACCGTTGGGTCCCGGCATTTTGAGCTTGAGATAAGCGTAATGCGGGACTGCATTGAAGCGGGCGAATGCGGTGCGCCCTAGGAGCGCATGGTATCCGCTGCGAAAAGGTACGATGTCGAAGATTAACTCCTCGCTCCTGAAGTTCTTGGGTGACCCGAATACTACCTCCAGGGACACGGTTCTGGTGCAGCGAGCCTCGACCCCTGGTATTACACCTTTAAAGGTGGTGCTGCTAGGCTTAATCCGAGATGAGTCAATCCCCATCTTCCTTACCATGTCCTCGTAGATCAAGTTGAGGCTGCTCCCTCCGTCCATAAGGACGCGCGTCAGATGAAAACCATCGACGATCGGGTCCAGGACGAGTGCGGTCGATCCGCCATGCCTGATGCTTGTCGGATGGTCATGTTTGTAGAATGTGATCGGGTAAGCCGACCACGGGTTGTACTTCGGGGCAACAAGCTCTAACGCGTAGATGTCCCGAAGTACGCGCTTCCTCTTCCTTTTAGGGATGTAGGTGATGTAAATCATGTTTACCTCTGTTACCTCATTAGGAAACTTCTTTTGGCCTCCATTGTTTGGCCGCCGAGGTTCATCCTCGTCTTCGCTGTGATTTTGGGTTTTACTTTGACCCTCTGTCGCTACCTTGCCAGCCTGCTTAAAGACCCAACAATTCCTGTTGGTGTGGGTTGTCGGTTTGTCTGGAGTGCCATGAATTTTGCACAGTCGATCCAGGATCTTGTCGAGCTGGCTTGGTCCATACTTGTTCCCTTTAAAGGGCTTTCTTTTCTGTCCGGATCGAGGTCCGGTGAAGCCTGCATTGACTGCTGCATCTTCTGTGTCGCTTCCGCCGTTTCTAGGCCTGCACTTATTTTTGTTGCGCTTAGGCTTGCCATTGGCGTCGCGAGTCTCCAAAGTCCCCGCCTCACCATCGTGAGTGCTGCGGGCCAGCCAACTGTCCTCTCCCGCGCAAAAGCGGGTCATGAGTGAGGTTAGGGCTGCCATGGTCCTCGGTTTGTCCTGGCCGAGCTGGCGGGCGAGCCACTCTTCTTGGATGTTGTTTTAGAATGCAGCGATGGCCTCGGCGTCTGAGCAGTCTATGATCTGGGTTTTTTAGTAAGAAACCGGTTCTAGAATTTCCGAGCTGATTCACCGGGCTGCTGAGTGACACGGCTGAGGTCATCAGCGTCCGGAGGTCGGACGTAGGTTCCTTGGAAATTTGCCCTGAAGGCGTCTTCAAGAGCCTCCCAGCTTCCAATGGAGTGGGGTGATGACCCACAAGTATAGGGGATCAATCATTGTCCTTTCGATAAGTAAGAGTGTCGAACCCAACGAGGAGCAGAAGGAAATGACACGCGGTTTTCAGCAAGGTGTTTTCTGCAAGCACTGAAATTGTCGGTAATGAGTAGTTTGATAGCAAGATAATTTGTAACAAGTGACAAGTAGCAATAGTAACAAAGAGTGCAGCAAGGTGGCCCAATCCTTTTTATAGCAAAGGACAAGCCGGAACGATCTCCTATAGTAAGTAAAGCGTTCTCGAGGACACATGGGAATTTCATCTAGTCACTTTCATCATGTTTGTTTGATTTGCCTTCTCTACTTTGACAATTTGATATGTGGGTGGACCGGTGCTTGGGTGTTGTTCTTACTTGAACAAGTCTCCCACTTATGATTACCCCCTCTCGCAAGCATCCGCAACTACGAAAGAAGAATTAAGATAACTCTAACCATAGCATTAAACATATGGATCCAAATCAGCCCCTTACGGAATAGCGCATAAACTAGGGTTTAAGCTTCTGTCACTCTAGCAACCCATCATCTAATTACTACTCCACAATGCATTCCCTTAGGCCCAAAGATGGTGAAGTGTCATGTAGTCGATGTTCACACGACACCACCAAGGGAATCAACAACATACATATCATCAAAATATCGAACGAATACCAAATTCATATGATTACTTATGACAAGACTTCTCCCATGTCCTCAAGAACAAAAGTAACTACTCACAAAACATAATCATGTCCAAGATCAGAGGGGTATTGAATAGCATAATAGATCTGAACACATAATCTTCCACCAAATAAACCAACTAGCATCAACTACAAGATGTAATCAACACTACTAGCAACCCACAGGTACCAATCTGAGGTTTTGAGACAAAGATTGAATACAAGAGATGAACTAGGGTTTGAGATGAGATGGTGCTGGTGAAGATGTTGATGAAGATTAGTCCTCCCACGATGAGAGGATCGCTGGTGATGTCGATGGCGACGATTTCCCCCTCCCGGAGGGAAGTATCCCCGGCAGAATCTCTCCGCCGGAGAGCAAAAGTGCTCCTACCCAAGTTCCGCCTCGAGACGGCGGCGCACCATCCCGAAAGTCTTCTCTCTATTTTTTCTAGGGCAAATGGAATTATATACCAGAAAATGGGGGCAAGAGGCTGGCCAGGGGCCCCACGAGCCACCAGGGCACGCCTGGGGGGGGGGGGGGTGGCGCGCCCTGGTGCCTCGTGGGCACCTGGGTGGCCCCCTCTGGTACTTCTTGCTTCCAGTATTTTTTATTTATTCCAAAATAAATCTCTGTGAATTTCACCTCATTTGGAGATGTGCAGAATAGGTATCTCTGACATAGCTTTTTCAGATCCAGAATTCCAGCTGCCGGCAATCTCCCTCCTTGTGTAAATCTTGCATATTAAGAGAGAAAAGGCATTAGAATTGCTTCACAAAGTGTTATATTGATTAAAAACATTATAAATAATAGTAGAAAAACATGATGCAAAATGGACGTATCATGGGGCGGCAGGCTATTCAGCCAATGCCTCGCCGGCCCCTTTAGCTTGAGCGGCAAGCACTTGATGGCGTGGAGGTCATCTCCATTGGCCATGTGTATGTGGAGAAGAAAATCTTCAATCTATACAGCTGGGTCCATGGTGCCATCGTAAGATTCTATGTTGATGGGTTTAAACCCATCGGGGAACTGGTGTTCCATTACCCTATCTGTAGAACAGATCGGGTGGGCTGGTCCTCGGAACCAAGCGGTATCATGTCGGATGTCGGGAGGGAGCCGAGTATAAGTTTGGTCTCGGGCATGGCCATTCCTATCCAACGAGGCGTCATAGCCGTCAGGCCTAGCCGGAGCGCATCCTCTTGATCGATAAATGGACCGGGGTGGCGCCCGGTTTGCCTCTATCCGACATTGAACGTCTTGAGGGTCCAGATAATCCACAGGGTCCTTGCCATGACGGCGTGGGGCTGGTTGGGTGTGGAAATCCTCCCGCGCTGGCCTGTCGCGTCCTCGAGGGGGGCGATCAGGTGCCTCAGCGGTTAATTCATCATCAAATTCAGGCAGTAAACGCATGCGTGGATAAGATTTAGGCGCACTGCGGCGCCGTTCTTTGAGGTCTTGCTCGGCCAAAAGTATTTCGACCCACTTGTTGTTTAGTGCATCCTCATTAGCCTGTAGCTGCTGCTGCTTGCGTTTCATGCTTCAGGTGGTAGCAACTAGGCGCCGCCAAAAGCGTTCTTGCTCAGCAGGGTCTTCGGGGACTATGAAGTCCTCGATGCCGAGGCTCACGTCCTCCTCGGATTCCGGCATATAATTGTCATCGGCCCCTTCAAAGAGGTCGTCGGGATCCGAGTCTCTGGTGGTGCCTTCGGGGTCGATGTGGCATTCTGGGTGTAAGGGAACGCAGCAGAAAACAAAAAAATTCCGACCTACGCACCAGCCCAGGACCAGTATGGAGATGCATACAGGGTTAGGATCTGATCGTTACCGACTCGTAGCGCAGCGGAAGTAGAGTCGATGTAGATCGTTGGTGCAGATCCCCACAGCTAGGATTTACAACCTCCCAACTGCGAGGATGTACTCCCTCGTCTGCCCCTTGGACAGCCCTCCGGGAGGCGGTCGGACAGTCCCCCAGACGGTGTCACGGACAGCCCTTCGGGAGGACCCTTGAACAGCCCCACGGGCAAAAGCTCGAACCTACGACCTGTCTATGGGGTTGCACACATACGGTGTCAGCTATCCGGTAGGGCTTCGTCATCCAGAACTAGTTCCACCGGAACCCAGACAGCCTTTCGGCTCTACGAAACTGTTTCGCTGGGAGGGAGAGAGAAGGCCAGATCATGCATGGCATTTGTATGTGAGAGAGAGTGTGTGTTTGGGCAGCCCCCTCCACCCCTATTTATAGGCCAAGCCCAAGGGGTAGAGGACCAAAATGCCCTCAAGCTGGCTTCTCCAAGAAGCCAATAGGGGAAAAATACCAAAAGGCCCTCAAGGTGGCTTCTCCAAGAAGCCACCAAAAAGTCCTTTTCACTATTCACGGAAACATTTTTCCGTGACCGTTAAATCCAAAAATATTTCTGTAGGTCTTAGAATAATTCTAGTACCCACTAAAATAATTTTGGACGTGTTCCGAAACAATTCCGGATTAGTGATTTTCATCTGCGAAAAGCAACCAAAGCGGTTCCGGCAGCTCCGGAACATTTCCGGGTCTTTTCTCTAAAAAAATCCCAGAAGTTCCCAGAACAATTCTGGCACCCTCCAAGAATTTCTAGGTGTGTGCCGAAACCAATTTGACTTAATGGTATACCCTGAAACAACTTTTCAGTTTTACCGAAACTATTCCGGTGTTCTCTCTCCGGAACTTTTCTGCTGTCTCCGAAACTTTTCCGGTGACTTTCTCTCAGACTCCCTATCTAGTATTCAGCAGATAGATGACCCTTAAGCATGTGACCCTATAGGTTCGGTGAAGTATAGACATGACCGGAACACTTTCCGATAAATGATCAACATCGGAGCCGTGGACACCCATATTGGCCCCTATACCCACACGAATAAATATTCGAGTGAACATCCAGTTGCCGTGTGCTATTCATGTTGCTTCGCGATATGTTACAAATACCCGAGGTGAGATTCATTGGCATCCCCGTGGATTAACACATGTCCACAATGCCAGTTACCTCGTTACCGGTTTTGTTCTCTTTTCTCGTTCCCGTGTTCCAGCATCCCTGTGATCAAATCACATTGTGTCTGGCCAGACGATGATGGATACCGTAACACCGAGAGGGCCCAGAGATATCTCTTCATCATCGGAGGAGAAAATCCCAATCTTGAGCTATCAAGTCCCTTGACATACTTTTCCATGAACCCGTAAGCCGCCGTAATAGCCACCCATTTACGGATGACGTTTAACAAACCCCAAAGTTCATGAAGCAAGCATGAAGAAACTCGATACTCTCAAGGTCTAAGGAATTATGCAAACGTTAACTTTCTCTGTGTTATTAACCATTAACTTGTGACGAATGTATCTCATAGCATAACATCAATCGGGTCGATTCAACACAAGTGTTCTCCTAACATTGTGCCCTCAAAGTTGCCGGCATAGTCATGCCCATGATCAGGAAAACAAAACCATCATGCAACACTTGAGCTAGTCTTAGAGGCCAAACTAGGAATACATTTTACCGTTTATTATTTCACACGTGCATATGAGTTTTCCTCCGAGCCTCGTGGTTATTGTAGACTCGAGAACCATAGCAGTTATAGCATGGAACATAAACATAATTATGAACATAGAGATAAACAATAACATTTATTATTGCCTCTAGGGCATATCTCCTACAGACTCCCACTTGCACTAGAGTCAATAATCTAGTCAATGCTAATGCACTTTACACCTATGGCATACCGGTGTAAAAATGCTTCACTTGTGGTATAGCCTGATGTCCAACGGATCGGACAACTTTAGTTCCGTGTGTATCTTTGCATCTCCTCGCGTTTTCACGCTTTCACAAAACTCATATTTTGTGTGGACTTGGCTTTGTATATATGTGAATCACAGGTCAAACCTTGATTCCTCAGACTGAGCTATGGAGCAACTATCTGCAATAGTGTCCCATTGACCAAAGCCATCTTGGAACCATACTAAGTTCTTGAATGAACTATATGATTCAACATCTTCTTTGTCGCTTCCAAAGCGTCAACATACTTAGCCATTTGTCATAGAATTCGCCACAGTAACCTGTTTGGAACAATTTCCAACTTACCGTGCCACCATATCGTGTATTACAAAACCCTTAACTTAAATCGAAAATCGCATGGAGCATTGATGAAGACTATATCGATGTAATTACTTACAACGAGCACTTCATAATCTCTGCTTGTGAGAAAACATGTCATCAGTGCTACTTTAGTACTCAATGACATTTTTCACTGTTGTCCCATGATCAGTACTTTGATCACTTTGGTATCTATACTCGCAACAGCTTGGGAGTATCGGACATATCTGGTTGTTTTACATACCATGGAATACATGAATAATCCAAACACGAAAGTGTGTGGAATCTCCATCATGTATTTTGCTCATCAGTGTTTTGGGACACCGAGTCTTGCAAAAGCTCTTTCCATGTGACTTTGGCAGGAATCACTCCTTGGCGTTTTTAATGCTAAACTGTTTCAGCATCTTGTCAATATGTATATTTGCTTAGCCTATTAGGCAATTCTATCTCTGAAGATAATTATGCCTAATATCAAGGCTACTTAGCCCAAGCACTTCATCGAAAAAACTATTTTTAATGAAGTCCTAATTCGTGTCAAGAAATTTATATTATTTCCAATCAACAATGTGTCAAGCACACAAGGTTTTCAAAAATATTATTATGCTCCCACTTACTTTCTTGTAACCACAAGCATCTTCGTTATCCATTGATGAAATGAAACTCTTTTGACTATTTCATCAAAAACGAAGATTCCAACTCCATTTTGCTCTCTTCTATCCATTGCTGGAACTCTGAAGTTTGCATACTCACTAGCATCCTCTAGATCGACAAAACACTTTGGACTGTATCACATACAAGTCCTAGTTTGTATTTCCATTTCATGGAAATCCTTTTGGCATCCATGTTTCATATCTCATGATTGAAATATGTATTAATTGCTAGTTTAACTCGAACCGACTTTAAGCATCGCTACGGTGAGACAACCTCATTGTAGTCAACTCCTTGAACTTGTTATTACAACAAGTCGAGCTTTATGGATAAAACATTTTATCCACATCAGTTTATAGCTCCATAAATATTCGTAAGACTCTAAGTCTTCCGAAAGGAGTATCAAGATGTAATCTTGAATCATTCATATGGAAACTATCTCGGATTATATTGGCATTTAGCCAATTCCGGAGTCAGGTCCCATCAATGCTTACTTGTGTATCGTAGGTATACTGTTGTCCAACAACAATATCTTGTTAGAGCACCTGAGAGGTTTGCACGAGCCTTGCCTACGTGGTTCAGCTGCAAGTTTGACCGAAGTCCATACATTTCATTGTAGAGGCTTCCGTATCAGTCGCAGGAGGAAACTCTGGAATTGCTTCCGCGGTTTCTTTCCCTTGTCATGATAATGAAGATACTGTTATCTCGTCGAGTTGCACTGTCCTCCCACTCACCTTTTTGCAAGAAACATTTTCTTTCAAAATCATACCGTACTTTGTGGCAAACTTTTTGCCTCGGTACAGTGAGGGAGGAATACCCAATAACTTGGGATAACCTACAAAGTAGCACTTGTCTGATTTGGAATAGGTTTGTAAATATTTTACACAAGCCCCTTATTCCAAATGTTAAGAAAATATATAACATGGTTGGGGTTACCATACCATGGCGTCATTTCAACAGATCTGATGGCGCTCTTTTCAGTGTAAAAGCCGCAGTCTCTAAAGCATTACTTTAAAAGTGATAATGGCAAATTGATTTATGTCATCTTTGATCTTACCATGTCATAAATGGTTTGATTACATCTTCACGGATATTCCACTCACTGTGGTGCTCCGGGAGGTGTAAGTTATGAAACTCTTTTCACAACTCATCAGACATTCGCTAAACTTGTAACTCAAATATTCCGTTCCGCAATCTAATTGCAGAAACATAATTTTCTTGTTACAATAATTCCTACTTCATTTTGAAAACCTTTTGAATGACTTCAAAAGATCCAGACTGATGTCTCATCAAGTAAATATCCATATATCTACTTGAGTCATTTCTGAAGATAGACAAATCCACTACTGGCAACAACATTTATCGGACTACACACATCATAATGTATGATCACCAATTAGTTCGTTGCTTGTTCCTTATGGCCTGTGAACGGTATTTTAGTCACTTCACTTTTCGGATGAAAGTTGCAAGTGTCAGATGATTCATAATCAAATGACTTCAAAATCCATCATAATGGAATTTCTCCATGCGGGTTTCTCCAATGTGACCAAATGCAGTGCCACACATATGTGGTATTCTTTTAGTCTTGCGACATTTAGCGTCAGTGTTATGGATGTATCATATTACCATTAATATTCATAACATACGTCCCATCCCGGATGGAAGTATGGCACTTATGTTATTCATAATACTGAACAACAATTATTCTTTTCTGAGCAACATTCTTGCAACAAACATTATGCAAATGGGCTAGAGTGTATGAAACTCTAAAATGAATTATGAAAGTAAATACAGAGGCAATGTATTATTATCAATATTCATAACATACGTCTCATTCAAAATGGAAGTATGGCCCTTATGTTATTCATAATACTGAACAACAATTGTTCTCTTATGAACAACCTTCTTGCAAGATACCTTATGCAATGGGCTAGAGTGTATGAAACTCTAAAAATGAATTATGAAAATAAATACAGATGGTAATACACCGATGGAAGGTATAGTAACATTTACTATGTTCCCTGCGCGTATCTAAACCACACTCCGGCAAGTCTTTCATGCCGTAGTAGTTCTTGCATCGAGTCGCAACAGAATGCAATCGAGCGGGTATCTCTGTGATCAACTCACAATACCCAAGAATCAGTGATTAACATGTTTAATCATAATTCTCAAGAACTATTTCTTTGACCAGCCTTCTATACATCAATTGCTTGTATGACTTTCATACATGAGCTGGATATTCCAGTCTTCTCTCTTATTGCCTTTATACTTCTAACAGTTTTAACTTTTAGTATTTCTCCTACTCTCAGAAAAAGCACCCAACTTTAAGAGTGGCGTCAGCCCTCGACTTCCTAGGCCTGTGAGTCACACTAACACCCTTTGGACATTTCCTTTCTCTTTAAGTTGTTGTTTTATTCACCTTCATCATATGACAGGCGTTCTTCTGGATCCCTCTCTTATCAGTCAAATGCATAGTAAACACTTTACCAATAATTTGCAAAACAAACATTGCTTTGGATATCCCATATCTTCTAGCCTTCGTTTGTATCTAAAACTAATTTTCAGTTCCATGAATATCACATAGCTATCCCAAACTTTTGAAGTTCGGGTCTCATGGAAGCAAACATATTGCACTTGACCGTAACGGAATTCTAGCTTTTGGATCGAAGGACGAGAGTCACATCATCCATAGCATTAGCGGGAAAATACCAAAAGCATGCGATAGGACAAAGTCCTTCTCGGCACTCTTGAGGACAATCCTCACATTACGTTACCAACCGTAAAGTTTTTAACCAGATATTTAATAGCTATTCAATTTTAACAGGGAAGGTGGAAACGCGAGCCATTATTCTACAACTATTATGCAAATCACACTTAGACAGTATTCATAATTAATTGCACTGAGAATTAAACAAGTTAATTCTATAGTGCACTCCCACTCAAATCAATATCTCTCATAATTGATTGCGAGTGATACAAGACCCACATTTCCATTCAACACCACGGTTCGAGATGAACACAAATGGCGCGAACTTCAATCGGTAGGCAACTTGCCGATCATATCTCTATGTGATTCTTTTTCCTCTTTCGATGCGTGTGTTCTGAGCTCAGGACTGTCCTGCCTGAACGTCAAGACAACCAAGTGATCTCGCTGCGAGGTCTCAACTCACCCGCCTCACACTTCTCTAATCGTTCGCACCCATGGAGATCATGTGATGCCACGAAGAGATAGGTGCCGTGACGGTGCTACACTTGGGAGAACACTAACTACTTGATATTTTAAGTGAGAGATCACCCTAATAAAAAGTGACTACCATGCAATCAAAAGGGTGCATCATAAGGGATAAACATCTCAGGCAATTCATAATAGCATGATATGGTATAGCCCTTTCTGACGGAGAAGTCTTTAATTTCTTCGTCTTCGGCATTCGCGTCGGTGTTCACCTTTGCGAAGATTGCCACCACCTTGTCGATGCACCAGATAATATTGCATCTCTATAGCTAATAAAATAAGTGCATTACTTAAGGTTGACACGCAGGTCATTAAAGTGACAATCATATGGCTCCAGCCATCATGCCGAATCATGACACGCAGGTCATGTTAATTTTACATCATATAGTCATGTCAAACATAATCAAATTAATATGAGCACTGCTATACCACATCACATGCACATCCTGCAAAACCAAGTTAGACGCCTCTAATCGGTTTATGCAAAAAAATTATTTTACGTGGCTTCTAAGGTTTCGAAACAAACCGAAGCTACCAACGTCCATCATCAAGTATGATTATTCAAGTCACTAGATTAACTTTGCGGGGTGTATGGAACACGAGATAATAAAATCTTGAGCCCCATACCGAACTTCGTCATATGCATGACCCCCGTGCAGATCATATCTACATTGCCCTTTTGTCTGCGAAATTTCATCTTTCTTTTAACTATGGTGGAATTCAATGAACTGTTAGCACTTCGTTGATCAATCAGGATCGCGGATTGCCAGAACTTTGAAACTCCACCATGCCATTATCAAGATCAGAAATACACAAATTTCAGGGAAGCAACAAGAACATCGGGTAACAGATTTCATCTGCTACCCGCACAAATAATTTTCAGCAATAGATCTGATCTACTCCAAAATTATATTATGCAACACCCATACATCTCATGTATTCTAGATCGTAACCTGCATCTACGCATAGCACGGCTCATGATGACACTGTAGGGGAACGCGGCAGAAAACAAAAAATTTCTGACCTACACACCAGCCCAGGACCAGTATGGAGATGCATACAGGGTTTGGAACTGATCGTTACCGACTCGTAGCGCAGCGGAAGTAGAGTTGATGTAGATCGTTGGTGCAGATCCCCGCAGCTAGGATTTACAACCTCCCAACCGCGAGGATGTACTCCCTCGTCTGCCCCTCGGACAGTCCCTCGGACAGCCCTTCGGGAGGTGGTCGGATAGTCCCCCGGATGGTGTCACGGACAGCCCTTCGGGAGGACCCTCGAAACTCGGACGGTAACTCGGACAGCCCTTCGGGAGGACCCTCGAACAGCCCCACGGGCAAAAGATCGAACCTACGACCTCTCTACGGGGTTGCACACATACGGTGTAAGCTATCCGGCAGGGCTTCGCTGCCCAGAACTAGTTCCCACCGGAACCCAGACAGCCTTTCGGCTTACGAAACTATTTCGCTGGGAGGGAGAGAGAAAGCCAGATCATGCATGGCATTTGTATGTGAGAGAGAGTGTGTGTTTGGGCAACTCCCTCCACCCCTATTTATAGGCCAAGCCCAAGGGGTAGAGGACCAAAATGCCCTCAAGGTGGCTTCTCCAAGAAGCCAATAGGGGAAAAATACCAAAAGGCCCTCAAGGTGGCTTCTCCAAGAAGCCACCAAAAAGTGCTTTTCACTATTCACGGAAACATTTTTCCGTGACTGTTAAATCCAAAAATATTTCTGTAGGTCTTAGAATAATTCTAGTACCCACTAAAATAATTTTGGACGCGTTCCGAAACAATTCCGGATTAGTGATTTTCATCTGCGAAAAGCAACCAAAGCGGTTCCGGCAGCTCCGGAACATTTCCGGGTCTTTTCTCCGGAAAAATCCCAGAAGTTCCCAGAACAATTCTGGCACCCTCCAAGAATTTCTAGGCGTGTGCCAAAACCAATTTGACTTAATGGTATACCCTGAAACAACTTTTCAGTTTTACCGAAACTATTCCGGTGTTCTCCCTCCGGAACTTTTCCGCTGTCTCCGAAACTTTTCCGGTGACTTTCTCTCAGACTCCCTATCTAGTATTCAGCAGATAGATGACCCTTAAGCATGTGACCCTATAGGTTCGGTGAAGTATAGACATGACCGGAACACTTTCCGATAAATGATCAACATCGGAGCCGTGGACACCCATATTGACCCCTATACCCACACGAATAAATATTCGAGTGAACCTCTAGTTGCCGTGTGCTATTCCTGTTTCTTCGTGATATGTTACAAATACCCGAGGTGTGATTCATTGGCATCCCCATGGATCAACACTTGTCCACAATGCCAGTTACCTCGTTACCGGCTTTGTTTTCTTTTCTCGTTCCCGTGTTCCGGCATCCCTGTGATCAAATCACATTGTGTCTGGCCAGACGATGATGGATACCGTAACACCGAGAGGGCCCAGAGATATCTCTCCATCATCAGAGGAGCAAATCCCAATCTTGAGCTATCAAGTCCCTTGACATACTTTTCCATGAACCCGTAAGCCACCGTAATCGCCACCCATTTACGGATGACGTTTAACAAACCCCAAAGTTCATGAAGCAAGCATGAAGAAACTCGATACTCTCATGGTCTAAGGAATTATGCAAACGTTAACTTTCTGTGTGTTATTAACCATTAACTTGTGATGAATGTATCTCATAGCATAACATCAATCGGGTCGATTCAACGCAAGTGTTCTCCTAACATTGTGCCCTCAAAGTTGCCGGCATAGTCATGCCCATGATCAGGAAAACAGAACCATCATGCAACACTTGAGCTAGTCTTAGAGGCCAGACTAGGAATACATTTTACCGTTTATTATTCCACACGTGCATATGAGTCTTCCTCCGAGCCTCGTGGTTATTGTAGACTCGAGGACCATAGCAGTTATAGCATGGAACATAAACATAATTATGAACATTGAGATAAACAATAACATTTATTATTGTATCTTGGGCATATCTCCTACACTGGGGAGGCTTGAGGGTCCTTCCCAGGGTCTTCCATGTCGTTGGCCGCCGTATCGGCGGTAGGGTTGTTCCCACTGGGCTCCCCGTTAGCACCCCTTCTGCGTCTTCGCCTACGCCTTGGAGGGGAGTTGGGAGTGTTGACCATGTGCACATCGTACGTGGATGTTGCTTTCCACCTGCCGATGTTAGTAGGCGGCAAGGTGTTGTCCATAGGGCTGCCGACATCTTCATCCATGTTGGTTGCCTCGTCGTAGTCTAGCATATCGGTTAAATCGTCGATAGTGGCGACTAGGTGGGTGGTGGGTGGGATGTAAATTTGCCGGTCGTCGACTTTAAGTCCGATCTTATCATAAACCGAGGTCTTCCCGTCCGAGATTGACAAACTCTGGATCCGGTCAAGCATCTCATTAGGTGAGACAAATCTTCATGGTTCATGGCCTGGCCATAGGCCGGGTAGATTCGTAGTGGCACGCCTGATGCATTTTCTTCCTTACAAGGAAGCGAGGTGGATTCGAGATCCGCCGCGGGGATCGGTTCTAAGCCCGATTTGGTGTCCAAGGCGGAGCTCTGATCTATGTCGGAGTCGGGCACTGCGATGGGGTTATCCGAGGAGGGGGAGGGGAGTTCCTCCGTAGCCCCCGGCGGTGTTGGGGGGCATGATTCGTGGTCTTCAAAGGAGATCCGTTCCGAGGTCGAGCCTCCGGTGTTTGCCAGACCCGGAATCCGGACGAGGGTCCAGCCTGATAAGACAAGCTTACCGCGGGAGTCCGCGGTGTACTCGAGACCTCCGAAGGTTACGATCTGGTCGGGAGCGTAGTTCTCGACGGCGGCCAGATGGCCTGTCGAGTCGGCACAGAAAATCATGCTGCCGAATACAAAAAGCTGGCCGGGGACGTAAACGTCCCTTCTGCCGCTGCCGCGGTTGATCTGCAGATGAGCCATCGATCCTTTGCGATCACACACCGGAACTCTCAATGAAAGCACCAGTGTTGGTGTGAAAACCGGCGGACCTCGGGGTAGGGGGTTCCGAGCTGTGGATCTCGGACAGATGGTAACAGGAACAAGGAGACGGTGTTTACCCAGGTTCGGGCCCTCTTGATGGAGGTAAACCCTACGTCCTGCTCTTGTTTATATTGATGGAGATGTATCAAGTACAGAGTTGATCTACCTCGAGATCGTAAGATGTGGTCCTACTCTAGGACTAGGAGAATGAGAATGTGTTTGAGTCCCCTCTACGGGCTAAACCCTCCGACTTATATACATGCCAGGTAGGGTATCTAGGGTTACAAGGTCGGTACTGGGGCATGAGGGCGGCAGGAGAAGTCTTGGAGTATACGTCAAGTCTTCGGCAGATGCAATCCTGGTCTTGCCCCTAGCGTGCGGCTTCTGGAGTCCATCTTGAGAAGAATGAGGGCCCATTGGCCCAACCCAAGGAATATAGTGTGACTAGGTTGGTACCCCCTAGTCCAGGACACCGTCAACATGTACAGTGGTTGATAAGATAGTCTTATCTTAAATCTGTCACGTAATCTAGAGATGGCAATAAAACATGATGTCCAATGTGTTATCTCTTAGCCTTATCCCGTGTGTAGCTGACTGCTGATTTGGTATCCTTGGACCTTGGGTATGGGCCAATCTGGGCCGCACTTTGGGTCGGTTGGGATTGAAGCCCACAATGACTAGGATAAGAGGGAAGTGGCTAGTTTGGGTTCCCCACAACCTCTTTATCCACCCCCTCAGAACCCTAGAAATACGACAACGGCATTGGCGACAGGAGGATCTCACGGGACCCTCAACCGCCTCATGTACCGAAGAAGAAGCCGACTCGTATGTAACACCCTGGTTTTCGCTCCTTGTTTTTTTTCCTTCGCGGGATCTGACTCCCGTCTTTTTTCGGTGTTATTGAATTTTCTCTTGCCTTTGGGTATATGAAGATGGTCATTTAGCCTTGCCTTTCCTATCCAACCAGAGATTCTCCCTAGTCCAACTTGGCCACCCAAAACATCTTCTCAGGATCTGACTCCCGTCTTTTTTCGGTGTTATTGAATTTTCTCTTGCCTTTGGGTATATGAAGATGGTCATTTAGCCTTGCCTTTCCTATCCAACCAGAGAGTCTAATGAATAGCAATGGTAATATGCATGGGTTATGAATTTGGTCCTGATATGATAGGTATTCAAGAGGGATATAATAAAAACTTTCATGTAGATCACTAAATATGATAAGTTTGATTCCTTGCAATAGTTTTGAGATATTAAGATGGTAATATGTGGGAGGTGCTAGTAGATAATTGTGGTTTAGTAAGAATATTGGTGTTAAGGTTTGTGATTCCCGAAGCATGCACGTATGATCTGTCGTTATGCTAAGAAGTTGGAGCATGATTTATTCTTGATTGTCTACCTTATGAGTGGCAGTCGGGGACGAGCGATGGATTTTTCCTACCAATCTATCCCTCTAGGGGCATGCGTAGTAGTACTTTGCTTCGAGGGCTAATAAACTTTCGCAATAAGTATGTGAGTTCTTTATGACTAATGTGAGTCCATGGATTATACACACTCTAACCTTTCCGCAATTTGCTAGCCTCTTCGGTACCATGCATTGCCCTTTCTCACATCGAGAGTCGGTGCAAACTTCGCCGGTGCATCCAAACCTTGTGATATGATACGCTCTATCACACATAAGCCTCCTTATATCTTCCTCAAAACAGCCACCATACCTACCTATCATGGCATTTACATATCCATTCCAAGATATATTGCCATGCAACTTCCACCGTTCCGTTTTTATGACACACATCATCATTGTCATATTGCTTTGCATGATCATATAGCTGACATAGTATTTGTGGCTCAGCCACCGTTCATCATTTTTTATACATGTTACGCTAGCATCATTGCACATCCTGGTACACTGCCAGAGGCATTCATATAGAGTCATATTGTTCTAGTATCGAGTTGTAAGTAAATAAAAGTGTGATGATCATCATTATTAGAGTATTGTCCCAGTGAGGAAAGAATGGTGGAGACTAATGAGTCCTCGAAAAAGTGGGGATGAGGTCCATGAGACCGTTCTAAAAAATGAGAGAAAAAGAGAGATGGGGCAATGCTACTATCCTTTTTCCACACTTGTGCTTCAGAGTGGCACCATGTTTTTCATATAGGGAGTCTCCAATTTTGTCACTTTCATATACTAGTGGGAATTTTTCATTATAGAACTTGGCTTGTATCGATGATGGGCTTCCTCAAATGCCCGAGGTCTTCATGAGCAAGCAAGTTGGATGCACACCCACTTAGTTTTTCATGTTGAGCTTTCATACACTTATAGCTCTTAGTGCATCTGTTGCATGGTAATCCCTACTCCTCGCATTGACATCAATTGATGGGCATCTCCATAGCCCATTGACTAGCCTCGTTGATGTGAGACTATCTTCTTATTTTTGACTTCGCCTTATTCATCTCTACCACCACACTCTATTCCATCCATAGTGCTATATCCATGGCTTGCGCTCATGTATTGCGTGGGGTTGAAAAAGCTAAAGCGCATTAAAAAAGTATGAACCAATTGCTCGGCTTGTCATCGGGGTTGTGCATGATAAGTTTTTTGTGTTAAGAAGATGGAGCATGATAGGATTATATGATTTTGTAGGGATAATGTTCTTTAGCATTTTTATTTTGAAAGACATGATTGTTTATTAGTATGCCTGAATATTGATGTCTTTATGTCAAACTATAGACTATTGCCTTGAATCATTCGGATCTTATTATTCATACCGTAAGAGAAAGATTACATGATGAAACATGTTAGGTAGCATTCCACATCAAAAATTCTGTTTTTATCATTTACCTACTAGAGGACGAGCAGGAATTAAGCTTGGGGATGCTTGATACGTCTCCAATGTATCTATAATTTTTGATTGTTCCATGCTATTATAGTATCAATCTTGGATGTTTTTATATGCAATTATATATCTTTTTTGGGACTAACCTATTAACCTAGTGCCCAGTGCCAGCTGCTGTTTTTTGCTTGTTTTTGGTTTTTCAGGAAATCAGTACCAAACGAAGTCCAAATGCCACGAAACTTTTTGAAGATTTTTTTCCGGACAAAAGAGACCCTGGAGACTTGGAGAGCAGGCCAGAAGGTTCACGAAGCCTCCACAAGGCAACAGGGCACGGCCCAAGGGGGCGCGCCCTGATGCCTTGTGGGGCCCTCGTGGCTCCGTTTGACCTAATTCCACTTCTATAAATTCTCAGATATTGGGAAACCAACAGAGAGCCACCCCGAATAACTTTTACGCCACTGCAAGCCTCTGTTCTTCCACGATCCCATCTGGAGGCCTTTTCCGGTACTCTGCCGGAGGGGGAATCGATCACGGAGGGCTTCTACATCAACCTTGATGCTCTTCCGATGATGTGTGAATAGTTTACCACATACCTACGGGTCCATAGCTAGTAGCTAGATGGCTTCTTCTCTCTCTTTGATCTTCAATACCATCTTCTCCTCGATGTTCTTGGAGTTCTATCCGATGTAATCTTCTTTTGCGGTGTGTTTGTTGGGATCCGATGATTTGTGAGTTTATGATTAGATTATCCATGAGAAATATTTGAGTCTTCTCTAAACTCTTTTTTGCATGATTATTATAGCTTTGTATTTCTCTCCGATCTATCGATTTGGTTTGGCCTACTAGATTGATTTATCTTGCAATGGGAGAGCTGCTTTGTGATGGGTTCAATCTTGCGGTATTCAATCCCAGTGACAAAAAGGGACATGACACGTATTTGTATTGTTGCATTAAGGATAAAAAGATGGGGTTTAATCATATTGCTTGAGTTTACTTTGTCTACATCATGTCATCTTGCTTAAGGCGTTACTCTGTTTCATACTTAATACCCTAGATGCATGCTGGATAGCGGTCGATGGGTGGAGTAATAGTAGTAGATGTAGGCAGGAGTCGGTCTACTTGTCTCAGACGTGATGCCTATATACATGATCATTGCCATGAATCTGTCATAATTATTTGCTTTTCTATCAATTACCCAACAGTAATTTGTTTACCCACCGTATGCTATGTGTTCGAGAGAGAAGCCTCTAGTGAAAACTATGGCCCCTAGGTCTACTTTATCATATATAAAAAATCTAAAAATACCTTGCTGCAATTTATTTACTTTTATTTTATTTAGTATTTTAGTTTATCTATCTACCACTATCAGAATTAATCCTTGCAAATAACCGCTAAGAGGGACAACCCTCTTATTTGCGTTTGGTGCAAGTGTTTGCTTTTGTGTGTGCAGGTGCGCTTAATGGGATTTTGCTTGGTTCTCCTACTGGATTGATAATCTTGGTTCTTAACTGAGGGAAATACTTATCTCTACTATACTGCATCATCCTTTCCTCTTTGGGGAAATACCAACGCAGTCTACAAGTAGCAATTAACACATATGTTAATATTTGGTATGATATTAATTGCATGGTAAACATGTTGAGCACTCACCATTGAAGCAATTTAGGTCGTTGGATTGTGTGACGCCCCCGACTCAACCGTGTACTAATCATACATGCAAATGCGCACGATCAAGCCCAGGGACTCACGGGAAGATATCACAACACAACTCTAGACACAAAATAAAATAATACAAGCTTTATATTACAAGCCAGGGGCCTCGAGGGCTCGAATACAAAAGCTCGAGTTACACAAGAGTCAGCGGAAGCATCAGTATCTGAGTACAGACATAAAGGTTAAACAAGTCTGCCTTAAGAAGGCTGAGCAAAACAATGACATCTAGATCAAAAAGGCGCAGACCTCCTGATATGGGGTGTCCCGATCTTCTCAGTAAGCGGCGGTGGTGATGATGATGGTGTAGGATAACTTGTATGTCGCCGATGAACTCTCCCTGGCTTGATCCCTGATGCCAATGCAAAAGGTCTCAACCCTTTGGATATTCACAACGTCACACACTTGCGCACGCAGCCGTCGACCACGAACGGTATAATTGCCTTATACTAATTCCCAATGGAACAGCAGATCACACTTGACTTGCAGTGTATAATCACCAGATCGATACGAATTGGTGATGAGGATTCAAGATGAATGCTTACAAGCAATCTCAGGAACTAGGGTTTATCTTAAACGTGGTCTGCCTCTAACTAACCCTAAGGAAGAGTATTTATATCCTAAGATAGATCGAAGGGGTACACGGGCCGTCAGCCCCAAAGTCTGCGCGCAGGCAGCACGGTAGTACCGCTCACAGCAAGCGGTACTACCGCTAGAAGCGGTATTACCGCTCTGAGAATTCTAACTGCCGCTTTAGTACCGCTTGGGTCGCTTTGATTCCAGAAGAAAATTGCTAAGCGGTACTTGGGCGGTAGTGCTGGGCCGGTAGTACCGCCTAAGCGGTACTACCGCTCGGACAGGCGGTACTGCCGCCTGAGAACTGCAGAATCCTCTTGCTCCCTTGTGCCATGCCTTCCTCCTTGCTCCCTTGTGCCATGCCTTCCTCTCCATTGTACCTAATGACACATACACACAAGGATTTAGGCAGTATAAAGCTCTCATTAAAAGAAATAGCATTATCAACTAAGAGAGAATTCACCTGTTGTTCTAGTAACTTAGCACGAGCTCTTGTAGTTGGTCCAATCCTGATTTCATCATTGGACGTCTTCTTTGCAGCAACAGGTTGTTCATCTTCAAGGGATGGAACCATAGTAGGGATGTCCTCATCATCCTCCCCCCCTTCAAAAGGCGTCGACCCCGACGCTCCAAGGTCATCGACGTCACATGGGGACAAATCAGCAACGTTGAAACTGTTGCTAACGCCACCAAAGTCAGCAATAGGAATATCAATCGAGTAGGCATTGTCATTTATCTTGGCTAACACCTTGTAAGGACCAGCACCACGCGGCCGAAGTGTAGAACGTCGCAACTGTGGAAACCTGTCCTTGCGAAGATGCACCCATACCATATCGCCAGGCTGAAACAAAACTTTCTTTCGTGATTGGTTTCGTGCAGCAGCAATGTTCTTGCCTTGCTTCTCAATAGCCTCTCGTGTCTTCTCATGAATCTGCTTCACATAATCTGCTCTGTTTGATGCCTCCATATTAACCCTCTCAGGCAATGGAAGAGGCAGCAAATCTAGTGGTGTAATTGGTTTGAAGCCATACACCACCTCAAAAGGACAAAACTGGGTGGTAGTGTGCACAGCCCTGTTATAGGTGAACTCAACATGTAGCAAACACTCCTCCCACTCACGCAGATTTCTCTTGATCATAACTCGCAGCAATTGGGACAATGTTCGATTCACCACCTCCGTTTGACCATCAGTTTGTGGGTGACAGGTAGTACTGAACAGCAACTTCGTTCCTAGCTTTCCCCACAATGTCTTCCAGAAGTAGCTCATAAACTTCACGTCCCTGTCAGAAACAATTGTTTTTGGCACTCCATGCAAGCGTACAATGTCCCTGAAAAACAGGTTAGCAATATGCGACGCATCGTCGCTTTTGTGGCATGCAATAAAATGTGCCATCTTAGAAAATCTATCCACTACCACAAATATAGAATCATGACCTCTTTTAGTGCGTGGCAAACCTAACACAAAATCCATACTTATATCTTCCCATGGTGTGGTAGGTGTAGGTAGTGGCGTATACAAACCGTGAGGCTTCAGTTTTGACTTGGACTTGTTACATGTAATGCAGCGCCGAACAAACCTGTCCACGTCGCGCCTCATCTTGGGCCAATAAAAGTGATTAGCCAGCATGAGCAACGTCTTCTCACGCCCAAAGTGACCCATCAATCCGCCTGCATGTGATTCCTGCAACAATAGCAAACGGACGGACGATTCTGGAACACAAAGTTTGTTAGCTCGAAACAAGTATCTATCATGGATGTGGTATTTCTCCCATGCATTTCGAAGCAAGCATAAACGATATGGTCCAGCAAAATCATGATCAGTTGCATACAAATCACACAAACTCTCTAAACCAGGAATTTGAATATCGAGACGTGTCAAAAGCATGTTCTTCCTAGAGAGAGCATCAGCAACAATGTTATCTTTTCCCTTCTTATGCTTAATGATATATGGAAAAGACTCAATAAACTCAACCCATTTAGCTAAGCGTCGATGCAGATTGGATTGAGCTTTCAAATACTTCAATGCTTCATGATCAGAATGTATGATAAATTCTTTTGGCCACAAATAATGTTGCCAAACCTCAAGAACTCTAACAAGCGCATACAATTCTTTATCATAAACAGGATAATTCAGTCGAGCACCAGAAAGTTTCTCGCTGAAATAAGCAATAGGTTTACCTTCTTGCATCAACACACCACCAATACCGATACCACTAGCATCACATTCAACTTCAAATTGTTTGGAAAAATCTGGTAGTGCAAGTAATGGTGCAGAAGTAAGCAAACGTTTCAGCTCGTCAAAAGCATGATCTTGGGCTGCGCCCCACACAAAAGGCACACCTTTCTTTGTTAATTCATTCAATGGTGCAGCAATAGTACTAAAGTCTTTCACAAAACGGCGATAGAAACCAGCAAGACCGTGAAAACTTCGTACTTGACTAACATTCATGGGAGTAGGCCAATCTTGAATTGCTTCAATCTTAGATGAATCTACTTCTACCCCATGCTTAGATACAACGTATCCCAGAAATATCACTTTATCTTTTGCAAATGTGCACTTCTCAAGATTAGCATACAATTTATTATCACGCAACACTTGCAAAACCTGTCTAATATGATCACAATGTTCAGATTCATTGCGGTTGTAAATAAGTATATCATCAAAATATACAACCACAAAACGACCAATAAACTTTCTCAAAACATGATTCATTAATCGCATGAAGGTACTAGGTGCGTTAGTAAGACCAAAAGGCATAACTAACCACTCATATAAACCAAATTTAGTTTTGAAAGCAGTTTTCCATTCATCCCATTCCTTCATCCGAATTTGATGGTAACCACTACGCAAATCAATCTTAGAGAAAACAGCAGCACCACTCAATTCATCTAGCATATCCTCTAAGCGTGGAATAGGATGACGATATCGAATAGTGATGTTGTTAATAGCTCTACAATCTACACACATGCGCCATGTACCATCTTTCTTAGGCACCAAAATAACAGGAACAGCACAAGGACTAAGAGAAACACGAATATACCCTTTGTCTAGTAGCGCTTGCACTTGCTTCTGTATTTCCTTCGTTTCTTCGGGATTGGTCCTGTATGGCGCTCGGTTGGGGAGGGTGGCGCCGGGTATGAGATCAATTTGGTGCTCAATTCCACGCAATGGTGGCAGCCCCGATGGTACCTCCTCCGGAAACACATCGCCATATTCCTGCAAAATAGTAGACACACCAAGAGAAACAGATTGCGTATCATTAGAAACTAAAACCTCGCCGTTGTACATAAGCACAAGAGGCAGGGCTGTAGGATCCTCTCGAAATTCTCTCATGTCTTCTTTGGTGGCTAATATAAGCAAACTAGGCTCTCTCGCACTTTTCGTTATATTATCACTCACGGCTTTTACATTGTTCTCTCGTGCAGGTGGCTGTTCGATATTCACTTCTGTTTTCTGACGAGACTCATTGACAATTTGCTGTGGTGACATAGGCTGCAGATTTATTTTCCTGCCCTTGAACTCCAAGTGATAAGTATTGGCACGGCCATTGTGTTGCACATGGCGGTCATAGAGCCATGGCCGACCCAATAAAAGATGGCAAACTGTCATAGGTACCACATCAAATTCAATGGAATCCTTGTATGGTCCTATCTCAAAATTTACGCGCACCATATGATTCACCTTCATCTCACCATTGCCACTCAACCATTGTACGTAATATGGATTGGGGTGAGGGAAATATTTCAGATTCAGCTTGGCACATAACTCCTTGCTTTCAAGATTGCGGCAGCTACCTCCATCAATGATCACTTTGCAAGCTTTGTTGGGGCCAACTAGTGCTTTTGTTTGGAACAAATTGCAGCGCTGTGAATCAACATGTGGCTGCACACTAAGAGCACGCTGCGAGACAACAATAGTAGGTGCTGGAGAGGCGAAAGCATCTATGCCGTCGTCACGTGTGTACCCATCGTCATCTGAAGCATATGGATCAGCATCATCGCCAGTCTCATACTCATTGTCATCGTTTACAATCACCACTTTTCTATTGGGGCACTCTCTCTTGAAGTGTCCCTTGCCTCCACATGTATGACATAACATATCTCTATTACGGGCTGTAGACATATGGGAACCTGAGCTAGCAGCAGGAGCAGCAGGTTGCTTTGATTGTGGAACTGTGAAGGCTGGTTTGGTTGCAGAAGAAGAGGGGCGGCTGGCAGCGCCCTCAATAGGGGGCGGCGGTGTTCTGTTAGAGAACCGCCCAGCTGTAGTATAACGTCCTTTAATTTGAGCTTCTTCGGCCAACTGGGACTCAGCTTCTCTTGCATGATGGAGTAGCTCATTCATGGTATTGTATTGGTGATGCCGAACAATACCCTTAATGTTATATTTCAGCCCACGGAGAAAACGTTGCATAGTCATCTCAACAGATTCTCGCACTCGAGCACGCTGCATCAACATCTCCATCTCCATGCAATATGCATCAACCGTCAGGGAACCTTGCATCAATTGTGTCAATTTATCATAAACTGTGCGCAAGTAATTTGTGGGAACAAAACGAGCTTTCATAACCGCCTTCATCTCACGCCATGTACGAACAGGAAGCTCATTGTCATCGCGACGGGTACTCACAACGCTATCCCACCAACGCAATGCATAGCCATCAAATTCAGAAGAAGCAAGCTTGACCTTCCTATCTTCAGTATAATCATGCAAACGCCATAATTTCTCCATCTTAAGCTCCCAAGTGAGATACTCTTCGACATCAGTGGAGCCTTCAAATCTAGGAATCGTGAACTTGGGCTTGCCCAAAACATCATCCTCCTGAAACGGTACACGCCGAGCACCAAGTGGTGGTGGTAGGCGACCATGCCCTTGAAAGCCACGCCCACGGCCATGATTGCCCACCATGTTGTCATTGTCGTCATGGACACTATCAGCATCATCATGGTCGTCAATGTGGCGTTGCTCAATCGCGACACGTAACCCATTGACTGAAGTTGTCAACTGCTGTATACTTGTTTGGAGAGCATTGACTTGTGTTTGCATAGCATTGACGGTAGTGTCAGTTGCGTCCACTTTCATTTGTATAACTTGAATATCAGCCTCAATTTTTTCAGCGGATCGATCAATAACCCCTGTCAAATGAACGCGGAGAGCTTCATGGTCCTTCCATGAAACACACTCGTCATCAGCCTTTTTCTGCAGCACATCAACATCACTAGAAGACATGATTAGTAGGTTAGTGCAAAAATCAAAATCTGTGTGGTGGCACACTCACAACTCACTCAAAACTGACAAGAAAAGGAAATCTTACCGTTCCAAAGTGAATAGTAATGCTTACCCGTTCAGATGGATGACTAATGCACGGATGTGATGAAGTGAATACCTGGGTATGAGAACAATCACACGACAGAGCAGGATTATATGGTGGAGCTAGGTATGGTATCCTATCTACACCGAAGACAAGTCCTAGTGTTGATCGTGTGAGCCAACAACCAAGGAAAACACACACGGTGGAGAAAAATGTGGCAGAGCAACTAGCAAAACAGGATGTGTTGCAACGCACTCGAGAGACACTAGCAATGCTCAATGTAAACAGGCACAAGATTGCTCAATTCTACTAGTGCACAATCGCAAGAATCCAACAGTGCAATAGATAGCAACAACGTCCAGCCACTGTTTCTCTCTTTTCTTTCTTTCTCTCTTTTTTTTTGAGGCCACAATAGATCGCAAGCAGCGGCAACTGTTCTTGGATCACGTCCAGAAATTGCAAAGCACCAAAACCTATATGAGCAGCCTGTAGAGCGGAAACTAGTCTCGTGGGGAAGTTCCTAACACCTTTGTGTAGACAGGCTGTGGCTATGGATTGGAATTTGCAAAACAGGATAGCTGATCGAAACAACAATCCAATCTACGATGCAATCTACGATGGAAACTAAAAACCAACGGATTCGAAGGAAAAAGCTACGCAAAAAGAAAGACACAACGACCAGCAACTAAAACCAATCTACGATGCAATCTAGGCTATGGCAAAAACCCTAACCCGAATCTTTTTGTGAGGCTTTTTCTGGATAGGATGAAAAACACAACTAATCTACGGATGATTTGGTGGATGCTTACCGAGGCAACGATGGATATCTGATACCAAGATGATATGGGGTGTCCCGATCTTCTCAGTAAGCGGCGGTGGTGATGATGATGGTGTAGGATAACTTGTATGTCACCGATGAACTCTCCCTCGCTTGATCCCTGATGCCAATGCAAAAGGTCTCAACCCTTTGGATATTCACAACGTCACACACTTGCGCACGCAGCCGTCGACCACGAACGGTATAATTGCAATATACTAATTCCCAATGGAACAGCAGATCACACTTGACTTGCAGTATATAATCACCAGATCGATACGAATTGGTGATGAGGATTCAAGATGAATGCTTACAAGCAATCTCATGAACTAGGGTTTATCTTAAACATGGTCTGCCTCTAACTAACCGTAAGGAAGAGTATTTATATCCTAAGATAGATCGAAGGGGTACACGGGCCGGCAGCCCCAAAGTCTGCGCGCAGGCAGCACGGTAGTACCGCTCACAGCAAGCGGTACTACCGCTAGAAGCGGTATTACCGCTCTGAGAATTCTAACTGCCGCTTTAGTACCGCTTGGGTCGCTTTGATTCCAGAAGAAAATTGCTAAGCGGTACTTGGTCGGTAGTGCTGGGCCGGTAGTACCGCCTAAGCGGTACTACCGCTCGGACAGGCGGTACTGCCGCCTGAGAACTGCAGAATTCTCTTGCTCCCTTGTGCCATGCCTTCCTCCTTGCTCCCTTGTGCCATGCCTTCCTCTCCATTGTACCTAATGACACATACACACAAGGATTTAGGCAGTATAAAGCTCTCATTAAAAGAAATAGCATTATCAACTAAGAGAGAATTCACCTGTTGTTCTAGTAACTTAGCACGAGCTCTTGTAGTTGGTCCAATCCTGATTTCATCATTGGATGTCTTCTTTGCAGCAACAGGTTGTTCATCTTCAAGGGATGGAACCATAGTAGGGATGTCCTCATCACCTCCTGCCTGGGAGCCTCCTGAACTACTCCTGGTCGTCGGTCTCCACGTAGTAGTAAGCTTCATCGGGGTAGTAGTAGCAGTCATCGGCGGGATCAGCTATCTCCGGGGCTCCGTCATCTGATCGCAGCAATCGGGTATGGGGAAAAGAGGTAGCAAAGCAACCGTGAGTACTCAACCAAAGTACTCGCAAGACTTACATCAGATCTATGCTAAGTATGCATCGGTTATCAAAGGAAAGGGGCTGTAAATGTGGACTATACTGCAGAAATGCCAGAATAGAGGGGAAGGCCTAGCCTATCGAAGACTAGCATCTTGTAGCGTCTTGCAGCATTAGAAGAGTGTAGATTAGCATATAACAAAGTAATAAGTATGTAGTAGCAAAGCCCAGAGATCCTTCCTCGACTCCCTGCGAGAAAGCGATCCCGGAGCTAACATTTCAGTTTAGTATCACAAGTATCCAGTTCAAGTTGTAGTAGATCGGGATACAACACTGAGCGTCCTGTTACCGTGGACACGGCTATTCGAATAGATAATTTCCCTGTAGGGATGCACAACTGTTACCCAACACGCTCGATTAACTCTGGCCGGAGACACTTTTCCGAGTAATGCCCGGCCTCGGCTGATCGACACGACGTAGTCCTACCTAGGCTCCGTAGAGAGGTCCCCGCCGGTCTACATCCTAAGTGCTCAGGGGTCTTGGGCCCATCGCCCTTTGCACTCCGGGTCGTTGCGTGCAGGGTGAAGCCAGGCACCACACCTGTCCTGGATGGCGTCGGTCCGTCCCGGCCGCAATGCTAAACTGGACATCTAACAGATCTTCGGCTGAAACATACAGCGCCGAGGGCCCCATTAAACCATTATCCCGCGTGGTGGTAGTGCGTATAGGCCAGTGGCCAACTCAGATCAAATACCCAAATCCGTTAAGCGCATTGGGAGCTCGCGGAAACGAGCAGAGATCCACGATCATGTGACCCCGTCGCCCCGTCTTGTGGACTTACGGCAAGGGCCAAGCCCAACCCTCTCCTGGGGCGGTCTACCTGCCCGGCTGTGCCACATAATTATCTCGCGGGTACCCTCACGGCCAACCCGACTTCACATCTCTCGCGGGTACCCCTCAGGGTCGACCCGACTTTAATCATCGCTTGAAATAATAGTCAAGGTATCCGTGTGTTCATCGCATCAAGGAGGAACCCGAGTAATCACCCTCTTGGGATTCCTACCCGATGCAATTGTCAAGGTGAACTCGGAGGAATCACCCTCGATGGTTCACACTTGAGGGGTTGTACGACAAGGGCATCATCGGAGGTGGTGAAAGAGGAATCACCCTCGGTAACCCACAACCGACTAGCTGGGCTACAGAGATATCATCAGAAGTGACGTAAGAGGTATCACCCTCGGCACTCGATATTAGCTCTGCAGAGTCGTACAACTTAGGGGGTGTGCGGTGATGTGCTGGTCTCAGCCCATTGATCACATAGATCGGGGCACCGGTAAGAAAGCGGGGCAACAGGGACAAAGGTGAGGGGCCACTGATGGATCACTAACCAACCTATACTAAGCATTTAGGATAGCGTATAAGGTATCAACAGCATTTACAAAAACAGGCTATGCATCAGAATAGGAGCAATCAAATACAGTAGCAAAATCTAATGCAAACATGGGGGAGAAGGAATGGGTGATATGGGAATGATCAAGGGGGTTTGCTTGCCTGGAAGCTCTGCGGTAAAAGTGGGGTCGTCGGTGGAGTAGCAGTCCTCGGGGGCAACGTCGGTCTCGGGGTCTACCGGAGAGAAGAGGGGAAAGAAACAGTAAACATAAAGCACACAGACGCAACACAGATGCACGACATACCGGTAGGTTATGCTAGGTGATATATTGCAACTCTAAATATTCTAGATGTTTTTAGGAATTTATTTGGGATTATTTATCTGAGGCCATGCACTATTCATCTATCAGAAACGGGCCTAAAGTTACAGGTTCAGCTACTTAGGGGAATTTAACAATCATGCAGATGACATATTCGGATTCGTTAGATTTTTCTGATCATTTTTCATATATCAATTATTTTCATCCGAGCTACGGTTTAATTTCTATGATTTTTCAAAGTTTTAAATGATTTTATGGAATTTAAATTAAATTTGAAATTAAAATAGGAAAATGCTATGGGTACACAGAAGTGTACCCAGAAATGTGCAACAGAGGCTGACAGTGGGGGTCCAGGGGGGCCAGTTGACCCAGTCAAAGGTTGACTGGTCAACCGCCACTGTTCATGGGGCCCACCTATCAATGCTTCATCTCTATTTATATTATTTATTTTTTAAAACTTTTTTTTATTATTCCTTTTCTTTTCTTTTCTCTTTTCTTTCTTTTTATACGGGCCGGCCTCATCCAGAGAGCCAACCGGCTCTGGCCGCGGCTGGGCACGCGCGTGCGCACACAGGCGCCGGCAGCCACAACCCGTAGCATGGACGGTCGACGAGCAGGCCGCGTGGGGCAGCAGCAGCAGTTGGAGGCGGCGGCGGCAGTAGGCGGGCGCGGCTGCAGCAGGGGTGTAGCGGGCAGTAGCGGCAGCAGGCGGCGGTGGGCGCGAGCAGCGCGCGGCCTGGCGGAGCGTGTGCGCGGGCACGTAGCCAGGGGCGCGGCCTGGGCGCGAGGCAGGGGAGCCCGGGGCGCGGACGCGGGGGTGGGCGCGGTCGCGGTCGCGGCGACCGCGGCCACTGGCCGGAACTTTGACAGCACGGGACGGCGCAACGGAGCGACGAACAGAGGGGAAGACGAGGCGAACGGGGGTGGCGCTCACAGAGGGAGGCGGAGGACGCGTCCGGCGGGGCGGAGGAGCTCCGGTGAGGTAGATCGGGCGAGGTAGCGGCGGCCGTGGGCGAGGAACACGACGTCGACCCCGTTGATGCAGTGCTGCTCCGGTCGAATGGATCCCCACAGACGACGCAGCAGACGACGGCGAAGGTGCTGGACATCCACGGGCGGCACGGGGTGGCTTCGGAGCACGACAGCGGCGGCGACGCGACGACGAAGGCCTCGGGCATGTGCGTGCGTGTGACGAGCTACGCGAGGAGGGAAAGGGGGGAAGCTAGGGTTTCGGTCAGGGGGGTGCAACGGTTGTTTGTAGGCGGCCAGGGGGGTTGATGCTCGGCACGTGGACAGGGCGCCCTGGATACCCTGCCACGATGCCCCCTGCTCCTGTAGCGTAGGTTGAAGAAAGTTGGGGTGGGCTGGGCCTCCCCGGTCCAACCGACTTCACTTTTCCTTTTCTTTCAATCATTTCTGCTCTGTTTGCATTTAATTGGAGCACCAAATGACTTTTGTAAAATGTGTAATTGACCAAACCAAATACTAGGCAATATCTAGTACTGCCACAAAAAGTTTGGAGGCAACACAATTTCATTTGAATTTTGTTTAATTGAAAATGGATTAAATGCTACTGTTTTGGTATTGTTTTAAACAGGTTAGGGGCAATTTAATATTTCAAATATTATTGGTTTCTCCAAGACAATTACTTAGTGATTATTTGCCAAATTATGAACTATTTTGTTTGCATGCTGGAAGAAATAAATATTTGACTTGCATTTCAAATTAAATTTTGAATTTGAATTCTAAGACAAGTGGCACTTGTGCTTTGCAAAAGATGCTGACTTGGCATTGATCATGATGGATCACTGTGGCACATTACAAGGGGGTGTTACAATTCTCCTCCTCTAAAAGAAATTCTCGTCCCGAGAATTAAGAGGTAGAAGGGAAAAGGTTGGGGTATTCTTCACGAAGACGATCCTAGTGTTCCCAAGTGGCTTCATCTTTTGAATGATTGGACCACTGAACTTTAAGGAACTTGATTGCCTTCTAACGGGTTCGGCGTTCAGCTTGATCAAGAATACGTATCGGATGCTCCTTATAAGACAGGTCATCCTGCAATTCAAGCACTTCATGATCCACTGCTCGGATCAGATCCTTGAAGCAGCATCGGAGTTGCGACACATGGAAAACATCGTGAACCCGAGAAAGGTTCAACGGTAGTTCCAACTGATATGCCACTTCTCCACGTCTGGTGAGAATACGGAATGGGCCAATGTAGCGAGGAGCTAACTTGCCCTTGATTCTGAAGCGGTGAGTGCCCTTCATCGGGGTGACACGAAGATAAGCATGTTCGCCAGGTTGATAGACCATTACCTTGTGTTTACAATCATAATTGCTCTTCTGACGAGACTGAGCAGTCTTCAGATGTTCTCGAACGATACGGACTTGTTCTTCAGCATGTTGGATAATATCCGGACCGAAGAGTGGCCGTTCCCCAGTTTCTGACCAATTCAGAGGAGTTCGGCACTTATGTCCATAAAGAACTTCAAATGGTGCCATCTTCAGACTAGCTTGATAGCTATTGTTGTAAGAGAATTCAGCATACGGGAGAGATTCCTCCCATTTCTTGCCAAAGGAGATGACACATGCATGAAGCATATCTTCAAGCACTTGGTTGACTCGTTCAACTTGACCCTGGGACTGGGGGTGAAAAGCGGTGCTAAAGGACAGATGAGTTCCCATAGCTTCTTGGAAACTTTCCCAGAACCTTGAGGTAAAGAGGCTGCCACGGTCTGAACTGATCTCCAACGGAACACCGTGGAGTGACACAATTCTGGAAACATACAAGTCGGCTAGCTGACTAGCAGTGATTGTTTCCTTGACTGCCAGAAAATGAGCAACCTTGGAGAATTGGTCAATGACGACAAGAATAGCATCATGACCCTTCTGTGATCTAGGAAATCCAATAATGAAATCCATTTCAACTATGTCCCATTTCCATTCGGGAATAGCAAGTGGTTGCAGAGTTCCAGCAGGTCTTTGATGTTCTGCTCTGATGCGACGGCAAACGTCACACTCAGCAACATAACGAGCAATGTCTCGCTTCATATCAGGCCACCAGTACCGCTGACGAATGTCTTGGTACATCTTGGTACTACCCGGATGAATAGACAAAGGTGTGTCATGTGCTTCTTTCATGACATCCGAGCGCGAGTCCAGATTTTGCTTTCTGGGGACCACTAGGCGGCCTCTGAAGAACAAGGTACCATCATCATCAACAGTGAAGAACGATGAATTTCCTTTGGAGAGATAGCTCTTGATCTTCCCGACTTCGGAATCATACTTCTGCCTTGTCTTGATGTTGTGCTCGAGATCTGGTTCAACAACCAAGGTATTTAGATATCCTTGAGAAACTATCTCGATGTTCAGCTTTCGAAGCTCTTCATACAGGAGTGGCTGCTGCAGCTGAACCTCAAGTACACAACAGTGGGATTTACGGCTCAAGGCATCAGCCATTACATTAGCCTTGCCAGGGGTATAAGAAATACCCAAGTCATAGTCTGTAATGGCCTCCATCCATCTTTGCTGACGGAGGTTCAGAGATGGCTGAGTGAACAAGTACTTCAAACTTTGATGATCCGTGTAGATCTCGCAACGATTACCAAGTAGGTAATGTCGCCATAACTTCAATG
Organism: Elymus sibiricus; assembly: GCA_039707655.1. Taxonomy (NCBI): domain Eukaryota; kingdom Viridiplantae; phylum Streptophyta; class Magnoliopsida; order Poales; family Poaceae; genus Elymus; species Elymus sibiricus. The sequence continues at coordinate 130,067,056 of CM077676.1, read as the reverse complement.
CATAAATAACTGCTGCAAGTTCGAGATCATGCGTTGGATAGTTCTCTTCATGAGGACGCAACTGTCGAGAGCCATAAGCAATCACCTTGCGCTCTTGCATTAGGACACAGCCTAATCCTTGACGGGATGCGTCACAATAAATCACGAAGTCCTTGCGAGAATCTGGAGGAGCAAGTACTGGGGCGGATGTCAGCTTGTCTTTGAGTGTCTGAAAACTTTCCCGACATTTTTCTGTCCACTCAAACTTAACGCCTTTGTGAAGCAGATCAGTCAGAGGCTTGGCAATCTTAGAGAAGTTCTCGACAAAACGGCGGCAATAGCTGGCGAGTCCGAGAAAACTTCTGACTTGCTTGACATTCTTCGGGGGAGTCCATTCAAGAATAGCCTAAACTAGTTCTGGGTTAACAGCAATGCCATCTTTGGAAATCACGTGGCCGAGATATGTCACTTCAGATAACCAGAACTCGCACTTGGAATACTTGGCATACAGTTGATGTTCACGCAGCTTCTCCAGTACAAGACGAAGATGTTCGGCATGTTCTTCTTCATTCTTCGAATATACAAGGATATCATCCAAATAAACCACGACGAATTTGTCAAGGTAATCAATGAAGATATAGTTCATTAACCGAGAGAAGGTTGCTGGAGCATTGGTTAAGCCGAAGGACATGACAGTGTACTCGTAAGAACCATAGTGAGTAACGAAGGCTGTCTTCGGAATGTCCTCTTCACGAACTCGGATCTGGTGGTATCCCAATCTCAAATCAAGTTTAGAGAATACTGAGGAACCAGCAAGTTGGTCATACAGATCATTGATTCTGGGAAGCGGATACTTGTTCTGAATTGTTGCCTGGTTGATAGGTCGATAATCTTGAACCAACCGATTCATACCATCCTTCTTCTTGGCAAAGAGAGAAGGTGCCCCCCAAGCAGAAGAACTGGGGCGAATGAAACCCTTACGAAGTGACTTGTCAATTTCTTCCTTAAGTTCAAGGAGTTTGTGCGGCGACATCTTGTATGGGCGCTTGGCAATAGGCGTAGTGCCAGGTTTCAGGTCGATAACGAATTCGACAGCCCTAGCAGGTGGTACACCTGGGAGTTCTTCTGGAAAGACATCTTGAAAATCTCGAACGACTGGAACGTCATCTATTCCCTCAAGAGGTGAAGCATTCAATGCATTCAGAGCATATATCTGGCTTTCGGCATTCTGGACTATCTGGGCTGAGTAGCTGACTGTCTGGCTAGAAGGATGTCTAAGTTGGACTTTCTTAGTAGAACAGTCGATCAAAGCATTATGGGTTGTCAACCAGTCCATACCGAGAATGATGTCTATGTTGGAAGGTCCGAGAGCAATGAGGGAAACGGGGAACATCAACCCTTCAATTCTGATCTGATTGTTGTGACTTACCATCTTGGTTTGCCACCTGGAACGAGGAGTGCTAATCTCTAATGGGGTGGGCAACAACTCTAGAGGTAGTTCGTGCAGCTGAGCAAATTGTTGAGACACAAAGAAATGTGGTGCCCCGGAATCAAAGAGAACAGAAGCTGCAACTAAATTAACTGGGAGAGTACCCATCACGATTTTAGGGGCCTCACGAGCTTCTTCCATTTTGACATGAGTGACCTGGCCATGACCCATAGCAGACGGCCTGGCCTTACGATTTCTGGAATGATGGGTTTGATGGCCCTTCCTACGACCATCAGGAGGACGTGGTGCATTCTGAGGCTGATCCTGGCAGCAGTTGATAGCAGGGTGTCCTGGCTGTTCACAGTTGAAGCAATTTCCATCATTGGGGCGAGGAGCCATAGTATTGGGCTGTCCACTTGGGATATTCAGTTGTCTTGGTGGTGGAGGCAGACGAGGTGCAACATAAGAAGGCATCGGTGCAGGGGCAGGTTGGTGATGGACATTATGAGGAATCCACACTCGTCGTTTCTGAGTAGGCTGACCCGAGGATGAGCCAATATCTCGAGTACGCTTGAGCGATTCCTGGTACTCAGTCAGACCAGTTTCAGCTCGGAAAGCTTGGCTGACAAGTGTCGCAAAGTCCATGCAATCATGGACAACAAGTGCGAGCTTTATATCAGGACGCAGTCCTTCACGGAATTTCTTTTGCTTGCGTGCGTCAGTGCAGACGTCATCTTCAGCATAGCGGGATAATTCGAGAAATTTCCTCTGATATTCATCCACAGTCATCTTGCCCTGCGTGAGTTTGTGGAACTCCTTCTTCTTCTGGTCCATCAGACCTTGAGGAATGTGTCGTGCACGAAAAGCCGACTGAAATTCCTGCCAAGTGGTTACAGTTCCAGTAGGCAGCATACCCCTGTGACTTTCCCACCATTGAGCAGCTGGACCTTTCAGGTGAAAAGCCGCAAAGGTGATGTAACTGTCAGGGGCAACATTAGCTGACTCCATCTCAAACAGGATGTCACGAAGCCAATCATCAGCATCCATAGGATTGGTGGAGTTGCGAAAAATAGACGGGTTGAGGTGCACGAAATCTTGCAGTGAGATAAGGCTCGGCTCTTGACGAGCATTGTTGCGTTCTAATCGATTTACCAGACTCTCATTGAGCTAACGGTTCAATTCAAACTGCTGCATCATTGCGGCAATATAGGGTGGAGGCGGAGGATCGTCAGCCATCCTGCTAAGAATAACAGGGGCAGTTTAGCGAGAACAACTACAAATGAATGGGGTCATTCATGATGTAACATGAGTAATGAACAAGAAGTGCATCAGATACATATTAGCAGTCATTAGAGACATACAGATCCATGCACAGAGTTGGCTACAAACGGCAGCAGGTGTTCGGAACACACGCAGCTAGACAACTAGGCGGTACGCATGCACGCAGTGGAGAGATACAACAACGAGACATAGCAAAGGCTACATCACGTCGGAGAAAACTACTGGAACGAGGAATCTACAAGTGACAACGCAGGGTGCCCTCGATAAAAGGATCCTGCGGTCCATGAACACTGTGAAGCAGAACCTGGCCCACAATTCAAAGAAGGGTTAATTCAAATCTCCGGATGGATGTGATCACGAGAACCTAGAGTTAGAGTTAGTAAAATCTTTAACCCGAAAAGAAGAGAGGTCAGAGTCCCAGAGTAAGGAAGAGGAATAAAAGATCCTAATCCCATCCATTGGCGATGTGGGCCCGTAAGCCACACAACATAGTTAGTAAAATAGTTTTTCAAAGACTAGACTCAACTTCGGCCAAGGAGTTGGAAAGGGGCTTCCTACAGGCAGTCGGCTCTGATACCAACTTGTGACGCCCCCGACTCGACCGTGCACTAATCATACACGCAAATGCGTACGATCAAGCCCAGGGACTCACGGGAAGATATCACAACACAACTCTAGACACAAAATAAAATAATACAAGCTTTATATTACAAGCCAGGGGCCTCGTGGGCTCGAATAGAAAAGCTCGAGTTATACAAGAGTTAGAGGAAGCATCAATATCTGAGTACAGACATAAAGGTTAAACAAGTCTGCCTTAAGAAGGCTGAGCAAAACAATGACATCTAGATCGAAAAGGCGCAGACCTCCTGCATGGGAGCCTCCTAAACTACTCCTGGTCGTCGGTCTCCACGTAGTAGTAAGCTTCGTCGGGGTAGTAGTACCAGTCATCGGCGGGATCAGTTGTGTCCGGGGCTCCGTCATCTGATCGCAGCAATCGGGTATGGGGAAAAGAGGTAGCAAAGCAACCGTAAGTACTCATCCAAAGTACTCACAAGACTTACATCAGATCTATGCTAAGTATGCATTGGTTATCAAAGGAAAGGGGCTGTAAATGTGGACTATACTGCAGAAATGCCAGAATAGAGGGGAAGGCCTAGCCTATCGAAGACTAGCATCTTGCAGCTTCTTGCAGCATTAGAAGAGTGTAGATTAGCATATAACAAAGTAATAAGTATGTAGTAGCAAAGCCCAGAGATCCTTCCTCGACTCCCTGCGAGAAAGCGATCCCGGAGCTAACATTTCAGTTTAGTATCACAAGTATCCAGTTCAAGTTGTAGTAGATCGGGATACAACACTGAGCGTCCTGTTACCGTGGACACGGGTATTCGAATAGATAACTTCCCTGTAGGGGTGCACTACTGTTACCCAACACGCTGGATTAACTCTGGCCGGACACACTTTTCCGGGTAATGCCCGGCCTCGGCTGATCGACACGACGTAGTCCTACCTAGGCTCCGCAGAGAGGTCCCCGCCGGTCTACATCCTAAGTGCTCAGGGGTCTTGGGCCCATCGCCCTTTGCACTCCGGGCCGTTGCGTGCAGGGTGAAGCCAGGCACCACACCTGTCCTGGATGGCGCCGGTCCGTCCCGGCCGCAATGCAGAACTGGATGTCTGACAGAGCTTTCAGCTGATACATACGGCGCCGAGGGCCCCATTAAACCATTATCCCGCGTGGTGGAAGTGCGTATAGGCCAGTGGCCAACTCAGATCAAATACCCCAATCCGTTAAGCGCATTGGGAGCTCACGGAAACGAGCAGAGATCCACGATCATGTGACCCCGTCGCCCCGTCTCGTGGACTTACGGCAAGGGCCAGGCCCAACCCTCTCCTGGGGCGGTCTACCTGCCCGGCCGTGCCACGTAATTATCTCGCGGGTACCCTCATGGCCAACCCGACTTCACATCTCTTGCGGGTACCCCTCGGGGTCGACCCGACTTTAATCATCGCTTGAAATAATAGTCAAGGTATCCGTGTGTTCATCGCATCAAGGAGGAACCCGGGGAATCACCCTCTTAGGATTCCTACCCGATGCAATTGTCAAGCTGAACTCGGAGGAATCACCCTCGATGGTTCACACTTGAGGGGTTGTTCGACAAGGGCATCATCGGAGGTTGTGAAAGAGGAATCACCCTCGGTAACCCACAACCGACTAGCTGGGCTACAGAGATATCATCAGAAGTGATGTAAGAGGTATCACCCTCGGCACTCGATATTAGCTCTGCAGAGTCGTACAACTTAGGGGGTGTGCGGTGATGTGCTGGTCTCAGCCCATCGATCACATAGATCGGGGCACCGGTAACAAAGCGGGGCAACAGGGACAAAGGTGAGGGGCCACTGATGGATCACTAACCAACCTATACTAAGCATTTAGGATAGCGTATATGGTATCAACAGCATTTACAAAAACAGGCTATGCATCAGAATAGGAGCAATCAAATACAGTAGCAAAATCTAATGCAAGCATGGGGGAGAAGGAATGGGTGATATAGGAATGATCAAGGGGGTTTGCTTGCCTGGAAGCTCTGCGGTAAAAGATGGGTCGTCGGTGGAGTTGCAGTCCTCGGGGGCAACGTCGGTCTCGGGGACTACCGGAGAGAAGAGAGGGAAGAAACAGTAAACATAAAGCACACAGACGCAACACAGATGCACGACATACCGGTAGGTTATGCTAGGGGTGATATATTGCAACTCTAAATATTCTAGATGTTTTTAGAAATTTATTTGGGATTATTTATCTGTGGTCATGCACTATTCATCTATCAGAAATGGGCCTAAAGTTACAGGTTCAGCTACTTAGGGGAATCTAACATGCATGCAGATGACATATTCTGATTCGTTAGATTTTTCTCATCATTTTTCATATATAAATTATTTTCATCCGAGCTACGGTTTAATTTCTATGATTTTTCAAAGTTTTAAATGTTTTTCTGGAATTTCTGGAATTTAAATAAAATTCGAAATTAAAATAGGAAAATGCTATGGGTACACAGAAGTGTACCCAGAAATGTGCAACACAGGCTGGCAGTGGGGTCCAGGGGGCCCAGTTGACCCAGTCAAAGGTTGACTGGTCAACCGCCACTGTTCATGGGGCCCACCTGTCAATGTCTCATCTCTATTTATATTATTTATTTTTTTAAACTTTTTTTTATTATTCCTTTTCTTTTCTTTTCTCTTTTTTTTTCTTTTTATACGGGCCGACATCATCCAGAGAGCCCGGCTGGGCACGCGCGTGCGCACACAGCCGCCGGCGGCCACAGCCAGCTGCATGGACGGCCGGCGAGCGGGCCGCGCGGGGTAGCAGCAGTGGGAGGCGGAGGCGGCAGTAGGCGGGCGCGGCTGCAGCAGGGGCGTAGCGGGCAACAGCGGCAGCGGAGCAGCAGAGCGGGCGCGAGGCGCGCGGGCGCGGGCGGCAGCAGGCGGCGGCGGGCGCGAGCAGCGCGCGGCCTGGCGGATCGTGTGCGCGGGCATGTGGCCAGGGGCGCGGCCTGGGCACGAGGCAGGGGAGCCCGGGGCGCGGACGCGGGGTTGGGTGCGGTCGCGGCGACCGCGGCCACTGGCCGGAACTTTGACGGCACGGGGCGGCGCAACGGAGCGACGAACAGAGGTGGAGACGAGGTGAACAGGGGTAGCGCTCACAGAGGAAGGCGGAGGACGCGTCCGGCAGGGTGGAGGAGCTCTGGTGAGGTAGATCGGGCGTGGCAGCGGCGGCCGTGGGCGAGGAAGACGACGGCGATCCCGTTGATGCAGTGCTGCTCCGGTCGAATGGATCCCCGCAGACGACGCAGCAGACGAAGGTGAAGGTGCTGGACATCCACGGGCGGCACGGGGTGGCTTCGGAGCACGACAGCGGCGGCGGCGCGGTGACGAAAGCCTCGGGCATGTGTGGGCGTGTGACAAGCTGCGCGAGGGGGAAAGGGGGAAGCTACGGTTTCGACCAGGGGGGTGCGACGGTTGTTTGTAGGCGGCCAGGGGGGTGGATGCTCGGCACGTGGACAGGGCGCCCTGGATGCCCTGCCACGATGCCCCCTGCTCCTGTAGCGTAGGTTGAAGAAAGCTGGGGTGGGCTGGGCCTCCCCTGTCCAACAGGCTTCACTTTTCCTTTTCTTTCAATCATTTCTACTCTGTTTGCAATTAATTGGAGCACCAAATGACTTTTGTAAAATGTGTAATTGACCAAAACAAATACTAGGCAATATCTAGTACTGCCACAAAAAGTTGAGAGGCATGACAATTTCATTTGAATTTTGTTAATTTGAAAATGGATTAAATGCTACTGTTTTGGTACTGTTTTAAACAGGTTAGGGGCAATTTAATATTTCAAATATTATTGGTTTCTCCAAGACAATTACTTAGTGATAATTTGCCAAATTATGAACTATTTTGTTTGCATGCTGGAAGAAATAAATATTTGACTTGCATTTCAAATTAAATTTTGAATTTGAATTCTAAGACAAGTGGCACTTGTGCTTTGCAAAAGATGCTGACTTGGCATTGATCATGATGGATCACTGTGGCACATTACAAGGGGGTGTTACAGATTGACATGGTTTGATGTCCGAGATTAATTGGATCTGCCGCTTTTGGTCATTTAATAATGGTATAGATATAGAACTATTGAACTATACAAATAATTTGTTAAATGCAATTGAAATGTTTTCTGAAATTGCATGAAACATTATGTGGGATTGGGCGGGCAACACATCTCATACAATTGATGCCAATGTTGGGATAGTATTAAAGGGGACTTGATGCAAATGTTCCATGATATTTTTAGTGACCAACTTCAATTATTTATACTTAACTTTGGTACAGTTACGTTGTTGCCAAAGAAGGAGGAGGCGGTTCGCATTGAGCAATTCAGACCAATATGTTTGCTCAATGTTAGTTTTAAGATTTTTACCAAGGTGGGTACTAATCGCCTCACTCAGATTGCGCATTCTGTGGTCCAGCTGAAAGCATATTTGCTCCCTTGGTGGTTTAGGTAATTCATAACAACATATATCTCATTGAATTAATATCCATTCAAGTTAAAGATTTCAGGATGTTCAATGATTGGCATGGCAAGGACTAGAGATGTGAACCCCTCAAAATGCTAAGGATATGGATTGGCAAAAGCTCAAGACTCTACATTTTTGGTTTAGTGATCCAAGATCACATTGAGTCCATAGGAAAGCCAATACTATTAAAAGGGGATGAGGTGTTGCTTAATGGTCTTTTTGCTCAAGTGCTTAGTGACAGTACTCCTAAACCCTCAACCATTTTCTCCATCCAAATATGTCCAAAACCTACATTCCAACTCGGCCCCACCGAAACTTTCTATCCGGAGCCACCGAGTTCATCTGGACTTAGCCACTGCCAAAACCCTAACAAATCGGATCCACCGATATGGATCTCGGTCTCACCGAGATGGCCTTGCCAACTCTCTGTAATCATTTGCACTCACTTCGGTCCCACCGAGTTTTGCAAATCGGTCTCACCGAGATGGCTTGCCAAGTCTCTGTTGCCTTATTGCTTCACTTCGGTCCTACCAAGTTGATGCAATCGATGCCACCGAGATGAGGTTTGCCCTAACCATTGCACATCGGTCCATCCGAGTTGTTCCAGTCAGTCCCACCGAGATTCCTAACGTTCATATCTTTTGCACAGTTCGGTGCTACCGAGATTTCTGATCGGTGCCATCGAGTTGGGTCAAAAGTGTGTAACGGTTGGATTTTGTGTGGAGGCTATATATACCCCTCCACCACTTCCTTCTCAGTAAGGAGAGCCATCAGAACGTGCCTACACTTCTACCATACATTTTCTGAGAGAGCACCACCTACTCATGTGTTGAGATCAAGAGATTCCATTCCTACCATTTGAACCTTGATTTCTAGCCTTTCCCAAGTTGCTTTCCACTCAAATCCTTCTTCCACCATAGCCAAATCTGTGAGGAGTTGTTTGAGTGTTGGGAAGACTGTCATTTGAAGCACAAGAGCAAGGAGTTCATCAACAACACACCGTCTATTACCTTTTGGAGAGTGGTGTCTCCTAGATTGGTTAGGTGTCACTTGGGAGCCTCCGACATGATGTGGAGTTGAACCAAGGAGTTTGTAAGGGCAAGGAGATCGCCTACTTCGTGAAGATCTACCCGAGTGAGGCTAGTCCTTCGTGGACGTAAGCCATGGTGGGATAGACAAGGTTGCTTCTTCGTGGACCCTTCGTGGATGGAGCCCTCCGTGGACTCGCGCAGCCGTTACCCTTCGTGGGTTGAAGTCTCCATCAACGTGGACGTACGATAGCACCACCTATCGGAACCACGCCAAAAATCACCGTGTCTCCATTGCGTTTGCCTTCTCCAAACTCTTCTCCTTTACTTACATATGCAATTGTTTACTTTCTGCTGCCACACTCTTAGAATTGCATGTGTAGGGTGATGCTTGACTTGTATACTTGCTAAAATCTGCCTACAACTAAAATTGGGAAAAGGTTAGGTTTTTAATTGGTCAAGTAGTCTAGTCACCCCCCCCCCCCCTCTAGACATACTTTCAATCCTACAAGTGGTATCAGAGCTTTGGTCTCCGTAAGCCTTGATTTTCATTGCTTTGGTGATCATAGCCTTGGTTTCACAACCAAGGAGAGTATGGCGTCTAGTGTGGGTAACTATCATCATAGAGGTCCATATTTTGATGGTACAAACTTTGCTAGTTGGAAACATAAGATGAAAATGCATATTCTTGGTCATAACCCCGCCATTTGGGCTGTTGTTCGTGTTGGCTTGCAAGGTGATTTCTTTGAGGATGGCAAGGAACCGGATCGTGAAGCAACCCTGGAAGAATTGAAGATGTTGCAATACAATGCTCAAGCTTGTGACATTCTCTTCAACGGTTTGTGTCCCGAGGAATTCAACAAAATCAGCCGCCTCGAGAATGCAAAGGAAATTTGGGATACTTTGGTTGATATGCATGAGGGTACCGAGACCGTCAAGGAATCTAAGTTGGATGTGCTTCAAAGTCAACTTGACAAGTTCAAGATGAAGGATGGTGAAGGAGTTGCTGAAATGTACTCTAGGCTTGCTCTCATCACAAATGAGATTGCCGGCTTAGGAAGTGAAGAGATGACCGACAAATTCATCATCAAGAAGATACTTAGAGCTTTGGATGGAAAATATGATACCGTTTGCACATTGATCCAAATGATGCCAAATTACAAAGATCTCAAGCCCACGGAAGTCATTGGAAGGATTGTTGCTCATGAAATGTCACTCAAGGACAAAGAGGAGCTACACAACAAATCAAGTGGTGCTTACAAAGCCTCAACCGATGCTCCAACAACTTCAAGTGACAAGCTAGTATCCAATGAAGAGATAAGCCTAATGGTGAAAAGATTCAACAAGTTCTACAAGAACAAAGGGAAAGAAAGAAGCTCTAGCTCAAGACACTATGAGAGAAGATCATCAAGTCGTGACCGTAATTGCTACAATTGTGGAAAACCCGGACACTATTCCAATGAGTGTACGGCTCCCTACAAGAAAAGAGACGAATCACCAAGAGGAAGACATAGAAGAGATGAATCACCTCATAAGGAGAGAAGGAGTAGAGATGATCGTTATGAACGAAGACACTCTCGAAGAAGTAAGGATTCGGAGAGGAAGGACAAGTCACCAAAGAGCTACACAAGAAGAAGACATCAAGCTCATGTTGGTGAATGGGTTTCCGGCTCCGACTCCGACAACCACTCCGAGAGAAGTTATCACTCCAAGTCCGACTATAGTCAAGATGAAGGTGTTGCTGGACTTGCTCTTGTGTCATCCAACTCCCATGGCCTATTTGACTCACCAAATGAAGGAATTGGAAGATGCTTCATGGCAAAAGGCCCCAAGGTATCACACCCCAAGTATCTTGATTTCAATAGTGATGAGGATGATTTGCTTGGTGATGATGAGTTACTTGTTGATAAGGCTAGTGATGTGAGCTATAATGAAAATGCTAGTAATCATGATAGTCAAGAGGAAACGAGTGACAATGCTATGAAGGAGATTGAGCGTCTAACTAAAGAACTAAATGCTCTTAAGTTAGCTCATGAAACAACTCAAGAGGATCATAGAGAACTTCTAAGAACTCATGAGAAGCTACGCTTCGAGAAGCTAAATTTAGAGCAAGAGCATGAGTTTCTTAAAGCTATCAATGACGATCTTCGAAAGAAGAGTTCTTCATATCTTGCCAAACGTTTACTCTTGTCTACCTTTATGCCACAAGTTAAACCTAAGCAAACTAGTAACAAGGGTAAAAATGGTTCTACCTCTAGTAGTAACAATAACAATGCTAAATCCAATGTTGTTGCTTCTAGATTCCACTAATGATTCTCTTAGCCAAGTTACACTTGAGCAAGAAAATATTCTATTGAAAGGAATTATAGAAAAATGTGTCTACAAGAGCCTTGCCGGGAGTAAGCAATTCGAGGAAATTGTACGCAAGCAAGGAAGGCACCGGAAGAACCAAGGTGTTGGTTTTGAACAAAAGTTCAATGCCAATGGAGTTGAGTGGGAAGAAGATCAATACCCCAAGTCAAAGTTTGTTCCTCAACAAGAGAAGTATGATCCTACTTCCTTCAAGGGAACACAAGCTCAAGAAGATCTTCCACCACAAGACCACAAGCTAAAAGGCAAGGACAAGCTTCAAGAAGAGATTGATTCATTTGAAGAAGCTCCTCAAGCCTCGGTCAAGTGGGTTCCCAAGACTTCATCAAGTTCTACTTCATCAAGTGCTACTACAACTCCAAGGATTCCCATCAAGTTGATGTGGGTCCAAAAGAAGAAGAACTAGAGAGTTCTTGAGGGTGACTCCGCCAACAAACTTCACTCATATTCATTTATGGCAAGAACTTGTGCAATCAACTTCCACATCTTGCACTAGTTCATGGAGTCACAAACCCTCTTGTTGGTAAGGCAAGGGACAAGGTATTCAATGCATTCATGGACATCATCATATGTGTATTTCACTGTATGTCTATGGACATCCTTGTATGTTCCTTGTGTGGGACTAACCCATGTAGGTATTGAAAGCACAAAACTCCAAAGGATTGCTCCCAACTCTTGATGGTCTACATCAACATTGAGCATCCACATCTTCAACATCTACATGAAGTCATCATCGACAAAACCCAAGGTTAGTTCATCCCTCTTTGTGGGGATATCACATCTAGGGGGAGCTTTGCTCTAAACAATTGAGCTAAAGCAACTCTAATGGTGTGAACACATCAATGCTTTATGTAAAAGTGGCAACCCCGCTTGTGCTTAAACGATGATTATGACCTATGATCAAATATTCTCATTTGACTCCTAAGTCAATATACTCATATATAGATGACCTAGTCATCGCCATTGCTTGATAGATGCTAGAATTGGTTGTGCATGCTTGACACATATTTCATTTGCTATCTTATTGTGTGAGCATGTTGGTTTGCATATTTTCTTCATTCGAGGACATCCATTTGTTGTTTTGATTGTCTTGGTTTTTCTGGCCAAGTGGATGAACAAGAATGCCTAAGTACCTTCTCTAGCTATCTATGCTTTCTTGTCTAAAATTCTATTCTTGCTACATCACAAAAATTGAACAAGTCATTTTCGGACCCTCCGGGTGAGGAGCACTCGGAGCCGCCGATCTGAAAGGGCTGAACCTCCAAAACCTTCTACATGATTTCGGCCGAACCAATTCACTCACACTCGGTCCAACCGAAATCATTTAGATTGATCTAGGTTTCCATCTCGGTGTCACCAAGTTGAACCATTTCGGAGCCACCGATGTGCTAAACTGCTTGCAGTTACACATATCGGTGCCACCGAGTTGTCCAACTCGGAGCCACCGATAGCTCGTGGGTATATATATATCTGGCGAGACCGTACGGTTGAAATTTCTCGACCCCCTATGACCTCGCGCCCCACAGCTGTCGTCGCCCTCGTCTCCGGACTTCGTCGTTGTCTCCAGCGCGCCTTCGCCACCGGAATCCGCCGCTGTCAACGGCAATCTGGCCCGCCGTTGCCACCGTAGAGGATCTCCACCGAGTTAGGGTGAGATTCGACCCCTTTCGTGCTCTAAATTTTGATTCAATGCACGATTGGATTGCCATGATTCTTGCCACGGATTGAGACTATCCTTTACACTGCAAACTCCATAGATTAGATTCGAGTAAAAAAATAGGTTTAGGTTTCCGCCGAACGCATCTCGGACCGACCAATTAGAAATTTTTGGAGTCACCGATTTGGCCCCAGGCCATTGCACTATTACGTCTCGGTGCCACCGAGTTGTATGAATCGGTGAGACCGAAAGTAAAATCTCTGTGAAACCCTAGCATCTCGGAGTCACCGAAACCCATCTCGGTCTGACCGAAATGGTGTGTAAAGTTTCTGTTGAGTGCTTCGGTATCACCGAGATGATCAACTCGGTCCATCCGAAATGCCTTCTATGAAAACTTGAAACTAAGATTTGAACTCATTTTTTTGGAAAAATGTCTGCTTTTTGTGATTACTCATCTACTCTGCCCATACCCATCTATTCACAGGGTCAGCTTTGCAAGATGTCTGATGCCAGCGATAGCCAGAACATGTCAGAGCAGCACACTGATCTCAGCTCAGGCTCTAGTCCTGCAGAAAGTTTTTATGAGGGAGAGAGAAGCTCTCCAGATCTCCCAAAGGTTGCAACAAGGACAAGGAAGAAGAGAACCTCAGATGATGAGGATGAGGATTTTGTTGCTAGTGAAGCAGCAACAAAGAAGAAGAGAGTTGTGCTTGCAAAGGAATATAGCACCAAGCCAACTGCTGCCAAAGAGAAATCCATAGTGAAGAAAGTTACCAAGAAAACTATTACATTCACTCTTGAAGAGCCAAGTGACACAGAAACAGCTGCAGGAGGAAAGAAGAAGAGAGCAAGGAAAACTACTGCTCATGTGCTTGGAAAACCCTCCATGAGGAGTGTTCAGAAGAGGAGGAGGAGCCAGCAGCTGATGCACCCCCTGCAAAAGCTCAGAAGCTCATGTCAGATGCCATAAGGACTGCTGCTCCCACCAAGTCCAAACCAAAAGCTCCAGCACCCAAGAGGTCGACCAGAAACATTCCTGCTACAGAGAAGAACAAGGCCCCAGTGCCTGAAGCCAATGTTGACGAGGAGCCACTAGTGCTCAGAAAATTGAAGCCAAAGATTCCAGATCATGACAATGCACACCCAGTTGCTGAGAACATGATGCTAAGGAAGGACAAAGGACTGCGTCAGTGGAGATTGTCAGATCCTTATGCTGCCAGAAGAAGAACTGCTTGTGATTACCGCTTCTAGACAAGAGAACAACAAGACTTCTATGAGACTGTTTTGCTTGATAAGAAGCCAATCGTCAGTGACATGAGATGGGTAGATTGGAAGTACATCGATGCCAATGAGGACTATTTCCCCCATGTTCATGAGAGTTTCCGGATAGCTGGTGTTGATGAGTTTGTTGGACAGAAGCTTACAAAGTGGAATGATGAGATGATCATGCAATTCTACTCCACAGCTCATTTCTATCCAGATGGCAGGATTGTGTGGATGACCGAGGGTTCCAGATACCAGTCAACCATCTCTGAGTGGGCTACTCTTCTTGGTGCTCCAGAAGAAGAAGATGATGACGTTGATATCTATGCCAAGCTCAAGATGGACAACAACTCCATGGCCAATATGTATACAGCTATTCCGGAGAAGGACATCGAGACACACAAGCTAGGGTCAGTGAAGCACCTGCTATCTGGTTTGGCCACCACTAACACTATCTTGAGGTACACTCTGTTGCCCAAGTCAGGAGATGATAAGATGATACGTGGCCACTCCATCAACTTGCTGCACCTCTTTGATACACCTCAGAAGTAAGGTGATGAGCTTGATTGTTGAAACTATCAAGAGGACTGCTGCTGATCAGAAGAGATCTTACGGATATGCTCCACACATCCAGATGCTCATCAATTCCAAGGTTGGAACGAGCACTTATCTTCTTGATCGTGAGCATCTCCCACTGCGTCCAGAGTTTGAGGACAATTTTATTGTGATGGATCCTTCGCATCCTACATCTGCTCAAGCACAACAGAAGATTAGAGAAGCCGCAGAAGCAAAAGCAGCCAAGGAGGCATCTGCTCCCATTGCCAACCTCAAGTCGAAGAGTGACCAAATGACTTATCTGCTAGAAGCCACCCTGAGGATTGAGCGAAGTATGGCCAACCTCACCCAGAACCAGGATAGCTTAGAGCGGATAGTCGAGACGAAGATTCATGATCTAGATGTCAAGATCACAAAGGTTCAGACCATTGTGGAGAAGCTGAAGGACGATGTTGATGCAGCCAGGGCCGCCGCTTCAGATGACAGTGGAGATGACAGACCCACTACACAGAGATTCCAGACAGTGCCCAGGGCAGCCAGGTCTGCTGCAGTGCCGATTGCAGATCCGAGGATCACAGTCTCTGCACCTGCTGCTGTTGCTACAGTGCCACCTCCGGTCTCCACTCCACCAGCCCAGCAGACGTTCGCTGAAGCCTTCGCGGATGCACTTCTCTCCACGTCGTCTACGCACACCGGAGCTGCCAGCCGAAGATCGCCTTCAGGAGCTTCCGAGGATCGTGCCTAGAGTGCCGCATTAGTCCTATACCTATTCGAGCTTTTTGGTACTTATTGCCAAAGGGGGAGAATTTGTATAGATCATAGGCTTCGAGAGAGAGTGTTTTGCTCGTTGTTTTTTTTTCTCGAGTTCTTTTGCTACTGTTTGGTTTATGCTACTTTCGTTTGATGTGTGCTTGATACCATGTGTGTGAGATACTTTGATCATTATGTTTGTGAGCTACTACTTTATGTGATGGATCATACTATGCTTCATGCTATGCTTAATGCTTATCATTATTCTTGTATGATCATTCACTTCTGTTGGTGATGCGTGCCTACTATTTCATTCATATCATTTTGCGCGCTCCACCAAGTTGTATGTGACATGGAAGAGTGACCCATGATCCTAATTGATTGTGCATTTGCATTCAAATGCAAATTTTTAATAATGCACAAATTTAGGGGGAGCTCTTGCTTATCACATACTTCTCAAAGCGACAATGTATTCCATTCATTTAATCATTTGTCGAAGCTTTGATCTATATGTTGTCATCAATTACCAAAAAGGGGGAGATTGAAAGCACATTTGCTCCCTTGGGGGTTTTGGTAATTCATAACAACATATATCTCATTGAACTAATATCCATTCAAGTTAAAGATTTCAGGATGTTCAATGATTGGCATGGCAAGGACTAGAGATGTGGACCCCTCAAAATGCTAAGGATATGGATTGGCAAAAGCTCAAGACTCTACATTTTTGGTTTAGTGATCCAAGATCACATTGAGTCCATAGGAAAGCCAATACTATTAAAAGGGGATGAGGTGTTGCTTAATGGTCTTTTTGCTCAAGTCCTTAGTGACAGTACTCCTAAACCCTCAACCATTGTCTCCATCCAAATATGTCCAAAACCTACATTCCAACTCGGCCCCACCGAAACTTTCTATCCGGAGCCACCGAGTTCATCTGGACTTAGCCATTGCCAAAACCCTAACAAATCAGGTCCACCGATATGGATCTCGGTCTCACCGAGATGGCCTTGCCAACTCTCTGTAATCATTTGCACTCACTTCGGTCCCACCGAGTTTTGCAAATCGGTCTCACCGAGATTGCTTGCCAAGTCTCTGTTGCCTTATTGCTTCACTTCGGTCCTACCGAGTTGATGCAATCGGTGCCACCGAGATGAGGTTTGCCCTAACCATTGCACATCGGTCCATCCGAGTTGTTCCAGTCGGTCCCACCGAGATTCCTAACGTTCATATCTTTTACACAGTTCGGTGCCACCGAGATTTCTGATCGGTGCCACCGAGTTGGGTCAAAAGTGTGTAACGGTTGGATTTTGTGTGGAGGCTATATATACCCCTCCACCACTTTCTTCTCAGTAAGGAGAGCCATCAGAACGTGCCTACACTTCTACCATACATTTTCTGTGAGAGAACCACCTACTCATGTGTTGAGATCAAGAGATTCCATTCCTACCATTTGAACCTTGATTTCTAGCCTTTCCCAAGTTGCTTTCCACTCAAATCCTTCTTCCACCATAGCCAAATCTGTGAGGAGTTGTTTGAGTGTTGGGAAGACTATCATTTGAAGCACAAGAGCAAGGAGTTCATCAACAACACACCGTCTATTACCTTTTGGAGAGTGGTGTCTCCTAGATTGGTTAGGTGTCACTCCTTCCCCTCCTAAATCTTACAATCCTAATGCCGCAGGCTTGGGAGCCTCCGACATGATGTGGAATTGAACCAAGGAGTTTGTAAGGGCAAGGAGATCGCCTACTTCGTGAAGATCTACCCGAGTGAGGCTAGTCCTTCGTGGACGTAAGCCATGGTGGGATAGACAAGGTTGCTTCTTCGTGGACCCTTCGTGGGTGGAGCCCTCCGTGGACTCGCGCAGCCGTTACCCTTCGTGGGTTGAAGTCTCCATCAACGTGGACGTATGATAGCACCACCTATCGGAACCACGCCAAAAATCACCGTGTCTCCATTGCGTTTGCCTTCTCCAAACTCTTCTCCTTTACTTACCTATGCAATTGTTTACTTTCTGCTGCCACACTCTTAGAATTGCATGTGTAGGGTGATGCTTTACTTGTATACTTGCTAAAATCTGCCTACAACTAAAATTGGGAAAAGGTTTGGTTTTTAATTGGTCAAGTAGTCTAATCACCCCCCTTCTAGACATACTTTCGATCCTACACCAGCCGACTCAGACTGCCTTCATGCATGGACGACACATTTTAGGGGGTGTTGTTGTACTACATGAAACCTTGCACGAAATTCACTCAAAGAAACTTGATGGAGTAGTCTTTAAGGTGGATTTTGAGAAGGCTTATGATAAAGTGAAGTGGCCATTTCTACAATTGCGTATGAAGAGTTTTGATGAGGCCTAGAGGAAGCATGTCCAGTCCTTTGTACAAGCGGGTAGTGTCGGAATCAAGGTTAATGATGATGTCGGCCATTATTTCCAGACACAAATGGGACTGAGACGGGGGGATCCGATGTCACCTATCTTGTTTAATGTTGTTGCAGATATGCTGGCAATCCACATTGGTAGAGCCAAGGAGGCCGACCAGGTAGGAGGGCTCATCCCACATCTTCTCGATGGGGGGGTGTCTATTCTGCAATATGCTGATGATACTATTATTTTCATGAAACATGACATGCCAAAAGCTAGAAATACGAAGTTGGTTTTATGTCTCTTCGACCAACTGTCTAGGCTGAAAATACATTTCTATAAAAGTGAACTATTCTGCTTTGGGCGCGCCAAGGAGGAACAGGAAGACTACGGGTAGTTGTTCGGCTGTGGACTGGGATCCCTACCTTTTAGTTATCTAGGGATCTCAATTCATCACCGAAAGTTGACAAACAAAGAGTGGAAGTGCATTGAAGATAGATTTGAGAAAAAAAACTAAGTTGTTGGAAAGGAAAACTTATCTCCTATGGGGGTAGGCTTAGTCTTATTAATTTTGTGCTTACAAGCATGCCAATGTTCCTGTTATCCTTCTTTGAGGTACCCGTAGGGGTACGGAAAAGGTTGGACTTTTATCGATCGAGATTTTTCTGGCAAAGTGATGAGAATAAGACTAAATACAGACTGGCCAAATGGGACATATTTGTAGACCAAAATACCAAGCGAGTTTGGGTATTGAGAATGTCGAAGTAAAGAACAAATGCCTACTTAGTAAATGGTTATATCGGCTTTCGGTAAAGTGACACAACATTACAGTCTTGGTCTACCAAAACCGCTAGATCAGAAGGAAGGGCTTTTTACCAAAAAAGGTCCCTCTCATTTTTTTAACATAGTACAAACGCTCATACAAACACACATACACTCATCCCTATGAACGCACACACACACACACACACATCCTTGGAGAAACTGAGCCGACACATCATCTTGAGACTGACGAAGTCGCTACAGACGCCTTCATAGTCGACGGGAACATCTCCTCCCACTGAACGCACATCGCGGGAAGGCATGAAATAAATCTAGAAAAATGCGACCACCAATGCCAAGTCTAGGACTTAAATCCTGGTAGTTGGTTCCCCCATAAGAAATCTAACCATCTGAGTTACACTCAGTTCGCAAAAAGGTCCCTCCCATTAACATCTGAAAAATTGACAATTTCACGTGCCATCCTGGTGCTATATCTTCGTATCTTCCCCACCCTAACGTTCTTTCTGGCAGTGGCACATCTAGGGGTGGGCTGGTGGGGGACATGAACCCCACAAACAATTTGCAATTTTTTACTAGTGCAATGTTTGACCATCATACTAATTTCGGTGTAGTGTAGTAATTGTTTTTCTCGCCATTGGAATGTTGTCCATTGTTGCATCACATCGTCAAATTCTAGATCCGCCACTGCTTTCTGTTACACACTAAAGCTATGTCAATGTACACATCCCATGAGGCAGACCGATTTCTTTTGTTGGAGTTCTTTTTTTGATGGAAAAAATTCAAACAAAAGTGACCAGTCTGAATGTGGTGTACGTTGACATAGTTTCCAGGCATAACTTAACCCAACGGCGCACACGCGAAAGTCATTTTGAGTGGTTCCGGCATGTACCGGCAACCAATCCATCGTCCGTGCATGCATTCAGATTCGTGCCGCTGTGAATATTTTATTCTCACTTTTCTGCTATACTAGAGATATACTTCATCAAATACAGCTAGTAGCCCCATTTTTGTCCTTGATATGGCAGGCATGGCAGCATGTGACAGCCCACTCTCGGCAAAAATGACAAAATTGACCTGAGGACGAAAAGAATTCACAAACTGAACTGTGTTTGAAAAAATTTCACCCAGCTGACCCTTTTGTGCAGCGCCCGACAGTCAGGCGTTGCACTCCACTGTGCAGCGCCTAGCTCTCAGGCGCTGCACGCCTGGCCAGCGTGGCACAGCTGGGCCCCGCACCGAGCAGTGCAGCGCCTTGGTGCTAGGCGCTACACATGTAATGTGCAGCGCCTATCTCTTAGGCGCTGCACTGTGACTTTGAAACGGCCGCGCGCTGGCCCTCCCCCCACCCCACCCCATTCCTTCCAGTTACAGAACAGAGCGCAGCGGCGGCTTCCTCCTCTCCCCCTCTCAATCCTCTCTCCCAAAATCTTCAGATCTAACGATTTGTTGCGTGCATTTCTTCACCAATCCATCCTAGAAGGTATTCTCCTCCGATCCCCTTCTTTATATCCAGAAAATGTTACGTATTTTTCAGATTTGTGGAACCCTTATTTGGTTGGATTAGAAATTTGCATGTAAATTTTGAAATAGATTTGTGGGATCTAGGATTTGTAGATGATTTGTAATCATTTGTAACCCTAGTTTAGTTGATTTGTATTGACAATATATGCTTCCATAGTGAAAACCTAGATTGTTGAGATGAACCCTATACATATTGAGATGTTTGTGTTGATGTTTTTTTAGATGGGTGAGATGAAATCCTAGATTTGTATTGACAAGGATGCTTTCGTTCCGGAACCCTACATGTTGAGATGTTTTTTTAGATGAGTGAGATGAAATCCTAGATTTGTATTGACAAGGATGCTTTCGTTCCGGAACCCTACATGTTGAGATGTTTTTGAGATGAGTGAGATGAAACCATTATGGAACCTTATATTGTTTTGGATGCATATGTGTTTTGTGATGATTATTGATATGCTTTGATTGTATGTCTTACGCAGCCGCCACCACCTCCTCCGCCGCCGCTTCTCCGACCATCTCCTTCCCGCATACCCCTCCCCATGGCCCACGCCTCCAGATCTACCGGGGTGCCATTGGGGGAGGGGAGGGGGTACCGAATCCCGCTACCTTTGGTTTACCAGGCGTTTCCAGATCTCCTGCAGCCGCTCGATTCGATCTCGGCGGAGGCCCAAGCGGAGACCAGGGTGCAGCGCTGGAGGGAGCGGGCGATGCGGATCAGAGACGATGCTCTCTCATGGACGCTGTGCGTGAGGGAGTGGAAGGAAGCGGAGAAGGAGGTGGAAGAGGGGTCAGATCTGAATTTCGTCGCCAGGAGACATGCTCGGGTGTGCAAGGATCGTGCAGATCGAGAATTGTTGAATCTCGCCTGGAGAATTTGGTTCGAGGGCAACATGGAGGAGAAGCGCAGGATGCCGCATCCATCCGAGCCGCCAGTAGCGTTCGTCCATTGGGCAAAGCAGGAAGTGAAGTCAACAGATCGGAGTCGTGCAGAGAGATGGGATTGCATCATAGGTATGATGCCTACCCGCACCCCGCCGCCCCCGGAGCCGGTGGATCCCTTGCCATACCGCTCACCACCGCCGGCAACGGATTGAGGGAGTGGACAGTATCTGCAGATGAGGGCATGGAGTTTGTGGAAGGAGGCAACCACCTATCTGCTAACATTTAGAACCTATGTTTAAAGCTGAACATGAACGGGTGAAGACCAAAAGCAGAACAAACCTTCAAAATGAGCGAATCGTAATAAAAAGATGTTGGGGGGCGAGAGTGTGACCTGTTAGCCCATAAGTCAGTGCATTGATATCGCTCATGGATCGTGTTATACTTGGGAAGATCCAAAGTCATTTACGCCCAATATTTCCTTTGATTCTTATAGCCTTCGTGTCAAGGAGCGATGCGAGCGGTCCAATTGCACCGTACGGTTCGGAGGCCGAGCCCCACCCCTGCAATAATGGTGCGGCTTAGGTCAACACGTCAAGACGCCGATGGAAAAGATGGGTTTTGGTATAGTGAGCCTAGCAGGCGGCGGGAGTCCAGTACGATTGCTTGCATTTCCATGATATCGTTATGATCAATTAATGGGACTTGGCCGGAAAGTGTTCTTGCCTCTATCATTAGCTCGGGTAGTCCCTGTTTCAGGTGAAAGCGGACGGCATTGTTCATACGATAGCCGGAAAAGCATCACATGAAACCTTTAGCACTTCCGTTCGATATTGGATGGAGTATGGCTGGAAGGTCAGCCTAGCTAGTCTTGTCAATCGCATTCCAAAGATGAATCAGACCAGGAGATAGATAAGCGCTATGGCGGACACATAGAATAAGCTTTTGAAAGGCATCGGTCACCTTAAAAACCCCAAAAGTAGGAAGTCGGTTTCTTTGTGAACTTCTTGTCTTTGTTGAACTTGAAGTGACGTTAAGTCTTTGTTGAACTTGTAACAAACTGAACTTGTCGTCGTTTTATTTGGTTGATGAACTTGTGAGGTTATGTAAGATGTTGAGAGGATGTTGATGAACTCTTAGTAATGTGCTACTTCTGTTTGAAGTGATGTTGAAATTGTCAATGTATGACCAAATTGCCTTATGTTAGATCCATGTTATATATTATCAATACAAATAGTTGATGAAAAATAAATGAACAGCAAATCTGCTATTTCTACAATGAACAGAAGAGTGACGCCTTTGGCTCAAGCGCTGCACTACACAGTGCAACGCCTAGGAGCAGGCGTCACACTGTGTAGTGCAGCGCCTGAGTCAAAGGCGTTGCACCCACAGTTAGACAAAAAATTGTTGGAAAACCTACTGGAACCTTTCTGTTACTGATATCCAGATGTGCAACGCCTAGGTGTCAGGCGTCACACTGTGTAGTGCAGCGCCTGACACCTAGGCGTTGCACATCTGGATATTAGCAACAGATAGGTTCCAGTAGGTTTTCCACCAAATTTTTGTCTAAGTGTGTGTGCAACGCCTTTGCCTCAGGCGCTGCACTACACAGTGTGACGCCTAGGGTCTAGCATAAGTGTGTGTGCAACCAAATTGAAGATCATAGCGTAGTAGACAACAAGGTCACATTGCTCTATTGTGTCGAGCAAGGTCCCTTTGCCTTCTTCTTCTTCATCTCCTCTTCTTCTTCCTCCTCCCTTTTCCTTATGAGATGAGACTCATGAACCACCTTCTCTATGAATAGCTTATGCTCCCTCTCTTTCTTTTCCTTCTCAAAAGCCCAAAGTTTCATGCATTTTTCTTCAAAATCCTTTTGCCGTTGCGCAGCTGCCTTCTCACATGCAATCCTCAACTTGTCCCTCCTCGTGATCTCCTCAAATATCCCTCTCCCTTTTTCCTTCATCTTCTCTTCGAATTCATGTTGCTTCTTCTTCTCTAGTGCAGCTGCATCCTCCTCTCTCAGCTTCCTCGCAGCCTTCTCCCACCACCCCGCCATCTCACCTTCCCCATCCTTCTCCTCCACCCCCTTCATTGTTGGTTTGTTGGGTTGAGAAGCCGCCATACCTATAAAAATTAGAACATAATAGTTAGTAAGGACAAGAAGAACATATTAAAAAAACATGTAAATTGCAAAATAATAGTTAGTAAGGACAAGAACAAAGTATGAAAAACATGTATACTGCAACAAAATAGGTAGTAAGCCACGTACGGAAAAGGCCCATCTAGGTATCCAAACATTCCTCTACCACCACCTTGGCCGAGACCACCACCAAGGCCAAGTCCACCACCACGGCCTCTACCGCCACCACAGCCTCTACCACCGCCAAGTCCAAGACCACCACCACGGCCTCTTGTAAGACCTAGTTGCCTCCCTCTTTGTTGCCTAGTTCCTCGTTGGCTTGCCCCTTGTTGGCTACTACTTGGTTGGTTTGGCACTTGTTGACTAGCACTTGGTTGGCTACCACTTGCTTGGCTTGGCCCTTGTTGCGTATGACCATGTTCACTACTATTTGCTTGGCTTGGCCCTCGTTGGCTAGGAACATGTGTATCTCCTTGTTGGCTTGTGTTTGCATCATTTTCTTTGATCTCTTTCTTGGTTTGGTACAAGTTCTTGTGTTGTGTCCCCCACCTTTGCAGTCACCACAACGGGATCTCTCGCGAGGCTCTTGGAATTGGCCGTTGCCCGATTCTCGACCGCCACCATGGCCCCATCCGTCCATGTCACCTCTAAAACGCTTTGTCTTACGTCTTCCCCATTTAACGACCTTCAATTCCGAATCGGGCCATAGTTGAACTCCATGGTACTCCGGCCATTGTGATTGGTCGAAGTATGGGTGAAATCGGGGAGCCCATGTATTCTTAACCGTCATGATTGAGAAGTCGGACTCCCGCACGGTGAGCGGGTGATTGACGTCCACACTCCTAACGCGAGCTGCGGTATACAAGTGCGAGCATGGGAGATGAAGCAACAATGGCCTCTGGCAAGAGCAATCACACCGTGTTAGGGAGACCTTGAAAGCCCGTCCTCCTGGCTCTTTCACTTCGAACAACCAATCGTCGTCGTTATATAATATAGCTTCTTGGGAGTCCGCCTTCCATGATTGAAATTCCAACCATTCATCAACCTTTGGTGGGAACTTGTACTTGTACTTCTTCTTGTTCTCACCCGCAATCTGCTTATCCGTTTCCATTGAGTGCTTTAGAAAGTACGCATTCATCTTGTCAAATGTGTATTGAACTATTGCCGTCACGGGTAATGCATGTACACCCTTGAGCACCCTATTGAAGCATTCGGCCATGTTGCTTGTCATTTGACAATACCTCAGGGCATCTTCATCAAAAGCACGTGCCCACCTATTCCTTTCTTGAATGTTCCAATTGAGAAAGTCAAGACCCCCGGGATCAAGTTTTTTGTGTGTGACCAATTTGTTGTACAAGTTGTCAAACCGCTTGTCAGAGAAAGCGAGACAACAATCTTGAAGATCATCGGCCAACTCCTTAAGGCCACATGCCCTATAGAAGTTTGAACAAAAGTGCCTCATGCACTATCGATGGTGCAACGGAGCATGCCCGGTAATGTCCATGTCCACTGCGTTAAGAATTCCTTGATGACGATCCGATATGACACAAATTTCCCTTTGAGCCGGTAATACCTTGGTTCTCAAAAGACGCAAGAACCACTCCCAGTTATCATTGTTCTCCACCTCAACCAAAGCAAAAGCCAAAGGTAACACCCGGTTATTGGCATCACTTGATATTGCAACCAACAAGGTGCCCTTGTATTGTCCGGTCAAGAACGTGCCATCAACGGCGCTGACCGGCCGACAGTGTTCGAAAGCCCTCAGGCATTGCTCGAACGCCCAAAATGCACGGCCAAATACTCGCACGGTCCTTCCGTCGTGAATCGTTGTTTTTTGCCCATGAGGCTCGACCACATGAACCATGTCCGGGTTAGTGGCGGCCATAGCTAACAACAACCTAGGGATTCGGTTATATGCTTCATCCCAATTACCATACAACATCTTGAATGCGGCTTGCTTCGCCTTCCATGCCTTGCCGTATTTCACCTTGTAATGAAAGATGGCTTTCACAAGGTCCATGACGCTCTGAATGCTCATGATTGGAAGTGTGGATATTGTGTTCGAAAGCCTGTAAGCGATGAACTCGGACGTGAGTTGTCTATGGTCTTGGGACACAATCTTGCCATCCACCTTCTTGCCTCGGCACATGTGACTTGGTACACAACTAACTATGTGCCAAGTGGGCCCTCCTTTCCATGGTCTTGCACGCACAATCCATGGACATCGGTCGGCCTCACATGCAACCGTGTAACGCATTGATGTCCGAGTGAACCACCTTGTGTGGACGATAATGCGTGACCGAGTAGTTGTCGAGCCACATCTTCAATTCCAACAAGGTTTCGAATTTCGACCCGGGAGAAATCCCGTTCTTGCCGTCTTCCAAATCCCGGTGAGAAGATGGCCTAACTCCAAGACATACACCTTTGCCACCGTCCACCACGGCTTCATCCGCGAGACTAACATCCTTGAACAATGGTGTCCGATGATCCCGCCCGAATACCTTCTGGAAAGCTTCATCCTCCTTCACCGTGAACCCCTCCTCATCAAGTTCTTCATCGGGACCTTCGTCATCCGACTCCGATGCATAGCCACGGGAATAAGGGATGGAATGGTCCATTGTCTCTTGCACATGATATTTGTCGAGATCACCCACATTGTTGTCATGGAGATCAACTTCATTGTCATCGTCCTCATACTCATCATTCTCCTCTTGCAAAGCTTCATTTTTGTTGTTTGAAATCGGGCTCAATGTTGGCCTCACTTGTTGAGTCAAAGGAGGTTCACTCATTTCATCTTGGTTCATGGGTGGGGGACTACTAGCAACCAACGGGGAGGCGTTTCGGTTCAAGTCCAAATGCAAACTAGACTCAACCTTCTTCGTAGCAAATAACTCAAGAGCCTTGTCTAGTGATTCGGCCACCGTCTCCTTGTATGCAACCCAACGTTGCTCGGAGTTCACACGCATGGTCTTCCAACGGATGTGCATTCCAAAACCCACATTATGCCTTCCCTCCAACTCAACGATATCACTTGGGTCCATCCAATTCAAATCTTTCCTAACTTGTTCCAAGACCTCGGCATAGCTAGGAGTACTCTCAAACACCATGTCAAGCTCATCCGGGTCCGGTTCAATATTGCCTTTCAAAAAGGCGTATTTGTCCACATGATGAACATAAACACATGTTCTTCCCATCCCTAAAATAATTAAAACAACACAATGAAAAATATATTTCATAAGTAGTCATGTCAATATTAACTCAAAATCCATAGCCCTAACATAGATATCGAACAATAACCCCAATCCCAACTTAACAACAACCATAACCCCAACCCCAACATAACAAGAACCATAGCCCTAACCCTAACATACTAAGAAGCCTAACCCTAGCAAAATGTCAAAAAATCATCTCATATCTCCATATAAATTGCAAAATCCATGAAGAACTAGGGTTTGCCTAACCCTAGCAAAAATTGAGCAAATGTGAGCATTTCTTGGATGAAAACCACGGGATCGGAGGAGATTACCTTGAGGGAGGGATTGGGTTTGAAATCCACGGAGAAAATCTTCAGATTTGCAAGATTTTGAGAAGGAAGGAGGAGGGGGAGAGAGGGTGTGGGGTTGGGGGTTTGGGATGTGTGGGGGGTGGGGGAGGGGGGCCAGCCTCTCCCATAGCCGTAACCCTAACAGAATGTGCAGCGCCTAAGAGATAGGCGCTGCACATTACATGTGTAGCGCCTAGCACCAAGGCGCTGCACTGATCGGTGCGGGGCCCAGTTGTGCCACGCTGGCCAGGCGTGCAGCGCCTGAGAGCTAGGCGCTGCATAGTGGAGTGCAGCGCCTGACTGTCGGGCGCTGCACAAAAGGGTCAGCTGGGTGAAATTTTTTCAAACACAGTTCAGTTTGTGAATTCTTTTCGTCCTCGGGTCAATTTTGTCGTTTTTGCCCCCACTCTCTCCCTTCTCTCACACATAAATCCACGCTTTTATTTCACCCTAGCTAAATTAAATCGTCCATATCATTTAAACTATAAGTTCATTTTTGAAATAATTCATATATTTGAACTCCTGGCGCCAAGACCTTTAGAACTATACCAATCTTAGATACATTTCAAACACGTTTAAATTTCAACGTTTCATATTTCATATGTGAAACAAACCCATTTCACTAGAAAATTGTGAAAAAATGATTTTTCAATAGAAATGTGTGAAACCAACCTATTTCATCGAAACCTTTTTTACCCAAATATGAAACTGAAATGTCAACTTGTGAAACATGTTATTTCAAAATGTGTAACAGTTTATTTAAAAAAGAGTGAAATTATGTTATTTTCAAAAATGTGCAATTGTAATAGATGTGATTTTTGTGAAACAAGCCAGCGGAAAGTGAAATGTAGGTTCTGAATTATGGAATAGTAAATACAGAAAGTGAAATTCTAATGTATCATTGTGAAACTGATTTTTTTGAAATATTTAACAATTTATTTCAAAAGAGTGAAATAGGTTTTTTGAAAAATGTGCAATTGAAATATATGTCATTTTTTGTGAAACAAGGTAGTGAAAAGTGAAATGTAGGTTCTGAATTGTCAAATAGTAATCACACAAGGTGAATTTGTAATGTATCATCGTGAAACAGATTATTTCAAAATATGAAATAAGTTATTTGAAAAATGTTCTGTTGAAATAGATATGATTTTTGTGAAACAAGGCTGTGAAGCTGATTATTTTGAAATGTGAAATATACGTTTGAATTTAAACGTGGTCGGAAAATATTCAAGATTGATCTCATTTTAAAGGTTTTGGCCCAAGGAGTTCAAATGTATAAAAAGTTTCAAAAACGAATATATGATTTAAAAGATATGGATGTTTTAAATTAGCCAAGAAGAAAGAAATGGTTAGATTTATTATGTGGGAGAAGAGAGAGAATGACTCTATCACATTGGCATGCATGCATGTAAAGTAAACTGATGGGGCAGCTGCTGAAGATAGAGTAAGAAAGACTAATGCTACACACACGGGCCCTTTACGGGGTTTTACAGGGTGATTAAGGATTGATTGGCTGAGAATTAATTAAATGAGGCGGGCCCACTAGTGAAACTCAGGGGGGGGCAATTAGATGATGGCACGCAACGCTGCCCGTGAAAGTCCGTCGCCAGCGACCGTGTGTGTAGTATTATCCAGTAAGAAATACCGAGGTGGGAAATCTAGAAAAGAAATGTATGTGATAGCCTGGCTTAATAGGGATGATAGACTACTCGTATCAATAAGGAATTCTTTCTTTTCCGGGAGCCCATTCGAAAAGAACTCCAAAGTTAAGCGCGCTCAGCTTGGAGTAATTTTAGGATGGGTGACCGACCGGGAAGTTGCTCCCGGGTGCGCACGAGTGAGGACAAAGTGCGCAGGAAAGACTAGTATTGATCTGTGGGGCCAGTCTAGATCCGCCAGGAGTAACGACCGCCGGCGGGTGTGTCCGAGGCGTTACAAGTTGGTATCAGAGCCGACCCTCGCGGTTACACGGATGTTTGCGGACAGGTGTGCGGTCATGTTGTGCATGACGTTTGTGACCCGTCGTGGCACACGGCATGGCACATGTGCCGGACTGGATGCACAGACGTATGTGCCAAGAGGGAACGTTCCTGTGGCCCGACGAGGACGTCGGTTCCTCTAAGTGGGGGTGTATGTGATAGCCTGGCTTAATAGGGATGATAGACTACTCATATCAATAAGGAATTCCTTCTTTTCCGGGAGCGCATTCAGAAAGAATTCCAAAGTTAAGCGTGCTCAGCTTGAAATAATTTCAGGATGGGTGACCGACCGGGAAGTTGCTCCCGGATGCGCACGAGTGAGGACAAAGTGCGCAGGAAAGACTAATATTGATCTGTGGGGCCAATCTAGATCCCACCAGGAGTAACGACCGCCGGCGGGTGTGTCCGAGGCGTTACATACAAAGATACTTAGCCCACGTAGTGCTAGATAACAGCTCTTGGTCGAAGGCCGGCTTGCCGATACCTAGCGCAACCGCGCAATTTTCCGGCGCACACCCATGGTTCTGTTTCCTCGGCATTGGAACACCTTGGGACTTCGGGAGGTTGCACACCTGTGCATGAATCACGCAATCATTATTATCTCTGATCACTATCCGGGCACTAGCTGCACGAGTTCATCATCATAAGCCGCGTCAGTGTTAATTTTCAGATAACCCAGTCGAGGTTTAGCTCATTCAGGCCTCATTTGGCTTAGAGGAAACCAAAATGTAGGATTTAGTAATAGTACAGGAAATTGATAGGATGTCACTTGCCATCCTAAGAAATTGTCTTGCCTCGTTCCTACGCACAAAATGGGCTTTGAGTGGATGTGTGGATTCCTCCAAAAACATATGAAATGAATAGTATTTCTATGAAATTCCCGTACACGTTTTTTACAAACCGAATGCATCTATAGAAAATTTTCCTCTGGAATCTTTGTTCCTATGCTTTTCCTATAAAAAATCCTTCAAACCGAATGAGGCCTCAGTCATCTACTGAAAATGTATTATTCGCATAAAAAGCTTAAAGCAAAGGTGCACGGTGATTTTTCTTACTAATCCACCGTGGAAGAAAACAAAGTTTCACAACTTTAGCACAACAGTCTTGCTAAGTCTCGGTCGACTGAGACTTCGTTAGGTCTCAGTCAATGCTTTATCCGTGAGATCTTATTTTGAGATTCGTGTAAAATATTCTTTTCAGTTTTTTTTTTTCATGTTATGTCACTTGACTAAGACTTAATTAAATCTCAGTCGACTGAGACCTCGCGACGCCCTTAGCACAAATGGAAACGACGAAAAGACATAAACTAAGCTGCAAGATCCGACGTGTACCCTCCAACCACCCTAAGTCTTTCGGCGAGCCATCAACTCCTCCATCAGCCGCCCAACGTCGCCGTACGACGACCCGGCGTTGCCCACTGCCCTCCTAGCTTTGACACCGAGCTCCCTGGCCTTGCTCCGTATCGCCTCGCCCTCCTCGCCATCGCCCATCACCGTCCCGATGGATCCAGCGACCACCTCGGCGCGGACCACGCCATGATGGGTCTCCATGAACGAGGCGTAGTCGCAGGCGCCCACGCTGGCCCCGACCTGGAGCACCTCCACGACGAGCTTCTCGTTGAAGAACTGGTCGCCGAAGCGCGGCCACGTGACCATCGGCACGCCGGCGCTCACGGCCTCCAGCGTCGAGTTCCAGCCGCAGTGCGTCAAGAACGCGCCGAGGGCCGGGTGGCTCAGGATGAGCGTTTGCGGCGCCCAGCCGCGGATGATGAAGCCGCGACCGCCCGGCGGTGCAATAAGCTCGGCGATGCCTTCGGGCATCCACTCCGGTCGTGCATCGGTGTCGGCGCCTGCTTCTGCGCCTGCGTGGCTGATGACCCACACGAAGTTCTTGCCTGAGAGGTCGAGGCCGTGGGCGAGCTCGCGCAGCTCGGCCGGCGAGAAACTGGACAGCGTGCCGAAGGAGACGTACACCACCGAGCCGGCCGGCTTCGTGTCGAGCCACCGCAGGCAGCCGGCGCCGTCAGACGAGAGCTGGTTGGTGACGCCTTTGGTCGCGCCCATGTCTCCGCCGGCTGGTGCGACCGGCCCGACAAGCCATACGCGGCGGCCGAGCGTCTTGCGGTAGTGCTCGACGTAGTCCGGCTCCAGCTCGTGGAAGCTGTTGAATACCTCGCCGTAGCTCCTCTGGTCCTCGGCGTTCACGCGCTGGAAGAAGGCAAAATTCTCCGGCCGCTTGGAGGGGTCCACCATCTGGCTCCGTAACATCTCGACGCGGTGCGGCAGCCCCGGCAGGGAGACGACGGCGTCGGGGCAAGACGCCAGCGGGTTGTTGCGCAGCATGCTGTCGGTGCAGGCCCGCGCGAACATGCTGGTGCCGAGGAACGCCAGCCGCGGGACGCCGTGCTCCGCGGCGGCATCGACGGACCACTGGAAGTGGCTGTCGGCGACGACGGCATCGGGGCATTCGCTTTCGCCGGCAAAGAACTGCTCGAAGGGCTCGCGGAACCGCTGGATCGCGTGCAGGAACTTGTCACGGTCGGCGTCACCGGTAAGGCCCGTGGCGTTCTCGACGCCCGGCGGGAGCCCAACGTCAGGGAAGGGCACCACGGAGATCTGGATCGCCGGCGGGGGCGGGGCATCTGCTGCTCCACGGCGAGCGCCGTTGGCGCGGTCGACGGCCGGGCGGATGATGGCAGCGTTGACTGGCGTGGTGAGGATTGTGCACTTCGCGCCGCGAGTCGCGAAGAGCGCGGCCATGTCCGCGATCGGGATGAGGTGGCCGGGAGCGGGAAACGGGAAGAAGAGGATGTGCAGCGGCCGCAGGTCATCGCCGCCGGCCATGGCTGCGTGCCGGCCTACAGTAACCACAGGTCACAGTTAATCACCACTCTTACCTGAGTGGCCGAGCGAGTCTTTGCCACGAGTTGAAATCGTCAAGCTTGTGCTGCACATTGAGGTGCGAAATGAGACCATTATAGCAAGAGAAACCGTGACCAGCAAGTAGCAATTAAGTTAGTATAGTGTTAGCTTTAGCAAGTAGCAATAGGTTATTAAGTTATAGTGGCAGCTTTGTTCATATGGTTTATCGCTTTCTGTAGCTGACGAGGATGAGAAGCCGGTCGGGCGGCCATTTTTTGCTTTCTATATATGCGCATGACAGGGGGTAACCAACCATGGAGTACCACACAGGAATGTCGGTGTATGCCATCATCACATGTTTTATTATTCTTCGAATGCCGTGAGTTGCAAGACAGTTATGCATGTTGTGTTTGGTTTGGGAATTAAGTGGAATAGATTGGTGTGATTACATTCCATTAGAATTGGTCGGTTTCGATTGGTGTTTGGTTGGAGATAATAGATGTATTGGAATGTTATTTTCCAGTGTTTGATTGAAGAGATTTGATTCTCCTCATCTCTAGATAAGATTACTCTCACATGCATATGGGTAATTATAACTTTTTGTATGTGTAACAACAATTTTTATGAGTTTTCAACAATATTTCAATTGTATTTGTACCATAAATACTCCCTCCGTCCGGTGAAAAGTGTACGTTTGGCTTTAAAATTTGTTCACAAAAAAGTGTACTTCTATCTTCCTAATGCACTTTAAAGTAGAAAAAAATGCTTCTCTCTCATCACACGGTAATCAAGACCAATAACATTCTACACATGGTCTCCTTAATTTCTACATGCACTTAGCTCATTGGGGGTTGGGTAATTAAAGAGGAGAGAGATGATGGCTTGCATCTTTTCAATGCATTTTTTACTCCACTTCATAATTTGTCCTAAAATTTCTATATGTACACTTTTCACCGGACGGAGGGAGTACCTTACAAATCCCTTCACAAGAATGAATAGTTTTCAACAACATTGAATTTCACAGTTGATTTATAATCAAAAATCTCTTGAATTTCGGCCCATTAAACCCTCTTTTTTTTATTGCATCGTACGTGGCGCGAGAAACCAACCGCAATGGGCCGCCCATCTAAGGTGGTTGTTGCGGAGAAGCTCGTCCCAGTTTTGGAAAACTTCCACGCCGGTTTTGGGAAGCTTCTAAAAGCTTCCGGTCATATTTTTTTTTTCTTTTTTTGGTGGTTTTCGTTCGGTTTTCAAGCGGTTCTATGTGTTTTTTCAGTTTATTTTCCTTTTTGATCAAATACGCAAACTTTTTTTAAAATTCATGAACTGTTTTGCAAATTAGCGAAAAAAAATATTTCACGTCCTTTCGTAAATATAGTAAACTTTTTCAAATTCATGATTTTTTATAATTTTTATTAACTTATTTTTAAAATTCGTGAAAAAAATTGAATCCGCTAACATTTGTTTTCAAATTTATGGACTTTTTAACATTCGTGATGTAAAAAAAATAGTTTTTTTCAAATTCATGAACTTTGTCATTTTCGTGTTTTTCAAATTCACAAACTTTTTTCAAACTTGCGAACTGTTTTCGAGTTTTGTGAACTTTTGTGAAAGTTAACCGTCAACCGTGCCACTGGTCAACGGTCGACTCGTCAACTAGGAACCGGGTCAACGGTCGACTTGTCAACAGGGAACCGAGCAAACCAAGGAAGGGAACAAGCGAACCGTGCGAGCTGCTCGCCACTTTATCGGGCCAGCCCACGAGCGACCGGCGTGCAGTCACTCCTTCAACAAATAGCGGATAAGGCGCCAATTACGAGGGGCGCGACTATATATCGCTTAATGTGACGTGGAAAGAACACCCTCTCGCGCAGCGCCGTGTCCATGGGCCAGGGGGTCCGCAACTAATTTGTAAAAGTTGCACTGCTCGTTTTCTTCAACAAATACACACGTGTTGCAGTGGCTTGAGTTGAGGCCCTCGACCGCAATGGCGCGAGTTCGAATCATGTTGGCGCATGGGCCTATTTCTTTTTTCCATCAAGTATACATGTAGTTAAATCTTTAATTGTTTTGCTAGTTCGATAAAAAAATATTGCTCATGTATACAACAAATTTAATTTTATATTTTTAAATTTTATTATAAAATGTTCCTCATATATTAAATAATGTAAAATGTGTATGAAAAAAGTAGTTATGGAACAAAAAATATTTGAAAAAATGTCAGTTATCTATTTAAAAAAAAGTGAAACATGTATAAAAAATGTTCCTAATGTATAAGAAAAATGTAGAACCTGTACGAAAAAAATACAAATCAAAACATAAATTTTAAAAATATGTTTATTGAGTATCAAACAATGTATTAATCATACATTTATAAAATGTTAAATTTGTATAAAAAATGTTCCTGATATATACAACAAAATTAGAATGTGTTTGAAAAATAAGTCATCAAACATATTTAAAAAAATATGAATCATGTATTTTAAAAACGTCAAACATGTATAAAAAATGTTTCTAATGTATCAAAAATATATAATTGCCTGAAAAATAATATTCATCAAACACAATATTTAAAAAATATTAATCATACATTTAAAAATGTGAAACATGTATTTAATTTTTTTTGTTGATGTATACTGAAAATATACAATGTGTATGAAAGAAAAGCAAACATTAAAAACACATATTTCAAAAAGATAATTATAATGTATTTGAAGAAACATAGAAAAAATTGAAGAAAATAGAATAAACGAGAAACAACCAAAAACCGAAAAAGAAAAATAAAATAAAAGTATACAAAAATAGAAGAAAACAATTAAAAAAGGGAAAGAACTGAAGAAAACGAAAGAGAAACCGAAAATGAAAAAAGAAAACAAAAAGAAATAAACTGGAAAAAAATTGAGAGCCAAATAGTGTAACCAATGGAAAAACGCTTTAGCGCTGCAAAAATGCTTTAGGCGAAACCAAAGCTATACTCGCTATATGCGAGATATAGCTTTTGCGAATTAGGAGCACTCGAAATCGATGGCTCACACGTATTTAACTTGATTTCCGTTGGGCTTCCAACGTACCTCTACATGGAAGGACTTGGCCTAGCATAAACAAGATTTTCATTCCCATTCTTCTTTGGTTATTAGTTTAGGCCCAAAATTTTCCATCTAGAAAACATCTTCCAAGTGTCTTATAGAATGAGCTTGTTCGGTTTGAAAGGAGTCAAACCTATCACTTTCCGGAATCAGTAGTTAACAGGTACCTCTTGCAATGGTCACTTTCCACATTTCCTTAAACTGACAAGTGACACACTGCATGTGCGTCACTTGTCGCAACATGTGAGTTTTTCTTTTTTTCATGGATTCATTTTTTCTAAACTTTTTATGTCTTATCTATTGAACCGTGTGTTCAAATCATGAATCGGTTTCATCGTTAGATTTCTCATGGTGAGATCTTCGAAACTTGATGCCATGTTAATACATTTTGATGATTTTTTTATGAAAAAACGGGAATAAAAGAACCGAGAGGGAAAAACGAAAACCGACAAAAAACAGAAAAAAAAAGGACTGAAAACCGTGAAAAAAATCAAAACTGGAATCCAGAAACACGGTTGTGCTTTTTCACTTTTTTTTGAAAGCACAACTATGCTTTTTCTCTTTTCAGTGAGCACGGACTGTGCTTTTTCCATTTTTTGGGAAGCACAGGCTGTGCTTTCTTCTTTTTCGAAGAAGTTGTGCTTGTCATGAAAGGACATGTTGTGATTCTCGCATAAGCACGGCTGTGTTTTTTTCTGAAAGCATAGTTGTGCTTATCGTGGAAGCACAAACTATGCTTTTTGCCTTTTCGGGAAAGCACAGTTGTGCTTCTTGCAGAAGCACGCAGAAAAAGCGTTGCTTCCTAAAAAATAATTAAAATAAACAAAAAAATCTGCTAAATCCTGGAAAAAAAACAATCAAAGCCAGAAAGCCCAAAAAACCAAAAAAAAACACAAATAAAACCACAAAACGCGTGCAAAAAAACAAAATTTCAAGTGTCGTCCAAAGCACGACACGTGGCATCTGGGCACACACTTGGCACGCTCGAGGGGGCAGGGAAATGACCGCTGTGGTTGCCCCAAAGGGGTGTCCGTCAGCTAGTCGCTCTCGTCACTTTCAGATGAGCGCACGAAGGTCCTTGTGGCCTTGTTCAGCTCGATCCAGGCGACATGAAAGGTGAATGATTAAATTGAACCCCTCCTCCCATGTAGTGTCAAAAAAAATAACCCCCTAAATGTCCTTGTAGCCGAGTCCAACTCCAAAGAAAGCTTCAAAAATCCGCACAAAATTTATACTGGTGCACTCTTTTGGATAAGCATGAAAGTCTTACTGAAATCCCTTATCATTCGAAGTGAATAGTCCACTCCAGACACTCAGACAGTTGACGAGAGGGCCCGTTGTTTCAAAAGAAATATATGTTTGCAATTGCAAAGCAGCTTTTTTAACATAGATGTAACAAGCAATTGAAGGGAGGTTAACTCCATGGGAGCTGCCTTAAAACATGTAGCTCCATGAGAGCTCCCCCAACAACGCTCAACTACCTTATTGTTGCTGTGTACAATGAATCAAATTAATTCATCACATATACGAAATCAAGTATAGTTATCGCCATGCACGACCTGCTCTGGTCTTCGCTTGAGTAACAATTTGTCAGTTTCTTCGGTGCTCCGGCTTGCCGGACTCCAGCTCAGTCCATTGAGAAGCTCCAGAGCGCAATGTCGCCTCCTTCCTCCCAGCTGCACTCGTCCTCCATCGCCATCGGCGCCGGAGCGAAGAACGCGCTGCTCGGGTCCATCATGGCGTACTCCATGCACTTGGGCGACTGGAAGAACGCCTCGATTTCCGCGAGCGAGTACTGGCTGTAACTGTAACCCAGGAGGTCCACGCCGTCGTAGCCGTCGTGGTCCACGGCGCCGCTGCTTGCCGTCTCCGGGGAGCTCACCGGCGAGGCATTGCTGGAGGAGCTGCAGTACTCCGGGGTGACGGCGCTGGCACTGTCGTCGGCAATGGTGAAGTCGACAACATTAGCGCTGGCACTGTCGTCGGCACCGGCGAAGTCGACGGCACTAGCGCTGGCACCGGCGGCCGCGGCAGCGGCGACGCGCTGGATGGACTTGGGCGACATGGCGGCGGCGGGGAGGTCGAAGGGGAAGCGCACGGGGAAGTTGAGGTCGGCGGCGGCGGAGACGCCCTTGAGGCAGAGCAGCGCGGCGTCGTAGGCGCGCGCGGCGGCCTCGGCGGTGGAGTGCGAGCCGAGCCATATCCGCGTCTTCTGCCCCGGCGCCCGGATCTCCGACACCCACGCGCCCCAGCTCCTCATCCGCACGCCCTTGTACGTCCTCATCTTGCCACCAAGCTGCTGCTGCTGCTGCTTCGCCGCCGCAGCGCCATTGCCATTGGTCCCTGCTGCTGCAGTCTTCACCATTGCTATACAGCTACCTTCTCGGCGAACTTCCTCTTAGCTCAGTCGGTTCCTCCGGTCGATGGTTTGCAACTCAAGGCTTGTTGTTGATCTGTGTGCTGCGCTCACTGGTCTGGTCGATGCTCCGACGGGCTACTTATAGGGCACGAGCCACAGCCCAAAACTGTATGCGCTTGTCCATGGATTGTTTACTGGTTGAACAGAAGTAATGAGCCATTACGTTCACATCACAACGATACTCTGACAAAAACAGTGCGCATATACAATCTCCAGTCGTACATTTTGGCAATAATGCATATGGAACAAATAATAGCATAAGAAAATCCAAGCAAGGAAGCATCCTGTGTGCTACTAGAACCATGTCTATTAAGGTAGTCGACGCTGCATCTTTGGCTTGAGCGTACTGTGTTAGCATAAAATAATAGCGCCTTGATTCGAGCGTGGCTTGCCCGGGCACGACTCGTACATACAGCTGTGGCATGCATGATGCACTTGCCTGCCTGGCCAAACCGAGTGCGGACTGCAGAGTGCATCAAGTGTCAACCGCACCTACCTGTCTTGGAACATATGCTAAGTACTTTCTGACGGGTGAAGTCTCTGGGCGGGCCATGGTAAACGTCGCCCTGGGAGTTGTGTGAGGTTGCAAGTTGCCGCTGGGCCACTGGTGATCCATGGACTTCCGTGACACTTTCACATGTGGCATGTTCGTCAGTTTAGGAGTACTGAACATGGTCCGACATGTGGCGTCGGAGTAAAAATCCAGAGCTAGATTGTGTGAGTATCAGAGCACAAACACCATGGACGTTGACATTAAGGCACTGTCAAATACGTACTACCAGTAGTACGTTCTCTCGGACTTAGGTGACCATTTCACACGAGGCATGTTCGCCGATTAGCACTGAGCAATGTGGCGCCGGGGTGAAAATTCAGAGCTAATCGTACTATGACGTATGAGTATCAAAGCACAAGCACTATGGACGTCTCGATCCCGCGACTGGGTTAACCAACCCCCTGGCTGCATGTGTAATTAGTCACTCGGTTGATTCCAGCTGTGATTAACTGTTAACTAATCAACTAACCAGTACACCCTGCCGACGAGTTGACTGCACATGATTAGAGACGTATCGCCCCTGGCGAAGCGAGACTAATGTCCTCCCAGGCAGCACCGTAGTGGGAATTCACGCGCACGGCAACGGCAGGGTAACATGCGTCGGAGGAGGGGGCCGAGATTCAGACGGTGACAGGGGTTCGGTTGGGGGGATGCGGCGGCGTACGGCGTCAGCACGGCATCAAGATGCAACAACCAACCCGTACGAAGTCGCGTCGTCGATCGTCTGATCCGGACAGCGGCAGCGGCAGCGGCATCAGCAGCAGAGCCAGGCTAGCTGGAGCCAGCCGGCAGCGCTGGCTATAGTGCAAGTTGCACGCGTCCGGTAGCAGCGCCATCCCAAAACGCGTGAGCTCCTGAGTCGTGACTGTGCCATGCGTAGCTCGGACCTCGGAGCAGTGGAAGAAGAAGATGATGATGTCGATCGACTGAACCGCCTCGAGCTGGCGTGGGTACCTGCCGACGACGACGATGTTACACGGTAGTGGGGCACGCGTGCACACTTGTGTAGTAAGAACGTACTCCCTCTGTTAAGAAATATAAGAGTGTTTACTAAACGCTCTTATGTTTCTTTACGGAGGGAGTATCACGGTATCACACTTGTGCACAGTACCTGCCGACGACGATGTTACACAGTTGCTGACTAACCGTTTGAGAGCAATAGCTGATGATATAATCACGGTTAATTTATGCAGGCAGGATCTCTATGAAAGTAACCCCACCGTGAAAAATTGTTGTCCAAATGATACTACATGAATCTGAACGCATGTCATCCAGCCCCAGCAGGGTCAAAACGCCACGTGGTTACAACACCATGTACTCACACATTTTCTCGTACCACAACCAACCTACATGTAACATGCACGTCCACTTCACAGAGAGGTGCTTTTCTCGACCAGACTCTCTTTCTCATCAGATACTTTGACAGACAGCTGGGCGTGGGCAGGAAGAAAAACGACCTAATCATAACAAAGCGCGCATTAGATTTCTCAGATCGAGAGAGAGAGGGCAAATCAGATCGGCATCCGCCAGGCTCACGCGTTTTAACAGCCTAGCTCGCGGGACTTAAACCCCTGGCTGACTGACATGACGTAGTAGCTCTGCAGTGGCTTCCTGCTCTCTTTTATTCGTCGAGGCTGGGGAAATGGACAGCGCGAATATATTATGGTGATCTTTTACTACAGGCTTATCTTTGAGTTTGAGGCGTCAGCGTGCAGCTGGAAGGCATCAGGACTTGAGGAGCGGGGTGACAGAAGGCATGGAGTGGATGGGCCGGAAGGAGCAGAGAAGCTTCCCCGGATGAGAAGCAAGATTGCTACGTAGTGTTTTTTCTATAGGATTATTCGCATGATTAGAGTCATTTTCATGTCACTGGTACTATTAAGGAATTCTTGGTTCAAGTCCCGTGTCGAACTTGAGGGTGTCGCGTTGGTCCGACGTGCTAGTGACGTGCTCAACCGCTCATCGGGACGAGTGATGGCATTATGTTCAGCACACACGATCTCAACTCGCCAGAGCCAGCTGACGGTCTCCACAGCCCGGAGCCACCATATCTGTTCATGACAAACAGCTGCAGCCTGAAACACCAACGTACTGCATTTTCCCACCACCCAAACGATTCATGTCCAAATCTCTGCCTCGGATGCGAAATGATCTTCTCAACTCGCTACGTATCATCTGCTTTCTGTAAGACGGAGCAAACAACAAATGCAGCAGAACAATTTACGGTGTTGGATATCATTTCAAAAAGCACTTGTGGTTTCCCTTGGCAGACATGATACCAGCAGACTATAAATCGAGAAATATCAATTCAGCCGTAGACCTTACACATCGTCTTTGTTACAGTTCGTAACCCTGTATGAACATTACATACAAATGAACCTGATGAGATCATCATCGGCAGATTTCCATTATTTCAGAAAAGTTTATTCTGTCGTGGTTGAACCCGAACCAATTTAGCTGTAGCTTGGAGCATGATAGTTGTGGTATCGCGGGCATCTGAGTTACCTTCACTGCAATTAATTTACATGGGATGGGAATACAACAATGGTACAATTTATGTGCTTATTTTCAATCAGCCTTTGAAGGAGCTCAGCGCTCTAATAAGATGCTGATACACTTCGATGCCCCTCAGGAACACTTTATCCTCCAGAAACTGCAATGTTGAGATAACACTGAGCTCAGCCATCACGCTACATAAAAAGAAATATGATAGCAGGCAAAGATTGATCACCTCATTATGATCGTGAAGCAAAATTGGAGTATTTATCATTGGAGAAAATCCAAGGGCTGGAACACCCATCTGCCTCACAAATCGGGCATCCGTGGTTGAAGATAAGATCTCGGGCTTTGCTAGTTTTCCACCTGAAGAGATAATAGCCTGTTCAAACACAGACCACCATGGGTTTGACTCATTGGCTGGTGTAAGCAAGGGGCGCCCTGTCACATCTCTCACTGGTCCTTTCTTCATCAGCTGCACAACACAAAGACAGGAACTTAGAAAATCAAGTAATAGAAGAAGATTGCCAGTGCAAATTTGGATTTACTTTCCATTACCCACATAACAGTTAAACTATATTCACCTGGTAAGTCAAGTTTTTATGAGCTGGTGCCCATTCTTCTTTGATTCTTCTTTCGATCTGTTCAATATCTTCGGTTGGAGGAAGGCGGAGATCAAAACCCACCTCTGCTTCTGAAGGTTGCATATTCATCACAAAGCCCTGCATCGATTAGTCTTTAGAGACTACACAGAAGCCATGTAGAAATGAATAGATTGTGTGACAATGTTGATTTTTGGCGCATGCCCCTGTCTATACTAGACGTCTATTAATTTGTCTTATTGTAATGAGTTTGGCCTCTCGAGAAAATTACAAAGATAGCAGCAGTGCAGATAAAGTGCAATAAAATATAATAACAGCATGCCTGATGCAGGTTTTCAAATGAGTGCATAAGAGGGGGAAATGACTTGTATTTGTTGGGTGCTTGCAAAGGGTGAGAAGTGTGTTCTTTTGCTTCAGTGCCTCACTGACATTGGTAGTTAGACCTTTGAATAAGTGTACGTCTGCTTAAAAGAACTGCAGCTGCTGAGCTCTGGACCAATGTGTAGACGATTGAGCAGATCAACTTTTGCTCAGATTTGATGGTCAGGAGCAACCAACCAGATGCATACATGACCTAGCCTAAAAATTCTGATAGTTATTAAAGAACCCAGCTTGTCACAATCAGATTGATTCTAACTTTTGCTTCAAAAACTACCACCTACATGCATGATGATAAATACTCCCTCCGTAATAAGCTCACATGAAGCCCTATCTCTATACATAGCCTAATAGCTGTGATATTTTTAAATAACTCAACTTTCAACGATCAAATTGATTCTAACATTGGCTTCAAGAATTATTCTAACTTTTCCATAGCGAAAAGTGGAACGAATACACATACAGAACAAAAGTTTTGATAGCCTTGCTCATGTGGAAATGAAGTAGATCTCAGTAAATTCGTGAAGCCAAAGTTGAAATCAAATTGATAGCAAAATACTGGATTTGGGCAGAAAATATTATAAATACTAGGTTACACAAAGAGATGGGACTCCCAACGATCGCATACATGTACTAGGATAAATATTCATGTCTGATCTAAGCAAGGATATTGGAAAGAAGGATTGGAGGTGTAGAAATAAGTGGGTATTAAGCCTTGTAGCTTGGCCAATGGTGATCCTTTAATTCGGCAATTTGGATCAGGGCGTGGTCTATGCAAGCAGTTGGTTGCTCCTAGCCATATAGCAAAACTGCACATGTTCAGTGTTCTACTCATCGTCCAGCAAGACCACGTGCATGCAACATCATGCTGGCATGCATGCAAATATCACACTACAAGAACTACATACTTGCCTGAACATAAAACATTTAAGTTATCAGACTAGAATGTTCTGTGTTTAGATAATTCAAATGCCTTAACAAAAAGGTTAGTATGAGAGAGAGGGCAACATAAGACCAGTTAATAAATCTAAGATGGCACTAGTTGCTAAAATGTTTATGGTTCAACAGTTTGGGCCCAAGACATGATTTGATGAGTGGGTTTTGTCAATAGATGTTCATAATTATGTTACTTTTCTTTTAAGGAAAGGACAATAGGAGACATATATTTTAATGGATGAAGGAATTACATAATTTTATTGCCTTACGTTATGCTATATTTTAGAAATTCCCTTGAAGTTACTCATCTGTCAGAATGACAAGGTGTAGACCTTGCAGCAATAGTAGATAATCTGCAAATTTGTGTAGTCGATGTCACTATTACCTTGTGATTTGCAAGTAAGAACTTGAGGTGGTCACATTAATTCTAACATCTTGCCAAAAGGCAAATATACAGATCTTGCAGTAATGGGATAATCCGCAAAATGTGCAGTAGATGTTGCCATTACCTTGTGATCCCAAAAAATTGAATTGTAAAATATAGTTGGTGTACTTCAAAATGCATGTTATAGGAAAATGCCGAGGCAAACATATAGAATATGTCATAATGTATAAATATTACAGGGTCTGGACTCTGGAATATGATTTCCAGAAATTAGACTCTAAAACATAATGTCTAGACAATATAAGGTGTTGTATGTGAGGCCCATGAGGCCCAGGCCCATGTCAGCCAAGTGACCACTGACCTAGGAGAGTGCTCCCGTTCTGTCCAGGAGAGCCGCCACACACGAGACCAACTCGCGCGAGCCACCAGACACCAGCTAGAGGGCTGTCTGAAGGTACTCCCCTCTCCCTGTTTCTACATGGTATCAGACCAGGCGGCGTAGTCGCTCGCCAGCGAGGCGGCGGGGCCAGGCGAGAAGAGGCCGCTGTGTGCGGGCTGCGTGCGTTGCGGAAGGGCGGCGCGGGAGCTGCGTTGGCGGCGCGGCGGGTGCTGCAGGAGGCGCGGGACTGCGCGCGCCAGCGAGGAGGCGGCGCAGCGCGCGGGGACTCGGGTCCTGCTGGCTGCGGAGGAAGAAAGTGGCGGAGCTGGGCGCCGGCTGCGTGGAGGTGAGGTGAGGTGTGTGCGTGTGGAGGTGGTGCTGCTGATTCTGCTCCTCCTGCTGGTCTGTGTTTGCTGCTGCTGCGCGAGCGGGGAAAAGGCAGTGGAGAGATCGAGCGGAGAGGTGCTGCTGCTGACTCTGTTGCTGCTGGTGTTGGTGCTGCTGGAGCAGCTGCTAGACAGACGAGAAGAAGAAGGTGCTGCTGTGTGGTGCTGTACTAGTTGCTGCTGCTGCTAGTGGTGGTGTGGCTGAGGAGAAGAAGAAGGTGCTGCTGTGTGGAGAGGAGAAGGTGGCAGTGAGCTGCTCGGGGCTCTTCAGGGTGTTGATTTGCTTCTGCTGCTGCTGATTGAAAGGGAAGAAGAGGCAGCACTGAGGCTGCTGCTGGAACTACTCCTGGAGGTGTGTTGCTGCTGCTGGGAGCTGTTGCTGCTGTGTGCAGCTGCTTGCCAGGGGGAGAGAGGAGGCTAGCTGCTGCGTGTGGCTGCCTAGGAGGAAGATGACTGGTGGTGAGGAGTCCAGGGTCATGGATTTGGTGCAGTCGGATGATGGATGTTCGTGTGGTGCAAAGGAAGGAGGAGGAAGGCACGTAGGAGATGAAGTGCTGAGAGGAGGCAGAGATGTAGTTGGGTGTGCCTCGGCAAGCAGAGACTTGGAGGATGCCCTGCTCGCCGCCATCCAGGAGGAAGCTGTGCTGCGTGCACGTCTGGCCTCCACCGAAGCGTCCTTAGATGCTGCGCGGGCAAAGGTGGCTCGCATGATGTACACGACATCGGTATTCGAGGAGGAGAGGACAAGTCCGGCCCTCTTTATCTGTACCAATGAAGATGGCACTGAAAAGGCCACAATTGCTGCTCATAGGACTGATCCGGAGTGGATTCTAGACTCTGGTGCTTCTCAACATGTTGCAGGTGACTTCAGGGAGTTTGAGTCATATGATGAGCTCACTCCCTCTCAAAGTAAAACGATATGTACTGCTGACGGGACATCGCAGCCTATTAAGGGCATTGGGACAGTTCAATGTACACCTGATATTAAGTTATCTTCAGTCCTACATGTGCCATCTTTTCCGGTCAATCTATTGTCTTTTAGTGCTCTAATTGACCAGGTGGACTGTAGGATAACAGTTGACAGAAAAATGTGCTTGATTGTGGACGGGCCGACTGGAAGGAGGATTGGGACTGGAATAAGGCGTAGGGGGCTGTGGTACATGGACCGTGAGGGGCTTGGTCAGACGGGCAGCCCAATGTTTGCGGCAATTGTGGAAGAAAGAGAGTCTGTGGCGATGAAACATCACTGCAGAATGGGGCATGTATCCTTTGATAAAATGTTCAGGTTGTTTCCTGATGTAATGCATGGAGTCGATAAGAACAAGCTGAAATGTGATGCGTGTGAGTTTGCAAAACACACGAGGACGTCTTATGTGAGTAAGGGACTTAGGAGTATATCCCCATTCATGCTTGTTCACTCGGATGTGTGGACAAGTCCGGTGGTGTCGGTTAGTGGTGCAAAGTATTTTGTGACCTTTATCGACTGCCACTCACGTATGACATGGATATATTTGATGCGTCACAAGGATGAAACTTTCCAATGCTAAAGACTTTCTATGCCTATGTGAAAAATCACTTCAATGTTCAGGTACAAGTGATAAGAAGTGATAATGGCACTAAGTATGTGAACAAAGTGTTTGGAACTTTCTTATCAGAGCACGGGATTTTGCATCAAACCTCATGTCCGGATACTACTCCTCAGAATGGGGTGGCAGAAAGGAAGAATCGCCATATTCTGGAGGTTGCTCGATCACTGATGTTTACTATGAATGTGCCGAAATTCTTGTGGAGTGAAGCTGTGATGGCTGCGACACACCTGATCA
This sequence comes from Elymus sibiricus, assembly GCA_039707655.1. NCBI lineage: Eukaryota > Viridiplantae > Streptophyta > Magnoliopsida > Poales > Poaceae > Elymus > Elymus sibiricus. Next base: position 130,022,178 of record CM077676.1, on the reverse strand, counting down.
ATCGCACATCATCGAGAGTACTGGGTATGAAGTCACCTTCTGAGTTACTTCTGGGAAAGAATGATTTTGTGGTTCCTCCCAAGCTGTTCGGTTGTGTCTGCTTTGTCAGGGATCACAGGCCATCTGTGGGCAAATTGGATCCACGGGCCGTCAAGTGTATCTTCACTGGGTACTCTTCTGGGCAGCGCGGCTACAAGTGTTGGAGTCCTTCTGAACGGAGGACCTTTGTGAGCATGGATGTCACCTTCAGGGAATCCGAACCATTTTATGGTGAGAAAACCGATCTTAGTGGATTATTTGAAAGTCTTGACCATACCCAGTCTACTGTGATAGGTCAAGAGGGGGAGAGTGGTGGTGGTGCCGATTCAGTGCTGCAGCAACCAATTGAGGGTGATATTCCGGTAGTACAGCGAAGAGAGCAGCAGCCCCAGGAAATGATAACACCACAGAGTGAAGGACCGATTGTGACTGATGGGGTGCCGAGTCAGGCAGGCGGTGCTCCCACCCAGATCGGTTGTGTACCGAGGTGGACGGCAGAGCAAGAGGAGCAGCTAAAGGTGTATTCACGGAAGCAAGGTGATGCTTCTCATAGGTGGCAGAAGGTGAATGAGGAGCGTAATCCTCAAGTATATTCAAGACGACAGCATCATGTTCAGGGGGAGCAGCCAGCACAGGTGCAGGGGGAGCATCAAGGCAGCAATGCAAGCTCATCTGACACAGAGGACTTGCCAATTGCGTTGAGAAAAGGTACTTGAGCAAAAGCAGGGATACCAGAGCCAAAGTATGGGTTCGATGCCAATGATATTGGAAATTATGTTTCGTATGAAGCATTATCTCCAGCCCACAAAGCATTTGTTGCTTCTCTTCAGCTGGTGTCTCTTCCAACTGACTGGAAGGCAGCAAAAGTGGATCCAAAGTGGCGAGCAGCTATGATAGAGGAGCTGGAGGCATTAAGTAAGAACAAGACATGGGTATTAACACCTCTTCCAAGAGGAAAGAAGGCAGTCAGCTGCAAGTGGGTATACACTGTGAAGCAGAATGCAGAAGGGAAGATTGAAAGATACAAAGCAAGGCTTGTGGCAAGGGGGTATAGCCAGACCTACGGCATTGACTATGATGAGACCTTTGCTCCAGTAGCAAAGATGAACACTGTGAGGATCCTGATCTCCTGTGCAGCGAATTTCGGGTGGTCCTTACATCAACTTGATGTGAAGAATGCTTTCTTGCATGGGGACTTGAAGGAGGAGGTCTACATGGAGATCCCACCGGGGTTCTCTACGTCTGAGACGGTTGGCAAGGTATGCAGGTTAAAGAAATCTCTTTATGGTCTGAAACAGTCTCCGAGAGCATGGTTCGACAAGTTCAGACATGCTGTATGTAGTATGGGGTATGGGCAGTGTAACGATGATCATACACTGTTCTACAGACATAAAGAAGGGAAAATCACTATACTTGCAGTATATGTGGATGATATTATTATCACAAGGGATGACAAAGAAGAAATAGCAAGACTGAAAGAGTGTTTGGGTAAGGCCTTTGAAGTCAAAGATCTGGGCCAACTCAAATACTTCCTGGGCATAGAAGTGGCCAGGTCTGCCAATAGGATTGTGCTATCTCAGAGGAAGTATACTTTAGATCTCCTAAGCGATGTAGGAATGCTAGGATGTCGGGCAGCCCCAACCCCAATTGATCAAAACCACAAAGTGACTGCTCAATCAGGAGAGCCAGTGGATAAGGAGAGGTATCAGCGATTGGTGGGAAGATTGTTGTACTTGTGTCATACACGACCGGACATTGCATTTGCAGTAAGTGTTGTGAGCAGATACATGCATGAGCCTAGAAGTGGACATCTTGACGCAGTACATAGAATCTTGAGATACTTGAAAGGTTCTCCTGGGAAAGGACTGTTGTTCAAGAGTTATGGACACCTTGTTGTAGATGGTTATTGTGATGCTGATTGGGCTAGCTGTCTGGATGACAGAAGATCAACTTCAGGGTACTGTGTCTTTATAGGAGGAAATCTAGTTTCTTGGAGAAGCAAGAAACAACCTGTTGTTTCCAAATCAACTGCAGAGGCTGAATACAGAGCCATGACTCAGGGACTGAGTGAGTTGTTATGGACAAGGAATCTATTAGCAGAATTGAAGATATTGAGGACTAGTTGCATGAATGTGTGGTGTGATAACAAATCAGCAATCAACATAGCACATAATCCAGTGCAGCATGATAGAACCAAACATGTGGAGATAGACAGATTCTTTATCAAAGAAAAGCTGGATGCTAGGATCATCAAGATAGAGCATGTGAGTTCAGGGCAGCAAATTGCAGATTGCTTGACTAAAGGACTGGGAACCAGAGAATGCAGTTTAGCGTGTGACAAGATGGGAATGATAGATATCGATCACCCCTCTTGAGGGGGAGTGTTGTATGTGAGGCCCATGAGGCCCAGGCCCATGTCAGCCAAGTGACCACTGACCTAGAAGGAGAGTGCTCCCGTTCTGTCCAGGAGAGCCGCCACACACGAGACCAACTCGCGCGAGCCACCAGACACCAGCTAGAGGGCTGTCTGAAGGTACTCCCCTCTCCCTGTTTCTACATAAGGTATGTAGTACAAATTTTCAATACAGTAAAGGACTAAAACAGAAATACAGACAAATACATGGTCCAAAACTTAATTTACAACACTCTAATAAATCAGAGGGCTGTTATGCAATATATGAGAACCATAGTGTCCTTTTTGCAAACAATGACAATGGCTCCGAGCCCCACCCCCCTTTTTTAAATACTGGCCTGAGGGCCAAAGTAAACTGGGCTAAAGCCCGTTCAGCCATTCGGCCCACAAGCCTATTTGGGCGGCGAGCCGGGTTGAGTGGCCTGGGCTGGGCCGAATCGGCCTTTAGGCAGCCCGTTACGGGAGGCGGTTAAGAGGGAGGTGCAAAGGGCGGCTAGGGTTAGGGTTTCCCCCAACGAATTTCCTCGTGCCGCCGACTGGATCCCCGACCACCACGCCTTCTTGCCTGGTTCACAAGCGTGTCGCCGACTGGCAAGAAATAAAGTCCTCTTCCTCCGACGAGGAAGAGATGTTGCCGAAGCCAATGATGGGGTGGCCTTTTAGGACGTTGTTGGCGAGCCTGGTGGAGACCGTGTCCATGCTCCAGGCCGGTGGTCGAGACGGCGATCAACGCCGACAAAGGCATGGACGTAGAGGCAGCTGCAAGCCATGATACGTGGCGATGGTGACGCTTCGTCCAGGGTAGCAATGGAGACGAAGACCCGCGGCGAACGAAGGCCGTGCTCAACTTGTGCCGCCCTCGATTGATCCACTCCGAGAGCGGAGGCGGTGCTTCATCCGACGGCGTCCTCCGCTAGAGTTGTCGTTGGTAGTGTGAAAAAACCCTAAGCCTAGCCGCCCTATACCCCTCCCTTTTAACCGCCCTGCAGAACGACTTGCCTAAAGGCCTATCCGGCCAAAACCTATGGCACCTCAACCCGGCTTGCCCTCCTGTGCCGCTTGAATAGGCTTGTGGGCAAAAAGGCAAAACAGGCTTCAGCCTAGGTTATTTCAGCCCTCAGGCCGGTAACAGAAAAATGGGGACTGCCAGAGTCATTGGTGTTTTTGCAAAAAGGGCCCAATGTTTCTTGCATATTGCATAGCAACCCTCTAGTTTATTACAAAGTGTTGTAAATTAAGTTTTAGACCCTGTATTTGTCTATAATTCTATTTTAATTTTGTCATGTATTGAATATTTGTACTACAAACCTTATATTGTCTAGAAATTATGTTTTAGACCCTGGTTCTGGTAATCATATTCCAGATTCTGTGATGTTAATATAATATGACATGTTCTATACATTTGCCTCAGTATTTTCCAAAAATATGCAAGTACAACAACTATATTTTATAATTCAAATTTTTGGGATCACAAGGTAACAGCAGCATGTACCACACTTCTGCAGATCATCCCATTACTGCAAGATCTACATATTTGCCCTTTTTGTCAAAAGACTGTCTTCAAAGTGCTCTCCCAAAGCATTAGAATTAACATGACTACCTCAAAATTTTACTTGCAAATCACAAGGTAACAGTGGCATCTACTGCACAAATTTGTAAATTATCCTCTATTGCTGTCAGGTCTAGACCTTGTCATTCCGACAGATGATTACCTTCAAAGTGATTTCTAAAATATAGTATAACACAAGGTAATAGAATTATGAACATCTACCGACAAAAGTCAGATTAAGTTTTCTGCATGTCAAGTACTAGGATATATGTTCGTGTGAGGATATTGGAAAGAAGGATTGGAAGTGTAGAAATAAGCGGGTCTTAAGACTTGCAGCTTGGCCAACGGTGATCCTTTAACTCCGCAATTTGGAACAGGGCGTGGTCAATGCAAGCAGTCGGTTGCTCCTAGCCATATAGCCAAACTGCCCTTGTTCAATGCTCTACTCATCGTCCAGCAAGCTCACGTGCATGCAACATCATGCTGGCATGCATGCTAATATCGTACTACATGAACTACATACTTGCATGAACATAGAACATTTAAGGAAATCACAAAAGAATGTCCTGTGTTTAGATATCAAATGCCTTAACCAAGTGTTCAAAATTTCGGCCGATAAATCAGTTAACTGACTGATTAATCCCTGCTCGGTGGGTCACCAAGTAGCCAATTAACTGATTTATCATCCGATTAATTGGCCGATTCGCCTACTAATGCCCTAATAGCTAGTTGACCGAGCAGTTAGTTAATAAATCTGAGATGGCACTGGTTGCTAACACGTTTTTATCCAACAGTTTGGGCCCGAGACCTGATTTGATCAGTGGGTTTCTTGTTGGTGCTCCGAACTCTATTACTCTTTTACCTTTTTGCTTGTTCTGAACTGCTTGGTTTCTATGTTGGAAGTAATGGAAAATGGTATGATCTCAGTTCAAAGAAAAGTTCGATTAATAAAACAAAAGGAATGGAATAGGCGTAGAACAGGAGGATATGCTGTGTTGTGGTACTGTTTGGCATGTGTAACAGTAAAGTACTGTTCATGCTGACTGTGCTTTGTTCTGCTACTGTTAGTTGGAAACTAGACATTAAGAACACCGTTGTTAGTTGAGTTCATTTCCTTGATATATTCCATGTAAAGTTAAAGTTTTGTTAAAGCTCAGATTGTAACCTAGGGATTAGATAGTTACACAGTCCCTATCAACATGCATCTATTTGTAAAGAAGAATTAATCTATTCTTTGCTCATCTTCTCCCATTCTAATCTACGTTCTTCTACCCATCCTCCCTTCCACATATTCCAATACCCTTGAAGCAATGCCGTCTAGCCTTTCCCTGTTAGTTATCCTCGTCATATATGTGTGGGTTTTGCAGTTAGCGTCCAAACACTGTTTTCTACAAAAATATCTGGTTTCGCAATTGTACTCGTATCTCACAGTGTTGACTTACTGACGGAGTGCATGACTTGATAAGTCTTCATTTTGTACTAGATTTCTTGAACAAATTAATTAGGTTTACTACTTCGTATAGAGGATATGTATTAAATTGAGGTGAATTTTGTAGTATAACTTAGAATAAGTCTATGAAGTTCGTCAGTTTGGACTGGCTGACAGAGCTGCTCTCAGCTGTGCTCATTATTGATGCTCTAAATGATGTTGTCTGGTCAGCTCAAATTATAATCATTGCTCTCTAGTATTGTACTATCAGTCATGCACTGAAGTAAATAGCTAACAATTACAGCAGTATCCTTACCGTGGGGCTTGGCGTGCCGGCATTCATGTACACAGGATTCACGGACACCACCTCTCCGGGACCGCACTTGCCCGACTTCACCTTCTCGAAGTGTGCATCCCTGTATCCAGCCACGGTCTCAATGCAATCCATCAGATTCTCCACGGCGGCCCCATCGAACATCTTCGACCCATGCCCGGGAGCCCCCGTAGCCTTGACGATCAGCTTCCACACCAGCCTATCCGCGTAGAAAACCCTGTAAACATCCGTGAGCGACGCCTGTCCCTCGTCGAGCATGAACCCAACATTGAGGGCGCGGAACTCCTCCGACTGGACGAACTTCTCGTGGCCGTCCTCGCCGCCGATCTCCTCGTCGGGGACGAGCGAGATGTGGACGGTGCGGGCGGGCGCGAAGCCGGCGGCCTGGAGGCCGCGGACGGCCTCGAGGTACTGGATGGGGAGGCACTTGTCGTCCTGCGCGCCGCGGGCGTAGACGCGGCCGGTGGCGGGGTCGTGGTGCGCGGCGTAGGGCGGGTGGATCCAGTGCTCGGGCTCCGCCGGGACGGAGTCGAGGTGGGAGTTGAGGAGGATGGAGGGGAGCGAGGGGTCCGTGCCCGGCCAGGTGAGGAGGAGGAGCGGCTTTGACTTGCACGGGGTGAAGTGGAGCGTGGCGGTGCGGAGGCCGAGTGACGCGGCGTAGGCGAGGAGGAACGCGGCGGCGCCGGCGTAGTCCGGGGCGGGGTGGGCGGTGCAGATGCGCAGGTAGTCCTGGAAGCGCCGGATTTGGGAGGACTCGAGCTCGGTGAGGGGGTGGGCTGGGTGCGGAACCGCCGCGAGGAGGACGGCGGCGAGGAGGGGGAAGTGGCTGAGACGGCGCATGATGCGCGGTTGGTTGTGGTGCCCCTGACGCTGCGGAGTGTTTGGACTGCTTGTTTGACCGGTTGTGATTCGTCTATGAGTCTATCCGGTGAAGCCCCACCGTGTAACCATTTTTCTTTTTTTGAAATGGAACACTCGTATTCCGTTACGACTCGGCCTGATCGCCGGCCACAGCATTGAGTACATTATCAGGATAGCTTGTGAACCATTCTCTATGTTCACCATCCGCTAAGCTTGCACCCACAGCAGCCAGTACATGTGCTGGTGTATTACATGATCTAGGAGCATACACCACTTGGGCCTCTATGAAGAGGGTTCTAAGCTTGAACCTAATATCACTAAACATGACACCAAGCCGCGCAAGGTCATAAGCATTTGAGGAAGTGGCTTGCTTCAGCACCAGGCAGTCGGTTTCAAAAAGTGCCCGCCCAACACCTAGCCGGTCCGCTAATGACACAGCCTGACAAAGGGCAAATGTTTCAGCGTGCAGAGCATCGGAAAAGTCATGTTTGCCACCAGCCGCTGCAAACCGAATATCTAGTGCATCATCTCTGCAGATGAGTCCCCATCCACCAGTCCCAGACCGTTCCGAGAACGCAGCGTCAGTGTTGATCTTTACCATGTGGCTTGGTGGCTTCTCCCATCTACATTGCTGCACCTCTGGACTAGTGGTTTTTGGCACAAGGAATTCTTTCCATTCGTCAGCGTGATGGTTGACCGTGTATCGAAACGCTTCAACCTCAAGTCTCTTCTCACCATGATTACCCCTGTTGCGTTCCATCCACCAGCACCAAAGTAATGCTACTCACAGCAACATCCTGTCCTCCGGAAGACTGAAAATCAGTGATAGACAATCCTTGGCTGAGTTACACGCGAGGAGCCTGAGCCTGACATCCTCTAAGAGCAGAGCTCGCCACCGCTGCTTAACATTTTTGCATTTAATAAAGAGATGACCCCCATCCTCAAAGTATTTGCCACAAACCGCACATCGGGTGTCAAGCTGCACACCACGTCTATTAATGTTCATATACATCGGATGGCTATTGTGTGCAAACCGCCAGAGGAAATGATGAACTCTTGGTGGACAGTGAACCTTCCAAAGTGCCCGGAAAACTTCAGAATTTTGTTCCACATTTGCTGAACTGTGACCCTGTTGGCCTGTTCTACTCAAGCTTAGGTGGCCCCAGCCCAGCCCAGTATAGTACCAAATCATGTTTCTCGACAACAAAATGGCACACATTTGATGAAATTAATATTTCAGTTCCCCTCGTACCAAAAACACTTTCAGATGCAGGTCAAAAAAAAAAACTTTCAGATGACTAGAGACAGTAAAGTTTCATAACATATACTGTTGGCTACATAATTCCAGTAGCAGATTTGAACATATTTCTGTTGCACATACTATTGGTTGCTTGCTACTGAAATCATGTATCGAGTACCAAGGAACTGTTTTGTCATCACATAAGCTTGTCGAAATAAATATGACAAAACTGTCCTCTTGCTAAGGTAGTTAACAACACAGGAGTACATGGTGAAACAAATTAATTCAGATGAGCTTCTTCTTCTGGAAGAACCCTTGCAAATGCCATAGCTGCAGAGCGGAGACCACAACGCACACGCCCAGTGACAAGATGCTGAACCAGGCAACCCTGGCATTCGTTTTCTCGCTCACTTCCCGCATCTCCGCTTCCCTGCATCAACATATCAAGATCACGCATTATGCTATCCATTGCCCGTTCGAAATACTACATTGTAGTAAAGGTAAGTAAAGCTAGTAGGTTTGCTTGTCCATATCCCAAATATCTCATCCAGTACAAAACTGTAAGACCACCTAAGAACTTCAAATAGAAGCTCAATCTACAGCCCAAGACAGATGAGACCCGTAGGTTCTGTTTCACAAATCACAATGCTGTAGTTTTATAGTCACCAACTTTTATATAACAGTTAGTTGAAAGTATATTTATATTAGCCTATATAAAAAACATCCAACTGGAAATAGTACCTCCCCTACCTAAATAGACTGGTGCAGCGTAGCACAACGAAGACAGTCTGTTGTCTGGCTATTAAAACACACACAAAAAGTAGAATAGATAACTTGCCTTGCTTTGAGATATAATAAGTTATGATGAATGGATTCCACTGCAGCTTCAAGTTTCGCGAGCTCTAATTGAACACCCTGAACACAGAAATTTCAGATTAAAAATAATCAGGAACAAAAAACAATGCATTACATTGAAGTATAGAGCCATTTGGATTAGGGTGTATTTAAATAATCGACACACCTCAATTTTCTCCTTCTTGGCAACAGAGTCCCAGTCCTTTGTCGCAATCCCTATCTTCCAATCAAGATTTAGAGATACTCCTGATCCTTTCTCTGCACTGTCTAGCCAGAAGCAAGCAAGGTAGTTTCCAGCTTCTGAAGTTGTAAATGCAAATTGGCCCACTGTGGCATTTTCTTTCTGATGTACAGTATTGCCATATGGTGAGGTAACCTACACAAAACATAAACATGTACAATACAAATGAGCAAGTAAGCAAGAAAAAAAATAGTCTTCAGAAATCATCATTTCTAAGAAATCTTCCATAAGACTAACTGATATATGGACATGCTATGCAATTATGTGTGTGAACACTAGCAAAAAAGGTTACCATACTCATACACACTCAGCATGCCAAAGCAACATTTAGCCACCGCAAAAGTTTTACAGAAGAAAACATAGTCACCACAAAAGTACAATACAACATCCATGTGTTGCTTGCAGAATTCTTGGACATATGAACGACAGAGTTGTGAACGTGTGGCTAATCCGTACTTTTTCCAGTTATGAGCTACAATACACATGTATCATCGCATCTCTGGTTCCCTGGATTGCGCAACACACATCATGAGTCTAAAATCTGAAGTTCTCCTTATCTACAACAGGATGGGTGAGAAGTGGGACCGTATGCCATCTCCCTGTATGTTCACCCGTCTGCCCACATGCAAACATGATTGCATCTTACCAGAATCTCATCAGCCCATCCATAGCAGTGATAATGAATAACAATCCATCCCTCGCTTGTTTTCTCTTGTTATGGTTATCCCCAATCATCTTTTATTAGTCTCAGTACCTAAGAACATGCTATTCTAATAATAGGATGCCAGGTGCCCAAAGAGAAGGTGGAGTCCTGCAGCTGCAGGTCACGTTACTTAGGATATTGCTACATGCATAGAAATTATCAATCCACAGCATGTTGCCCCGATGTGAAGCAATTAGGAAGTGGCACTTTGAGTCAATTCGCATCAAGTCCACCCAGTCTAGCTCAACAGTTCAAACCTCAGCTGCTTCCTCCAGAACAAAGCACTGGAGCATATGAGCAGATTCATGACAAACTACTGGAGTACTTGATTAACATCATTTAACCTTACCATAATCCACATAACACAGACCCTGTGCACCAACTTACACTAAATGTAAAACTTTTGCCTGTTGACTTCTCTTGGAGATGTTAACTTAAACTGGTCAGTTTTCTCTTCTATTCTCTCAATTCTTCTAAACGCCCAAATTCAATAGCCACAGAGGCTCTAATTTTGACTCAAAAAGTTCAATCTACCAACTAAACTTAACACAAATAATTTAGAACAAGCTAGTATCTGTCGCCCCCAAATTCGCCTGCACCTGGATCCCAACACGCGAGAGTTCACCGGTCCAGATCAAGACCAAACCGCTGGAACCAGAAAGCAAACATGAGAAGACGAAGGGAGGGGATCGCGCCGCGCTTACCTTGACGGCGACGGTGGGGTGAGCGGTGGCGTGGGCCTCGTACATGAGCATGTAGTCCGCGACCACCACCACGTTGGGCTGGATCTCCTCGGAGACGCACTTGGTCCCCGTGGGCGGCAGGTCGAGCCACACCGCCTCCGAGCCCAGCATCATCAGCGCCGCCACGAGCGCCCCAACCACCAGCGCCGGCCGGGTCGCCGCTCCCGCTGCCGCCGCCATCTGCTCCGATCTGGGCGACCCTGTCTGTCCGAGTCTCCGGTTGGGGAAGTCGTGTGGAGCTTGGACTAGCGTTGGACAGTAGTAATGGCGTGGCGTTGGCCCGAGGGAGGGTCTTTTGGAATTATGTAGTTCCCGTTTGGGTACTCGCGAAGAAATTCCTTACCCACGCGACGTGCTGCCTTTTTTTTTTTTGAGCAACACGCGACGTGCTGCCTTCGGCCCGAGGAGCGCCGGTTTGTACTGTGTTCGCAGAAGGCACAGCTAGTGGGCTGGACCATCTGTAAGGCTCGCTCTGGTTTTGTGAAGAATTTTTTCTTCTATTTTTGGCTGGTTTTTGTTCATTTTTTTATTTATTTTCGTTTTTAATTTTAATTTTAAAATTCCATGAACTTTTAAAAACAATCATGAACATTTTTTAAATCGGTGAAATTTTTCCAAATTCGTTTTTTCTAATTGGTTAGCATTTTTGAATTTACATTTTTCTTTTGAATTCGTGAACATTTTTTGAGTTCGTGGGTTTTTTTTAAATTCATGAAGTTTTTTTAACTCATGATTTTTTTTGAATTCATGAACATTTTTAAATTTTTGAACTTTTCAAACTTGAGAACATTTTATTTGAATTCGTGGACTTTTTAAAATCTACCCAAAAACCGAGAGCTGTTTTTTTAGCTAGCAGCCAGAAGCTAGCGCAAAAAAAAAGCCAGGCAAGCTAAACCACACGAGCAAAGTAGCGAGAGCGACGCTAATGGACTGCGGCCCAACAACCATTCGCATGGGTGCTGGTTCCCCAATCGACTCTATAAGTGATGAGGAGGAGCACCTTGTGCTGGCTGCATTGGGCTATGCACCAGAACAAAACTGTGCTTCATGCATCAAGCACAAACCGAGCTTCTTCACCGAAACTCCTATGGGCCAAATAGTGTTGAAGTCATCCTAGATGGGATTGCACCAAGACCAGGAACCGCGAAGATCAATGTCGGCGCAGGTATACATAAGAATATGTGTGTTGGTTCGGTGGTGGCAGTGGCAAGAGATGGCAATGGTGTATTCTTGGGAGCATCTACACTGTTCTTCGAGGAATTGTCCTATCTGTAAACCCTCAAAGCATTGCCTTTTCGAGAGGCGTTGTAGCGGAATATCCCCTATTACATAAAATCACGATTGCAAGAGATTGTCGAGTTGCTGTGACGAATCTTCAGGCATCGTCATCGATTTTGTATGGACACATTTTGATGGAGATACAAGGGAGGGATAAGTCTTTCCAGGAAGTTCATTTCGTGCACGAGAACATGAAGTCAAAAAATATGCTCATAACCTAGCTATTAGCGCTTTGTACCTTCAGTTGGCCGTAATATTTGGTTAACAGTTCCCCTGAGGAAATTTGTATTCATCAAACTATCATTAGCTAATAAAGAGTACGTGCACTCTAAAAAATTGTGTTACAGTCACCGCGTTCTAGAAGGTCTCTGTCCGGGCACAGTGATATAAATCTTTTTGATAGCGTCTGGTTTTCTTCTACAGTAGATCGCATGCTATTACATCATCACAATGTCGAGCTTGATTTCATCCGAGGAGGAGTGGGAGGCAATGGTTGATATAGACTTTAGTGATGACGGTGGCCCCAACACTGACGAGTAGAAGGAGGTGGGCACGTACAAAGTGGAGGAGGTGGTGAAGAAGAAGAAGAAGAAGAAAACAAGGTTTTTGGGCTGCCGCGGGGCAAGCTAGGCATGACCCTGACTCACAAACGAGACGAAATGTCTTCAAAAATCACATGAGAGAGAATTTCATGATGGAGATGCAAACATCAAATATGATCATGCAAAGGCAAATGGCAGACATAGGAAAAATACTATCTGAAATTGCAACAAGATGATGTGTTGATTCAAGGACAGAAAACCCTTAAGCTATGCATCACCAATTTTTATAACAACATGTTCGGTGAGCCCGAGGTTTCTTCCATAAGTATGAACCATGTTGGAGTAGAGTAGTTGACTAAAGAAGAGCAAGCTTTTTTAACTATAAGTTTTTCTATAGAAGAACTGCACTCAAAAGTTTTTAGAATGGAATCTAACAAACCAGCTAGGCCAGATGGGTTTAATATTGAGTTTTACCAGAAATTCTGGGAAATCATCAAGACTGTCTTGTTTGCCTTGCTAGAACATCTCTATGATAATGAACTGGATATTGATAGACTTAATTACGGTGTTATCACACTGATCCCAAAGGGTAGTGATACTGAAAGAATTCGAAAATATAGGCCAATATGTCTCTTGAATGTTGTCTTTGAGATAATCACCAAGGTCATGGTTAACACACTAATTGCAGTCATTAAAGGGAAAATTAAATGTTCTCAAATAACCTTCCTAAAAGGGAGATACAAATTTGAGGGGATACTGATTCCCCATGAAACACTAAAAAAACTGGATAGAAAAAAGGCTATGGTGTCCTTTTAAAACTAACTTTGGAAAAGCTTTTGACATGGTCAAATGTCCTTCTCTCCTCCAAACTTTGTGTAACACCCCAGATGTAATCATTCCTTATAAGTATTCCCCAACCTTGCCATTTATGGAATTGTCATGATGATCTTGATGGATGTGGTATTCTCATGTTGAGTTTTTGCCTTTCTTTTCTCTTTGCATTTCATTTTTTCATATTATTTGTCATGTGCTTGCATCGTCATATTCATTTATGTTGTTCATGAGCATTGCACCCATTGTTATGTTATGTTCATCATGTATGCATGAGGTGTGTCATCATCTTCTTCTTGCCTCACCCAACTCTTGGGTTTCATCCATGCAACCTATTCTACCATCACCTCTCTCTCAAATCCCCTCTTTTTCCCAAGTAATTCTTGATGCTTTATTTCTGTCCCAAATTAATGTTCACCATATTTCTAAATTCTCTAGTCCATGTCCTAAACCTCTCTGCCAAATTTCATCATTTTTGGAATCGATTTGGTTGGGATAAAAAATGCCTCAAGTTTGAATTTAATTCAAACTTGAGATATTTTTCTTTCTCTAAAAATTGCCAAACCAATTTATTCAAATACTACATAATTTCTAGATTCCAGGGATATTTTTATATCTCTCTCACCTCACTCCAAACTCCTTGTGCATTTCTGTCTTATTTCTCTGTCTGAAGAAAAAGAAAAACAGAAAGCAGAGGAGAGAGAAGGAGCAGCAGAGGCCAACAGCCCAGCGGCCCAGCAGCAGCAGTAGTGTAGCCCACCAGCGCGCCAGCCCAGCTCACCCGCTCGCGCCCTCCTTTTCTTTTCTCACCCGCGAGCCCGCTTACCCCCGCTAGCCCACCGCCACGTGACCGAGCCGGACCCGCCAGGCAGCCGATGGCTACAGGCGACCCGCACCCACCTTTTCGTCCTCCTCTCGCCGTGGCCATGGGGACCGCGCGCCCGAGCGCATCGTCGCTTGCCCCGCTCGCCCTAGCCCCCTATAAAGCCCCCACCTTGTCCCTCGCCTCTCTTAGGGTTCCCCTCATCCGCCGCCGCCGCCCGGTTCATCTAGCCACCAGATCCGCCGTCTCGAGCCGCACCCGTACGCATCTGAGCGCACGGCCATGGCGCCGCCGTGAACCCCGTCGTCCTCTGCCTCGCCAACCCTGTCCGTCGTCTTCCCCGCCGTCGACTACGACCCCGACGTCCACTACTTCGCCGTGGGACGCCAAGTTCAACCCCGTCTTCTTCCTCTTCTTCCGCTACGGTCGCCGCCGTTCCGTCGACGCTTCCGGCCAACTCCGACCTCCTCCCGTCGTCCCGATCACACCATCGTGCTCGTGGTGAGCACCAGCACCTCCCTGTCCCTTTCTCCCCCTCGTTCTCGCTCTGCATCATCGTGTCCATGAGCACCCGTACCCGCCGCCGTCGGGCCTCGTCTCCGGCGAGTGTCCCGACCACCTTAGGTCGTGCATGCTTGTCCTTCACGCTCGCCGTAGCTCCTAGACGCCGCCTCACCGCTTCGCAGTCTCTGCCGCGCCCCGCAGCGAGCCGCCCGAGTTCGTCGTCGCCGCCTCTACCACCTCGTCGCCGGCGTCGTTCCCGTCGACGTCCGGTGCCGTGCGTAGCATGCGCATGCGTGGAATCTTTCCGGCGAGCCTCCGCCGTGCTCCTGTCGTCGCCAGCGCCCTCCTCTGTTTTTCTCTGTAGCCGCATACACGCGCCAGTCATGGGTCCCGCTGGTCAGCCACACACACGCGCGCGACCCCACTTGTCATACACACCCGCGTCGTAGCCCCACCTGTCGGCCATTGCACCGCGCGGCCGCCTGCCACGCAGGCCCGGTCCCACCTGTCAGTCTCAGGGGCTAGGTACCCCCTGGGTACACGTAGATGTCGCCGCCGTTTGTCTTTTTCCGTTTTTGGCGCATTCCGTTTCTGGCAGGTTTCCAAATCTGGCCCTTTCCGTTTCTGGCATACTTCCGTTTCGGTGCATTCCGTTTCTGGCATATTCCAAATCTGGAATATAGATTATATTCACTTCTGTCCTAAGTGTATTTGTGGCATTTTGAGCATTTTTCATATAGGAACATATGCATGTAATATATGAATTTGGGGTAGAAAAATCCAACTAATCCATCTGTGGCATTAGATTTATATTTTGAGCAAGTTTGCATGCATGCCATTTTCACATAACATGCCATTTTGTCATTTTTGTGTGATTTAATGCAAATGTCATATGAGCATCTTGTCAACATGAGTTTGGAGCATTTTCATGCCATCTTGCTGCTAGTATTTATTTCATGCCATGATATGCCATGATAGGAGTGCTACAAGCTTGTAAACATGCTTAGTCACTGTTACTGATTTGCACCTGTTGGAAACTGCTGTCATAGTTGTCTGTTATAAAACTTGCCATGTTGCTTTGATGGTAGCATCTAATCCATAGCTATTCTGAGCATGATCAATAAACATGTTTTGTTCTATGTTGTCAGTACATTCATGCCATGCCAATTGATGCCATGTTAAACTCCTGTAGCATATATAAATGTTGCTCTAAATATGCCTAGTCAGTGTTTCAGTTTCTGTCAGCATCAAGTTGCAATGTTGTGAGCTCCATTGTGATGAATCCATGCCTCATATAAATTTGTGCCGATGTAATGAAATGATCTATGCCATGTATACTGTAGGTGCATTCCAATTTCTTGCATTTTTAGAGTTGTTTTGCCTGCTGTAACATCCATGTGAATACTGCCTGTCAATGTTTCTGCCAGCACATACTCTGCTGTAACATTTTCTTTGCATCTTGTTGTCTCCATTTCAATTAATCTGTGATGCTAATGAATTTGAACCTATGGAATGAATTGTTGTGCATTTAGAGTACTACAGCCACATTTCTTGTATGGGCATCGTAGGGTACTGTAGCTTGCTGTTTTGATGAGCATAAGATGCCATGTTGCTGTTAACTTCAGTTTTGCATTGCATATTGTGTTGCTCACCATTTGAGTTTTGTGCATCCGTTCCTTGTGATCTTTATATCGATTTCAATCGAAATCTTCCATTCTTTCCAGAGGCATACTTGGATTGCCAAGATTTTGCCCATATCCATCTTTTGCTTCACCGTTCACATCTCGTTGTCATTTCTGTCGTCCCGGTAGCACCGTTCCTTCATTCATGACATGCTCGTTATTCCACCATGCCATTTCATGCATCATTTTGTCTGTGCATCTATGCCGTGATTGTTTGTTTATTTTGGTGCTTGTTCTTTCTTTTGGGTAGTTCCAGGAGACGAGTCCGAGTTTGAGGAACCGGTTGAGAACGTGTTCGGGGAGCAGTATTCCTATCCCACCGAAGAGACTTCAGGCAAGATGGTCATTACCCTTGATAATAGTACTATCTTTGCTTGCTAGTTTTGTTGTCGCTATGTCACGCTTCCTACCACATACATGTCAGCCTCTCATATGCCATGATACAGCCACTAACCACCCTACCCAGCAAACCATTGTTTGGCTATGTTACCGCTTTGCTCAGCCCCTCTTATAGTGTTGCTAGTTGCAGGTGCAGTGCAGGTTGTTCCATGTTGGAACATGGTTATGTTGGGATATCACAATTTCTCTTATTTAATTAATGCATCTATATATTTGGTTGTGTGTGGAAGGTTCGGCCTTTTGCCTAGTGTTTTGTTCCACTCATGCCGCCTTAGTTTCCGTAATACCGGTGTTATGATCCTTGATTAGCGTTCCTAACATGCTTAGGGGAATGGGACCCTCTTGATAGTTCGCTTTGAATAACCGCTTCCAGCAAGACCCAACATTGGTTTTAACATTTGCCTAATAACAACTAAAACTTGCATAGGGTCTAGCTAACCCGAGGATATTTTAATCAACAACCCCCGGGCCAGTGCTCCTCATGAGTGTTGGTCCGAAACGGGCAGACTGTGAGGCCACCACGGGGAAACTCGAGGCATTGGTTTTACTCGTAGGCTTTCCCATCCGACCGTGGCCTGATTTCGAGATACGCACGGCTCCAATCGGGGTGTCGGCACGTCGGGAGGTCTTGCTGGACTTGTGTTACCATTGTCGAAATGTCTTGTGCATCGGGATTCCGAGGATACTTCGAGCTATCTCGAGGTTGAGGTTTTTCCACCGCATCTTGTGTTGGTTTGTGATGGACCAGGTTGGAACACCCCTGCAGGGTTAAATCTTACGCGAAGCCGTGCCCGCGGTTATGTGGCGACTTGGATATTTTAACCTCCGGTTGTAGAGAACTTGACACTAATTCTAATAAAATACACCAACTGTGTGCGTAACCGTGATGGTCTCTTTTCGAGTAAGTTCGGGAAGAGAACATGGTGGGTTATGATTGAACCGTAAGTAGGTGTTCAGGATCACTTCTTGATCATATTAAACTTGCGACCGTTATGCATAGTATGCTCATCTTTACACTTGTACTCGTAAGTTAGCCACTTAAACATGCTTAGTGCTTGCTGCAACCTCACCACATTACCCCTTCCATTCCTATAAGCTTAAATAGTTTTGTTACCTTGGGTGATGAGATTGCTGAGTCCCTGTGGCTCACAGATTACTATAAACATCAGTTGCAGGTACGCTTGAGTCAGACACAGGTGAGCCCGAGATGCTCCATTGGGAGTATGACGATGAGCGTGGGCGTATGTATGTCACGATGCCGGATGATTAGTAGTGGGCCCTAGTCGGTTGATCCGGGGATGATAGCAAGGTGGTGTTTTTCTCGTTTGATTTCGTCTGTAGTCGGACCCTGTCTTTCATTTGGATGATTGTATGATGTTCATGATATATTTATGATGTAGCATGTGGCAAGTGTAAGCCTTTATCTGGTACACTCATCTGTTCATTCGGTTGTATGTATTTGAGAATCACCTTGCTATGCGATCCAAAATGGGGTTCTGTCACGATCTCGACTTCATCACGAGATTGCGATAGAACTTCATATTGGGCGTGACACTTTGGAACTGAAAGGTTTTCCCTCCAAATGGAATACATTTTCATTTTCGTGATCCAAGATCACATTGAGTACATAGGCATGCCACTACTATCAAAAGGGGTGAGGATGTGGTAATGAGCCTTTTGCTCCATGTGCTTAAAGATCAAACTCGAAAAACTCGTCAAAATCCTTCAAAGTTTCCACTATATATACCTAGTGCCATTAATCTAAGTGTTGTTGAAGCACTTCCACTCGAAACCACCTAATCATCAAGATATAGTCGTTGGACAAACCCTATTCAATCCAAGCCTCGAACATTCCATCCAGAGCCACCGAAGCAACCTGGTAAACTTACTATTACCATGTCGGAAATTCCGAGCAATACAAGTCGGAACTTCTGCAATGTTAACAGAGAGTGCCACTGTTGAAGTGCTCTCTTTGAAGCCACCGATTGTTTTTCATTCGGAACTACTGATGCATCTGAAAGTTGACACTTTTGTTCACTCTGGAGCCACCGAGCAATTACTGTCGGAACCTCCACTTATCCAACTAGTTCAACTCGAAGCAAACTCCACTCCATCATATGTTCGGAGAGAGAACTCCACCTCCTTGTGCTGATTTCAAAAGGCTTTCCAATCCAACTATCCAATCAAACCCTTTGAGATCTAATCCCCTCTTGCTTTCCACTCCTACTTCTCCAAATCCATAGCCAAATCTTGAGAGAGTTTGAGTGTTGAGGAGATTATCTTTTGAAGCACAAGAGCAAATGATTCATCACCGAGCAACCTCTGTCTTGCTACTTTTGGAGGGTGTGCGCCTCCTAGATCGACTAGGTGTCGCTTGGAAGTCTTCAAGACTGTGAAGAACCCAAGAAGTTTGTACGGTCTTGGAGATGGCCTACTTTGTGAAGATCTACCTTAGTGAGACAATTCCTTCATGAGCGTGCGACATGGTGGAATAGGTGTGGTTTCTCCTTCGTGGAGCCTTTGTGGACCTTATTCCTTTGTGGAATATTGCAACCGGGATACTTGTAATCTTAGATCCTTCGCAGATCAAAGCCTCCATCAACATGGACGTAAGATAGCGCCAACTATCCGAACCGCGGGAAAAACCTTCACTGCGCCAATTGTGTTTGCGATTCTCTCAACTCTACCTCATTTACTTTGCACTTGCATGTCTTTACTTTTCACTGCCTATAGTCTAGACTTGCATGTGTAGGGTGCTCTATAGATTGCTAGAGAAGTTTAAAATCCGCCAAGAAATTAAAACTTGGGAAAAGAGTCTCTATTGAGCTTAGTTCACCCCCCTCTAGACATGCTTATCGATCCTACATTAGGGTTTTAGTCCTTTCAGAGCTCATGCTCGAACGAATGGAGGCGCTTCTTCTTCAAGTTAGTCTTCCGGGCTCTGATCTTCGTCAAGTTCGTTCGTTTGGACGGATTAGACAGAGCTCCAGCATAGATTCTCGTCATGCGTACGCGACGGTGAGATTGGTGTCAGGTTCTTCAAATTGACTCAAGGGTTCAATGGCGACGACTGCGACTCCGAGATGCTGGTCCTTAGGGCAGGTGCACAAAGACTTCCTGGCTATCATCAACAAGGCCATGTCGGCTCCGATATGGGAGTGGCAACAGCGGCACGTTCGATCAACGATTTTGGTCATTCGGTGGTCCATAGACAATGATGTAATTTGCCTTATGTTTGAGGTACTTTTTACTTCTGGTGAATCTTATAATAGATCTAAGTTCTTTTCACAAAAAGCAACAACATTTGTTCGGGATCATTCAAGCATACTATTTGTCATATACTTCATGCAAATCTCAGGGCGGATGAAGATCCTGCGGCACTAAGCTTAGGAATTTCTTTCATTACCAAGACCGTAATATGTAATTGGTAGTTTCCCTTAATTTATAAGATCACCAAGTACAACGGCCTCTTGTAATTTGATATAGGCAGAAAATAGTTGACTTTACCTCTTCTACGAAATTGAAAAATCAAAATTTTATTCTCCAAAAAATTCTAGAAATAATACACACACACCTATGGATGTATAGCACTTGTCTACAAAGTTTCATCATGAAATGCATTTTTACGCAATCTACACAAAATCATGTATTTCTAGCACATATACTATTCACTATAAAAAAAGTACATTGTTTTTTTGTACAACTCACATCAAAACGTATTTTATATTGAAATTTTACACACATCTATAAGTACTTCTGTATTTATTTTCAGATTTTTTTTGAAACTTAAAAACTTGAATTTTTAATTTTTGAAGGAGTCTGAGAGGCAAAAAGCCTCACTCCCTCTTCTGTTGCTAACAACTATGTATTGTTTTATGCAAATTCAACTTTCATGTTTCTATATTTATATAAATTCCCATTGTTTTTATTGTAAAAAATAGACAAGCACAACAATGGCGTGCCACCATGATCTAGTGTACAATGTGAAAGGACAAAGAGACATTTTAAGTAAATACTACTCCAGTAGTAATTTAAGTTGGTTCAAGTAGAAAGGCAATCTGGAGTGTAGAAGACGAGAAGGGACTACAGTTGCAGGTGGAGTCACATAGAGTCTGGGAGTAGCAGCGGTGTTCATGGTATAATCTCAAGTTCAATGTACATGGAGGCTCGACGCATGGATGAATCCAAGGTGGTGAAGAATATTCGTCAAGGTGGAGTTTGTTAGAGTAGTGTCGAATATTATTGTACAAGATAGGCTACAGTTCGACTCTGAGTCGTACGATGTGTAGATAGGATTACGGAGTCGTGTCCTAATAGGACACTTGTATCCTAGGCCTCCTATATACGTTGGGTAGACACACGATGTAACCTCTGCCAACATAATAGCACAGGCATGCGGGAGAGCCGGCGGCGTGTGCCGGCGCCCGGGCGGCCGGAGTGCGGTATTGTAGCGGTGTCATGGGGAGGGGATGTAGCCATATTGGTGAACCTCGTTAACAAATCTCGGTGTCGTGCTCGTGTGATTGCTTGGTCCTCGGTAGATCAACTGTGCGCCTCGGATTAATTCTAAGAACAAGCACACACAAATCTTATGTCCTTCAACATTATCACCATTGAACATACACAGGTCACATAGGAGACCAAAGAACCACATGAATTCTTCAAACAACTACCATACAAGTCGGCTGAAACATAATAGACAAGTTGACCGAAGACACGGGCCATTATGTCCAACACAATAAAATATTCACAAGGAGAGATATATGTTGCTCAAACATATTAAGCAAGTTGACCACAAATCACAAACACAGGAGATCATGTCTTCTATCTAACATAGTAAAATGCCACTAAACGGATATGTCAAGCAAGACCCAGAGACAAACTGCGTAAGCAGCGGGGCATGATTTCTTAATTTAACCTTGCGAAAAACATCTTCATGCTGAATTTATTCCTGCTGTAGATAGCCCATGGTCTCCAGTTCCACCACATAACTGCATCCAACAAAATAGATAAAATGCTTCATGTATACGAGACAGGCAGGAGAAAAAACACACAAAGATTTTTTAGAAATAGATGATTTTTTTTAGGAGAAATAGATGAATTTGGCTATAATGTGGAATGAAGTCTTTGCGCGGAGATGCAATAAGACGTTGCAGTGTGAATTACCTCAAGTATTGGAGGCAGACATGCTAGTGCAATACATGACAGAATCACTTGGGTCTTCTACGGTGCCAAACGGAACAACACTTTGCAGCGTCTTGGTATTCATGTCAAGAGCAAGGATCCATGACTTTGGGTGATATAATTTCTCCCTGGAAATTAGGTAAACAACACCATCACCATCCAAGCTCGAAGAGGGGTCTGAGATCACAAGCCGCGGGAAGTAGGCTGCCTCTTGTTCTGGGTTCTCAACACCCTCCTCTGATGGCAGCAGCAGCAGCATTCCAGTCGGGTGCGAAATCATATCGGTTTTGATTGTGACCGCAGAAGCTTGGACCGTGCATTCGGCATCGCCCCAAGCTTTGTAAGAATTGTCCATCTTGCTATTGGTCCATGAGGAGATCTCCCAGTCAGAGACCAGCAAAGCTGGAAACCCTGTTTCCCCGTCTATTGGACCGTTTAAGATGTAACTGCCGCTGATGTCCAGTTCGACGAACTTAGACAGCCATTGACGAAGGCAATGTCTCGGCAATCCATTGCACGGTCTAAATATAATCCCATCCCATCGCCGCCTGTGATAAGATACATCGGCAGCGGCAACGGTATCCCACGTAGAGTTGGCTTCTCACGCAGCAGATCACAGAACAGGATGCCTCGCTAGAGATCGACCCAGCCCATGGTGCCGTACTCACCACCGATTGTGATAACGTTGGAAGTATCATGGCGACGAAGATCCGTGTTTGTGGGGATGACGCGCTCGAAGTCCTCCTGTGGCTCCGCCACAGGCAGCACCATGGAGGTCCAGCTAGATGTCTTGGAGTGGAACAAATGGAGCTTGAACGTGTCGAGGGTGAGAGGAACAAGAACCAGCGCGGCGATGGTGTAGTCGTGGAGACCACGGGGAAGAATATCAACCTCACAGTCTTGGAAATTTCTGCTGTGCACGTCGGTGAGGAGCTTGAGCTCTCGCAAATTGGGGTCAACGCGGTAGACGAAATAGTCGCTATCCAGCGGCCACAAGATTTTTTTTGCTGGGACAGGATCGGAGGAGATGGCGACCCGGAAGAGGATCAGGTCGCCGGCGATGTAGAGGACACGGGGGGTCTCGACGACCGCGGCCTCTGGGCAGTGCACCCACAGCTTGGATGGC
Source organism: Elymus sibiricus (assembly GCA_039707655.1). Classification (NCBI taxonomy): domain Eukaryota; kingdom Viridiplantae; phylum Streptophyta; class Magnoliopsida; order Poales; family Poaceae; genus Elymus; species Elymus sibiricus. The sequence continues at coordinate 129,999,402 of CM077676.1, read as the reverse complement.
TGTGGCGGGCGGTTGGGGAAAAAGGACGCCTTGATGCTCAGGCCCTTACTCGTGAAGCCTCCCAACTATCACTTGGGTGGGCTAGAGACGCCATGTGTCGCGCTCTTGGCGCTTTTTTCGGATTTTGTTTTTTTATTTATTTTTCCGCATGTGTTTTCGGCATTTTAAATGGTTTTTTTGGGTTTTTTTGGCTTTTTGGTTTTCCACCAGTTTTTCTTAGCTTTTGGACAAAAAAAATTTGCGTGAAAAATGTAATTTTTTTCTTACGCGAGAGGCACAGTTTTGCGCTAATTTTTTTTAAATAATACACTTTTTTTATTAATTTTCAGAAATATTACGCCGTTTTATTTTTTTTAAAAAAATAATACATCGTCGGCCCTCTGGTAGCCGATTGGATCCAGTCGACCAGGAGGAAGCCGATTGGTACCCTTTCGGCTATAGGGTGGTCGATTGGCCTCCTGTCGGCCTAGGGGTGGTCGACAGCCCTGTCGGCTGCTGGTGGTGGATCATGTCGGCTACCTAGTGGCTGACTGGAACTAATTGTCTTCCCGTAGGCCGATTAGGTCTAATTGGCTTCCCCTAAGCCGATAGGTGCATGGGCCCCTACGTTTTCCTCTTCTGAGTTCCCGCTTATATCTCGGGCCGCCGTTTCCGTCAGTATCTCCCACCACATTTTCCCGTTTTCTAGTTCCCGCCATATTTTCCCGCTTTCTAGTTCCCGCCATATTTATCCCGCTTTCTAGTCCCGCCATATTTTCCCGCTTTCTAGTTCCCGCCTATATCTCCCGCCATATTTCCCCGCTTCTGAGTTCCCGCCTATTTTTGTCTTCTCAACCTATAAAACACCCTCGGCAAATAAGGTGGGTAAGCAATCTAGTGTAGTGTCGTAGTCTCGCGAAGATGTCCGGATATCCTTTTGATCGTAGTTTTCACCCTGGTATGTCCAAATGTCTTCTGCGTTTAGCCGCCGATTTCAGGGTTGACACCATATTAGTTCCATGGGACGAACTCATCAGTAGTGACACGCTACTGAATGAGTTGGCTCACGCATTAAGTAGGTGCGGGTGGCCTTCCAGGACATTTGAGGAGATACGGAAAGAACTTCTCTGGTTGCATGGAAGATGGAAGAAGCAACAGCATAAGGGTGAATCCTACTTAAAGTTTGCAGCAGAAAATACTTTTCTATGGACTGCCGACAACGAGGATGAAGACGATATCTTCATGCCGAGCACCAAGGCCAAGAGTACCGCATCGTCGAAGGGCAAGAGTTCTACATCGTCGAAGGGCAAGAGTTCTGCATCGACGGAGGATGACGATGATGACTTCTTGTAGTTTTTACGTTGTATGTTGTAAGTTCAGTCCTACCTACCGTTTAATTCAGATGTAGTTGTATCCAGTTGTTTGTACTGTCTTATTGTAGGAGGAGTATGTTCTATCTAAATATGATGTTGTAGTTGGTGCACGACGTTGGATAACAGAGTACTAAAACAGAGTAGGCATATGTCTCATACATAAGTACATAGTCATTTGTCTCATACATAGAATAGACATAAGTCTTATACATAAGTAGATAGTCATGTCTCTATTGATAGATAGAAGCGTCACTGACGACGTCTGCCATGGCGCTGAGGCTGTGCATCAGGCGTCGACCATCCAAACCTGTGGGGTACCCTAATGTTACGAGGAGGAATCTCAGACTCGTCCTGGTCATACTGTGTATCCTGTGTGGGGCCTGATGGAGGAGTCGAATACATGTTCATCCACTGGGTGTGCTGCGACATGTGATCCTGTATGTTCTCCTCAGGATCTTGATCACTCTCCCATGTGGATCCGGATATGGACGCCTGATATCCGTAGGCTCCTGCAGGAGGGAACGTTAAGTCATGAAGAATTAGGTCGCCTCAATTGATATTGAAAACAATAAATATGAAGAGACATACCAGCTGGCTGTGGCTGAAACACGAAGCTCGACGTGGGACCCTGTTGTTGTGGCTGTGGCTGAAACACGAAGCTCGACGTGGGACCCCGGTGCTGTGGGTGCTGCCACGTCGAACTGCCAGGTTGGTCAGGAGGGGGTGGCCTGGTCGTCGGCGTATGTGCTAGACGTGGACGTGGCTGATGTCGGTGCGTGGAGGGACACGGCTGCTGCTGCTGCTGCTGGTGGTGAACAACGTTGCTTCTCCGGGTGCACGTGATAGCCTCGTAGACAGCTCGTATCTTGTTCTGCATGCGTGTCATGAAGGGCTGGAGCACAGACCGGTGCTGAAGAAGAGGTCCAGACGACAGTGAACGTCCAAAGGTGGACACATCGTCGTAGAGTCCGAGTGTCAAGTGAGCCTGAAAATTGTCAGGACGATTATCAAGTATGCACGGCAAAGTACGTGACAACTAGATGAATTACATAAAGAGTATATATCTTACCGCGTACTGCCTAGAGCCCGAAGTATCATAGCTCGGGTACATATCCGATGGACTAGGGTCGGGTATCTCATCTGGGTGAGAGTGCTCAACGATGCGTAACCGTGTTCCGGTCATGTACCGCTGCAAGTAGCGATTGAATTCATCGAGATCAAGCCCGATATTCTCGTGCCACAGATGTGTGTTCGCGGTCTCCCATTCTGTAACGTACGGCTGAAGCCTAACTAGCCAGTCAGCAGCTGTCCTGTTAATCCCCTTCCTCGTGGTCCTAAAATTGTGGTGTGTGTTCAAAAATTAACTAATGCTTCAAATGGACAATTGTGAAAGACAATGCAACATTGAATAAATAGACAATACCTGTGGATGTGTCCTGGCACCGGGTTCTCTGTAGGGGGGGGGGGACCTCTAACTGCTGAAGACCAAATTGCCTCATAACCCTCTGCTGGGCCATCTCCTCGACGAAGACATCGAAGATGATCTTAGATTTCGTCATCCAGTAATGACTATCTCTTGTGCATAGCTCAGACATACCGCTGGGGTATCTCGCATCTATGGCTGCTTGCGTGTAGGGCTGCCAGATGACCCCAGTGTACGCATCGAACTGCTCGTTCAATGCCGTGTATGCTTGCCTAGTCTGATCAGTAGCATAGCGTCTCTGTGGAAAACAAAAGTTAGTTTCAGCCATAGTGTGCACAAATAAGATGCATTAAATTATAACACGAGACATACCCTGCGACGTGTCCAACACAGACCGAAAGTAGGCATGTCGATGCCATCAGCATCGAACAGGGGTTCCATAGGCTCATCAACACGTATGTCCGGTCGTCCTATAGAGAACCTCTCCCACGACCACAACTTTAGAAATAGAGAGCATCCAAGAAGGGCTGTTGCGTCCGATGTAAGCTGGCAACCGTTGCACATACCTCGGTATGTAGCCGCTAAGACCGCCGAACCCCAACTCCTCTGTGTGATCTGATCCGGCGTAAACACCACCGAAACGGTGTGCCATACCTAGCTCCCAACCAGCCGGTGCCTCCAACGGTCCTATGGCATGACCTGCCAACGGTAGTCCCAGCAAAAGTGACACATCCTCCAGAGTAGGAACCATCTCTCCCCAGCGGAAGTGAAACGTGTGGGTCTCAGGCCTCCAACGGTCCACTAAGCAGGTGAGCAAAGAGGAGTCGATGGCGAGGCGTTTGGATCCTTCCGTGGACTCAACCAGACGCGCGAAAGGTAAAAGGCCGGCCCATTTAAGTCTACATGTCAGAACAATTCAGTTAGTGTGTCCCATTAATATACATGATTGAAGGAAATAAATAAAGCACGTACCGGTCAACCCATTGCGGGTGTATCTTCCAATATTCCTTAGGAGTGCGAGTGACCAGGGGCTCGAGCTTCTTCTCACAACATATCGCAGCACGATGCTTACTATCAATGTCCCGATTAAGCAACCACATTCCCGCCATTCCTGCACATACAAATTTCAAACATAGTTGCACACTAAATACAAATTTCAAACATAGTTGCACACTTAATACAACTTTAGAACATAGTGTCACACTTAATACAAATTTAGAACATAGTGCCACACTTAATACAAATTTAGAACATAGTGCCACACTTAATACAAATTTAGAACATAGTGCCACACTTAATACAAATTTCAACGCCGCCTAGCTTCTTCCTCTCCCTCTTACTCCTCTTCCTCCTCTCCCTCCTCTTCGTCCCCGGTTGCCTCATCCACGCCCAGTGACGAAAGTGGGACAATTAGTGTCCCTATGGCCAAATTCGTTGCATAGAATGCATTGCCTAGTCGGGCCTCCTGCTTCAGATTCATCCATATCATTCCGGATGCGCTAACACTGCCGTTTGCCTCTATTTGTACGCATATTCTCTGGGTCTGGAATGTAACGCCTTTCAGCAGGGTTGACGGTGTTGAAGTTACCCATTGATCGAAATCCCAGCAACTCACCTGTCCAGGTATTGAGGACAGACTCTTTCAAAAAAAATGGAGACACGAACGATATTGCGTCCATTCCTAGTTGCCCGCAAGCAGCAAGTACATGTGAGCAAGGTAGGTGAAGTAACTTCGGTTTGTTACATGTGCACTCACACGTTGGCCAGGCTTCATTTTCAATTTTCACCTCATGCGTCCTCAACTCATTTGCACATCCGAATTTGTTGTTAGCTAAGCGGACCTCAAACCTTCTTTCTTGATTACCGATGGCGACTACAGTGTGTGACCTAGCTTTTTCCATCTTTTGGTCCATGTACTTCATGACTCTTTCACAGTAACGTGTGTTCGGGTTGTTCAAGATATGCTCCTCTGCTTTTTGACGTCTATCTCTGAAATAATTCACGATGCCATAGAAAATACCCTCAACGATGGCCGTAAGTGGTAATGCCCAGTTTCCTCTGAGGACAAAGTTGTATGTTTTTGCGAGGTTGGTAGTCATGACACCGTACCTTGCTCCATGTGTGTCATGCAGCAAAGACCACCTCTCCAGAGGCTCATGCTCTATCCACTGCTCGAAGGTTTTAATCGACCTCCTGAGCCTTCTCCTAGTACCAGGTGGGTCAAATCCTGGCAAGTCACATAGCCCAACAGGCTCCTCCTCCACGGCCGCTATTCCTGTTGCTAACTGTGCAGCTACTGCTTCAACATGTGCCCTCACCGCTGCATCTCTTGCAGCTTTCCTATCCCTAACGTGTCTCTGCGTGCACACATTAAGTCTGGCACGTATCAAATTGTACCTCCATAGCTGGTTCTACTTGCAGAGTTTTTTTAATAGATTCATCAGGCTCTTATTTCTGAATTGCGAGAGGAAATTAGCCCCCAGATGGCGCATGCACCAACGGCTCTGCAAGTCCTGCCATGGAGTTTGTTCCTCAGGGCCAGGGTTTGTCAGTGTCTTTATCGCACTGAGTATACATGCATGCCTGTCATGAAGGATGCACACATTGGGCTTATCCTTCACAACTGATATTTTCAGTTGCCTGAAGAACCATGTCCAACTTTCAATGTTCTCACTCTCAACAAAAGCAAATGCGAGTGGGACTACTTGATTTTGGCCGTCTTGACCAATGGCTGTCAGGATCTGACCCTTGTACTTGCCAGTGAGAAAAGTGCCATCTACACATATCACCGGTCGGCAATGCCTGAAAGCTTCGATGCATACACCGAAAGAGAAGAAGAGTCGATGCAGCACCCTCACAGTTGGGAACTCTGGCATGAAGAGGTCTTGGATATCGACATAGGTGCCAGGATTCCGCTGTTGCAGTGTGTGGAGGAGCCGGACAACAGAGTCATATGCATCGAAATAAGAACCAAATCTCCTCTGAAGGGCCCTATGCTTAGCCCTCCAAGCCTTGCCATAAGAAATTTTGTAGTTGAACCTGACGAAGACTTTTGTCTGGATTGCCTTTACTTCCATCGCTTTGCTCTCCACTATCTCGCTGTAAAACAACCTCGCAATAAGCGTGGATGAAAGGTTGGCATGATCTTGAGGGATGCAGGGAACAAGACAAGTGTGATGAACTAAGTCACTGATCACCCAACTTGTGCCATACTTAGGGAGATAGCCGTGCACCCTGGCAGGAAAATCTGCATTCTTGCATACCATTGTCAAGTATTTCTGACTGGACACATCAGCTATGAAAACCCTTTGCGTGGACATTGCCCAATTTATTATTGCGTCCTTCAGAGCTTCTTTGTTGGGATACATAGCACCCGTCGCAATGTTGTTCTGGTGATATTGCCAGGCAGAATCATGCCCATCGTTCACGGTCATTGTAGATGAGAAGTCATGATTCCATGATGCAGGATTCGGGACCTCCTCTGCATTTTCTTCTTCATCCGACTCGTCAGAATCATCGGCATGACCACTATCAATATCGGTGTCTTCTTCTTCCATCTGGTTCTGCATGTGCCCATCTACCTCGTCAGCGTCCGCCTCACCAGTATAAGCCTCGCCACTGTAATAACCATCGGCATTTCCTCCTTCTACCTGACTACTCTGCCCTGGTTCATAACCATCATCTCCAGCATTTGACATAGATAACTGCATCCCTTCACTGCTCTGGCCAAGATCGTAGCCACCCTCGCCTTCATGTGCAGTGACCTCCTTCACGACGGGAAGCACTAAGGCAACATGATTGCATCCCCTGCGTTCACAACCTTGTAACCAGCGCACCCACTGGGAGTCTCGCTCTATTGGCCTCAAATAAAAGTAAATGATTGAACTTGACTGTGTCCACAATGCATGAACACCGACGGTGTGTGTTTCAGTATTAAGCCCTAAACTTGCTGTCACCCATTCTTTCAACTGACTGACTGACCATGTTTGAGGGGCGGTCAGTGGCACCTCTATGTAATCAAATTCACTCAGATCAGCTCCCGTCTCAGTTGTTTGGACAGTACCAGAACCGTAGTAAAATACGAACTTCACTACATCAGACATCTCGGCTCACCTATTTTTTTTTTCAACAGTGACAGACAACTATTAAGCAGCATGACAAACTAAATATATTAGCACTCCTAAATAATTGACATGTACATACATTACGGAATATTACCGAACCAACTACAAATATTCACACACCTAAAAATTTGAACTCTAAATATATTACGGATATTACCGGAGCAACTACAAATATTGACAGAACTAAATATTTGACAGCGAGGATATATTACGGATATTACCGGAGCAACTACAAATACTGACACACCTAAATATTTCACATCCGCATATAGTACGGAATATTACCGGAGCAACTAAAAATATTCACACAACTAAATATTTGACATCTAAATATATTACGGATACTACTGGAGCAAATAACAATATCCGCACACCTAATATATTTCACATCCAAACATACTACCGAATACTATCGGAGCAACTACGACAGGTAAAATGTATGTTGAATTATACCCTTGAAGCGTGCGAAGCAACAACGAACGGCGGACTTCAATCACCGGAACCGGAGCCGGAGACTCCACCACACTGCCGGAGCTTCACCTCCACCACCTCCACCACACTGCCCGAGCTTCACCACCGCCACCTCCACCTTCACCGCCACCACAACCTCCACCAATATGCTCAAAAAAAGCTCCAACAAAATGCTCACCACGACCACCACGAGCTACCCCATCAGTAGATCGAGGTTTCCCTTGCCTCCCCCAACTATCTACAACGCATCCACGGTGGCAAATCGGCAAAAAAATGGCTCAGTTTGGTGTACAAATGGGAGTATTTTCGAGTGGGGAAGAGAAGGAACGAAGAACAGCAAGAAAGAAAGGAGGCAGAGGAAGAGAAGGGAAGAGGCGGAAGAAAAGGGGCCGGGTGCGGGGCTGCCACCCTGTCGGCCTGCGGGTGGCCGACGGGGCCTTGTCGGCTGGGCCCCAGCCACCGACAGCAGCGGTCAGGCCGAGTGGGAGCGCCGCGACGTGGCCTACCCACTAGTCGGCTGCCACGTAGACGAGAGGCCAGTTGTCGGCCACCGATAGGCCGATGGGACCCAGTCGGACGACAGGTTCCAGTCGGCCAGCAGTCCGCCGACTATGTATTATTTTAAAAAATAAATAAAACGGCGTAATATTTTTGAAAATTAATAAAAAAAGTGTATTATTTAAAAAAAATTAGCCAGTTTTGCTTCCGCGAGAGACATGGTTTTGCTTTCGCGAGAGGCACGGCCGTGCCTCTTGAAAACGAAAAAAAAACGCGTTTTCTATTTTTTTTCCTTCCGTGAGAGGCACGGTTTTGCTTTCGCGAGAGGCACGGCCGTGCCTCTCGGAAACGGAAAAAAACGCATTTTCTGTTTTTTTTCCTTCCGCGAGAGGCACGGTTTTGCTTTCGCGAGAGGCACGACCGTGCTTTTCGGAAAACGGAAAAAAAAACGCGCTTTCTGTTTTTTTTCTTCCGCGAGAGGCATGGTTTTGCTTTCGCGAGAGGCACGGCCGTGCCTCTTCCGGAAAGGGAAAAAAACGTGCTTCTGGTTTGGGTTTTTTCGTGAAAAAAAAGTTCGTCAAAACCTATCAACATAGGATCTAGTTTTTGAAGATCTCGACGCGAGGAATTCAATGGTGAAAACGGTTCAAGATTTGGATGCACGGTTTAAGAGATAAAACGTTTTGAATAAACGGATCTACGAAAAAAGGAAAAACTCTCATATTGTGACAAGTGGCGCGCAGGAGTGATCTTTTGGAAGGAGTGATTTCGAGGAAGGGGGGGAACGCCCCGACTAGATTCTCCGTATCGCATGTGCTATCTTAGGACTGCCACATGGGATAAATGCTGATGTGGAGGAGAGGGAATTCATAAGAAAAGGCTTGTCTTCTCTTATTTAATAGATGATCTCTTAGCACAATATGTCTCACCATGTTTTTAGGAATAGCTAGGTATTAGAGATAACGCTAAGATATAACTCATTGTAGACATATTTTTTTATCATATCTAAATTACATGTAAGGCTTAAGATAAAACCGTCTTATCAACCACTGTACATGCCCTAATAACCAAAGAACTAGGCCCGTAAGGGACTCTTTTTTTCTGATTTTGTTAACTTTTTTTTACCGTAGTAGTTAGAGGCGCGACGCGTGTGACTAGATATTTCCCTCCACCGCTTTGACCGGTTTGGATTGACTCCACCGCTTTGACTAGTATAGGTGTCACGGTGAATGTTTTTTTTTTAACATCAGTGCAGACACAAGCGTTCATATATACGAATATACACTCATCCTTATGAATGCGCGCGCACACACCCTACCCCTATGAGCACCTCCGAAAGACTGAACCGGCATATCATGTTGAGATTTTACGAAGTCACCGTAGGCGCCTCGTAGTCGAGGGGAACGTCTCCTCTCACTGAATGTGCATCGCCGAAAATCCTGAAATAAATACAGAATAAATGCGAGCACCAGAACTTGAACCCTGGTGGGCTGGGATACCACTGTCCACCTAACCATCCAATCACAAGTTGGTTCGCTGTCACTGTGAATGTTGGAGTGATGACACGTGTGTGTGGGGTTTTCTTCTGGTTTCCATTTGGGCGACGAGATATTTATCACTCGATCTTCTCCGTCTCTCCCGAAGAATCCCGTGCGACGACTACACCGCCGTACGTGGCTATAGCAGCCCTCGTCGCCGTGTGCCTCTCACAAATCCCAGTTACGCCCACACTTCTCTCTGCTCCGGTGCTCCCCCATCAGGCTCCCATCTCTCTTCCTCTCCCTCGCCCCACCCCCGATGGGAACCATAAGAGCCGCGTGGAGGGGACGACCGACGGGAGGAAGCAATGGGGCCAGGGGTGTACCTGGGCGCGGGAGGCGGAACTCAAGCCGGAGCGGTGTGCTGTCCTCCGTCGTCAGCGTCGGTGTTCTCGACTTCGAGCCCGTCCAACCTGATGGCGCTTCGATCTTGCGCCAACCTAGCCCGCCGGCGCGTCGTCATCCCACGCCACCGAAGCCCACCGTGCAGCGGCGTCGTCATGGGTAGCGGCAGTGGCGGAGCTATGTGTGCTCCTGGGGGGGCTGTGGCCCCCCCAGCCTTAGGAAAATGTCTGAAGGAATTATTTTTAGAGAGCTTAGATGAGAAAAAAAATAGTATTTGGCCCTCTAGCTCCGCCACTGGGTAGCGGCAGTGTGCCTCCTCGTGTCGACTTTTGCCGTCATGGGGGCTTGCGTGATCCTGCTGTTGCATCACGTGTTGCGCGCTTGTGTGCTAGCTGCTGTCGACAGCCTCTCCGCCACGGTCCAGCCTCCTCCAGCGATCTTGCTGCTCCAGTCTGGCGTCGTTGGTCTCCTCTCGACACCGGTGTTCAGGTCGCCTTGAAGGTGTCCGGTCAATTGACCAGACCGAGCCAAGGTACAACTGATGTTGATAAACATGTGTGCTTTGTTCAGTATGCAAACAGCAGGACATTATTAGCTCAACAATGACTATTTGTAGCTCCTTAAGTTAAGGTTTTTTCCTTTTGGTTTCTGTTATTAGCGGGAGCAGGCAGCTCCATGCATGGATGCCTTTCTACATGCGGGTATTAACATTCACGGTGCCAATGTGTGTAGTTAACTACTATCTTTTATGCTTTTATGTAACTGATTGATCTCTTTGTTTCAATTTCAGACCAGGCAATAGTGATATGGCTTATTTTTTTTTTCGAAAAGGAGGATGACCCCGGCCTCTTGCATGCAGCCATAGTGCTATGGTTTATACTATTGTCTTCTGTTTCAGATTGATATCCTTGGTATGTTCAAAAAGAGAATGCCCGAGAAGAATCCGTCATAGAAGAGAGTACTTATTGATATCTCTTGGGATGTTCAGCGGTCAAAATTGGTAATCTAATCAACATTCAGTTGTTTCTCTCAGATTCATGTGAGCTTACCCTTTAAAGATGAAAATGGGTGAGAATTGAGATTGTAAGATAGTACTACTCAAATGCAAAGAAATGTTGGCACATGCAAAGCTAGCAATCTGTAATTGTAGTTTGAAGTTTTTGTTTTGTGACTGAAATTTCTACTCTGCAAGCAGTTCATACATATCTGTATATTGATGTGTGGAGACCGTTTTGTATGTCATTTTCTCTTCCTTATTTTGTTGCATTCAGTTTCTACACTCTGTTGGATTCTTAAATCGTCTATAAGAAGTGTGTTTTTTCGCACTCCTACATAGCATGCAGCAGTTGTGTGCATTATCAGGTTTGCTATGAGGCCGTAAGGTTGAATGCTTAGTCCTTTCGCTTATACAACAAACTCATTCAGTTCAGTTAAAGAAAATGGTGGTATCTGTAAAACGTGGAAATGTGCATTTTTGTTGTACATGCACTATACATGCATGTCTATTCAGTCAAATTAGATTATTGTTTTTCATTGTAGCGAATCCCTGATATTCTCTTTGGAGTCAAGCATTTTCTGTGCACCATCCCCTCTTTTTTTTTTCTTTCTTAAACATCCTTACCACTCTGCACTGCTGGTATTCAAATATGAGCAAGACGGTGACTGCTTTTTACCTGCAGATGATTGATGGTAAATTTCTTATCTTTCTAGCTCATGTTTGCACTTTGCACATGGAGTGTTTTGGTACTTAAGTAGATCAGAGACAAAAATCACACTGTCACTATATGACATGTCCGAAGAAATACTCGACCAACAGATCTAGCTCATGTTGGTAACATTATGCCAAGCTTGCAAAAGGACTCTTTATTAGCATTAGGATTTGGACCGCTACTTGCATAATATTATATGCTTTCAGGTTGATCAACAAACATGTTGCCCATCATATGTCGTTTTCATTTCACTTATGCAACTGAATTCTGTACTTCTCTCCATGGATGTAATCGGTTCTTTTTTCTCCATGGATGTAATCGGTTCGATCATTGGGGTCACAGATTCCATCTATACATGACTTAATTCTGTTAATCTGGACTCTGTTGATGCATGCTTACTTTCAATACTGGTTATTACTTTACCTATTTGCCTCCCTAAGTATGAGTGTCAAGTGGACTCATTGGCATTAACCTGTATTTATGCATTTAAGATAAATTATCAAGGGTCTTCTGTTAGATACATGTCCTTTGTTTACCTGAAAGGTTGCCATAAGCAGTTCAATCTGGTTGTCATTTTGTATTCCCTCCTATTCTTGCAAGGTTCAAAGACCATTCTATATAGCTCCTGGTACTTTTGCTTGATTTTTTCTGTAGATCTAAACTTAAGTGACACATTTTTGTTAGGCTTTCATTACTACACAGCTTTAGGCTTCATGATGTCGGTCAACTTGGAATAATAAATTTTGTTTAAGAGTCCCGCTTCGCCCCCCTCACAAAACGTATAAAGGGTAGTATGGACCTTTCACATTTGAATGTATAGGCTGTACTGTACGCTCGCAAAGGCAGCTCACTTGGGCCGGCCCATTTGCGGTGGTGTGGAAGATGAAAATTAATGAAAAAGTGTGGAAGATGAAAATTAATGAAAAAGGATCAACCTAGTTGGACTCATTGGCATTAACCTGTATTTATGCATTTAAGATAAATTATCAAGGGTCTTCTGTTAGATACATGTCCTTTGTTTACCTGAAAGGTTGCCATAAGCAGTTCAATCTGGTTGTCATTTTGTATTCCCTCCTATTCTTGCAAGGTTCAAAGACCATTCTATATAGCTCCTGGTACTTTTGCTTGATTTTTTCTGTAGATCTAAACTTAAGTGACACATTTTTGTTAGGCTTTCATTACTACACAGCTTTAGGCTTCATGATGTCGGTCAACTTGGAATAATAAATTTTGTTTAAGAGTCCCGCTTCGCCCCCCTCACAAAACGTATAAAGGGTAGTATGGACCTTTCACATTTGAATGTATAGGCTGTACTGTACGCTCGCAAAGGCAGCTCACTTGGGCCGGCCCATTTGCGGTGGTGTGGAAGATGAAAATTAATGAAAAAGTGTGGAAGATGAAAATTAATGAAAAAGGATCAACCTAGTTGGACTCATTGGCATTAACCTGTATTTATGCATTTAAGATAAATTATCAAGGGTCTTCTGTTAGATACATGTCCTTTGTTTACCTGAAAGGTTGCCATAAGCAGTTCAATCTGGTTGTCATTTTGTATTCCCTCCTATTCTTGCAAGGTTCAAAGACCATTCTATATAGCTCCTGGTACTTTTGCTTGATTTTTTCTGTAGATCTAAACTTAAGTGACACATTTTTGTTAGGCTTTCATTACTACACAGCTTTAGGCTTCATGATGTCGGTCAACTTGGAATAATAAATTTTGTTTAAGAGTCCCGCTTCGCCCCCCTCACAAAACGTATAAAGGGTAGTATGGACCTTTCACATTTGAATGTATAGGCTGTACTGTACGCTCGCAAAGGCAGCTCACTTGGGCCGGCCCATTTGCGGTGGTGTGGAAGATGAAAATTAATGAAAAAGTGTGGAAGATGAAAATTAATGAAAAAGTGTGGAAGATGAAAATTAATGAAAAAGGATCAACCTAGTTGGAATCGAACACAAGACCTCCTTGGTACTAACATGTGCGCATAGCCACTAGGACTACCTACCTTTAGTGATCAATCTGTAGCCTAACTCTTTTAGTAACGAACGGGCTAGGAATTTTAAAAACATTCCACGAACACTTTGCGAGCCGGTCTTTCTTCGACAGTTTTTTTTTCTTCTTTTCATTTTTCGTTTTTCCAGTTACGTTTCTTCTTTCTCTTTCAAAAAATGGTCACACCTTTAAATTTAAAAAATGTTTCTTATTTTCAAATTTTGTTCATAAATTTAAAATATTCGAATTTTGAAAAAATGTAAGGTAATTCCAAATAAATGTTTGTATATTTCAAAAATTGTTCGGAATGTCAAAACGCCAACATTTGTTTTGAAAAGCACAAACAAAATTATGAAAACAAACATTTTCAAAAAACACGAACAAATTTTAAATTTCAAAACATTTCAGAAATACGGACAACAATTTTTGAAATAAAAAAGTGTTCTGAATTTGGCCGAACATTTTTTGAATTTGTGAACAGATTTTTTGGAAATGGGAACAATTTTTAAATTCCGAGCAAATTCGAAAAGGCTACCAACGGGAGTGATGCCATCGTTTAGTTGGGCAAGTCCTAAGCATTTTTATTTCTTTTCTACTTTTTCGTTTTTCTTCTCTTTTTTCATTAATTTGTTTTTCTCCTCTTTCAACTTTATTATTCATTTTGAAACGTGTTCAAACATTTGAAATATTGTTTGTAATACCCAAAATTACAGTTTGAAGTAATTGTTTTAAATTATTTTTTCCATTAAATATTTATTAAATGCTTCTCTAAAAAAGCATTTACTGTTTTCATTTTATTGCTTTGTACTCCCTCTGTTCTTAAATATAAGTCTTTTTAAAGATTTCAATATGCACTACATACGGAGCAAAATGAGTGAACCTACACTCTAAAATACATCTATATACATCCGTATGTAGTTTATGTTAAAATCTCTAAAAAGACTGGCCTGGAAGACAGTATGAAGTACCTGTTTAAATTATGATTTTAAATATATTTTTTCTTCAAACCTGCACAGATGCCTACCCGGACACCTTGCGTTGAACATGATTTTCTTTTTTGGACATTTTTGAAATGACCCTAACTTTTGCGGGCAGGTGGGCATGCCCATGGTAGGCATCCATACCCCCAATTTTTTTCCATGGCCTTGTATGACCAATTCAAGGCATCGAGCCAAGTTGCTTGGGTTTTCGACAAGTTTTGCATTTTCAGAGTATTCTCAGTAAAAAAAAAGGCCGATAAATGACCGGACATGTCGCAACTTGCATACGGTGTCGGAAATCGTTTAAACCTGACATGGATGCCTACCATGTCATGCCCAACTAGTGGCAAAATTTTGGGGTCATTTCAAGAATGTAAAAAAATAGACAATGTTGAACGAAGCATGTTCGGGTAGGCCAGAAGGATCCGTCTAAGAACAAGTTGTTTCTCGACATCCTTGAAATGTCCCTAATTTTTTTTCAGGGCCTTGTATGACCAATTCAAAGCACCATGGCAAGTTGTTTGGGTTTCCAACAAGGTTCGCATATTTGAAAAAATGTTCGTGCTTCCAAAAGAAGTTCAAATCTGAAAAACATTTTTTATTTTTAAAAATGTTTGTGTTTTCAAAAAACATTTGGAAAATTGAAAACGCATTAGTTTTGTTTTAGCTATATAAAAAACGCATTAGCTACATTGCCGGACAGTTTGTACAGTACCGGTTTGATCTGTTACAGTAGGTCTATTTTAGGTGACATGTTATTGCGCTACATATTTATCACCAAAGTTTGGTTGTTCTAGTGGTACGGGCTAGTTTACAGCAGCTGGAGGTGTGGAGTTCGACTCCTTGTAGGCGCGCAATTTTTTCTAATTTTCAATTTGCGGTACAGTACCCACTCAGTAATGGGCCGGCCCATTGCGGACAGACGCTGTCTCAAAGAAAAAATGGAGTGCATGCGACGTATTCTTTAGAAAAATTTCAATATGCGCTACAGTACCCACTCAGTAATGGGCCGGCCCATTGCGGACGACGCTGTCTAAAAGAAAAAATGGAGTGCAGGCGACGTATTCTTTAGAAAAGACCATCTTACCCTTTATTATGAAGGAGTATGGAGAAATCTCCTCCGTTGATGTGTTTAGGGGGGTTGTACCGAAGCAGAAGTGTTTGTTTAATCACTAATCAAAAAGTAGGATAATATCTTGAACACTATGTAATGGATTTTATTTCCTTCCGCATACAGACTTACTTTACTTGCAGTTTCTATAAGGCACAATGCTTTGTCAATCTCCTTATTTACTTGCATTTGCAGGGAGGCAATTCGTAAAATTCTTTCCTGGAGCCACAACCGTGTGCCTGTGTACTCAGGAAGCCGTAGAAATGTACTTCACTAACTCATAACCACTGTGTACTAAGGAAACGTAGGAATGTACTTCACTACTCATGGCCATTTTGAACTTGCCTTGGTTGTAAGTCTTCTGACAATTCGCGTTGAAACAGAGACACCACTTGGTGTGGTTCCCATTCGAAGGATTCTGATATGTACACCACTGTATTATATAGTCACAACATTCTAGCAGTTGAACTACAATTGTTCCAATAGTTTTGGCATCTCCTTTGGTGTATTAATACTTATGAGATAATGCGACAAACCATTGATCAATATTTCTTTTTTTCAAGGTTCTGGCTGACAAGCCTTTGTATGATATATATCGAGAGTTTCAGAAAGGGAGTAGCCATATGGAGCCTGTCTGCTGTGTGTATTTTGTCATCGTCAATATAGATGAATCCGTAGTCATGTCGGTTATCAATTTGATATATAAGATTTATGAACCCTATCATATGGATAACCTCCTGCACAGTGATCTAAAACAATGCAGAGGGTTCTAGAACTGGACTTATCTAACAAGTCAAAAAATAAATGCGATCACGTAGAAGTCAAATATATACTAGGACATAGATGTATCAGTAAAGCGCGGTCTCAAACCTAATTTGAGTAGATGGCCTTTATGGTCATGTTGTTTGTATTGACATTTGAATTCCCCTTTTCTCAACAGGCTGGGTAATGTTGTTAGCATTGGCATTTGCACTCTCTTATTTTGTACCATGAATGGATTGCAAGAAAAAAGCACCCTAAGCTCTCTCTGCATAAAACTGCATCGAACGATGCAGTGCTCTGGAATTCTCGCCTGCCTGCTAGTATATACCCCTATAAAAAAGGTATCTCTCCTCTACCACCGCGCACTGGATCAGTCAGATGCGCTTCACTGGAAATTATCTAGGAATGGTATTTTCACAGCGAAATCTATGTACTTGGACCTGATTGATTCCGGCCCAATTCCTTCATATTTGAAAGATTAAAATTCCGTTAAGAATCAAAATCTTCATATGGTTTGTGCACAAGGAAGTGATTCTAACCAAAGATAATTTGACAAAGCGAAGATGGGTGGGTAGCTCTCGATGCTGCTTTTGTGAACATGATGAAACGATTCAACACCTCTTTCTCGATTGTCCTCTCACCAAGCTTCTATGGCGTACGATCCATATAGCCTTCAATGTCAGCCCTCCAACTAGTATTAACACGTTGTTTTGAACGTGGCTAAATGGAGTGGAGACAAATACTGCGAGAATATTCGGATAGGAGTATGCGCACTACTTTGGGCTATATGGAATTGCAGAAATGATATGATCTTTAACAGACAAAATTTTATCAATTTTTTGCAGGTTACCTACAGAGCCACTGCTTGAATCCGTACGTGGTCGTTACTCACTCATACGGACTCCAGGGAGCTTTTGGCTATTGGGTGCAACCGGTGGGAGACGGTAGCACGGGTTATTTACAACCGGTTTGGATGGCGGTCCAATAATAGGCTAGGTGTTTAGTCATCTTGTCCTATTTTTTGCCCCTTGTGGCAATTTTTGCTTTAATTTATTTGTGCTCCTTCTGTGAGCTTATACTGAACCGCAGACTTTATTTCCGTACTATTGCTTAATAAATATGGCTGCATGCATCTTTTTGATGCAGAGGCCGGGATGTCCTCCTTTTAAAAAAAACCCACCGTGCACTACCTGCTAGTATATACCCCTAAAAAGGTTTATGGGCTTCACATGGGTGCTTAGGGCATCTCTAACCGATCCCTAAAAGGCTGTAGAGGAGTAAAATTTTATTTCTTTTTCTCTCCTCGAAACAGCATCCAACCGATCCCAAATCACTAGTTAAGAGTTATCTTTTGCAAACGTCACTCCCGCCTTCACAGGCGCTGACAAATGGCGAATGGCATTTGCGCCACTTGTCACAACCTGAGAGTTTTCCTTTTTTTCGTAGATTCATTTATTCAAAATGTTTTATCTCTTGAACCGTGCATCCAAATTCCGAACCGTTTTCACCGTTGGATTTCTCACGTCGAGATCTTCGAAACTAGATCTCGTATTAATAGGTTCGACGAACTCTTTTTGTTCACGAAAACGGAAAAAAGAAAGACGGAAAAAGGAAAAAAAACGGAGCCGGAAGCATGGTTGCGGTTTATCACTTTTCTACAATAAGCACAACTGTGCTTCTCGCGAAAGTTAATCTGTGTTTTCAAGAATCACAGCTCACGGAAGCAAATTTGTGCCTCCATGAGAAACAAATATATGCCTCTAGTAGAAGCCTAGATTTTTTTCCCTTTCTGAGAAGCACAACGAAAACAAATTTATGGCTTCACGTGAAGCAAATATGTGTTTCTCGTGGAAGCACGGATTTTTTCCCTTTCCGAGAAGCATAGTTGTGCTTCTCGCGGAAGCGAAGCAAATCTATGCTGCTTGCGAAAGCAAATCTGTGCTTCTCGTGAAAGCATAAAAAAATTCCGGCACAAAATAATAATTCTCCAAAACCTAGGAAAACCAGGCAAAAATCGAAAAGCCAAAAAGCCTGAAAAAACTCATCTAAACCCCAAAAACGCGTATAGAAAAAAAAAGAAATCCAAAGGGAGTGTCCAGCACGCGACATGTGACGACGGCTGGACGCACCACTTGGCGTGTTCCCAGGGCACCAAAAGTGACCCCTGGAGGTCCCCGCAAGGGGTAACCTCCAGTTATTTGCCCTCCTAAAATCTTTAGAGGAGTAAAAATTATCCTCCTCGGCCGCGACGACTCTTAAATATACTTGGCCGCCCACGCACAAAGTAAAAAAAAAATCCCTCCCCCTCGGCTGCACAATCCCCGCCCAACGCCGCATTCACTCCAGCACCGCCCTACTTGCCTCTGTCGGCCACCACACGGTCGCGCGCTATCCCACGAGAAGCGTTTGCCGCGCACTCATGCCGGTCTAGAGCTCCAGCGCCGCATTCATGCGGGCCCAGAGCGGACGTGGCCTCTCAATGCGACTGACATTGAAGCGACGCGCCGGCCGAGAGAGTCGCCCGCGTCGCGTCCTAGTCTCCGCGCCTGCTCAATGTCGGAGCGACGTGACTGGATGGGACGGGACGGCTATCTACCGTATTCAAAACGACTGCCCATCCGTCCACTTGTCGGTATTAAACAGGAGCGGCAACCGAGAAACCCACTTTGGCGCCCGCATTTGTAGGGGAACGCGGCAGAAAACAAAAAATTTCCGCACTATGAACATGCCCAGGATCACTATGGAGATGCATACAAGGTTTGATCTGATCATTACCGACTCGTGGCGCAGCGGAAGTAGAGTCGATGTAGATCGTCGGTGCAGATCCCTGCAGCTAGGATTTACAACCTCCCAACCGCGAGGATGTACTCCCTCGTCTGCCCCTCGGGCAGTCCCTCGGACAGCTCTTCGGGAGGCGGTCGGACAGTCCCCCGGACGGTGTCATAGACAGCCCTTCGGGAGGCACTCACAGAAACTCGGACGGTCACTCGGACAGCCCTTCGGGAGGCACTCACAGAAACTCGGACGGCCACTCGGACAGCCCTTCGGGAGGCACTCTCGAACAGCCCCTCGGGCAAAAAGATCGAACCTACGACCTCTCTACGGGGTTGCACACATACGGTGTCATCTATCCGGCAGGGCTTCGCCGTCCAGAACTAGTTTCCACCGGAACCCAGACAGCCTTTCGGCTCTACGAAACTATTTCGCTGGGAGGGAGAGAGAAGGCCAGATCATGCATGGCATTTGTATGTGAGAAAGAGTGAGTGTGGAGGGTGCCTCTCCACCTCTATTTATAGGAAAACCCAAGGGGTAGGGTGGCTCTCATCCATCCATGTCATCCCTAAGTTATTTTGGGACAAAGCCCAAAAAGGTGGCTTTCCATAAACTGATTTTCACTATTCACGAAAACATTTTTCCGCGACCGTTAAATCCGAAAATATTTCTGTAGGTCTTAGAACATTTCCAGTACCCACTAAAATAATTTTGGACGTGTTCCGAAACAATTCCGGATTAGTGATTTTCATCTGCGAAAAGCAACCAAAGCGGTTCCGGCAGCTCCGGAACATTTCCGGGTTTTTTCTCCGGAAAAATTCCAGAAGTTCCCAGAACAATTCTGGCACCCTCCAAGAATTTCCAGGCGTGTGCCGAAACCAATTTGACTTAATGGTATACCCCGAAACAACTTTTCAGTTTTACCGAAACTCTTCCGGTGTTCTCTCTCCGGAACTCTTCCGTTGTCTCCGAAACTTTTCCGGTGACTTTCTCTCAGACTCCCTGTCTAGCATTCAGCAGATAGATGACCCTTAAGCGCGTGACCCTATAGGTTCGGTGAAGTATAGACATGACCGGAACACT
This sequence comes from Elymus sibiricus, assembly GCA_039707655.1. Taxonomy (NCBI): domain Eukaryota; kingdom Viridiplantae; phylum Streptophyta; class Magnoliopsida; order Poales; family Poaceae; genus Elymus; species Elymus sibiricus. Next base: position 129,979,244 of record CM077676.1, on the reverse strand, counting down.
TTTCGATCAATGATCAACATCGGAGCCGTGGACACATATTGACCCCTATACCCACACGAATAAATATTCGAGTGAACCTCCAGTTGCCGTGTGCTATTCCTGTTGCTTCGCGATATGTTACAAACACCCGAGGTGAGATTTATCGGCATCCCCATGGATCAACAACTTGTCCACTATGCCAGTTACCTCGTTACTGGTTTTGTTCTCTTTTCTCGTTCCCGTGTTCCGGCATCCCTATGATCAAATCACAATGTGTCTGGCCAGACGATGATGGATACCGTAACACCGAGAGGGCCCAAAGAATATCTCTCCATCGTCGGAGGAGCAAATTCCAATCTTGAGCTATCAAGTCCCTTGACATACTTTCCCATGAACCCGTAAGCCGCCGTAATAGCCACCCAGTTACGGATGACGTTTAACAAACCCCAAAGTTCATGAAGAAAGCATGAAGAAACTCGATACTCTCATGGTCTAAGGAATTATGCAAACGTTAACTTCCTCTGTGTTATTAACCATTAACTTGTGACGAATGTATCTCATAGCATAACATCAATTCGGGTCGATTCAACACAAGTGTTCTCCTAACAATGTGTCCTCAAAGTTACCGGCATAGACATGCCCATGATTAGGAAAACAGAACCATCATGCAACACTTGAGCTAGTCTTAGAGGCCAGACTAGGAATACATTTTACCGTTTATTATTCCACACGTGCATATGAGTTTTCCTCCGAGCCTCGTGGTTATTGCAGACTCGAGAACCATAGCAGTTATAGCACGGAATATAAACTTAACTATAAACATGGAGATAAATAATAACATTTATTATTGCCTCTAGGGCATATCTCCTACAGACTCCCACTTGCACTAGAGTCAATAATCTAGTCAATGCTAATGCACTTTACACCTATGGCATACTGGTGTAAAATATGCTTCGCATGTGGTATAGCCTGATGTCCAACGGATCTGACAACTTCAGCTCCGTGTGTATATTTGCATATCCTCGCGTTTTCACGCTTTCACAAAATACATATTTTGTGTGGACTTGGCTTTGTATATATGTGAATCACAGGTCAAACCTTGATTCCTCAGACTGAGATATGGAGCAACTATCTGCAATAGTGTCTCATTGACCAAAGCCATCTTGGAACCATATTAAGTTCATGAATAAACTATATGATTCAACATCTTCTTTGTCGCTTCCAAAGCGTCAACATACTTAGCCTTTGTTATAGAATTCGCCACAGTAACCTGTTTGGAACAATTTCCAACTACCGTGCCACCATATCGTGTATTACACAAAGACCCTTAAGTTAAATCAAAAATCGCATGGAGCATTGATGAAGACTGTGTCGATGTAATTACTTACAACCAGCACTTCATAATCTCTGCTTGCGAGAAAACATGTCATCAGTGCTACTCTAGTACACAATGACATTTTTCACTGTTGTCCCATGATCATCACTTTGATCACTTTGGTATCTATACTCGAAACAACTTGGGAGTATTGGACATATCTGGTTATTTTACATACCATGGAATACATGATTAATCCAAACACAAAGGTGTGTGGAATATCCATCATGTATTTTGCTTATCAGTGTTTTGGGACACCGAGTCTTGCAAAAACTCTTTCCATGTGACATCGGCAAGAATCACTCCTTAGCGTTTTAATGCTAAACTGTTTTAGCATCTTGTCAATATGTATTTTGGCTTAGCCCTATTAGGCAATTCTATCTCCGTAGATAATTATGCCTAATATCAAGGCTACCTAGCCCAAGCACTTCATTGAAAAACTAATTTTCAATGAAGTCCTAATTCGTGTTAAGAAATTTATATTATTTCCAATCAACAATGTGTCTAGCACACAAGTTTTCAGAAATATTATTATGCTCCCACTTACTTTCTTGTAACAACAAGCATCTTCGCTATCCATTGATGAAATCAAACTCTTTTGACTATTTCATCAAAAACAAAGATTCTAACTCCATTTTGCTCTCTTCTGTCCATTGCTGGAACTCTGAAGTTTGCACACTCACTAGCATCCTCCGGATCGACAAAATACTTTGGACTGTATCACATACACGTCCTAGTTTGTATTCCCATTTCATGGAAATTCTTTTGTCATCCATGTTTCCTATCTCATGATTGAAATATGTATTAATTGCTAGTTTAACCCGAACCGACTTTAAGCATCGCTACGGTGAGACAATCTCATCGTAGTCAATTCCTTGAATTTGTTATAAGCAACAAGTCGAGCTTTATGGATAAAACATTTTTATCCGTATCAGTTTATAGTTCCATAAATATTCGTTAGACTCTAAGTCTTCCGAAGGGTTTATCAAGATATAATCTTAAATTGTTTATATGGAAACTATCTCGGATTGTATTGGCATTTAGCCAATTCCGGAGTCAGGGCCCATCAACGCTTCCTTGTGTATCGTAGGTATACTGTTGTCTAGCAACAATATCTCGTCTGCGCACCTGAGAGGTTTGCACGAGTTTTGCCTACATGGTCCAGCTGCAAGTTTGACCGAAGTCCATACATCTCATGTAGAGGCTTCCGTATCAGTCGCAGTAGGAAACTCTGGAATCACTTCCAAGGTTTCTTTCCTTTGACCTAATGACGAAGATATTGTTATCTCGTCGAGTTGCACTGTCCTCCCACTCACCTTTTTGCAAGAAACATTTTCTTTCAAAATCATACCGTTCTTTGTGGCAAAACCTTTTGCCTCGATATAGTGATGGAGGAATTCCTAATAATTTGGGATAACCTACAAAGTAGCACTTGTCTGATTTGGAATAGGTTTGTAAATATTTTACACAAGCCCCATATTCCAAATGTTAAGAAAAGATATAACATGGTTGGGTGTACCATACCATGGCGTCATTTCAACAGATCTGATGGCGCTCTATTCAGTGTAAAAGCCGCAGTCTCTAAAGCATCACCTTAAAAGGGATAATGGCAAGTGTCAGATGATTCATAATCAAATGACTTCAAAATCCATCATAATGGAATTTCTTCATGCGGGTTTCTCCAATGTGACCAAATGCAGTGCCATACATATGTGGTATTCTTTTAGTCTTGCGACATTTAGCGTCAGTGTCATGGATGTATTATATTACTATCAATATTCATATCATACATTCCATTCATAATGGAAATATGGCCCTTATGTTATTCATAATACTGAAGAACAATTGTTCTTTTATGAAAAACACTCTTGCAACAAAAATTATGCAAATGGGCTAGAGTGTATAAAACTCTAAAATGAATTATGAAAGTAAATACAGAGGTAATGTATTATTATCAATATTCATAACATACATCTCATTCATAATGAAAGTATGGCCCTTATGTTATTCATAACACCGAACATCAAAAGTTCTCTTATGAACAACCTTCTTGCAACATACTTTAGGCAATGGGCTAGAGTGTATAAAACTCTAAAAATGAATTATCAAAATAAATACAGATGGTAATACACCGATGGAAGGTATAGTAACATTTACTATGTTCCCAGCGCGTATGTAAACCTCATTCCCGGCAAGTCTTTTAGGCCATAGTAGTTCTTGCATCGAGTCGCAACAGAATGCAATCGAGCGGGTATCTCTGTGATCAACTCACAATACCCAAGAATCGGTGATTAACATGTTTAATCATAATTCCCAAGAACTATTTCTTTGACCAGACTTCTATACATCAATAGCTTGTATGACTTTCATACATGAGCTGGATATTCCGGTCTTCTCTCTTTTTGCCTTTATACTTCTAACAGTTTACTTCCAATATTTCTCCTACTCTCAGAAGAAGCACCCAACTTTGAGAGTGGCGTTAGCCCCGGACTTCCTAGGCGTGCAAGTCACACTAACACCCTTCGGACATTTCCTTTCTCTTTAAGTTGTTGTTTTATTCACCTTCATTCACATGACAGACGTTCTACTGGATCTCTCTCTCATCAGTCAAATGCCCAGTAAACACTTTACTAATACTTTGCAAACAAACATTGCTTTGGATATCTCATATCTTTTAGCCTTTGTCTGCATCTGAAAACAATTTTTAGTTCCATGAATATCACATAACTATCCCAAACTTTTGAAGTTCGGGTCTCATGGAAGCAAACGTATTGCACTTGACTGAAACAGAATTCTAGCTTTTGGATCGAAGGACGAGAGTCACATTATCCATAGCATTAGCGATAGAATACCGAAAACATGCGATAGGACAAAGTCCTTCTCGGCACTCTTGAGGACAATCCTCACATTATGTTACTAACCGTAAAGATTTAACCAGATATATAACAACTTATTCAATTTTAACAGGGAAGGTGGAAACGCGAGCCATTCTTCTATAACTATTATGCATATAACACATAGACAGTGTACATAATTAATTGCACTAAGAATTAAAAGAATTAATTCTAAAGTGCGCTCCCTGTCGGTACTAAAACCGGCAGATCTCGGGTAGGGGGTCCGAACAGTGGATCTTGGAATCGATGGGTAACAGGGAACGTGGAGACAGCGATTTACCCAGGTTCGGGCCCTCTCGAAGAGGTAAAACCTTACGTCATGCTGGATTGTATTGATTTGATTGTATGAAGGTTAGAGAGTTGATCTACCTCGAGATCGGATGGGCTAAACCCTAGGCAGTTATGATATGATCCTTTCTACGGACTAAACCTTCTGGTTTATATAGACACCAGAAGGCCCTAGGGTTACACATAGTCGGTTACCATCAGGGGATAAACATGCCGGGCATGCCAAGTATTCCTTGGAGGAGACGCCAAGTCTTCGGAGGTTTCCTTCTAGTACACGGGGTCGCCCATAATCCGGCCCTCCTTTGGCAAGTAAAGGGCGGCCCACAAGTCTGGCCTATGAGAGATAGGCCGATGGCCCGAGTACCCCCTAGTCCAGGACACCCTCAGTAGCCCCCGAACTAGTCTTCGAAGCCGAGGTAGGTGCCGAACATCATCGGCTTTGTAGACCAGTTCCCTTTCTTCCGTGACACCGGTAATAGGCATGTATCACTCCGAACTGTATTCTCAAGCGTTGCCCGGTAGTATATGCACCGAACTATACCTCGGTAATGAAGTATACTAATAACTTAGCCCCGAAGGCTAGTCGCTTTGGTGTGAATAGTGTCCTCATCTGACAACTTATACCGAGGGTCACACCTCGCCACGACCGCGAGTTGGTTTATGAAAAACTCGATTCGCGGTTCGAGGTAGTTTTCATTGGCACGTCCCATCGATATGGAGATCGTGTCCTGTTTTCAAGGGATATGATCAATAATCCGCCTCACCCCACGCACGCATAATGGCACGGTTACATGGGGAAACGGCGAGGACTGCGACGCAGTAAAGGGACCGTGGGTTTTACAGCCCATAAAAGGGGCACAGCCTTCGTTCCTTTCGTACGCTCTCATTTTCCCCCTTCGCCATTGCCTTCCCCATCTTTTGAGCTCCAGCGCCCAGATCCGCTCTCCCTTCCAAGAACCTTTCCAGCCGCCCATTCGATCTAGCAATGGCGGGCTCCGGGTCCAAAGGCAAGTGGGAGGCGTCCGTCGTCACCGAGAGCGCCATCATGGAGTTGAAGGGCGCGGGATATCTCCCCGCCAACGTCGCCCACCGTGCTCCAGAGGCCGGCCAGGTCGTCCCCACGCTGCGGCAGGGCGAGAGGGTGTGTGTTCATCCCCCACTTCCTCCGAGGTTTGGGCTTTCCCCTTCACCCCTTCGTCAGGGGTCTCATGTTCTTCTACGGGCTTGACTTCCACGATCTCGCACCGAACTCCTTCCTCCACATCTCGGCCTTCATCATCATTTGTGAGGCTTTTCTCCGGGTCCGGCCACACTTCGGCCTGTGGCTGAAGATCTTCAACGTCAAGCCGAAGATCGTCGACGGTCAGCAGGCGGACTGCGAGGGCGTGATGGTCAGCAAGCTTCCCCAAGTGGAGTGGCCAAAGGGCACCTTCATCGAGACCGTCAAGGTTTGGCAGAGGGAATGGTTCTACATCACCGAGCCGAGGAGCGCGGACTGGGGGGCGATTCCGGCCTTCCGATCCGGACCCCCTACGAGGCTGGTCTCATGGACCAAGAAGGGCCTCGACTGGGGGCCGAATAAGGAGGTGGTGCTGCTGCAGAGCCGAATCGCCAAAATGATAGAGAAGGGCGTCGAGCTGGTCAACGTGATCCAGATCATGCTCGGCCGCCGAATCCTCCCTTCCCAGGATAGGGCTTCCCCCATGTGGGCCTACAAGCCCGAAGACCCGGCCACCGTGCGCAGCTTCTTCCGCACCTCCCACGCTCAACTATGGAAGGTTCTGTTCAAGCCGCAGAAGGAGTGGCCGGCCGTAGAGGAGGACATCGGCCTTGACGCCGCAAACCCCCCACGGGAGGTATGACTAGTACTGTTCTTATATCCGAACTGTTTCCTTTTGATAAGGTATTTAGCTTTTTTACTTCTCATCTGCAGAGCTGGCTGAAGAAGGCCGAACGGATCGATAGTCCGGCGCCGCTGCCAGAGGGACCCAGGACCCCCCTACTGACGGCCAAGTTGGCCGTGGAGCCGTATGAGGCGCCGGAGAGGAAGGAGAAGAAGAAGGACCAGAAGAGGGAGGCCAGAGAGGGCCTTCGCTCCCGAGGACCCCCGGGTGCTAGATCCGGGGACACCAATGCTCCCTCCGCGCAAGAGGAGGAGAAGGAGCAGGGAGAGGACCGGGAGGAAGACGATTCCTCCCGAACAGGGAAGAGGGCGGCGTCCGAGGACGCCGAGGAGGAGCCGCCTCAACCTGCTCCCAAAAGATCACGCAAGGCCAAAGTAGCCTTGTCCGGCGATAGCTCGGCTTCGGCCGAGGACTCTGAGGCCTCCGAAGAGGTTCCTCGGAGGATCCCCAGGGCCAAGCCACAGGCTCAAAGGTACGCGTTCTAGTAACCGCTTGACCGTCCTTAGCCAAACTGGGTTTGATATTGATCACGTTTCCGTTTGTAATCTTGCAGCCCGCTGCGCGATCTCCCCACCGACCGAGTCTCGGAGGGGGATTCTCCACCGGCGGCGCTAGCGGAGAGCGGGACCGAATCCCGCGCCTCGCCTCCCCCAATCGTCGAGGAGGCCGAGGAGGTCCTGTCGAGGAGGACCCCTCCCGTGCCTCACACAGGGGGAGGAGGTGACACTATCATGGCCAATGTGAACACCTCGATCGCCGAAGACCATGAGGGGAGGGCCCCTTTGGTGAATGAAGAGGAGGAGCCCGGACAAGCCGAGCTCTCTCCGAGGACGACTCCGGAGATGCCAAGGCGTCCAGAGTCCGGCGCCCCGGACTTCGAGAGGAAAGAAGCCGAAGCGCCCTCGCCACCCCCGCCCGCCCCAGAGCAGGCGTCGACCGGGTGGCCAGACGAGATGGAGGATGCTCTAACCAGCTCCTCTATCGCCGAAGAGCACTGTGCCCTTATGGGCGCGGTGTTGCAAAGTCTTCGGTCCGTGGATAACGGACTGAAGGAGGCCTTTAGTGGCCTTCTTACCGGCTTCAAGGTGAGCGAAGTAATGCTTTTCCCTTAGAAAAATTCTTTTGTGTAAATGTATAGCCTCATACATAGTAGCCCCCGAGACGCTGACTGGCTTGAGCAAAGCCCGTCAGAGGATCGAAAATCAATATCCCGGATACTAACGTGCGTAGAATAATGCACATGCATCATCTTCGGCCGCAGCCGCCAACGCCGAAGAGTTGGCCGAGCTGAATCGGAAGCTGAAGAGCTCCGAGGACGACCTGAGCCTGGTGAACAATAGGTTCGACGAGGCGCAAGGTAAGTCCGAGCTGTAATGTGGAATACAGCCGTTGTTTGGTAAGCAGGGTTCAAAGTATCCTAACGGATTTAACTGATGTTACGACAGCTGCCTCTGCAGAGGTGGAAAACCTCAAGGCCGCACTAAAGACGGCTCAGCTGGAAGCGGCGGAGCAGAGGTCGGCGACCGAGAAAGCGGCCGCCGAACTGGCTGTGGAGCGAACCACGAGCCAGAAGCACGAGGCCAGGGTGCTGGAAGTACAGCAAGAGCTCGGGGATGCCGTCACAAAGTGTGAGGCCCTCGAGCAGAAGAATAAGGAGCAGGCCGCCGAGCTGGCCTCATTGGCGGCGGTGGCCAAGGAAACGCGGACAGAGGCGCGCGGCTACCAAGAGGAGCTCCGCCAAGTCAGGCTCATTGCGGACGGTAAGCCATACTTGCTGCAAAGTATCTTTGGAGGTAACAGGTTCGCGTTGCTCACGCGAGTATGGCATTCCCCATGCGCCTTTGTGGACCTCCCGAAGAGTACGGCGGACGCGGCCAGGTTCTTCGCCGCTCAGGAGGGTCGGGCCGAGCAGAGGCTATTCTGGGCGCAATTTCAGGCGCCCGAACTGATGGAAATATGCCCTAGAGGCAATAATAAAGTTTTTATTATTTTATATTTCCTTGTTCATGATAAAGGTTTATTATTCATGCTAGAATTGTATTGACCGGAAACTTAAATACATGTGTGAATACATAAACAAATACCATGTCCCTAGTGAGCCTCTACTAGACTAGCTCGTTGATCAAAGATGGTTAAGGTTTCCTAACCATAGACATGAGTTGTCATTTGATAACGGGATCACATCATTAGGAGAATGATGTGATGGACAATACCCATCTGTTAGCTTAGCATATGATCATTCTGTTTATTGCTACTGCTTTCTTGAATGTCAAATACATGTTCCTCCGACCATGAGATCATGCAACTCCCGGATACCGGAGGAATACCTTGTGTGCTATCAAACGTCACAACGTAACTGGGTGATCATAAAGATGCTCTACAGGTATCTCCGAAGGTGTCTGTTGAGTTGGCATGGATCGAGACTGGGATTTATCACTCCGTGTTTCGGAGAGGTATCTTTGGGCCCTATCGGTAATGCACATCATAAGAAGCTTGCAAGCAAAGTGACTAAGGAGTTAGTTATGGTATGATGTATTACGGAACGAGTAAAGAGACTTGCCGGTAACGAGATTGAACTAGGTATGGAGATACCGACGATCGAATCTCGGGCAAGTAACATACCGACGGACAAAGGGAATTACGTATGTTGTCATTGCGGTTCGACCGATAAGATCTTCGTGGAATATGTAGGAACCAATAGGAGCATCCAGGTTCCGCTATTGGTTATTGACCGGAGAGGCGTCTCAGTCATGTCTACATCATTCCCGAACCCGTAGGGTCCGCACGCTTAACGTTCGTTGACGATATAGTGTTATATGAGTTATGTGAATTGGTAACCGAATGTTGTTCGGAGTCTCGGATGAGATGCCGGACATCACGAGGAGTCTCGGAATGGTCGAGAGGTAAAGATTTATATATGGGAAGTCATATTTTGGGTTCCGGAAAAAGTTGCAGTTTTTCAGTATTGTACCGGGAAGCTTCCAGAAGGTTCCGGAGGATTCCGGAGGGGTCCGGAAGTCCACAAGTGGGTCCACCACGTCCCAAGGGCTGGCATGGGCTAAGGGGAGGCGCCCTGGCCTTATTGGGCCAGGCGCACCAAGTCCTCAAAAGCTCACGCAGCTAGGGAAGGGAAAAAAAGGAGAGTCCTAGTAGGAATAGGATTGGACTTTGGAGTCCAAGTCCACGTGTGTATTATTCACGTGGTACTGTTCACGTGGCACTGTTCCTTCTACTCCAAGCCCCTACACATACATAAATAGAGGAGAGGGGGCGCCCCAAAGAAGACACAACATTGTCTTAGCCGTGTGCGGCGCCCCCCTCCACAGTTTCGTCCCTCGGTCATATTTTCGCAGTGCTTGGGCGAAGCCCTGCGGAGATAGCATCACCATCACCGTCACCACGCCGTCGTGCTGCCGGAACTCATCCACTACCTCGCCGTCTTGCTAGATCAAGAAGTCGAGGACGTCACCGAGCTGAACGCGGAGGTGCCGTACGTTCGGTACTCGGTCGGTTGGATCGTGAAGTTGTTCGACGACATCAACCGCGTTGTTCTAACGCTTCCGCTTACGGTCTATGAGGGTACGTAGACACACTCCCCCTCTCGTAGCTATGCATCTCCATGGATAGATCTTGCGTGTGCGTAGAATTTTTTTTGTTTTCCATGCAACGTTCCCCAACAGTGGCATCATGAGCCAGGTCTATGCGTAGATGATATGCACGAGTAGAACACAAAGAGTTGTGGGCGGTGATCGTCATACTGCTTACCACCAACGTCTTATTTTGATTCGGCGGTATTGTAAGATGAAGCGGCCCGGACCAACCTTACATGTCCACGTACATGAGACCGGTTCCACCGACAGACATGCAACTTGTTTTGCATAAAGGTGGCTGGTGGGTGTCTGTTTCTCCTACTTTCGTTGAATCGAATTTAACTGCGGCCGGTCCTTGTTGAAGGTTAAAACAGCAAACTTGATAAATCACCATTGTGGTTTTGTGCCGTAGGTAAGAACGGTTCTTGCTAGAAGCCCGTAGCAGCCACGTAAAACTTGCAACAACAAAGTAGAGGACGTCTAACTTGTTTTTGCAGGGTATGTTGTGATGTGATATGGTCAAGACATGATGTGATATACGTTATTGTATGAGATGATCATGTTTTGTAATTTATCGGCAACCGGCAGGAGCCTTATGGTTGTCTCTTTATTGTATGAAATGCAAGCGCCATGTAATTGCTTTACTTTATCGCTATGCGTTAGCAATAGTTGTAGAAGCAATAGTTGGCGAGACGACCACGACACAACGATGGAGATCAAGGTGTCGAGCCGGTGACGATGGAGATCATGACGATGCTTTGGAGATGGAGATCAAAAGCACAAGATGATGATGGCCATATCATGTCACATATTTTGATTGCATGTGATGTTTATCCTTTATACATCTTATTTTGCTTAGAACGACGGTAGCATTATAAGATGATCCCTTCACTAAATTTCAAGATAAAAGTGTTCTCCCCGAGTATGCACCGTTGCTAAAGTTCGTCGTTTTGAAGCACCTCGTGATGATCGGGTGTGATAGATTCTACGTTCACATATAACGGGTGTAAGCCAGTTTTACACAAGCAGAATACTTGGGTTAAACTTGACGAGCCTAGCATGTACAGACATGGTCTCGGAACACTGGAGACCGAAAGGTCGAACATGAGTCATATAGTAGATATGATCAACATGGAGATGTTCACCATTGATGACTATCCCATCTCACGTGATGATCGGACATGGGCTAGTTGATTTGGATCATGTATCACTTAGTTAACTTGAGGGATGTTAATTTAAGTGGGAGTTCATTAGTAATTTGATTAATTGAACTTAGTTTATCATGAACTTAGTCCTGATAGTCTTTGCAAATTATGTTGTAGATCAATAGCTCGCGTTGTAACTCCCCTGTTTTTGATACGTTCCTAGAGAAAGCTAAGTTGAAAGATGATGGTAGCAACTACACGGACTGGGTCCGTAACTTGAGGATTATCCTCATTGCTGCACAGAAGAATTATGTCCTTGATGCACCGCTAGGTGATGGACCTGCTGCAGGAGCTGCTGCAGACGTTGTGAACGCCTGGCAGGCTCGATCTGATGACTACTCGATAGTTCAGTGTGCCATGCTCTACGGCTTAGAACCGGGACTGCAAAAGCATTTTGAACGCCACGGAGCACATGAGATGTTCCAAGAGCTAAAATTGATATTTCAAGCTAATGCCCGGGTTGAGAGATATGAAGTCTCCAACAAGTTCTTTAGCTGTAAGATGGAGGAGAACAGTTCTGTCAGTGAACACATACTCAGAATGTCTGGGTACCACAACCACTTGACTCAGCTGGGAATTGATCTTCCGGTTGAGAGTGTTATTGACAGAGTTCTTCAGTCACTACCACCAAGCTATAAAGGCTTCGTGATGAACTATAATATGCAAGGGATGGAGAAGACAGTTCCCGAGCTCTTCGCGATGCTGAAATCGGCGGAGGTAGAAATCAAGGAGCATCAAGTGTTGATGGTTAACAAGACCACTAGTTTCAAGAAAAAGGGCAAGGGAAAGAAGGGGAACTACAAGAAGAACGGCAAGCAAGCTGCCGCTCCCACGAAGAAACCCAAAGTTGGACCCAAGCCTGAAACTGAGTGCTTCTACTGCAAAGGAACTGGTCACTGGAAGCGGAACTGCCCCAAGTATTTGGCGGATAAGAAGGATGGCAAAGTGAACAAAGGTATATTTGATATACATGTTATTGATATGTACCTCACTAGTGCTCGTAGCAGCGTCTGGGTATTTGATACCAATTCAGTTGCTAATATTAGTAACTTGAAGCAGGAGTTGCAGAGTAACGGAGACTAGCTGAGGGCGAGGTGACGATATGTGTTGGAAGTGTCTCCAAGATTGATATGATCAATATCGACACGCTCGTAATACCTTCGGGATTAGTATTAAACCTAAATAATGGTTATTTGGTGCTTGCGTTGAGCATAAAACATTATATCTGGATATTGTTTATTGCAAGACAGTTATTCATTTAAGTCAGAGAATAATGGTTATTCTGTTTATATGAATAATATCCCTCGTAATCATGCACCCTTGTGAATGGTTTATTCTTGTTGAATCTCGATCGTAGTGATACACATATTCATAATATTGATGCCAAAAGATGCAAAGTTGATAATGATAGTGCAACATACTTGTGGCACTGCCGTTTAGGTCATATTGGTGTAAAGCGCATGAAGAAACTCCATGCAGATGGACTTTTGGAAATCTCTTGATTATGAATCATTTGATACTTGCGAACCATGCCTCATGGGCAAGATGACTAAAACTCCGTTCTCCGAAACAATGGAGCGAGCTACTGATTTGTTGGAAATAATACATACCGATGTATGTGGTCCGATGAATGTTGAAGCACGCGGCGGGTATCGTTATTTTCTAACCTTCACAGATGATTTAAGTAGATATGGGTATATCTACTTGATGAAACACAAGTCTGAAATATTTGAAAAGTTGAAAGAATTTCAGAGTGAAGTAGAGAATCATCGTAACAAGAAAATAAAGTTTCTACGATCTGATCGCGGAGGCGAATATTTGAGTTACGAGTTTTGCCTTTGACGGTGTCCTGGACTAGGGGGTACTCACCACATCGTCTCCCGACTAGGTGGGTTGAGCCGAGGACCCCCTTGGCGGTTCACTAATGGGCCACTTCGGGCAGCCCATGACGCATACAAGGAAGACTCTACAAGACTTGGTGCACAAGCCGAAGACTCTCCTAAACCCTAGGCCTCCGGTGCATATATAAACCGAGGCCAGGCTAGTCAATAGATCGATTCATATTCATTAGAACAATCTCGTGGTAGCCACATGTACTCTGTACTATACCCCATATCAATACAATCAAAAGCAGGACGTAGGGTATTACCTCTTCGAGGGGGCCCGAACCTGGGTAAAAACTCTGTGTCCATGTTACCATCGCTCCATGACGCCTAGCTTAGGACCCCTACTACGAGATATGCCGGATTTAGGACCGACATTGGTGCTTTCATTGAGAGTCTGCTGGGTAGTCGCCACGGTGCGATGGGAATTCAGATCGGCTCCACCGCGATCTACGCGTTGGAACCAAGCTACATCGTCAGCGTCGGCATCTTCGTCGCCGACCCGACTGGTCACCTTGGCTGGACCGAGGACTAGCCTTCTCTTCGGATCGTCAAGTTCGGACGGATGTCTTCATCATCATCAACTCCGATCTCATCCGGGATCATGGAAAAATCGTCCATGGTGCTCGGGGGCTCAACGTCAACATTGCCCTCGCGCGATCATGCAGTTTTCTCTGGACAGCGGATTCGTGTTCGCCGTCCCCGTCTCCTCGAGCATCGCTTTCACGATTGCTTCAGTGGAATTGTGCAGAATTGAGTCTAGAACAACCCTGCAAAATTTCGTCGCGTTTCGATGGAGGAATCTCCGGCGATCTCTGATATACCGGAGCCCTGTCGAATCTGGACGGGAATCTGGACGAGTTTAGGGCGAGGAGCCCAGCAGTCAGCTCGGACGTCCTTTGGAAGATCCAACCGTTCATCGGCTGCGGAATTCCCATATCTACCACCCCTCAAAATTTTAGCTCGATCTGACCGTTCAAACTCTGGGAAGCGTCCGATGAGTGCATCAATTTTCGGATCTGTTTTCTGCGCGAAAACGAATCCGACCCGAGTTCATCTTTTTCATGAACAGATTATCGGACATCCTTTTTGAAGGGAATTTTTTATAGGGTATTGTGTTTTGTCCTCAAACACATGCCCACGAATTTTAAGCCTTTTCCGAGGCGATCTTCGTCGTCGCGCCGGTGTCGAACCAGCCTGGCCACGTTGCTCCATGGCTGCCGACCTGCGCTAGCATCGACTGCGCCGTCGCGTCATCGAGCCGACGACAACCACCTCGGATCATCACCTCGGCGAGCCGACCAAGAGTTCGGCACCGCTCTCCCTAATGATCGTCAAGATAACATCGTCACCTTACGGATTGCACGGGTTGGGCGCGCAAGCATCGCCGCGCGGTCACTTCTCAAGCCAGCATTGAGTGCGTCACAAAGTTTCGACCTGCGTCGGCATCGCCGCGCCGTTGCTTCTTTGAGCCGACGTCCACCTCGCCGACCTGCTTCGACACCTCGGCACGCATGGGGGTTGCAACGTCACCTTACCGACCTGCTCCGACACCTCGGCTAGACCGGGGGCTTCGCCATCTCTTCATCAACCTACTCCGGAGACTTCGGCGTCACCAGCCGACCAGCTTCGTCAGCTCAGCCAGACCGGGGGCTTCGCCTCAACATCTCGGCAGTGTCGTACTACCACTTCATCAAGCCGAGCTCTTCGCTCGGACACCTCGGCCGGACCAGGGGCTTCGCCATCGCTTCATCGACCTACTCCGGCGTCACCCTGCCGACCTACTCTGTCTCCTCGGCTGGACCAGGGGCTTCGCCTCGGCACAACGGCAGTTTTGTGCTGCCACTTCATCAGCTGAGCTCTTCGCTCGGCCACCCCAGGACCGGCTTGGGGGCTGGGATCTCGACCCGTTGCAAGCCTGGACTACGTCATCAACGCCGAGCACATTAACCAGCTAAGTTGCTTTTGTGCTCAACTTTTTTAAATGTTCAATTTTTGTTCGGTTCGACCAAGCATTATATTTATGTAAAAATCTGTTTGTTAAAAACGAGGTTCGTTAACAACCGCTTCCTTTACCCATGTTAACCGGGGGCTCTTAAATTTATATGAGCCGTTATAATAAGTGTTTTCTTCTTAGTCGTTGCAAAGTCTTTTTCTACTACTCCTTTTTCCGACGTGAGTGTGTGGTCAATAGCCGGGTCGCCTGGTTTCTCTCTAAAGCCGCTCGAGTTTAGTTCGCTAAACTGGCCTGAGAAACACTCCGCCTTCGGGATAGGAGGTTGAAGCCGAAGGCTGACCCGCTTGAAGTCTAGAGATCGGACGTATCTGTTGGGGAACGTTGCATGGGAAACAAAAATTTTCCTACGCACACATAAGATCTATCCATGGTGATGAGCATCTACGAGAGGGAGAGTGAATCTACATACCCTTGTAGATCGCTAAGCGGAAGCGTTAATAAACGCGGTTGATGTAGTCGAACGTCTTCGCGATCCAAATCGCCGAGCGTCCCGCGATCCAATCACGATCCTTCCGATCTAGTGCCGAACGGACGGCACCTCCGCGTTCAACACACGTACGGCTTGATGACGCCTTCACCTCCTCGATCCAGCGAGCGATGGTGAAGTAGTGGTTGAGTTCCAGCAGCACGACGGCGTGGTGATGGTGGTGAGGAACAATCTCTGCAGGGCTTCGCCAAGCACTACGGAGATTATGACGGAGGAACTAGAGGGCTAGGGTTGCCGGCACACGGCTTGGGAAATCCTGATGTATCCCGTGTGCTAGCCCTGCCCCTCTATTTATATGTTGAGCCTTGGGGTCTAAACTTGGAGTAAAAGCCTCCTCCGGGTCGGTTTTGCCCGCACAAGGTCGGTTTGGCCCGCAGGGAAAGAGTCCAACTCGGATCCCTGCCGAACCGTGCACAGCCGCGCACAAGCGGTAGTACCGCTTCACACAAGCGGTAGTACCGCTTGGGCGGTAGTACCGCTTCACACAAGCGGTAGTACCGCTCCGGCGGTAGTACCGCTTCACCAAGCGGTAGTACCGCTTACGCGGCAGCAAAACTACTTTTGCACTTTCCAATACCTTGTGGGCTTTATCCCTTTGGCTCATATAAAGTGTTGCTGCACCCGAACACTTCGGTAAACATCCGGAATCCCTTCCGGTGAACTCCGGAACCCTTCCAGAGATCAAAACACTATTATCACATATATCAATCTTTACCTCCGGACTATTCCGGAGATCCTCGTCATGTCCGGGATCTTATCCGGGACTCCGAACAACTTTCGGTCACCAACATAATAACTCAATTATACTAATCGTCACCAAACGTTAAGTGTGTAGACCCTGCGGGTTCGAGAACTATGTAGACATGACCGAGACACCTCTACGGCCAATAACCAATAGCGGGACCTGGATGCCCATATTGGCTCCTACATATTCTACGAAGATCTTTATCGGTCGAACCTCTATGTCAAGGATTCAGTTAATCCCGTATGCTGTTCCCTTTGTTCTTCGGTATGTTACTTGCCCGAGATTCGATCGTCGGTATCACTATACCTAGTTCAATCTCGTTACCGGCAAGTCTCTTTACTCGTTCCGTAATACAAGATCCTGTGGCTAACTCTTTAGTCACTTTGCTTGCAAGGCTCAATGTGATGTTGTATTACCGAGTGGGCCCTGAGATACCTCTCCGTCATACGGAGTAACAAATCCCAGTCTTGATCCATGCCAACCCAACAGACACCCTCGGAGATACCTGTAGAGCACCTTTATAGTCACCCAGTTACGTTGCGACGTTTGATACACACAAGGTATTCCTCCGGTGTCAGTGAGTTGCATGATCTCATGGTCAAAGGAACAGATACTTGACATGCAGAAAACAATAGCAATAAACTGACACGATCAAATGCTACGTTTACAGTTTGGGTCTTGTCCATCACATCATTCTCCTAATGATGTGATCCCGTTATCAAATGACATCTCATGTCAATGGCTAGGAAACCTTAACCATCTTTGATCAACGAGCTAGTCAACTAGAGGCTTACTAGGGACACAGTGTTGTCTATGTACCCACACATGTATTTGAGTTTCCAATCAATACAATTATAGCATGGATAATAAACGATTATCATTAACAAGGAAATATAATAATAACCAATTTATTATTGCCTCTAGGGCATATTTCCAACAGTCTCCCACTTGCACTAGAGTCAATAATCTAGTTCACATCACTATGTGATTTACATTGTAATGAATCGAACACCCATGCAGTTCTGGTGTTGTTCATGTTTAGCCCTTGGAAGAGGTTTAGTCATCGGATCTGCAACATTTAGATCCGTGTGTACTTTGCAAATATTTATGTCGTCCTCCTTGATGTAATCGCGGATGGAATTGAAACGTCGCTTTATGTGTCTGGTCCTCTTGTGAAATCTTGGTTCCTTGGCTAGAGCAATGGCACCAGTATTATCACAAAACAGAGTCATTGGGTTAAGTGCACTAGGCACTACTCCAAGATCTGTCATGAACTCCTTCATCCAGACACCTTCCTTCGCCGCCTCCGAGGCAGCGATGTACTCCGCTTCGCATGTAGAATCTGCTACCACGCTTTGCTTGGAACTGCACCAGCTAACCGCACCCCCATTAAGAATAAATACGTATCCGGTTTGCGACTTAGAGTCATCCGGATCAGTGTCAAAGCTTGCATCGACGTAACCCTTTACGACGAGCTCTTGATCACCTCCATAAACGAGAAACATGTCCTTAGTCCTTTTCAGGTACTTCAGGATATTCTTGACCGCCGTCCAGTGTTCCATTCCTGGATCACTTTGAAACCTTCCGACCATACTTATGGCAAGGCTGACATCGGGTCTTGTGCACAGCATTGCATACATGATAGAGCCTATGGCCGAAGCATAGGGGATGACACTCATCTTTTCTCTATCTTCTGCAGTCACTGGGCATTGAGTCTTACTCAACTTCACACCTTGCAAAACAGGCAAGAACCCCTTCTTGGACTGATCCATTTTGAACTTCTTCAAAATCTTATCAAGGTATGTGCTTTGTGAAAGTCCTATTAAGCGTCTTGATCTATCTCTATAGATCTTGATGCCTAATATGAAAGCAGCTTCTCCTAGGTCCTTCATTGAAAAACTCTTGTTCAAATATTCCTTTACGCTTTCCAGCATTTCTATATTGTTTCCAATCAGCAATATGTCATCCACATATAATATTAGAAACGCTATAGAGCTCCCACTCACTTTCTTGTAAATACAAGCTTCTCCGTAAACTTGTATAAACTCGAACGCTTTGATCACATCATCAAAACGAAGATTCCAACTCCGAGATGCTTGCACCAGTCCATAAATGGATCGCTGGAGTTTGCAAACTTTGTCAGCATTCTCTGGATCGACAAAACCTTCTGGTTGCATCATATACAACTCTTCCTTAAGGTAACCGTTAAGGAACGCTGTTTTGACATCCATCTGCCAAATTTCATAATCGAAAAAGGCAGCTATTGCTAACATGATTCTGACGGACTTAAGCATCGCTACGGGTGAGAAGGTCTCATCGTAGTCAACTCCTTGAACTTGTGAAAAACCCTTTGCCACAAGTCGAGCTTTATAGACGGTGACATTACCGTCCGCGTCCGTCTTCCTCTTAAAGATCCATTTGTTCTGAATGGCCTTACGCCCTTCAGGTAATACTTCCAAAGTCCATACTTTGTTTTCATACATGGATCCCATCTCGGATTTCATGGCCTCTAACCACTTCTCGGAATCCGGGCCCATCATCGCTTCTCCATAGCTCGTAGGTTCATCGTTGTTTAACAACATGACCTCTAAGACAGGGTTGCCGTACCACTCAGGAGCAGTACGCGTCCTTGTCGACCTACGAGGTTCGATAGCAACTTGATCCAAAGCTTCATGATCATCATCATTAACTTCCTCTTCAGCTAATGTAGGCTCGACAGAAACAACTTTCTGCGTTGCGCTACTCTTAGGTTGAAGTAAAGGTTCAATAACCTCATCAAGTTCTATCTTCCTCCCACTCAATTCTTTCGAGAGAAACTCTTTCTCAAGAAATGTTCCGTTTTTAGCGACAAACACTTTGCCTTCGGATCTGAGGTAGAAGGTATACCCAACTGTCTCTTTTGGGTATCCTATGAAGACGCATTTCTCCGCTTTGGGTTCCAGCTTTTCAGGCTGAAGCTTTTTGACATAAGCATCACATCCCCAAACTTTAAGAAACGACAGCTTTGGCTTCTTGCCAAACCAAAGTTCATATGGCGTCGTCTCAACGGATTTCGATGGTGCCCTATTTAAAGTGAATGCAGCTGTCTCTAATGCATAACCCCAAAACGATAGTGGCAAATCGGCAAGAGACATCATAGATCGCACCATATCCAATAAAGTTCGATTACGACGTTCGGACACACCATTACGCTGTGGTGTTCCAGGCGGTGTCAATTGTGAAACAATTCCACACTGTCTTAAGTGACTGCCAAACTCATAACTCAGATATTCTCCTCCTCGATCAGATCGTAGGAATTTAATCTTCTTGTTACGATGATTCTCAACTTCACTCTGAAATTGTTTGAACTTTTCAAATGTTTCAGACTTGTGTTTCATTAAGTAAATATACCCATATCTACTTAAGTCATCAGTGAAGGTGAGAAAGTAACGATAACCACTGCGCGCTTCAATACTCATCGGACCGCACACATCAGTATGTATGATTTCCAATAAGTCACTTGCCCGTTCCATTGTTCCAGAGAACGGCGTTTTAGTCATCTTGCCCATGAGGCATGGCTCACATGTGTCAAGTGATTCAAAATCAAGTGACTCCAAAAGTCCATCAGCATGGAGCTTCTTCATGCGTTTTACGCCAATATGACCTAAACGGCAGTGCCACAAGAAAGTGGTATTATCATTATCAATTCTATATCTTTTGGCATCAATGTTATGAACATGTGTATCATTACTATCGAGATTCAACAAGAATAAACCCCTCACATTGGGTGCATGACCATAAAAGATATTACTCATATAAATAGAACAACCATTATTCTCTGATTTAAATGAGTAACCGTCTCGCAATAAACAAGATCCAGATATAATGTTCATGCTTAACGCAGGCACCAAATAACACTTATTTAGGTTCATCACTAATCCCGACGGTAATCGAAGAGCGAGCGTGCCAACGGCGATCACATCAACCTTGGAACCATTTCCCACGCGCATCGTCACTTCGTCCTTTGCCAGCCTCCGTCTATTCCGCAGTTCCTGTTTTGAGTTGCAAATATGAGCAACCGCACCGGTATCAAATACCCAGGCACTACAACGAGAGTTGGTAAGGTACACATCAATAACATGTATATCATATATACCTTGTTTGTTGTTGGCCGCCTTCTTGTCAGCCAAATACTTGGGGCAATTCCGCTTCCAGTGTCCAGTTCCCTTGCAATGAAAACACACAGTTTCTGGTTTGGGTCCAGCCTTGGGTTTCTTCACGAGAGGAGCAACTGCTTTGCCACTCTGCTTGGAGTTACCCTTCTTACCCTTGCCATTTTTCTTGAAACTAGTGGTTTTATTGACCATCAACACTTGATGCTCCTTCTGAATTTCAGACTCAGCGGCTTTCAGCATCGCAAACAGCTCGGCGACTGACTTGTTCATCCCGTGCATGTTATAGTTCAACACGAAGCTCTTGTAGCTAGGTGGCAATGATTGAAGAACTCTGTCAGTGATAGCCTCTGGCGGAAGGGGCATCCCTAACTCAGCCAGACGGGTGGAGTACCCAGACATTCTGAGCACGTGATCACTGATAGACCCGTTCTCCTCCATCTTGCAAGCATAGAACTTATCGGAGATCTCATATCTCTCGATCCGGGCATTCTTCTGAAAGATAAACTTCAACTCCTGGAACATCTCATATGCTCCATGACGTTCAAAACGTCTTTGAAGTCCCGGTTCTAAGCCATACAACATTGCACATTGAACTATTGAGTAATCATCAGAACGAGCCTGCCAGGCGTTCACAACGTCTAGAGACTCAACTGGAGCGGGTGGATCACCAAGCGGTGCATCAAGGACATAAGCCTTCTGGGAAGCCGTAAGGATAATCCTTAGATTACGGGCCCAGTCCACAAAGTTACTTCCATCATCTTTCAACTTAGCTTTCTCTAGGAACGCATTAAAATTCAGGGGTGCTACTGCGCGAGCCATGATCTACAACATAAATATAGCAAAGACAACTTAGACTATTGTTCTTAGATAATGAGTTTAGTTAATCATATTTAAAAAACTCCCACTCAAATTGACATCCCTCCGGTCATTCGAGTGTAACATGATCCAAATCCACCAACTCAAGTCCGATCATCACGTGAGTTGAGGTGGTTTCAATGGTGAACATCTTCATGTTGATCATATCTACTATATGACTCATGTTCGACCTTTCGGTCTCTTGTGTTCCGAGGCCATGTCTGTACATGCTAGGCTCGTCAAGTTTAACCCGAGTGTTCCGCACGTGTAACATGGCTTACACCCGTTGTATGCGAACGTAGAGTCTATCACACCCGATCATCACGGCGTGTCTCGAAACGACGAACTTTCGCAACGGTGCACACTTGGGGAGAACACAATTTATCTTGAAATTTAAGTGAGGGATCACCTTATAATGCTACCGTCGTCCTAAGCAAAATAAGATGCATAAAAGTATTAACATCACATGCAAATCATAAGTGACATGATATGGCCATGAACTTGTGCTTTTGATCTCCATCTCCAAAGCACCGGCATGATCTCCATCGTCACCGGCATGACACCATGATCTCCATCATCTTGATCTCCATCAACGTGTCGCCATAAGGTTGTCGCGCCGACTGTTGCTTCCACGACTATTGCTAACGTTTAGCGATAAAGTAAAGCATTACATAGCGCTTAATGATTGACACGCAGGTCATACAATAATTAAAGACAACTCTATGGCTCCTGCCAGTTGCCGAACTCATCGACATGCAAGTCGTGATATTCTATACAAAACATGATCATCTCATACATCACATATATCTCATCATGTAATTGGCCATATCACATCACAACATACCCTGCAAAAACAAGTTAGACGTCCTCTAATTGTTGTTGCAAATTTTACGTGGCTGCTACGGGTTTGCAAGAACCGTTCTTACCTACGCAAAACCACAACGTGGTGTAGTGATTGCTTTTTGATCTTCTAAAAGAACCCTCTTCATTGAAATCGATTCAACTAAAGTGAGAGAGACAGACACCCGCTAGCCATCTTTATGCAACAAAATTACATGTCAGTTGAAGGAACCTGTCTCGCGTAAGTGTACGCGTAATGTCGGTCCGGGCCGCTTCATCTCACAATACCGCCGAATCAAATATCAACTAGTAACGGCAAGCAATATGTATACACCCACGCCCACAACTCGTTTGTGTTCTACTCGAGATCTCATCTACGCATAGACCTGGCTCATGATGCCACTGTTGGGGAACGTTGCATGGGAAACAAAAATTTTCCTACGCACACATAAGATCTATCCATGGTGATGAGCATCTACGAGAGGGAGAGTGAATCTACATACCCTTGTAGATCGCTAAGCGGAAGCGTTAATAAACGCGGTTGATGTAGTCGAACGTCTTCGCGATCCAAATCGCCGAGCGTCCCGCGATCCAATCACGATCCTTCCGATCTAGTGCCGAACGGACGGCACCTCCGCGTTCAACACACGTACGGCTTGATGACGCCTTCACCTCCTCGATCCAGCGAGCGATGGTGAAGTAGTGGTTGAGTTCCAGCAGCACGACGGCGTGGTGATGGTGGTGAGGAACAATCTCTGCAGGGCTTCGCCAAGCACTACGGAGATTATGACGGAGGAACTAGAGGGCTAGGGTTGCCGGCACACGGCTTGGGAAATCCTGATGTATCCCGTGTGCTAGCCCTGCCCCTCTATTTATATGTTGAGCCTTGGGGTCTAAACTTGGAGTAAAAGCCTCCTCCGGGTCGGTTTTGCCCGCACAAGGTCGGTTTGGCCCGCAGGGAAAGAGTCCAACTCGGATCCCTGCCGAACCGTGCACAGCCGCGCACAAGCGGTAGTACCGCTTCACACAAGCGGTAGTACCGCTTGGGCGGTAGTACCGCTTCACACAAGCGGTAGTACCGCTCCGGCGGTAGTACCGCTTCACCAAGCGGTAGTACCGCTTACGCGGCAGCAAAACTACTTTTGCACTTTCCAATACCTTGTGGGCTTTATCCCTTTGGCTCATATAAAGTGTTGCTGCACCCGAACACTTCGGTAAACATCCGGAATCCCTTCCGGTGAACTCCGGAACCCTTCCAGAGATCAAAACACTATTATCACATATATCAATCTTTACCTCCGGACTATTCCGGAGATCCTCGTCATGTCCGGGATCTTATCCGGGACTCCGAACAACTTTCGGTCACCAACATAATAACTCAATTATACTAATCGTCACCAAACGTTAAGTGTGTAGACCCTGCGGGTTCGAGAACTATGTAGACATGACCGAGACACCTCTACGGCCAATAACCAATAGCGGGACCTGGATGCCCATATTGGCTCCTACATATTCTACGAAGATCTTTATCGGTCGAACCTCTATGTCAAGGATTCAGTTAATCCCGTATGCTGTTCCCTTTGTTCTTCGGTATGTTACTTGCCCGAGATTCGATCGTCGGTATCACTATACCTAGTTCAATCTCGTTACCGGCAAGTCTCTTTACTCGTTCCGTAATACAAGATCCTGTGGCTAACTCTTTAGTCACTTTGCTTGCAAGGCTCAATGTGATGTTGTATTACCGAGTGGGCCCTGAGATACCTCTCCGTCATACGGAGTAACAAATCCCAGTCTTGATCCATGCCAACCCAACAGACACCCTCGGAGATACCTGTAGAGCACCTTTATAGTCACCCAGTTACGTTGCGACGTTTGATACACACAAGGTATTCCTCCGGTGTCAGTGAGTTGCATGATCTCATGGTCAAAGGAACAGATACTTGACATGCAGAAAACAATAGCAATAAACTGACACGATCAAATGCTACGTTTACAGTTTGGGTCTTGTCCATCACATCATTCTCCTAATGATGTGATCCCGTTATCAAATGACATCTCATGTCAATGGCTAGGAAACCTTAACCATCTTTGATCAACGAGCTAGTCAACTAGAGGCTTACTAGGGACACAGTGTTGTCTATGTACCCACACATGTATTTGAGTTTCCAATCAATACAATTATAGCATGGATAATAAACGATTATCATTAACAAGGAAATATAATAATAACCAATTTATTATTGCCTCTAGGGCATATTTCCAACAGTATCAAGTTAAAGCACGACAGAAGCATAATTTAATTTTAAGACCAATTTTCGGATTGGCACCAAAAAACTTGATTTACTTCAGACGTAAAGTTTTCACATAATTTTTTTGGTTTTCCGAGCTTATGGCACCTTTAACCTATTTTTATGTTTTTTTCAAGAGGCGGGGCATCCTCTTGATCGAGGTGTTCTGCGTGATGGTTTTGCTCGGGGAATTTTTTTCCGACCTGTAGTTCGGCATCTTTCCTGCTGAGCTGCACCTCGGCGTTGTCAAAACGTACATGGCAGTTGAACTAGTTCCCGAGGAGATACGATCCTAGGGTCGGCCATGTTGCCCAACCCAAGTCTCGGGGCTACTGCATCGACGATTCAATGCAGGGAAATTAAAAGTGCAAAATAGTTTTCGAGGAGATTACGATCCTCAGGTTGGTCGGCCGCACCCAACCTGAGTCTCGCGAACTATGCACACCGTGTTTCTGTTTCTAAGTATGCTGCCGAACTAGGAGTTGATCCTCAGGCCGATTTCGCGAATCGACCTGAGTCTCAGGGGCTACTGGGATCAGCGGTTTTATGTTATCCTTCAGGTGCCTCTCGGATTTCAGGCCGACACACACCTTGAGGGATACTGGCTATACATCTCGGCAGAGAATAAATTGCACCAATCCACAAAAAACCAGCTCACGGTCGAGGTGGTGCACCACCTCAGAAGCAGTTCGGCATAAAGCTCGGCTGTGAGTGGCTGGCTCCATAGTGAACTTTTTCGGTGTTAAGCTCGGATAACCTCATTCAAACTTTTTCAAAGACGAGGTACTCTATGCCTCCTCGAATGCAGTCCGGCGCTGGAGCTCGGATACAGACCGATGTTGGAGCTCGGCTGCAAAAGACACCTCGGATATAGACCGGCGTTGGAGCTCGGCTGCAAGACGACACCGCCGCACGGGAAAAACTTTGAACCCGAGGTATGGCATAAAAAGTAACAAGGCATTGATAAAGGCCAAGAACCTAAAGGGGCTCCTCGGATACCCGACGTATGAACTCTTCGGATACACCTCGGCGATCCTCAAGATCGGAGATGGAAAGATTTGTTGAACCAGTTTTCAAGACCGACGACCGAAGACGAAGAACAGTTTGGAAGAACCGAGCAGCGTCCCCAACTTGAAGACCGGTTCAGGGGGCTACTGACGGTGTCCTGGACTAGGGGGTACTCACCACATCGTCTCCCGACCAGGTGGGTTGAGCCGAGGACCCCCTTGGCAGTTCACTAATGGGCCACTTCGGGCAGCCCATGACGCATACAAGGAAGACTCTACAAGACTTGGTGCACAAGCCGAAGACTCTCCTAAATCCTAGGCCTCCGGTGCATATATAAACCGAGGCCAGGCTAGTCAATAGATCGATTCATATTCATTAGAACAATCTCGTGGTAGCCACATGTACTCTGTACTATACCCCATATCAATACAATCAAAAGCAGGACATAGGGTATTACCTCTTCGAGGGGGCCCGAACCTGGGTAAAAACCTTGTGTCCATGTTACCATCGCTCCATGACGCCTAGCTTAGGACCCCTACTACGAGATATGCCGGATTTAGGACTGACAGCCTTCATTTAAGAAAATGTGGAATTGTTTCACAACTCACGCCACCTGGAACACCACAGCGTAATGGTGTGTCCGAACGTCGTAACCGTACTTTATTGGATATGGTGCGTTCTATGATGTCTCTTACCGATTTGCCACTATCGTTTTGGGGTTATGCATTAGAGACAGCTGCATTCACGTTAAATAGGGCACCGTCTAAATCCGTTGAGACAACACCGTATGAACTATGGTTTGGCAAGAAACCTAAGCTGTCATTTCTTAAAGTTTGGGGATGCGATGCTTATGTGAAAAAGCTTCAACCTGATAAGCTCGAACCCAAAGCGGAGAAGTGTGTCTTCATAGGATACCCTAAAGAAACAATTGGGTACACCTTCTACCATAGATCCGAAGGCAAGGTCTTTGTTGCCAAGAATGGGTCCTTTCTAGAGAAGGAGTTTCTCTCGAAAGAAGTGAGTGGGAGGAAAGTAGAACTTGATGAGGTAATTGTACCTTCTCTCGAATTGGAAAGTAGCTCATCAGAGAAAACCGTTCCCGTGATGCCTACACCAATAAGAGAGGAAGATAATGATAAAGATCATGAAACTTCAGATCAAGTTACTACTGAACTTCGTAGGTCGACCAGAGTACGTTCCGCACCAGAGTGGTACGGTAATCCTGTTCTGGAAGTTATGTTGTTAGACAACGGCGAACCTACAAACTATGAAGAAGCTATGATAAGCCCGAATTCCGACAAATGGCTTGAGGCCATGAAATCTGAGATAGGATCCATGTATGAGAACAAAGTGTGGACTTTGGTGGACTTGCCCGATGATCGGCAAGCCATTGAGAATAAATGGATTTTTAAGAGGAAGACGGATGCTGATGGTAATATCACTGTCTACAAAGCTCGACTTGTCGCGAAAGGTTTTCGACAAGTTCAAGGGGTTGACTACGATGAGACTTTCTCACCCGTAGCGATGCTTAAGTCTGTCCGAATCATGTTAGCAATTGCCGCATTTTATGATTATGAAATCTGGCAAATGGATGTCAAAACTGTATTCCTTAATGGTTTTCTCAAAGAAGAGTTGTATATGATGCAACCAGAAGGTTTTGTCGATCCTAAGGGTGCTAACAAAGTGTGCAAGCTCCAGCGATCCATCTATGGACTGGTGCAAGCATCTCGGAGTTGGAATATACGCTTTGATGAGGTGATCAAAGCATATGTTTTTGTACAGACTTACGGTGAAGCCTGTATTTACAAGAAAGTGAGAGGGAGCTCTGTAGCATTTCTAATATTATATGTGGATGACATATTGTTGATTGGAAATGATATAGAATTTCTGGATGGCATAAAAGGATACTTGAATGAAAGACCTCGGTGAAGCTGCTTATATATTGGGCATCAAGATCTATAGAGATAGATCAAGACGCTTGATAAGACTTTCAATGAGTACATACCTTGACAAGATTTTGAAGGAGTTCAAAATGGATCAGTCAAAGAAGGAGTTCTTGCATGTATTGTAAGGTGTAAAGTTGAGTAAGACTCAAAGCTCGACCACGGCAGAAGATAGAGAGAGAATGAAAGTCATTCCCTATGCCTCAGCCATAGGTTCTATAATGTATGCCATGCTGTGTACCACACCTAATGTGTGCCTTGCCACGTGTCTGGCAAAGGGGGTACAAGAGTGATCCAGGAGTGGATCACTGGACAGCGGTCAAAATTATCCTTAGTAACTAAAGGACTAAGGAAATGTTTCTCGATTATGGAGGTGATAAAGAGTTCGTCGTAAAGGGTTACGTCGATGCAAGCTTTGACACCAATCTGGATATCTCTGAGTAGCAAACCGGATACGTATAATGGAGCAGTCATTTGGAATAGCTCCAAGTAAAGCGTGATAGCAACATCTACAGTATGACATACGGATTTGCAAAGTACACATGGGGTCTGAATATTGCAGACCCATTGACTAAAATTCTCTCTCACGAGCAAAACATGATCACACCTTAGAACTCTTTGAGTGTTAATCACATGGTGATGTGAACTAGATTATTCACTCTAGTGAACTCTTGGGTGTTAATCACATGGCGATGTGAACTAGATTATTGACTCTAGTGCAAGTGGGATACTGATGGAAATATGCCCTAGAGGCAATAATAAAGTTGTTATTATTTTATATTTCCTTGTTCATGATAAAGGTTTATTATTCATGCTAGAATTGTATTGACCGGAAACTTAAATACATGTGTGAATACATAAACAAATACCGTGTCCCTAGTGAGCCTCTACTAGACTAGCTCGTTGATCAAAGATGGTTAAGGTTTCCTAACCATAGACATGAGTTGTCATTTGATAACGGGATCACATCATTAGGAGAATGATGTGATGGACAAGACCCATCTATTAGCTTAGCATATGATCGTTCTGTTTATTGCTACTGCTTTCTTGAATGTCAAATACATGTTCCTCCGACCATGAGATCATGCAACTCCCGGATACCGGAGAAATACCTTGTGTGCTATCAAACGTCACAACGTAACTGGGTGATCATAAAGATGCTCTACAGGTATCTCCGAAGGTGTCTGTTGAGTTGGCATGGATCGATACTGGGATTTGTCACTCCGTGTTTCGGAGAGGTATCTCTGGGCCCTCTCGGTAATGCACATCATAAGAAGCTTGCAAGCAAAGTGACTAAGGAGTTAGTTACGGGATGATGTATTACGGAACGAGTAAAGTGCTATTTTGGGTTGGTGCAGAGGCTGTACGACGCCGTGCCCCGAATTGATGCGTGGAAGCGCTCCGCGTGCATTGAAGGAGCTCGGATGGCATTCAGCAAGACAATGGTGCACTGGCCGAAGATCAAGCCAACCGAGATGGCCACCGGACCTCCACCCCCTGGAAAGGAGCATAGGCGCCCCGAGCAATATTTTCCCATCGTGATGGATGGTGCTCGGGCAATAGAAGCCCAGTGCTCGAAAGATGTAATTTATGAGTAGATAAGTTATCCGAGGAGTTTAAAACCTTTGGCTTTACTTGGAATGTACTGTGTTGGCTGTATATAATGTCTACTATGTTAATTTTGACTCCCGTGCGGCCGTTTCTTGACTGAAAGTTACCAGTCGTCGGCTTTAGCCCCCAGTGCAGATACTGCCTGGGGTGTTTCCTCGTTACATCTTAACCCTTAGCCGACATCTCGGTGCCCGGAGGCGGTTGTATGTACGGAAAACAAGGCAATCAGACTATGCGGTTTTAGTGCTTTCACTTAGCCATAGGAGCTTGACTGCGGGGGCTGGTGACTAGCCCCCAGTGATTGTGATATTCGGACGAGCCGCGGTTGACACCATCATCACATGGTTTCTGTAACAGAGAACCCTTCGTTTAACACGGATTAACCTCTAACGATTTTTGGTTTGACACGAGTCATCGGATCGCCGACCAGTTCTCGCTTATTGTGACAGTCAGTTTTTGGCTTTCTCCACTGAGGTACTTGACCAGGCTAGCTAGAAGTACAATCGCAGTGGTTCTCCCTTTACCCTCTTAGCCGAATAGTGCGGAACGTAAGAGGGTAAACACAGGAGCCGGGCAACCCAACTATTGACCAAAGACGCAATTCGGAACTGATTCATATAGTGCAATATCCATGACGCCGAGCACATAAAATAAAAGTAGGTGCCGGGACAAAGTTTGAGGCAAGATTTATGTTCGAGCCCCCGGTCTATTAGCCGTTTAAAAAAAACGATGTATCGTGATAGTTTACTTCGGCCTAAAAAAGCGGAAAGGAATATGCAAACGCGAATGACTGCACAAGTACCAGAGAAAAATTGGTCTTTATTTCCTTGGAATATGTGACGTCCAACCGTACAATCCGGATTGCCGAAGTAACTTTTATAGATACTTTTGAAGAAATAAATACATTAGAGTAAAGGTTTACACAGGGCCTTCATGAGTGGTTTGACGTCCCTACTACGCCCTGCTGCACGTCTGCGCCTTTGCTCTTTAAGAAGCTTCCGTGTGAGCGGAGCTGTCGACCGTATGTTCGGTGGAGGTAGTAATGTTCGGCAGACGAGCCCTTGGAGAAGGGTTTTGAGAAGTCGCCGTGGTATATCAGTTTGACGCTGATCAGGCCCTAGATGGTGCCTGTTGTCGATGTTGATTGGAAGACATCTGTTGGCCATTGCTCGGTCGAACCGAGCTTTCGGCCTTTTTTTCATGCATCCCCACAGCTGCCCATGGAATTTTGAGCGCGAAATTGTGCACTCGAGGTACGTATTTCGCGACTAGGTGGGCAGTGTTGTGGGGTGCTTACCCCTATTTGGGGTGAGCATGGGAGTGCTTCGGGACCGAGGCTGCAGCTCGGGTGCGCTTGCGTGCGTCCGGTGTCTTGGCAGCAGACTGGACTTGCGACACCTCTTCGGCGGCTTGGACTTCAGCGGCTACAGCGGCCGTGTGTTCCTTTGTTCGGAGCGAGCGCTCGGTATTACCGTTGATGGTAATAACGCCCTTTGGTCCTGGCATCTTGAGCTTCAGGTATGCATAGTGCGGGACGGCGTTGAAGCGGGCGAACGCGGTCCGGCCGAGGAGTGTGTGGTAACTGCTGCGGAAGGGGACAATATCGAAGATC
This sequence comes from Elymus sibiricus, assembly GCA_039707655.1. Taxonomy (NCBI): domain Eukaryota; kingdom Viridiplantae; phylum Streptophyta; class Magnoliopsida; order Poales; family Poaceae; genus Elymus; species Elymus sibiricus. The sequence goes on along the minus strand of CM077676.1, from coordinate 129,948,566 downwards.
AAGTCCTCGCTGCGGAAGTTATCGGGCGAGCCGAAGACTACTTCCAATGTCACAGATCCTGAGCAGCGTGCCTCGACACCTGGGATTACACCTTTAAAGGTGGTGTTGCTGGGTTTGATCCTTGACGGGTCGATCCCCATTTTCCGCACAGTGTCTGAGTAAATCAGATTGAGACTGCTGCCTCCGTCCATAAGGACTGTGGTGAGGTGAAATCCGTCCACAATGGGGTCGAGCACTAGAGCCGCCGTTCCTCCATGGCGTATACTGGTCGGATGGTCTCGACGGTCGAAAGTGATCGGGCAAGCCGACCACGGGTTGAATTTCGGGGCTACCGGCTCTAAGGCGTAGACATCCCGAAGTGCGCATTTCCGCTCCTTCTTCGGTATATGCGTGATGTAGATCATGTTCACGGTTTTGACCTCTGGAGGGAACTGCTTTTGGCCTCCATTGTTTGGCCCACGAGGTTCGTCGTCATCCTCGCTACGGGGGCCCTTGCCCTGTTCTTCGGCTGTGACCTTGTCGGCCTGTTTGATTACCCAACAGTTACGGTTGGTATGGTTAGCGGGCTTGTCTGGGGTGCCGTGAATCTGGCAGGGCCTATCCAATATTCTATCCAGTGCAGACGGGCCGTCCCGGTTCCCTTTAGAGGGTTTTTTCCGCGGTCCTGATTTCGAGCCACTGAATCCGGCGTTTACTGCTGCGTCATCGGCTTCACCGCCGTTGTTTGAGTGCCGGCGCTTATTGTTCTTATTGCGTCGGGGTTTCCCGTTTCCGTCCCGGACCTCTGAAGTTCCGGGTTCTTCGGGGTGGTTGCTTCGACGAGCTAACCAGCTATCCTCACCCGCGCAAAAGCGGGTCATTAAGGAGGTAAATGCCGACATTGTTCTCGACTTGTCCTGGCCGAGTTGGCGGGCGAGCCACTCGTCCCGGATACTGTGTTTGAATGCCTCAATCGCTTCGGCATCCGGACAGTCGACGATCTGGTTCTTCTTGGTCAAGAACCGGTTCCAGAATTGCCGGGCTGACTCCCCGGGCTGCTGAATGACATGGCTCAGGTCATCGGCGTCCGGTGGCCGAACATAAGTGCCTTGAAAGTTAGCTCAGAATGCATCCTCGAGCTCTTCCCAGCTCCCGATGGAGTTTTCGGGTAGGCTGTTCAGCCAATGCCTTGCTGGTCCCTTGAGTTTCAATGGTAAGTACTTAATGGCGTGGAGGTCATCTCCTCGGGCCATATGAATGTGGAGGAGAAAATCCTCAATCCACACAGCTGGGTCAGTTGTCCCATCGTAGGATTCTATATTGATGGGTTTGAACCCCTCGGGGAACTGATGCTGCATCACCTCATCGGTGAAACACATTGGGTGTGCGGCGCCCCTGGCCCGGGCCACATCGCGCCGAAGATCGGTTGTCATCCGGGCACGGTGTTGTTCCCGAGCTCTGTCGTTCCTATCGCGCCAGGCTTGGTATCCGTCCCGTCCAGCGGGCGTGTGTCCTGTGGATCCATAGATGGATCTTGACTGGATCCCTCTGGCGTTCAGGTCTCGGCGTAGATCATATCGGTCGTCCGGTTGAACCAGGTCTTTGCCTGCTCGGCGAGGAGGTGCGGGAGGGTATTCGGCTTCCCCGGCCGCCCTGTCCCGTCCTCGAGGGGGCGCGGGCGGGAGTTCGGCTTCCACAGCCGGTCTATCCCGCCCTCGAGGGGGGCGGTCGGGCTGGCTTGCGTAAGTTCGTTTGGGAGGCATGGGCTCTAGGGCCTCATCCTCAAATTCTGGGAGTAGGCGCCGCCGTGGATAACTCTTGTATTGACCCTGACGTTGATCGTCAAGGCCCTCTTCAGCAGCTAGGACCATCGTCCATCTGTCGTTGAGTGTATCTTGTTCGGCTTTTAACTGTTGTTGCTTCCTCTTCAAGCTTCGGGCAGTGGCGATGAGTTGTCGCTTGAATTTCTCTTGCTCCAGGGGATCCTCTGGGACGATGAAGTCTTCGGGTTCGAGGCTATCCTCCTCTTCGGACGGAGGGAGGTAATTACTGTCCTCGGAATCCTCGAGGTCCTCGGGGTCACCCTGGTCTTCATGCCCTTCAGGGGCGTCATGGTGCTGCTCGGGGGTGTTGTCGCCGAGCTCCCCCATGTTATCCGGAGTGTCGTTCTCTCTGGTGCCGTTTGTGTCTGTGTTGTTTTCCTTGCCCTTTCCTCGCCCTCTGGCTCGCCGTCGTCGGCATTTGGGCTGTTCCTCGGCTGGGCCGTCGCCGTCCTTCATAGTCGTGTCGCCGTCCTTTTTGGGGGTGTCGACCATGTAAACGTGTAGGTGGAGGTGGCGGTCCACTTTCCGGTGTTGGAAGTGGCAAGGAAAGGAGCCGTATAGGGCGGGACATCGATATCCTCGTCCATGTCGTCAGCCTCCTCGGAGGCGTAGTCCAGCATGTCGGTTAAATCTTCGACAGTGGCTACCAAGTGGGTGGTGGGTGGGACGCAAAATTCCCCGCGGTTGGCCTCTTGTCCGACCTGCTCCTGGTCCGAGGACGGGCCATCCGTGATAGTCATACTCTGGATCCGATCTAACATCTCGCTTAAAAACGAGAGGTCAACCGGATTCACGTTCGGGCATCCGTCGGAGTCGAGCTCCGGTGCGCTGATACTATGAATGTGTTCGGCCAAGGGTGACCCTTGGTTTTCCGGCGTTGGGGTTGGATCCGAACTCAAGGCCGGATCCGAACTAAGGCCCGGCCCAGGGATAGGGACGGGGAGGGAATCCGAGGTAAAGGCCTCGGGATTGGTAGGCTCCTCGGGTGAAGCCGAGAACCCAGTAAAGACCAGATCGCCTCGAGGATCGACGACGTACTCAAGGCCGCCGAACCTGATTTCCTGCTCAGGGGCGAAGCTGTCGACCTGATCAAGGTGACCGGCCAGATCGGCGTGCAGCACAATGCTGCCGAACGTGAAGATCTGTCCGGGGACGAAGATGTCCCTGCTGCGGATTCCATCGCTGATGAAAAGGCGATCCATTGATCCTTGGTGACCCACGACGGAACTCTCAATGAAAGCACCAATGTCGGTACTGAAACCGGCAGATCTCGGGTAGGGGGTCCGAACAGTGGATCTTGGAATCGATGGGTAACAGGGAACGTGGAGACAGCGATTTACCCAGGTTCGGGCCCTCTCGAAGAGGTAAAACCCTACGTCCTGCTGGATTGTATTGATTTGATTGTATGAAGGTTACATAGTTGATCTACCTCGAGATCGGATGGGCTAAACCCTAGGCAGTTATGATATGATCTTTTCTACGGACTAAACCTTCTGGTTTATATAGACACCAGAAGGCCCTAGGGTTACACATAGTCGGTTACCATCAGGGGATAAACATGCCGGGCACGCCAAGTATTCCTTGGAGGAGACGCCAAGTCTTCGGAGGTTTCCTTCTAGTACACGGGGTCGCCCATAATCCGGCCCTCCTTTGGCGAGTAAAGGGCGGCCCACAAGTCCGGCCTATGAGAGATAGGCCGGCGGCCCGAGTACCCCCTAGTCCAGGACACCCTCACTCCCACTCAAATCAATATCTCTCATAATTGATTTTGAGTGATACAAGATCCAGACTTCAATTCATCGCCATAGAATCATCATCTCATGACAGGAATTTTAATCGGTAGGCCAACTTGCCGATCACATCTCTATGTGACTCTTGTTCATATTTCGATGCGTGTGTTCCGAGCTCAGGACGATCCTGCCATGAACGTCAAGACAACCAAGTGATCTTGCTGCGAGGTCTGACCTCACCCGCTTCACACTTCTCTAATCGTTCGTATCCATGCAACCATGGCGCACCCCGAAAAGATAGGTGCCGTGATGGTGCTACACTTGGGAGAACACTAACTACTTGATATTTTAAATGAGATATCACCCTAATAAAAGCGACTACCGCACAATCAAAAGGGTGCATCATAAGGGATTAACATCTTAGGCAATTCATAATAGCATGATATGGTATAGCCCTTTCTGACGGAGAAGTCTTGTATTTCTTCGTCTTCGGCATTTGCGTCGGTGTTCACCTTCGCGAAGATTGCCACCACCTTGTCGATGCACCAGATAATATTGCTATCTCTATAGCTAATAAAATAAGTGCATTACATAAGGTTGACACGCAGGTCATAAAGTGACAATCATATGGCTCCAGCCATCATGCCGAATCATGACACGTAGGTCATGTTAATATACATTGTATAGTCATCTCATACATAATCAAATTAATATGAGCACTGCTATACCACATCACATGCATATCCTGCAAAACCAAGTTAGACACCTCTAATCAGTTTATGCAAAATTTTATTTTACGTGGCTTCTAAGGTTTCAACCAAACCGCAGCTACCAATGTTTATCATCAAGTATGATTATTCAAGTCGCTAGATTAACTTTGCGGGGGGTATGAAACACGAGATAATAAAATATCGAGCCCCATACTTAACTTCGTCATATGCATGACCCCTGTGCAGTTCATATCTGCATTGCCCTTTCGTCTGCGAAATTTCATCTTTTTTTTAACTATGGTGGAATTCAACGAACTGTTAGCACTTCGTTGATCAATCAGGATCGTGGATTGCCAGAAGTTTGAAACTCCACCATGCCGTTATCAAGATAAGAAATACGCAAATTTCAGGGAAGCAACAAGAACATCGGGTAACAGATCTCATCTGCTATCCGCATAAATAATTTTCAGCAATAGATCTCATCTACTACAAAATTATATTATGCAATACCCATACATCTATGTATTCTAGATCGTAACCTGCATCTATGCATAGCATGGCTCATGATGCCACTGTAGGGGAACGCAGCAGAAAACAAAAATTTTCCGCACTACGAACATGCCCAGGATCACTATGGAGATGCATACAAGGTTTGATCTGATCATTACCGACTCGTGGCGCAGCGGAAGTAGAGTCGATGTAGATCGTCGGTGCAGATCCCCGCAGCTAGGATTTACAACCTCCCAACCGCGAGGATGTACTCCCTCGTCTGCCCCTCGGACATCCCTTCGGGAGGCGGTAGGCGTGCCCTGGTACCTCGTTGGGCCCATGTGGCTCCGTCTGACCTAATTCCAACGCTATAAATTCAGTTTCCCGGAGAGAAAAATAAGAGAGGAAGTTTTATTGCGTTTCACAATACGGAGCCGCCGCCACCTCCTGTTCTTCATCGGGAGGCCAGATCTGGAGTCCGTTTGGGGCTCCAGAGAGGGGGATCTTCTGGCATCGTCATCATCAACCATCCTTCATCACCAATTTCATGATGCTCACCGCCGGGAGTGAGTAATTCCTTCGTAGGCTTGCTGGACGGTGATGAGTTGGATGAGATTTATCATGTAATCGAGTTAGTTTTGTTAGGGCTTGATCCCTAGTATCTACTATGTTCTGAGATTGATGTTGCTATGACTTTGCTATGCTTAATGCTTGTCACTAGGGCCCGGGTAAAACTGAAAAGTTGTTTCGGGGTATACCATTAAGTCAAATTGGTTTCGGCACACGCCTGGAAACTCTTGGAGGGTGCCAGAATTGTTCTAGGAACTTTTGAGATTTTTCCGAAGAAAAAACCCAGAAATATTCCGGAGCTGCCGGAACCGCTTTGGTTGCTTTTCGCAGATGAAAATCACTAATTCGGAATTGTTTCGGAACGCGTCCAAAATTATTTTAGTGGGTACTGGAAATGTTCTAAGACCTACAGAAATATTTTCGGATTTAACAGTCGTGGAAAAATGTTTCCGTGAATAGTGAAAATCACTTTATGGTTACTTTATGGAAAGCCACCTTTTTAGGCTTTGTCTCAAAATATCTTAGGGATGACATGGATGGATGAGAGCCACCCTACCCCTTGGGTTTTCCTATAAATAGAGGTGGAGAGGCACTCTCCACACTCGCTCTTTCTCACATACAAATGCCATGCATGATCTGGCCTTCTCTCTCCCTCCTAGCGAAATAGTTTCGTAGAGCCGAAAGGATGTCTGGGTTCCGGTGGGAACTAGTTCTGGACGGCGAAGCCCTGCCGGATAGATGACACCGTATGTGTGCAACCCCGTAGAGAGGTCGTAGGTTCGATCTTTTTGCCCGAGGGGCTGTTCGAGAGTACCTCCCGAAGGGTTGTCCGAGTGACCGTCCGAGTTTATGTGAGTGCCTCCTGAAGGGCTGTCCGAGTGACCGTCCGAGTTTCTGTGAGTGCCTCCTGAAGGGCTGTCCGTGACACCGTCCGGGGGACTGTCCGACCGCTGATACGTCTCCGTCGTATCTACTTTTCCAAACACTTTTGCTCTTGTTTTGGCCCCTAATTTGCATGATTTGAATGGAACTAACCCGGACTGACGCTGTTTTCAGCAGAATTGCCATGGTGTTGTTTTTGTGCAGAAAATCAAAGTTCTTGGATTTGGATGAAACTTTTTGGAGAATTTTTATGGAATATATAAAAATTATTGGCTCAAGAATCAACAGAAGGGGGGCCACCTAGTGCCCACGAGGCACCAGGGCGCGCCACCCCCCCAGGCGCGCCCTGGTACCTCGTGGGGCCCACGTGGCTCCGTCTGACCTAATTCCAACGCTATAAATTCAGTTTCCCGGAGAAAAAAATAAGCGAGGAAGTTTTATTGTGTTTCACGATACGGAGCCGCCGCCACCTCCTGTTCTTCATCGGGAGGCCAGATCTGGAGTCCGTTTGGGGCTCCGGAGAGGGGGATCTTCCGGCATCGTCATCATCAACCATCCTTCATCACCAATTTCATGATGCTCACCGCCGGGAGTGAGTAATTCCATCGTAGGCTTGCTGGACGGTGATGAGTTGGATGAGATTTATCATGTAATCGAGTTAGTTTTGTTAGGGCTTGATCCCTAGTATCCACTATGTTCTGAGATTGATGTTGCTATGACTTTGCTATGCTTAATGCTTGTCACTAGGGCCGGAGTGCCATGATTCCATATCGGAACCCTTTATGTTTTCATGAATATATTTGTGTTCTTGATCCGATCTTGCAAGTTATATGCACCTGCTATGTGTTATGATCCGCATACCCCAAGGTGACAATAATTGGGATTCTTTCCGGTGATTGCCATAGTTTGAGGAGTTCATGTATTCACTAAGTGTTAATGCTTTGTTCCGGTTCTACTCCCCCAAGCTTAACTCATTGCTTGTCCTCAAGCAATTCAGTTGACAAACTGAAAGTGATAAAGAAAAACTTTTACAAACTCTTTTGTTCTTGTATCTATATATATGCTTAAATAGCACCCAAGTTTTCAGCAAAGATTATAACTAACCATGCAAATGATAACTCTTAGAAATTATATTAACTCATATCAATGGCATAATCAACTAGCGAGCAATAATAAGATATCTCAAATGCCAGCACTTTGTCAAAATGATCATGATATAATATGACAACATGGTATCTCGCTAGCCCTTTCTGAGACCGCAAAACATAAATGCAGAGCACCTCCAAAGTTCAAGCAGCGACTAAACATTGTAATTCATGGTAGAAGAGATCCAGTCATGATGCACACAACATTAACTATTCACAATGCATGAGAATGACAATAGTGCTCTCAGGTCTGGTGCTTGTTTGAGAAGGTGATGACTCAACAATAAAAGTAAAATAACATAAAAGTAAATAGATAGGCCCTTCGCAGAGGGAAGCATGGATTTGCAGAGGTACCAGAGCTCAAAGCTTAAATGAGAGATAAATATAATTTTGGGATGTATGCCTTTCCTGTCAATGTCACGACCGAGAGTTTTCAATATCTTCCATGCTAAACACATTAGCGGCGGTTCCCAAGCGGTAAAGTAAAGTTTACTCCCCCTCCACCAACAATCACAAGCCATGGCTAGCCGAATCCTCGGGTGCCCTCCATACCAACAACTTTCCGGGGGAGTCTGTTTTATTACTTTGTAATTTTAATAATGGGACTGGGCATCCCGATTACCAGCCCCTCTCATGTAAGGACAAGTGAATCAACACTCATCATGAGAATAACCCGCTTAGCATGGAAGATACTGACCGCCCCCTGTCGCTCCATGAGCGGTACGAGCACACAAAACAGATGTTCGTTTGAATATTTAGAGGTGGCACATGCAAATTTACTTAGAACGGCAGAGTAATACCGCATATAGGTAGATATAGTGGACTCATCTAGAATAACTTTGGTTTAAGGGTTTTGATGCACAAGCAGCATTCCCGCTTAGTACAGGTGAAGGCTAGCAAATAGGTTGAGAAGCGACCAGCTAGAGAGCGAAAACGGTCATAATCATGCATTATGAATAATCAACATTGAATACTAGCATGAGTAGGATATAAGCACCATGAACATAAGTATCGTGGAGGCTATGTTGGTTTTGAATCAACTACATGTGTGAACATGTGCCAAGTCAAGCCACTTGAAACATTCAGAGGAGGATACCATATCATCATACCACATCACAATCATTTTAATGCATGTTGACACTCAAGATAAATCATTATCCACTCCTAGCTACTTAAGCATGGCATGAGCAACTATAATCTCTAATTGTCATCATAAACATGTTTAATCATAATATGCTGAATCATGGATACTGAGTTAAACATATTTACAAAAACAAAGAACAAGTTGAGTTCATACCCGCTTTTCCTTGCCACAGTCACTTCATCAAATCATCGTCATTATTGCCTTTCACTTGCACGATCGAATGATATGAAAATGAAAATAGTGCAAGTGTGCCGTGGACTAAGCTGGAATCTGCAAGCATTTTATTCAAAGGAGAAGACAAGGCAATATGGGCTCTTTGTTAGATCAACAACAATGCATACGAGAGCCACTCAACATTTTCATCGTGGTCTTCTCCTTACAATGACTCAACAAAAGAAAAGAATTTCAGAAAAACACACTGAAATATTTTTGGAGTTTTTAGTTTTTCTAAAGAAAACGGAATAAAGAAGAAAAATGAAAAACGAGAAAAAATTATTTACACGGGAAAGCTCCCAACAAGTAAAAGAAGAAACGGGAAATCTTTTTGGGTTTTCTTTTACTCCTACGAAACTATGACTAATTAAACTAGAAAGAAAAACCGAAAAGAAGCGAGAAATGTTTTTGGATTTTCTCAAATTTTTCGAACACACTAGAAGGAAACGAGAAAAATAAAATCAACATGGATTATACAATGAAAAAGTATGAACACCGACAACTGGAATGAATGTGTGAATCATGAATGTAATGTCGGTGAGAAATACGTACTCCCCCAAGCTTAGGCTTTTGCCTAGCTTGGTCTACGGCCATCCGTACTAGCCATCCGGTCCCATGTGAAAGTCCTGAGGCGGCGGCACCCGAGCGTCCCAATCCTGGGCCTCCTCTTCTACCGCTGCCAACGCCTTCCGGTAAGCAACAATGTCTGGTGGCATCACGGTATATCCGTTCCTGGCATGAGAATCAAACAAAGCAGGTGCAGGCAACGGAATAATATCACGAGTATCCTCACTAAAAACCAAGTTATAACGAATGTTGTGAGGAGGTTCAGGAGCATCAATAAAGTGGTGGTCCCTCATGGACTGGTGATCTAAGTAAACTCTGGGCAACAAATAATCATGAGGGCGTATGTTAACATTAAAACGTCTCGCTAAACGAGTAGCATAAATACCGCCATGAATTTTTTTCCCTAGTCCTATTAGTGTGCAGGCGGCGTGCAACAATAGCTCCAAGGCTATAAGTGTTATCATTATGTAGTGCGCGGCGTAAAATGGCAAAGTCAGGTGCAGCTAGCGCACTACCTTGCTCCCTAGCAATCAAGCATTTCCCTAAGAATAAAGCGAAGTAATGAACAAAGGGAAATTGCAAGCTAGTGGCTCGGGCTTTCGACACGCCTCTTTCCTCTCCCACGGTCAAAGTGCGGAGGAAACCCTCAAACTCCTCCGGTCGAGGCTCTCTAATTTCCCCATCAAAGGGGATCAAACATATCTCACAAAATTCAGCCAGAGGTATCTGATAATGTTCAGCATATAAATCAAAGCGCACCTCAGGGGATTCGAGCCTATTCAGAAAATGAAAGTTTTGCACAAAGGAATTTGTAAGGATGTGGTACTGGTCACACTCATCTGCGAGGAAGTCGATCAATCCGGCATTAGCAACAAATTGCGCGAACTCTTGATAGAATCCGGCTTCGTTCATGAAGGCATTGTGCGGCCATTCGCACGGCCGGACCTCCGTCCTACGCGGGATGTTGAGGTCACTGTCTGAGGACTCCCCAAGGACTCCCTTGGCGTTCCGCTTCAAGGAACTCCTCTGGAAGATATTCATTTTCCTAAGAACAATTTCTGAAAATTTTTGGGCCACAAAATGATATCAATAAAACTTCACAAGATTGATAGCAATTACTCATATGGATGTCTATAGGCTATATCAAGCATTCAAACTACTTGGAAATCAAAGAATTCAACATGCAAGCTCATTTTCAGTAGCACCAAGAGTAGCTAATTATGCAAAATATAATCCACTAGAGCAAAAACTAATTGGAGAAATGGAGGAGTCACATACCAAGGAGCAATCTCCCAAAACAGTTTTGGAAACGGAGCTCCGAGCAAAGAGATCGAAAATTTCAGGTTTGTAAGCAAGAACACGAGAGAAAGAGAGAGCTACCAGGAATTTTTGCTAGAGGTAAGAGACGAAGTGAGCTAAAGGGATAAGTGAGGGGGTCCCTGTGGGGCCCACGAGGTACCTGGGCGCGCCAGGGGGGTGGCGCGCCCTGGTGCCTCGTGGGCACCTCGGGCACCCCCTTGGTATGTGTCCAGTGCCAAAAATTCTTAAATATTATATAAAAAATCATGTCAAAATTTTATTACATTCTGAGCACTTTTATTTCTGGGCACTTTTTTATTGCACGGATAAATCAGAAAACAGGATAATCATGGCATTTTATTTCATTTAACTAAAAATAACAGAAGATATAAAGTGGGTACAGAAGGTTGTGCTTACTAAATTCATCGACCACATGCCCCTCGAAAAGAATCCATTAATAAGGTTGATCAAGTCTTATTAACAAACTATTTCTGAGTAACATGAAATCGAAGAACTTTCGTATAACACTAAGTTACCTCAACGGGGATATGCATCTCCCCGATAATAAGAGTTTCATATTTCTTTTTAACAGCAGGAAGAGGGATTTGAAAACTTCCAATAGTAATTGTCGGAGTCTTTTCAATAATATGAATACCATTTACTTGAAATTGTTTCTTCGGAAAGTGCACTGTATGCTTATTACCATTGATATGAAAAGTGACCTTACTTTTGTTGCAATCAATAACAGCCCCTGCAGTATTAAAAAAGGGTCTACCAAGGATAATCGACATGTTGTCATCCTCGGGCATATCAAGTATAACAAAGTCTGTCAGGATAGTAACATTTGCAACTACAACGGGCACATCCTCATAAACACCGATAGGTATGGCAGTTAATTTGTCAGCCATTTGCAATGATATTTCAGTGGGAGTGAGTTTATTCAAATCAAGTCTTTTGTATAAAGAGACAGGCATAACACTAACACCGGCTCCTAAATCACACAAAGCAGTTTTGACATAATTTCTCTTAATGGAGCATGGTATAGTTGGTACTCCTGGATGTCCTAGTTTCTTAGGTACTCCATCCTTAAAAGAATAATTTGCAAGCATGGTGGAAATTTCAGCTTCAGGTATTTTTCTTTTATTTGTGACAATGTCTTTCATGTATTTAGCATAGGGAGGCATCTTTATAATATCAGTCAAACGAGTACGCAAAAAGACTGGCCTAAGCATTTCAGCGAAGCTTTCAAATTCTTCCTCATCCTTTTTCTTAGATGGTTTAGGAGGAAAGGGCATGGGTTTTTGAACCCATAGTTCTCTTTCTTTACCATGTTTTCTAGCAACGAAGTCCCTTTTATCATAACGTTTATTTTTAGAAGGTGGGTTATCAAGATCAACAGCAGGTTCTATTTCAACATCATTATCAGGTTCTTTATCATTATCTGGTTGGGTATCCACATGAGCATAATCATTATTATTATCATCAGGTGAATGTTCATTACCAGATTGTGTTTCAGCATCTAAGATAGAAACGTCGTTACTATCCTCCAAGGGTTTTTCTACCTCGGGTTCACTAGAAGTATGCAAAGTCCTATCATTTTTGTTTTTGTTTTTCCTTTTAGATGGACTAGGTGCATCAACATTAATTCTTTGAGAGTCTTGTTCAATTCTTTTTGGGAGACCTTCAGGATAAAGTGGCTCCTGAGTCATTCTACCTCCTCTAGTCATTACTCTAACAGCATGATCATTCATATTGTTATTCATTTCATTGAGCAATTCACTTTGAGATTTAGCAACTTGTTCTAATTGAGTTTGTACCATAGATGCATGTTTACTCACACCTTTAACATCATTAGCAATTCTAAATAACAAGTCACTCAAGCGATCAATCATGTAGGCATTTCGTTTTAATTGTTTCATAACGTTTGCATTGAAATGATCTTGCTTAATAATATAATTGTCAAATTCATACAAGCATTGACTAGGAGGTTTGTTATAGGGGATATCACCTTCATCAAATTTTATAAGAGATTTTACCTCTACTACCTGTGGCGGTGTGTCAAGACCATGTATTTCTTCAATAGGTGGTAGATTCTTAACATCTTCAGCTTTAATACCCTTTTCCTTCATGCATTTCTTTGCTTCTTGCATATCTTCAGGACTGAGATATAAAATACCCCTCTTCTTCGGAGTAGGTTTAGGCGGTGGTTCAGGAAGTGTCCAATCATTATCATTCTTCAATATATTATTCAATAATTCCTCAGCTTGTTCAATAGTCCTCTCCCTGAAAACACAACTCGCACAACTATCTAGGTAGTCCCTAGAAGCATCGGTTAGTCCATTATAGAAGATATCAAGTATTTCATTTTTCTTAAGAGGATGATCAGGCAAAGCATTAAGTAATTGGAGAAGCCTCCCCCAAGCTTGAGGGAGATTCTCTTCTTCAATTTGCACAAAGTTAAATATTTCCTGTAAGGCAGCTTGTTTCTTATGAGCAGGAAAATATTTTTCAGAGAAGTAATAAATCATATCCTGGTGACTACGCACACATCCAGGAGCAAGAGTATTATACCATTCTTTAGCATCACCCTTTAATGAGAAAGGAAATATTTTAAGAATATAGTAATAGCGAATATTTTCCTCATGAGCAAATAGGGTGGCTATATCATTTAATTTAGTAAGATGTGCCACAACGGTTTCAGTTTCCTAGCCATGGAAAGGATCAGACTCAACCAAGGTAATTAACCTAGGATCAACAGAGAATTCATAATCCTTATCAGTAATAAATATGGGAGAGGTAGCAAACTTAGGATCATATTTCATTTTCTCCCGCATAGATTTTTCTTTCATTTCAGCAACCAGTTTTATAACTTCATGTCTATCATTACAAGCAAGAATGGCTCTAGCTGTCTCCCTATCAAAGCAATGTTCATCAGGTGTTTCAACTCTAGTAGGAGAGCTAGGCATAATAGGTGAATCATAATTCTCAAGAGTTTCAGCATTTTCAATTTCTTTAGCTTTAGCAATTTGTTCAGTAAGAAATTCACCAAGTGGCACAACATTATCAAGCATAGTACTAGCATCATCATGAGTATCATTCATAGCAGAAGTGGTATCATCAATAACTTGCGACATATCAGAATTAATAGCATGTAGTGGTGTTGCAAGTTTACTCAAAACAGAAGGTGAATCAAGTGCAGAGCTAGATGACAGTTCCTTACCTCCCCTCGTCTTAGAGGGAACGATCTTGGTCTTAGCGTCTTTCAGATTCTTCATAGTGATCAACAGATATAAATCCCAAGTGACTTAGTAAATAAACCCACAAGTATAGGGGATCGCAACAGTTTTCGAGGGTAGAGTATTCAACCCAAATTTATTGATTCGACACAAGGGGAGCCAAAGAATATTTGCAAGTATTAGCAGTTGAGTTGTCAATTCAACCACACCTGGAAACTAAATATCTGCAGCAGAGTGATCAGTAGCACAGTAGTATGATAGTTTGATAGTAGTAGCAATAATAGTAGCGGTAACAGTAGCAACAATAATAGTGGCAATTGTGACAGTAGTAGCAATAGTAGTAACTTAGCAAGAACAATATGTGAAAAACTCGTAGGCATTGGATCGGTGATATACGTTGGATAACATTCATCATGTAACAGTCATAACCTAGGGCGACACAGAACTAGCTCCAATTCATCAATGTAATGTAGGCATGTATTCCGTATATAGTCATACGTGCTTGCGATAAGAACTTGCATGACATCTTTTGTCCTACCCTCCCGTGGCAGCGGGGTCCATAAGGAAACTAAGGGATATTAAGGCCTCCTTTTTATAGAGAACCGGAACAAAGCATTAACACTTAGTGAATACATGAACTCCTCAAACTATGGCAATCACCGGAAAGAATCCCAATTATTGTCACCTTGGGGTATGCGGATCATAACACATAGCAGGTGCATATAACTTGCAAGATCGGATCAAGAACACAAATATATTCATGAAAACATAAAGGGTTCAGATATGGAATCATGGCACTCGGGCCCTAGTGACAAGCATTAAGCATAGCAAAGTCATAACAACATCAATCTCAGAACATAGTGGATACTAGGGATCAAGCCCTAACAAAACTAACTCGATTACATGATAAATCTCATCCAACTCATCACCATCCAGCAAGACTACGATGGAATTACTCACTCCCGGCGGTGAGCATCATGAAATTGGTGATGAAGGATGGTTGATGATGACGATGCCGGAAGATCCCCCTCTCCGGAGCCCCAAACGGACTCCAGATCTGGCCTCCCGATGAAGAACAGGAGGTGGCGGCGGCTCCGTATCGTGAAACGCAATAAAACTTCCTCGCTTATTTTTTTCTCCGGGAAACTGAATTTATAGCGTTGGAATTAGGTCAGACGGAGCCACGTGGGCCCCACGAGGTACCAGGGCGCGCCTGGGGGGGTGGCGCGCCCTGGTGCCTCGTGGGCACTAGGTGGCCCCCCTTCTGTTGATTCTTGAGCCAATAATTTTTATATATTCCATAAAAATTCTCCAAAAAGTTTCATCCAAATCCAAGAACTTTGATTTTCTGCACAAAAACAACACCATGGCAATTCTGCTGAAAACAGCGTCAGTCCGGGTTAGTTCCATTCAAATCATGCAAATTAGGGGCCAAAACAAGAGCAAAAGTGTTTGGAAAAGTAGATACGACGGAGACGTATCAGCGGTCGGACAGTCCCCCGGACGGTGTCACGGACAGCCCTTCAGGAGGCACTCACAGAAACTCGGACGGTCACTCGGACAGCCCTTCAGGAGGCACTCACAGAAACTCGGACGGTCACTCGGACAACCCTTCGGGAGGTACTCTCGAACAGCCCCTCGGGCAAAAATATCGAACCTACGACCTCTCTACGGGGTTGCACACATACGGTGTCATCTATCCGGCAGGGCTTCGCCGTCCAGAACTAGTTCCCACCGGAACCCAGACATCCTTTCGGCTCTACGAAACTATTTCGCTAGGAGGGAGAGAGAAGGCCAGATCATGCATGGCATTTGTATGTGAGAAAGAGCGAGTGTGGAAAGTGCCTCTCCACCTCTATTTATAGGAAAACCCAAGGGGTAGGGTGGCTCTCATCCATCCATGTCATCCCTAAGATATTTTGAGACAAAGCCTAAAAAGGTGGCTTTCCCTAAAGTAACCATAAAGTGATTTTCACTATTCACGGAAACATTTTTCCACGACTGTTAAATCCGAAAATATTTCTGTAGGTCTTAGAACATTTCCAGTACCCACTAAAATAATTTTGGACGCGTTCCGAAACAATTCCGAATTAGTGATTTTCATCTGCGAAAAGCAACCAAAGCGGTTCCGGCAGCTCCGGAATATTTCTGGGTTTTTTCTTCGGAAAAATCTCAAAAGTTCCTAGAACAATTCTGGCACCCTCCAAGAGTTTCCAGGCGTGTGCCGAAACCAATTTGACTTAATGGTATACCCCGAAACAACTTTTCAGTTTTACCGAAACTCTTCCGGTGTTCTCTCTCCGGAACTCTTCCGTTGTCTCCGAAACTTTTCCGGTGACTTTCTCTCAGACTCCCTGTATAGCATTCAGCATATAGATGACCCTTAAGCGTGTGACCCTATAGGTTCGGTGAAGTATAGACATGACTGGAACACTTTCCGATCAATGATCAACATCGGAGCCGTGGACACCCATATTGACCCCTATACCCACACGAATAAATATTCGAGTGAACCTCCAGTTGCCATGTGCTATTCCTGTTGCTTCGCGATATGTTACAAACACCCGAGGTGAGATTTATCGGCATCCCCGTGGATCAACAACTTGTCCACTATGCCAGTTACCTCGTTACCGATTTTGTTCTCTTTTCTCGTTCCCGTGTTCCGACATCCCTGTGATCAAATCACAATGTGTCTGGCCAGACGATGATGGATACTGTAACACCGAGAGGGCCCAAAGAATATCTCTCAATCGTCGGAGGAGCAAATTCCAATCTTGAGCTATCAAGTCCATTGACACACTTTCCCATGAACCCGTAAGCCGCCGTAATAGCCACCCAGTTACGGATGACGTTTAACAAACCCCAAAGTTCATGAAGCAAGCATAAAAAAACTCGATACTCTCATGGTCTAAGGAATTATGCAAACGTTAACTTCCTCTGTGTTATTAACCATTAATTTGTAACGAATGTATCTCATATCATAACATCGATTCAACACAAGTGTTCTCCTAACAATGTGTCCTCAAAGTTATCGGCATAGACATGCCCATGATTAGGAAAACAGAACCATCATGCAACACTTGAGCTAGTCTTAGATGCCAGACTAGGAATACATTTTACCGTTTATTATTCCACACGTGCATATGAGTTTTCCTCCGAGCCTCGCGGTTATTACAGACTCGAGAAGCATAGCAGTTATAGCACGGGATATAAACTTAACTATAAACATGGAGATAAATAATAACATTTATTATTGCCTCTAGGGCATATCTCCTACAACATTGACATTGCTCACCGCTTGGCCTTGCCGGCACCCGCTATTTAAACGTTGCCTCAGCCGGCAGCATCCCCAGCACAAAATATGCCCGCTTCCGGTCCTCCTTGCACCTCCTTCAATATGACCGCGAGCTCCAGGGCGATGTGGAAGAGCCTCTCGACGAAGCAAAAGCACGAGGTGACCAGCCTTGCGACCGGCTGGTAGGCCCGCCGTGGGCGGCGGTAGAGGCTGGCTTGCGGGCG
Organism: Elymus sibiricus; assembly: GCA_039707655.1. Taxonomy (NCBI): domain Eukaryota; kingdom Viridiplantae; phylum Streptophyta; class Magnoliopsida; order Poales; family Poaceae; genus Elymus; species Elymus sibiricus. The sequence continues at coordinate 129,931,260 of CM077676.1, read as the reverse complement.
AGCTCGCCGGAGGTCCCCAACGGCGACCCGATGACGAGCGCGGAGCCCCTGTTCGAGTGGTCCATGCGACATGACCATGGAGCAGGCGCATGCGCACTTCGACCCCGTCATGGTAGAGGAGCAGCTGGCGCCGGCAGGCGCAGTAGGAGCAGCAGTATAACCACGACCCCTTGTGCATCACCGGCTGGGTAGAGGGCCAAATCTACGGCGAGTTAGCAGTGCAGAGGCCCTTATTTGTGTTAAAAACAAATAAAAATAAAAGCCTTTAGGAAAAGTCAACGAGGGCGTGAAGCTTTCTCCTTGCTCACCGAAAGGCGCCGCAACCATCCAAGCCGGAATGTCGAATCTCCTCTCCCGCAAGAACAGAACAGATACGATACATACTACGCGCAGCGCAGTCGACCACCTCCCGAGTATATATAACTCCAGCACCACCAAGGTGCACAAGACGGAGAAAGAAACAGTACCACATGGACGCGCTCTTCGAGCAACTCTCCGCCGTCGCCGACATGGCTCTCGACGGCCGGGGCTTCGACCCAGAGCAGCTCGCCGGCGTCCTCGCGCTCTTCGAGGGCGAGGCGCACGCCTCGTGGGCGGCGGCCGAGGCGGAGCACGAGGCCGTGGCCCGGGGCACCGAGGCGGCCGTGGAGACCGCTCAGGGCCACCTGAACGCCGTCATGGGCGCGGCCGTCGGCAAGTACCGCGGCTCGTCCGGCGAGGCCGACGCGCTGTCCGTGGCCATGGCGGCGATGGATATGGCCTTCAAGGCGACGTCCGGGACACGCCCCTCGTGAGATCGAGCGGGAAAGATCTATGCGCGCACGCACCGCAAGATCGATCGATATACTCCCATGAGCTTGTATGTATGTGGCTGCATGGCTGGTCCATGAGACTACTATGACTATGATGATGTACTCGTTTGGACACCAGAGCTAGTGAGCAGAGCAGAGCACCTGTGTTTGTTGACCCCGTGTTCATGGCTGTGCGCATCGGCATGTGTGGTCCGTGGTGGCTCCGTGCCGATCGTGCACCGCCAGACCAGGTGCGACCAGCGAGTGCGACGGTGCACGCACGCACGGGTCCAAGTCCAACAGGTGGCGACAGTGAACCGCGAGCGGAAAAACCGCACCTTGCCAGTTTCCGGCGCAGCAGCGCGTGCTGCCACTCCGACGCCTTCCTCGGCGCCTCCCCCACCGACCCCCGCACTCCCCTTCCGCTTCGGCTCCCACCCGCCCCCAGATTCCCGATTTCCCCCAAACCCCGCACCCAAAATTCGAATCCCGCGCCTCCCCCTCGCCCGCCGCCGATGCCCTCCTCCAAGCGCCCCTCGCCGCGCGCGTCCGCCGAGATGGAGGACGACGCGTCCGCGGACGCCGGCCTCCGCCCCTCCCCACCCCGCCCCAACAAGCGCTCCAAGTCCCGCTCCCGCTCCGGCGACCGCCGCCGCTCGCCGAACCCTAACCCTAGGCCCCGCGCCGACTACTACGGCTCGGAGCCCTCCCGCAAGAGCGAGCGCAAGCGCAAGCCCCGCTCCTTCCCGGACTCCGCCTTGCTCTCCCAGGCCATCGCGGCGCCCGCCTCTTCCTCGGGCGGCGGCGGCGGCCTCGGCCTCGGCGGCCACGGGGCCGCCCAGAAGCTCTGGACCGACGCCGACGAGATCGCGCTGCTCAACGGCGCGATCTCCTTCCGGGCGCGCTACGGCATCGCGCCGCGCCTCCCCGACGTGGAGGGGCTCTACGAGTCCCTCAGGGACTCCCTCTCGTCGCACATCAACCAGGCCAAGGTGTACTACAAGCTCAAGCGCCTCAAGAGCAAGTTCTGTAACACGGCGCTGCCGCCCACCAGCACCCCTCACGAGCGCCGGGTGCGCGCCCTCTCTGCTGACCTCTGGGGCACCGAGGTCGCGCCTTCAGTGGAGGATCTCCCAGAAGCCGAAGAGCCCGAGGAGGAGGACGCTGACGAGGGATATACTGGCGCGGATGTGGCTGTGGCGGTGTCGGAGAGACTGCCCTTGGTGAGCGAGCTGCTAGGTGAGTACTGGAGGAGGAACGGGCGTGCCATGTCAGGAGTGTCACTGGAGAAGGGTTTGGGGTTGCTTGGTACAGAGGAGGGCAATGTAGCTGAGACTAGATGGAGGAGGCAGCTTGATGCCGAGATGCGCACACAGCTGCGCCGGCATGATTTAGCAAAGGAGGTCTTCGGCTTGCTCAGCGACACCATCAAAGGCCTAGGAGGGCCTTAGCCTGGGGTACTAATCCCGCCATCCTCTGCCCTCTGTAAAACAGAGTGATTTTCTTCTGCACTTTAACTTGCCTTGAACTAATTTGGTTTCATCTTCTGCTTATCGTCAGTTCAATACTGGATTAAACTGCAGTGTTTTGTTCAAACTTAAGTCGTGAATTGGCATGTTGATTTAAGTGCACACTATTGGGATTAAATTCGAAAACAAGCATGCATGTCTGGTTATGTCTGATTGTATTGGTAGCAGGAGTCCTTCCCCATTGGTTAAATAGCCATTTTCTATTCTAAAATCATTACATTAGGAAGTTTTGGCATATTCTCGATAAGCTAGTTTAGGAGTTTGGATTCATAAACATTGAGGCGACTGGACAACATTCTGTTGAACACTAGTATGGTGTGTTCACTATTGTGATTCAGTTGTCCTATGTGATAGTTTGCATGTCTGCTTTACTATACTTAGCAAAGTAGAGTCATATCTGCAATTTGGTTTCTTCCAGTCCTATCTGTGGCATCAAAGTAGCCAACTTACTTTTCTGTGAGCAGTAAGTTTGCACACCTTTTCTAAAATCATGTCGCACTAGTATGGCGTGTTTACTATTGTGATTAAGTTGTCCTACGTGATATAGCTTGCGTGTCTGCAATTTGGTTTATTCCAGTCCTATCTGTGGCATCAAAGTATTCCACTTACTTTTCTGCGAGCAGTAAGTGTGCTCAACTTTTTAAAATCCTGTTGCACTAGTGTAAACAAAGATGGGGAGGTTTTCTATGGACCTATACCGACGCTGGTCTGAGAAAGTTGTGATTCCTTCTGGATTCAGCTTACTTTGGCCTAATTAGATTATATTGTCTGTTTCTTGTTAGTTTAGCAGTGTGTTAAATTACAACATAATAACGTGTTAGTCAGTTTAGTCTACCCGCAATGTGGAACTGCACTAGCGGTTTGATTCCTTTCCCATCCAAGCTGTACCTTCCCATCCTGGTTATAAGATATCATTTCATTAGCACATTTTAGTGTAGTCTCGATGTGCTAGGTTAGGCATGGATTAATTTGAAACTGTTGGTATAAATCTTACTGGAAATATGCATGTCATGTTAAACTATTGGGATTTAGGTTTTCAAAATGATGGTACACCCGTGTTTTCTCTGCTTGCAAAGTAGAACTGTGTTTTTAGTGTGGTTTACCCTTAATGGCAAGTCAAACAAAAATGAATTATTTGAAGCAAGTCAAAATGGAGTTGATATGAACTATCATTTTCTCCAAATATTGCTGTTGGTAGGATGAGCGAATGCTATTCTTTGTGCTAGCTAGACTTCCTTGCTAAGGCAAGATAGGATGTCTTAAAGTGTCATCATTTTGGACAATACAAGGCACATGGCATTGCTGATTCAAAGAAAAGTATTTGCCAACCTAGGCAAGAGGTCCCAACAATTGTATCTGTGCCAGAAATCAACTAAACTGGTGCTTAACAGTTGAATGTCTTTCATGCACTTTGTACATCCCTACTCTGTGGTGCTGCATGATTAGTGCTGCAGGATGGTGTTTGAAGAGAAAATTGACTCTTGGATTTTGGTCTAATTGTCAGATGTCAAGCAAATTGATCAATCATGCATGTCCAATATGTTGCGTATGCATTATTTGCACACATTAGTGTGACAGCTTAAGAAAATTAGGCACAACATGAGTTCATTTTTAGCATTTGAATAGGAAAGATTGCCCGGATCCATCATGTTGTTTTAGTACCGAGCCACAAGGTTACTGTGGCTGCTTCTTTAGGCAAGGGGAGGGCTGCTTGGCCTGAGCTGCCCTTGAAACATTCATGGACCCACCAAGTCGTTGCTTTTGTAGTTTTCTTTTTGTACCTTGGACTTTCATCTCCATGGGTTTTTTTGGTCTCACCCAGACATGCGGTCCTAGCTTAGCTACTTGAAGCCGAATGCATGGGGCATGGGCACGTAGAATGGTCATCTACCATCTAGCTCCCTTTCATGGTGGATCACCATAGTCCATAACGCACCTCCTTTACATCTGTGTCATCTTAAGTTTGAACCAATAACAGTACCTTATTATGTCGAATGGGCCAACATCACATTGTAGGATATGCCATGCAGAGAGTTGCGTCCTCCCAAGATCAGTTGCAATGCTTTAGTTTTACCTCGTGTTTGCATGCCACCTTTGTCGCGTGGGCACTCTTATTTTACCTCGTGTTTGCGATGCTAAGCACTCTTATTTTGACATGGTATTGGTATGTAGATGTGAATGGGATCAGTGATGTTAGTTCCCATCCGCACAAAGTGTATTACCATTTTACCCTGTAAGCTCAGGTTCAGCGCGCATATATTTTTTATGTGTTCAATATTTTACGTCAAGGCAACTATTAATACCCACCATAGGTTTTTTTTATAACCAAATCATTTTGTTTATACAATACACAATAATCTGTGTGGTAAAGTCTATGCCTTCGGCAATTGGAATGATTGTGTTAGTTGAAAATTGACACGTAAATACTTTTTTTGGCAATGCAGATGCCTGTTCGAGTGTTGGTTGTGCCATTTTTTATAAGCACCTCTTATAAAGTTCTAATGCAAGGTCCTACAAAGCCCAATCTCGACTCATTCACCAAAGAACATAGCAACTGCAATTAAAATACAGATAATGTATTGTGATCTCACATGGCTTTGTGACCCACATGGGTACCTGAATTAACCGACTTGAATAAATGAGGGGAGCCGCTAGCCAATAATAGCCACTCTAAATTCTTTAGTTTAGAATTATACCATGATTTCTCCTCATGTCCCACACTGTTATATCGGGGCAAACACTCTAATTCCTACTTCACAGCTTGGCTGTTCTACTTGTACGTCAAAGCTCCCCCAATTATCTAGGCTTGATAACCCATTCACATGATTAAGGTGGGTTATACGTAGCCAACAATACGCCCGATGGTTACATCGATATGTTAGATTTGTCCGCCTGAAGTTTGGGCCTATTCGTTTGGGACTGCCCAGCTTAGGGCAACTCCAACGCCGTGCACCAAAACGCCCCTAAATGTCCGGACCGCGTGGCCCTGACACTGCCATCCAACGACGTGCACTAAACGTCCGCGGACCGGTCCGGGTGTCCGAATTTCTCTAAACCGGTACCAAACCTGGGGAACGTTTGGGGGAGTTCGGATGTCCGCCTGGCCCACTTGTTAGTTGGACTACATCTCTCCACACCACATGTGCTTTTTCCTCTAGGTCCACATGGCCCACCCTGCTGTCTGAATTTGATGCTTATTTGATGTCTATGGTTGGAAGATCGGCTCCGCTACCGCTGTCCAACATGTCCGGACGTGTCCGCGGACATTTGGTGTGTCTGTTTCTATGCACGCCGTTGGAGTTGCCCGTAGGTGTGAGCTCAAGTGGGTAACAAGTACCCACAAGTTTATTTCCATTCTATGGTATTGCTTAATAGTGAGCTGAGTTTCATATGGGCCGGTTCGCTCCTTGGCCTCTTATCTTGAGCTTTGCTTAGCCCTAAACTCATGCTTAGGTCCTCTTGGCCTTATCAGTTATCATTTCATGTTTTGGTATTTTGGTTGCATATATCCATTCAAGCCTCACACCTTTGTGTCATGTACGCTCTCTCATTCAAATCCTACTACCATGTCAAGGAGATGTTTGGGAGGTCTTATGAGATCCTTTGAGAACTTGGCATGCTGAAGTAGTTGGTGTGTGGTTGGGTGGTGGTGGTGTGTGTGTTGGGGCCTTGGGGGGGGGGGGGGGGGTAGTTTCTGGTATAATGCTTTCATGTGCTATTATATTATTATTTATGGAATGAATGCATAAAAAGAAAATCAACAATCCCTGTCGAAAGCAACAGGAAATGGAGCGCTATCAAATTATACATGTTTCAAAACACCTGCTATTTTAACCAGAAAATTGCTCTCCAGTGCTTCACTATTCACGAGACATTATTTCAAATATTATTTCTATTAATCAGCCCATTTTCCTACTTAGCCACTTAAATTGCAGTACAAATGGAATGTCCTTTGACCACTTTACATCTAATAGTATGATTGGCATGCGATCTGGTCAGAATGCCATGAAATTTTGTAACCCGGGTAGGGGGGAGGGGGGGGGGGGGGTAAGTTAAGTTGTAACATATCATGTGTTTATGCTCTTTGTTACTATCGTGAATACAACTGCATAGACTAGTTGGGGGTTGGGGATATAGAAACAGTGTAGTAGAATGGAGATGCCAAACAGGAATAGCAGGGAATGGTTTATCTAGAACAGTTTCCATTGCAAATGTTCTACTTGCCTCGAGTTACAGTACTATCATGTTTATACACATGGGCACACAATGTTACCCCAAAAATATATCCTGCAAATGACTTTTGGCTGGGAACCTATGGTGTATAAACTGCAGCATTCATTCTTTATGGAAGTAATTGTCATGCAGTTGTCCTTGTTTATTCTCAAATACTACCTTCAATTGCCATGTTGATAATGAGCTTCCTGTTACTGTTTTTCGAAGCAAAATTATGGAAATGCCAAATCTTTCTTAAATTGCTAATATTGCACCTGCCGTGATAGATGGCCTAATACTGAAGGTAGATAGTTGGACAAATCCTGAGAAACCATATCATTAGTCTCTTTGCTCATTAATGCTCAATGAGGCCCACACTTTTTCTTGTTGCACATGGTACTTAGTTTTATAAATAGTAGTTTAAGTACTGACCAAGTACAAATGTACAATATATAGAACAAAAACGTGGCCGACGGCGGTTTGGCCTTTGTGTCCGCATTGGGGAGGGGGGGGGGGGGGGATGAATACATGCTGCTACAAATAATGTCCTTATCTTTGTTGTGTTAATTAATTCCCAAATTCCAATATATACATCTTTTCACTGAGATGACCTGTTTGGAAATTTGTGAATTCTATTTGTGATAAATAGCCCCATGTTAATTCAGCTTTAGCTCACTGGAAATGATTCCAGTCTTATCTTTTATAAATGGATCTGATTTTTCCTATTCTCAGCTGTTTCTTAAATGTGTCTGCTGTTACCATGTTGGTATTTTGCTTTTCCCTGTGATGCTGAAAAGTTAAAAGTGAATGTGTGCTGCTTTGTCGCGGTAATTTAAAGATGACTATTTCTATCATCATTGTTACTGTAAATTCATAAGTTTATTTCCAATGCTAGGGGGGGGGGATGGGCTATAACTTAATGATTTGTTACCAACTCAAGGTTCTGTGTAATTTCATGCATACACATCTCGCTGGTAACTGCAAGTTATGTACTCCCTCCGATGCATATTAGTTGTTGCCGAAATGGATTTATCTAGATGTATTTCAGTGCTAAATACATCCGTTTGAGCGACAATTAATATGGATTGGAGGGAGTAGGATTCAGCGTATTTTCTCTCGGAAGGTGTCATATGCTTGCTAATAATATGCTGTTGTACTTGTTAGCACCAAACTATACTTGATTTCCCTCATTTCATGTTTATCGCCAACCTCAGTAGTGATATTCTATTCTGTCATCCCCTAGGTGGCAAACGGGTATTTCAAAGCCTGTATAGAGACCATGTTTGTTGTACTTTTCTAGTATTTCTACAGTCTTTGTTCAAGTATAAAACTGCTTCTAAAGCTATTTCTTTTTTTGCAGATGGCGTTGGGTGGAGTATATAGCTGGATACGCTCATAGGTACGATGTCTATTTTGTAGGCTGATCAACCATCCGGTACCTGGTTGCTGACCACAAGGCCCTAACAGGGTGTCTACGGTGTCGATTCACGCCTAATCAAGTGGGAACTAGTTAATGCTTTTGCAAGGCATCCAGGTTGGGGGACACTTATTTTGCTAATCCGCTCGCCTCATGTTCTAGATATATATGCCAAGGAATCCCGGTCCACAACATTGACACCTTCCGTATCGACGTCACGTTGTCTGTAAAATTGTAAATCATTTGCTAACTACTGCTACGATGCTAGGTCTGTTTGGGGGTGCAAGGATGTGACGCATCAATATTTCTGTTTGATTCCCAGCCTTCTGGACTCGTGATAATATGCACTCGTCCACGATGCTTTATTCTGCCGTAGATTTGCCTGACTGAAAGTGTTCTCGTATCGGAGCCGCCGTGTCAGTTCAGCGGGCTGCTTAAGTTTCTAGGCACAGGATGCCTTTCGCCTTGGCAGGCTTTTCTCACTGGTGGCGGATACTATTGCCGCCATATGAGGGCTGTAGAGGCGTAGGATTATTCGCTTTGCTTTCCAGCCCTATGGATTGGTGGGTTCTTTGTAGGCTGCTACTTCTCCAGAGCTGTGCCCGAGTGCGTACTCCCTGGGGATTCATTTCAAAGCTCACCCTGGCGTCGGTTCCCTATCAGCGAAGCAATTGGAGACTAATCATCATCACACAGATCAAGTTTGTTTTGAAATGCTACTCCATTATATGCATGTTGCTGAACACTTGCAAATTGCAATGCTGCTGCTGCTATCCAGAGAAGTCAGATTGGCTGACAGGTGCTACGTCCTGTCCATTTCGGATGTTTCGTGCAGTTCTCACACATTACAGTATTATTGTGCGCCTAAAGTCGCCTAATCAGAGACCATTTCGCCTTTTGAGAGAAGCCATTGGTGGATAACTGTATGTATGTGCACCCAGGGAGACAGCAACTGTTCCACGGCCACTAGCCCGCCCGGCCCGGCAGGCCGTTGCTGGCGCATGTTGTCAGGTGGGATCTCCACGGCCGATCGGTGTCTCCACATGACACAAAACCCTTGCCATGTACCCCGGCCGAGTATTTCATCCTGGATCAATCGGTCGACGACTGGACTTGATTTAATCGGCTCGTGCAACGATGATCAGCTCATGCAAGTATGCATGATCGATCAACCACCGCGTTCTCATCGATCTTATTCAGTGTATTGTGCAATAATGTACACATCAACTAGCTGCAAACCGGATTTTCTTCAGTGCAATAATGGAGGATAATCTCTTTACGGCCACGAAACCTAAATCTATTAGTACAAAACTCTGTCCCGTAGCTCAGGCAAAGAGCGAAAGGACCAGCAAAACAAGTGGGGGAAAAACACCGGGTTCTAGTGGCGTGCGTACGTCGTCCCATACTTTAATGCGCAAATGCACGTTAATCATGATGCATTACGCGGAAAACTTGCGCTGTCTGCCATGCCATTGCCATGCCACCGGTCGATACATACGTCCACTACAAACGCAAAATGCAAAATGCTGGCTAGAGTGTACTTGTCTCCGTTGTCGGTCACCTACACACTGACCACGTAAGAGCCCAGGTATGTCTGTTTCTCTAGAGAAGAGATATGCATTGCTTTTGTGATCTGGAGGCCCGATCCATTCCATCCGGGCCAATGTATGACTCCTGACTACGCATCCCATTATCGGATTTGCCGTGGATGCTATTCTGGGAATAATTAAAGAGGAAAGAAACCACAGTCAGTGCCACGGGCGAATCATCGTGGGTGGTGACTAGTGTCACCAGCCAGCCAGTCAGTCAGCCAGGGTGCATGCGTCGATCTCCTCGTGTCAGTGTGACGAATGGCCTGCAAATCCTCCTGTTAGGAGAGACTGAGCACTGCAGATGGTGTGGTCAGTCAGGTCACTGTTGGCTGGCCAGTTGAGTCGCAGCGTGTTGTGCTGGCCAGCTGCAGGAGAACATATCCCGTGCCGTGCCACCGCCTTTTACGGCGATACCCTCGTACTGGAACGCTGGCGTGTGGAAAAGCATTCAGATATATTTGTCTCAAGAGATCTCTCGTCTAAATAGTTTTAAAACAGACCCTAAAGTTTCTATTTAGACAAGTTATACTATGTCAAGAGAAAAGGGCAAGGCAAATTTCTCTTCTATTCAATGGATATAGTCTTCTCGTTATCCTTTGGATCACCTTTCAAGCGGATTTTCTCTATTTTTGAGGAATTCAAGGATCAAATTTTGATTTTGAATTACATGACATGATATAGTAGCATTATGTCGTTGTCATATTTATCGGGAAAATTTCATCACCGTTCACACCACCATTTCCACATTGGTATCACGCTATCACCGGGCAAGTTGTGATATACTGATATAATTAGCATGTTCTCTCTCGCGCGCCTATCGGTTGCACCGAACGGGCACCCGAATTAATTAACCGATGCTTGCTAAAGCCGAAAAATCAAAGACGTGCACACAAAATTGTGATCTTAGTATAGTGTTGGTGTCACAACTCTTTTTGGAAATTTAATGACCATTCACACTATCGTTTCCACTTTCCACGTTAGTATCACACTATCAAGAGAGGAAATATCACGGGGCAAGTTGTGATATATCAACAATATGTCCTCTCTCGCGTGCCTATCAGCTGCATGCACCGAACGTGCATCCGAATTAAATGATGCATGCTGAGAGTCGAAAAATCGAAGACGCGCGCGTAGACAATTTCAGGATAATTTTGATTAGAATGTACATACTCTAGTGTTATCTTGTATGCTTTTGCACCAATATTGCCCAATACATGTGCATAAAGTATAACCAAGTTGACAGTAACCTACTGACTGCGATTACTAAATAAACCGATGGGGGCATCGCCTCCTTTTCCTCCGTAAAAACTACAATTTTGCCACCCAATTAAGGGTGGAGGTTTCTTGAGGTCAACAAGCTAAGCGGCCTCTCTAGCTAGCTATAGGCGGAGAAGTTTCAGATTCCTCTGTCTCTCTCTCCTGGGGTGAGTGTGAGACCTAGCTACTACAAGATGCAAATCCTAAGCAGAGCGCACCAAATATGCATACATGCATCCACGCATCAGCAGGCACTAACACCAGCCAGCCAAGGGGCCGGCCGCCCTTTTCGTTGATTAATTGGCGCCACCATTACTACTACTAGCTGCCGCTGCCAGTTAGGTGGATCGATGATGGGTTCGCTTTGCTTGCTCGATCGCTCCTCTCGCACACACGAGGACGAGGCGGATGACCGGATCGGCGCGCCAAGATGCAAAGCGTTCTGCGTATTTTTGAGAAAAGGAGAGGCACTCCTGAGGCTGCTGTCGATCTCCACATTGGTGCTTAGATAGTTTGGCGCCACAAGAAACCATTCAGGGCGGGTGCTGTTGTTTTCCATCTGCGGGAAAGGAGAGAAGGGCCGCCGCGGAGAAACTCCTCGTCATTTTCTTTCTTTGGGAAGAGGGGGACACGGATCGGCATCCTCTCTTCTTTTGTGGTATAGCGCCAGGCGAAGGCAACGGATGCAGGGAGAGAAAACTTATCATGTTGCTGTTTTCTATCCCTATCCCTATGAGTAGGTTCGAGAGACTGAGCCGGTAAATCTGCCACAAGAAACCTAACCAGCGAAACCACGCTCAGTTTGCATGAAGTGCCGCCGGATTCTATATATGTCCATGGCTACTAGGTGAACCAGGTTGGAGACAGTTGTGCAGGACGTGTGTATCCAATAAATGTGGATCGTGTTACAATAGAACTTGTTTCGAAACAGGCCTGCGCCCCGCTTTATATGTAAAGCACAAACGGCCGAACCAATTACAATAGAACTTGTGATGAATGGAGTTCCTCGTTCCTTTTCTATTGCTCTCCTTTTATTCCTTTTTCCATGGTATGCTCTCTTTTCATTGGATGACACACTTGTGCATAGAATTGTGAATAGTTAAGTAACATGTTCCGTGCGTACACCAATCCATTAGTTAACCTCAACTTTTCCCTCAAAAAGTTTCTGCAATCAAGCACAATAATGAGCATTGCTTAAAATCCATCGGGATATTTTTAAATTTGTAAGATTGCCAATAGTAGGTTTGTGTGTCATAGGTATGAATATTCATAGGTGCTAAAGTTGTTAAAAGGTTAGCGGGTTGGAAGGGGGGTCAAACCAGACTACTTTCCAGTAAAGTTAGGGTCATTTCCGTTAAAGCTTGTCTTGATAACATTCCTATATTTACATCTCTGCTGCTTTATGGCATCAAATTCCTCGAGTAGCCGCGATAGATACCATTGGTCCATGAATGCACATATCAATTTTGCTTCTGGAATAACCTAGAGGGTCATCACACCGCACATCTAGGAGTTTATCATAGCTAAATGTGGCATAGTGGGTCAGACTAAGGGATATGGCGAATATGGATGGAGGCATGTGTAGCTGGGGGAATGCAACTGCAAGTAGCTATTAGCTTCAGCCATTCAGTTTGTGGTTGCATGCATATGTGGAAGCTCCATTCCACCTGTCTTGGTTATGTCCTATCTGCATATGATGTCATTAATTCATAGTGGGTTGTCAATTTTCCATTTACAACTCTTTGGATCTTTCGTAGCGGCCACGTGTCTGTCCATATCTCATTATTGGTTAACGTTTCTTCATAGACTCCTAACTGGACAAAAAATCTTGCAAAAGGCACATCGTAGCAAATTTGTCTTGTTTGTTGTGTACTGATCGCAAGGGATTATTGCTCAACTTTTTTCTTTAAAAAATGATTATTGCTAATCTGTTTGGTTTACGGTAGACAAAAATGATGCTGTCAAAAATCTCTAGAGTCTGTGGTCCTTCTCCATGTGTGGAAGAAGCTCTAAAAGGTGGCATCTCTAGAAATTTTCCTTAGTGGTGTGGATGCCCTAGATTTGAGTAGTAGCCCATTGCCAGAGAGTTGCTTTTTGTGTGAAAGACGAATTGCGTGTGGCACACAGTACACACTGATGCTCATGCCAGTCAGGCGCTAGAACTGGCGGAGATCAATGATGGACGCAATGTATGACCAAATTCTCACTGAGGGGATGGCCTTTGAGTATAAGTAGACCATATGGTTAAAGATGACAATATTATCCATGGATGCGGGTATTTGTGGATATCCAGTCTATTGGACAGGGATTTAGGGAACATTTTCTACTTGTGGATTTTTTAGGCCCGTGGATACTCACGAACTTACGGGTCTGGCATACCCATCTGACAGGTGGACGCAACATGACCATGACGCAAACCATGTGATTAGTCCCAAACAAAACCCAAAGACCCAACCCATAAGTTACTTAACTAACAACCATAACCCTCTCCCTGACCTAGTCCTCGTGCTCGACTACTCCAGTGCCCCTCGCCGACCCCTTCCCTCTGTGTGCATAGCCGCACATTGCACACATCCACACAAAAACAGTGTTGGCGGACGCTGCTCTGGCCCTCTTGGTCTCCCCATCCGCTCCGGCTCCACACCTCCTTTGCCGCTATTTGTCTTTCATATATGCATCAATTGTTGTGTTGTGATAAGACCAAGTATTTACCGTGTTGTTTAGCATGTGAGACCTTTATTTGTTGTTTCAATTTTGTAACGGCGGGGGTGGGGAAAGTAAACAACCAATACCTTGCCGCAAGGGGTGTTGGTTCAGCTGGCTATGTCAGAAATGACATTATTTCTAACAGGAAAAGAACGCGTCTCCTCCCTTTGTAAATTATTCAGACATGTAAAAATTGTGCGATCATGGGAATCCCAGGATGTCACTCATTTGACATGCGATAAGCTCATCTTGGTGGTACATGTGGCAGCTTGAGGCCTGACCTACCGACGGTGGCTGAGACGAGGCCCTTTTTAGTTGATGATTTGCTGTTATGACACCACTATTAAGAGCTCGTCTAGGCTGTGTCCGAACTTCTGTTGTACTTATCTGAACTTCTCGTTCTTTGGATCTGTTGGTTGCGTGCATCGTCTATTACACAGGGCTTGATGTTTAATATTTTCCTCTTGTAGCTACTTCCTCCGTCCCATATTAATTGACGCTCGAACGGATGTATCTAGACGGTAGTATGCTATCGTCTCGATACGTCTACGAGAATGAAATCGCTTTCTGAAAACACACATTTCTAGTTTCTGCGTCGTCACGTGAACATTCAGAATTCGAACCCAGCTGGCCTGGCGGGCGAAGTTACTGCTGCCATGACTCCCAGACCCCCACCAGAACGCGGCTCATAGCTGCCTGTTGTTGTAAGATTTCGCCTCTTTAACCCATTGATGACTAGCTACTCCATCTAGTTTCGAGAAATGCTCTGCTTACGGCACCGTCGGAGCGCGTCGCGTCGGAGCTCCGTACTCGGGAGCGCGCGCAGCGCATGCCCGTTGCCGTTGGAGACGACATCTACGCAGCATTTCGTACCGCCGGGCGTCTCCTCCGTTGTTGACCTGTTGCCGGCACAGGAAGCAGAGCAGGCGAGGAGGCAACGCAGACAGGGGTGGCGCGCCCTTACCCGGCCGGAAGTGGATCGGCAACGTCAACACGCACGTCCCGGCCCGGCCGGCCACATTCCCCGAGCCAATCCATCCATCTCCGTCGACACCGCAACCACACCACACCACACACACCAACTCCTACTACTCCTATTAGCACGCACATACTCTAGCTAGGAGCACTGTGCACGGTGCGCGGCGCGGGCCAATGCATGCCGAGCTGACCGGCTGACCTCACCCCCGACAGACCTGTACCCCGTTATAAATAGCCCCGCCCGCGAGCCCATCTTCCATCGCCGCGTACCGCAGTCTGAGTTCAGCAGCCACCTACCAGCCGAGTGCCGAGCCGCAGCCTCACACGCACGGTGCAAGTACGTGGTGAGCTGTGTGCCCGTGCCTCGATCCACCAATTCATCAACCCTCCTCGTGTGTGTGTAGGAGAGGGAAGAGCATCAGCCATGGGCGTGGGGAAGAAGGTGCTGAACGACGTGAAGCCGTACATGATGATGATCCTGCTGCAGATCGGGTACGCCGGGATGTACATCGTCTCCGTCGCCTCGCTCAAGCGCGGCATGAGCCACTACGTCCTCGTCACCTACCGCAACCTCGCCGCCACGCTCGTCATGCTGCCCTTCGCCCTCATCTTCGAGAAGTACGTACTCCTACTAGTACCAATCTCTACCTCTTCTTGCATGTGCATGCATGTCAAACTGTTTCAATTAACATGCCTGCATGCACTCTGTCGGAGAAAAGAGTTTTACATGCATGCACAAGGACAAGGGGCAGGGTAGCTTGGCTTCCACCCAAGGGTTTCAGAAGCCCAGTTCGTTTTTGTTTCATCAGTCCCAAGTGTCTGTAGTTATTATTATCAGCCAAAGCCAAAGTTAAATGGTTATAAACATTATCTGTTCGTAGTTTCAATCAATCACTACGTAACCAAGCACTAGATGCACAGTTGCACACTGGTGCGAGACACCAGGAACGCAAACCTATCGCATCCTAGCTATGCATGCCCAGGTCTTTCTTTTTGAACCACAGCCAGCCACAGGTATATTCACTTCAGCTTTTCTCTCTCTCTCGACCCCTTAACGTGACATGGGTCAGTCAGGAGTCAGGACGCCTCTGGATTAATCTATACCCAACCGACACATGGACCCCGACAACCTTTGCTTCCATGCGCGTGTAACCGCACTAGAGTATACTTTCTTTTAAGCAAGCAAAGCTTTAATTAGCTTGATGCCAATTGCTAATGCTCAACTCTGAGCTGTGCTTTCATGCATGATAAACTTGCCGTTGCTAATTTGTCTTTGGTGTGTTATATGTGGCCGACAGCGACTGATTGTCTGTTATGTTTGCGAAATTGCAGGGGGATACGGCCCAAGATGACACTGCGCATCTTCATCAAGATCTTGGGGCTGGCGCTGCTCGAGTACGTGCCATGCTTTTACTTACTGTTTTTATTTACAGTGGTGGTGCAACTACTACTGCCAGCTGTCAGTCGGTCAATGAATTATGGTGTACTGACTACTGCTCGTGGTTTCCCAACCAGGCCTGTGCTTGACCAGAACCTGTACTACGTGGGCAACAAGCTGACCTCGGCCAGCTTCTCGTCGGCGCTGGTCAACATCCTGCCGGCCGTCACCTTCATCATGGCCATCGTCCTGCGGATGGAGAAGCTCCGGCTCCGGAGCTCGCACAGCCAGGCCAAGGTCGCCGGCACCATCTGCACCGTCATCGGCGCGGTGCTGATGATCATGTACCACGGCCCCGTGGTGCAGTTCCCGTGGGCCAGGGGCGCCCACCACGTCGACCAGGCCGCCTCGGCCGCCGCCGCCCAGAGCAGCGCCACCTGGCTCAAGGGCACCATCGCCATCATCACCAGCTGCGTCGCCTGGGCCGGCTTCTTCGTCCTCCAGGTACACTCACACCGGCCACGCCGGGCGCCATTAATGGCAGCAGCAGCCAGCTTTGTTCCCTTGTAGTATACGTACCTTAATTGCGCCGCTCGCAAATGTATGCAGTCGAACACGCTGAATAGCTACCCGGCGGCGCTGACGCTGACGACGCTGATCTGCGCGATGGGCACCGGGATCAACGGCTCGATGGCGCTGGTGGCGGAGCGCCACGACATGAGCGCGTGGGTCGTCGGCTTCGACACCCGCCTCTTCACCGTCGTCTACTCGGTAAGCCCCCCAGTCAAGCTGCATGCATGCAGCCGGCCAGTCGATCCCATTGGTCAACGAGCTAACGGATGAATTATGCACATGCGCATGCAGGGCGTGGTGTGCTCCGGCGTGGCGTTCTACGTGCAGGGCATCGTGACGGAGACGCGCGGGCCGGTGTTCGTGACGGCCTTCCAGCCCCTCTGCATGATCATCACCGCCGTCCTGGGCTCCGTCATCCTCAAGGAAGAGACCACTCTCGGAAGGTGATTACGTTTGATCAGTAAACTCTCTTGATATTGATTAAGACCCGCCATAATCACTGCAGTAATCAGTTAACTAATCTTGCGGTTCTCATCTCAGTGTGATTGGCGCGGCGATCATAGTGCTGGGCCTCTACTCCCTCATCTGGGGCAAGAGCAACGACATCATCGACAAGCCCGTCCACTCCGTCGCCGAGAAGCTAGCCCTGCCGCTCACTTCCGTCGCCGCCAACGGCACTAACGGCGCCAGTGGCGGCAGGCACGTCAACGGCGGCCAGGTCGCCCACGACGTCGAGACGCCGGCGGTGAAGGGCGCGATCTGCCACTAGCGAGCTCCTGGCGTGCGGCATCCGCGGTACGTGCGTATGCGCTTGCGCGTACGTGCGTGCATTTCTTCGATCTCGTGTATGGTCAAGCAATCTACGTGTGATGCAGAAAGGAAGTTGCATGTGTCGATCGATGGTCTAGTTTCCTTTCAATTTCGCATTTTGACTTTGAGTGACCACATAAATTTATGAGCTCCTTAATTAGCTACTACTATGTACGTAACTTTGATCATTGGACCTGCTTATGACGCGCATGCATGTGTAGTGCTGCTTCGCTCTGCTATCGTAGAGATGGAATCAATCAATATTTAACTATTTTTGATTCAGCTGAGCGTCGATCACTCATTTCTAGTAGTCCACTACTCCTAACACTAACTCCACTTCAGAAAAGCAAAGAACCATGTGTGCAATACTAATAAAAACTAGTACTAGTATATTGTTGAATGGCGAGTAGCAGCTAGCTTAACACTACTTGATTCGTGCGCTGTGTTCCCTGGTATGGAATCCAACAGTATCCCAAAGGTGGCGTCCTTTGAATCTACAGACGTCGCCGTCTGCTTTTCCATTCCCTTGCGCAGGCAGCCTTTGGTGCCTCTTTCCGGCAGGAATAATTCGTGTCTTTAGCTCAGTGCCGGCTGACGCTGATACGAGCATCGGCCTTGCTTTGCTGGCAACTAATTGTCGTACGTCCACGATCGATCGTCTTATCTTTTCTACTACTCTTTATATCATATCATGCCCCGTGTCGTTTCAAAAATATCATGCCCCGTGCAGGACAAAACTCCTAAGCTAGTCGCCTGTAGTGCTCGCTAGTTGTGGTTTCTAAGCCGGGGATAGCCTAAAAAAAGCACGTACCAGTGGCAGAAGAAGACGAAGATCATCACTACACTTTGCTGGCTGGACCTTTTGGTGCAGCAGGGCGATCGACGTAATCGGAAAAGAGATACGGTGCGTGGCGGGTTAGCCAAAAGGACGCCTTTCCTGGTCGTGATGCGGTAGATAGCTTTGCCGATCTAAGAACTCGTCACAACCTCTCCTCTCCTCCAAAAAAAAAGCTAGGGTTTTTGCCTCTCGCCGGCGCCGCCGCCGGTCTGCCTCGTCTCCGGTGGCCCTAGGGCCATGGGGACGTGGTGGATCCTGGTAAGGGCCGGCGAGAGGGCTCCGTTTTTAGTCGTTCCTTTGAGTTTTGTTAGGGTTTGTGTCCTGCTCAGGAAGGCGAGACGGCGACGGCTCCCTGAAGATGGAATAAAGGTCTCCCCTCCTAGCCCCCGTTCCGGTGGTGCGTCTAGCATCATTGGTGGGCGTGTGGAGGTGTGTCTCCGGCGGATCTATCTTTGGTGGATTTGCTCGGATCTAGTCGTTGTTCGTCTACATTCGTGTGTTTTCGGGTTGGATCCTTTCGATCTACGTTATTCTTCATCGGCGGCGATTGCTGTTCTGGTGCGCTGGTCCTATGGGGCCTTAGCACGACGACTTCCCGACTGTCTACTACAACAAGTTGTGCCCGACTCCGGCGGTGGAGGGGCGATGATAGCGGCGCGCCTTCGGCTCGCTTCAGTGCTTGTAGTCGTCGCTAGATGGTCTACGGATCTGGATGTAATTTTTATTATTTCTGGTGTTCGTTGTACTGCCATGATTGAAGATGAATAGATTGGAAGTTTTTCGCAAAAAAAAAAAGATAGCTTTGCCGATCTGCAACGGAACGAAGTGTGTTGCGTACGTCCGTGGAAAAATGCATGCACACGGCGGGGATCGGGCGCACATGCATGCAGCTCGAGCTCGAGCTCGACACAGGAGAAGAGTCTCGATCGATCGGGTCGACGTGACCGCGTGCGTAGGCACGCGCCCGCGCGCGGTGGCGGGTCCCGTCGCCGTCGGGCCGTCGTTTTTGGCATGCACGCATGGCACATTTGCGCGACAAAAGGCCGCGCGTTGCGTTGCGTGAGTGTGCACGCACGCATGCATGTGTGCCGGTGCCGGGTTATTGCAGGGTCTAGCTAGCTACGTAGTACTAGAGCGGGTCGTCCCCTTTGGGGTGGATTAGCTACGTGCGTGTTGTTCGTGTGCTTGCGCCTTTGGACTCTCGCCACGCACACACGCACAAACGGCGCCTTTTTGTTTTTACTTTCGTGGTCACTTACTTGGCCAGTGTACCATGTTCATGTGCCTTCTTTTCTTTTCTGCAGGAGGAAGGATCGGGCCGTGGTCTGCCTCTCGAGTCTCACAATGTTACGTAAGGGCATCTCCAGCCGGAAGCCGCAAATTTCCTCCCGCATTCGTCCACGGACATGGATGCAGGAGGACGCCATCAACCATAGCCGTTTACATCCGGTCTTTCTCATTTTTTTTTCAAGTCCACACGATCAAATAGCCGCATGCAAAGAGTACAGCCGTTCAAATAGCCGCATGCAAAGGGTACAGACGTTCAAATAGCCGCATGCAGCACTAGTTCAAATTTAAAAAAGTTCAAATATTACATCCCAACATTGTTATCCCCTTTCACCACCCACTGATACTCAATCAGATCTTTCTTCAGCTGCTCATGAGTTGGTCGATGCCGAATTTGTTGATGCTTTGAATAAATTCTTCAAATGTGGCCGGATTCTGGTCCGGAAGTTGGATATGATCACCCATATTCTCAAATTTCAGAGCTGCGGCAGCATCATCACCCTCATCCTCGACAATCATGTTATGCATGATCACACAACATGTCATCACCTCCCACAAGGTCTCCGGATCCCATTGTTTTGCAGGTCCACGAACAACTGCAAAACTGGTCTGAAGAACTCCAAATGCCCTCTCGACATCCTTTCTAGCTACTTCTTGTCTTTGGGCAAAGTGAGCCTTTTTCTGGCCAACTGGGTTTGAGATGGTGCCGACAAAGGTAACCCACAGAGGATAGATACCGTCAACCAGATAGTAGCCCATGCTGTACTCATGTCCATTGACAGTATAGTGGCAAGGAGGAGCTTTTCCTCCAGTCAGCCTCGCAAACAACGACGATCCTTGCAGCACATTGATGTCATTGTGAGACCCGGGCATGCCAAAGAAAGCGTGCCAAATCCAAAGATCCTGTGATGCAACTGCTTCAAGAATGACGGTGGGCTTCTTAACATGACCTTGATATTGCCCTTGTAAAGCCTTCGGGCAGTTCTTCCATTTCTAATGCATGCAGTCAAGAGATCCAAGCAAACCTGGCCACCCTCTTACTTCTGAGATTGCCAAGAGCCTCTCCGTGTCTGCCACAGTTGGTTCTCTCAGGTACTGAGGTCCGAACACCTCGACCACGACAGTTGCAAACTTGACCATGGCATCTCCGCATGTGCTCTCAGACATCCGTAGGTACTCGTCCCACGAATCAGCGGCCGTGCCATGTGCAAGCATCCGGAGTGCGGCCGTGCACTTCTGGTAACCAGAGAAGCCAATCGTTCCCACGACGTCCTTCTTCAGGATGAAGTAGTCATTGTAGGACCAGACGCCATGGTACAAACGATCGAAGACAGTCTTGCGCATCCGAAAACGCCGGCGAAAATGATCAGCGAATAGTGCATCGGGGGCAAAGTAGTCGGCCATCAGTGTCAAATGCCCGCGCGCCCTGTTGCGGTTGAGCACTCGATGACCCTTGATCGAGCCCTTGAAATTGAGAACATGCTCCTCCGCACGCTCCACGTCTTCAAGGACCGCCTGCATCATGGCCGTCTCATCGGAGTACTCCTCGTCGTCCGACGAGCCGTCGGATGACTCAACATACTGCTCGTATATGTACTCCAAATCGGAATCCATTGCTAAAAACAAGAAGGGACAACTGTTTTCAGCTCCGGCGATTCATCGAATAGTTTCCGGGCACGGTAGAGGGTGGTACCTGGCGGAGCGGTCGGAGGACAGGGGTTGAACGGAGACGGGGGAGAAGCGGCGGGGAGCCCTGGTGGAGCGCTGGAGGTGACGAAGACGCAGAGTTGCGGCAGGGGTGTGGCGTGGTGGCCGGGGTGGTGGAGTGGCGGTGAAGGCAAGAGAGAAAGAAGGAAGGTGAGAAAATGAGGAGGATGGAGTCGCGGGGTCCGGGAAGGGTTTTGGGTGGGCTAGGGGTGTCGGATTCGTTCGTTTCGCGTGTCCGGACTCCCGCAAACCTCCCGCACTTTTGTCTCCGTTTTGCGGGAGAAATCACATCCGGACCGCCCCGCGGACCGATACAGATAGGCGTTGGATGGCTCACGCGGTCCGGACATCGCGGTCCGGACGGATGCGGTCGGTTTGTGGGTCAGCCTTGGAGATGCCCTAAAGAAGCCTGGGTAATCCAGCGAAACTAACTGGAGACCTGTTTTTTCTTCTCCTTTGGGACAAAAGTACAAACGACTGAGAAGTAACCGTGTTTTTTCTTTTTAATCCAGTATAAAAGCATCTCTAACGAACGATACAAAATAGGGCATACAAAATTAGGGCAGGAGAGAGAAGTGTTTTGGACACTAGAAAAAGAATTGTCGTAACAGATAATGTAAAATTGGTGCCCTATAAACTGCCGTTTGGTGCATTTGGACTTCGTCAACTATGAGTTATATCAAACTCATCTCAAATAATATCAAACATATGTTCAATAAATCCAAAACAAATCAAACACAAATAGTACTTAATTATTACATAGTTCAAAGAGTGGTGATCGCGGGAGCGCATTGATGTCATCGCAAGATCCAGGCATCCCAAAATATGCATGCCAAAATCATGTATCCTGCTTGGTCACGGCTTCAAGAATGACGGTGGCATCCTTCCTATGCTACATGACTGTTTTTCCAACTCCAGTGCATGCAATCAACTAAGCCGATCATACCTGGGGAAACCCAGGTGCTTTGTTCATCTCTAAAAGCCTCTGAGTGTCCTAAGCATTGGATCCTCTCAAATACTCCGACCCGAACAGTTGAACCACTATCTTTGCAAATTGCTTGACACACAAGATTGAAGTGCTCTCTCCCATTGCCAAGTGATCATCAATGAAATATGTCGGAACACCATATGGCATCATGCGCTATGCCGCAATCACCTTCTGTATAATGATATGTCCAGGTGAAATAGTGTAGAAAAATGGGTCAAAAAATATACTTGGGGTCTTGTGCACATGTATATGCTTTATGCAGGGAATGAACAAAAATTTCAAATAACTTTGTGGCAAATGCTCAACTGCAAACATGGAGTTTATTGTTTAACTAATTCTTGAAAATGTAAATTAACTCTGAAAACTTGAAACTGGGAATGGTGTCATGATATGACCTCAAAATGTCGTGGTAAAAATTTGAGTCATTTTGGACAAAATTGTGATGTACCCACTTTAAAAACCGAACCATCTCTGACGAACGATCGTGGTTTCGAGAGAGAGTGCGTCCAGTTTAGACGATATTTGACACATTCTTCGTCGTCTCACCTTGATTTTTGTCGCTATTCATACACCATGGAATCATTCATATTCAAATTTGTCTTTTTAGGGCTCATTTGCTACATTTAAGCCATTTAGCATTTCTATGACATTGAATGGAAATAATTCAAATTAAACTACTAGTAAATGAATTATGCAGAAAAATGGGTTGAAAAATCATACTTACGGTCTTGTGCACATGTATCTATACCTACCACTAGTGCAGAGACGTAATATGCAAACGATTTTTACCCCTTTTCGGTGACACGGTTTCAAACCGTCGCCTTGCTAACGTGGGCGAGGGGGGGGGGTCCATCCCACACGACTCAGATTAATCGTCTGCGATGGGGTGGAAGCATGCATACGTTTGGTGAAAAAAAGTGTATGCGATGCCCGAACCTATCCCACACGCGAATTGTCCGGCAAGCGTTTGCGACGTATCAAATTTCTCAAATGCTCCATCCGTCGCACTCGTGTGGGATGGCATAACTATTGCATGTGCTATTCTGTGGTGCAACATTTACGATGCGCACAACATCATAAACAATTCATGATTGTAAATCGCGTATGATATGGAGACTATCGCAAACATTCAGTTCTGTCACACCGTTTGTGATATATGAAATTTCCCAAACACTTCATCTATCGTACTCGTGTGGGATGGCATAACTATCGCACGCGCTATTCTGTGGTGCAGCGTTTACAATGCACATGACATCATAAACAGTTCATGATTGTAAAGGGTGTATGGTAAGGATAATATCACAAACATGTAGTTCTGCAGGACCGTTTGTGAACGACAATTGAGTGCTTTGTTGCACACGTTTGCCATGGAAGAAATGTGTTTATAGTCTTGTTCAACGCCCACAGTTGTTCTCTGTGAAATGTGTCTGATCATGAGGTATATCACTGATGTTTTTCTTTTACAAACCGTGTGCGGCGTAATGACCTATAGAGCATATTTCTCTCCCAAGTTTAATCCTTGCAATTTAAAATTCTACAGAATTTGAATTTGAAAGTAGGTAATAACTTATTTCATATCCACCATATATACATATAGATTCAACAATCAATGCATAATTCGATTCACATGGACATATGTTCAATAATTACAGAAGCACCAAATAAAAAATGATGAACCACAGTAGTAGTAAAGACGGTAAAGAGAGAGGCGAAAGACATTCTGGTCCCTGAACAAGGTGAAGTGTAATGCCCATATTGTGCTCTCCTCCATGCCGAATGCACGCATGACTCTAGTCCAACCCCTTGTGATGGTCGCCCGTCCGTCCATCACTGTCTTCATGAGGACTTCTAGATAGTCATTGTAGTCTCATAGAAATATATTTTTACCTTTGCATCTCCACCAATCATGTAGTTTGAGAGGTAATCTTGAGTAAACTGCTTTGGAAACCACTGCAAACGAAAAAGATTCAGACATTGTCATCTAACAACTCAATATGGGCGGTAAAAAAAAGGCTACACAGTTCTTAGTTACCATCCTACAGTTCACTGTTGTCTTGGACAAAGTGTAAACAAAGAGATTAATTGCCATCTTTTGTCCCTTTGTCCTAACAATCTCTACTCCTAAAGTCTCAATATGTAGGTCGTTCGCTCCTTTCGTTCGTTTCCCCACGATTGATAGCTACCACCGATCCCACGGCCTCCTCGTCCACCGATTTTTTCCATCCCACGAGCAAAAAACCCGGTGAAGAAATAAACCAGGAACCCCTACCTAGCCGCCGCACGTCTTCCTCCACCCCGCCCTCCTCTTCCATCTCGATCCAATCTTCCTCTCCTCTCGCCATGCCGCCGCCGCTGCCCAGCTGTCAGATCCCAGCTAGGATCAGAGATACAGAACAGAGAAATAGCACAAGTTGGAACTGAATTTAACTCCCAATCACGGAGACCCCGCTATGAGTTTGGGGATTTCTACGGTAGTAACTAGATAAACTAGGGTTTGGTAGTCTGAGATACAATGATTGATAAGCCAAGTCGCACGCAGGCGCTTATAAGGAGGCCAGCCCACACCGGTGAGCTGGAAGATAAACAGTAAATAAACACGACAAATACAGTGACCACAGTGAAACTGTCGGCCTGAGCAGATCCACCGTCCATCTTGGGCGCCACCATCTTAGCCGTTGATTATTCATAACTTGGTGATGAGATGGGACGCGTTTAACTGAAGGTGTTCCACTGTGTTGTTGATCTTCAGTTAAGAGACAGTCAGGTGCTGACAATGCCGCCTTCTTGAAAGCGAACTTGTCCTCAAGTTTGTTGGTCTCGATTAGGGAACCAAGCTTTAATTGTTCTTGCGAAAAACTGGGGAAAAACTTGCTTCATGAAGGATGCATCTTCCCAGGTAGCTTCTTCCGGTTTCAGGTTTTCCCACTCTACCAGCCACTGAGTAACAAGAATTCTATTTCTTGGCAATGATCGAGTTTCTAGTACTGCCAAGGGTTCCGTTCTAATTTTTCCATCCGAACCCACAAGTGGTAGATCAGCAGTTGGTACAACATGTGTTCCCAAATGCTTCTTGAGTTGGCTGGCATGGAAAACAGGATGAATGCCCACATTGTGAGGGAGCTGAATTTTGTATGCAACTCTACCAATTTTCTCCAGAATTCTGTATGGGCCATAGAATTTAGTGGTTAGCTTGATTGCTTGTTTGATACCAAAGGTTGCCATTCTATATGGCTGCATCCTGAGGTATACCATGTCTCCCACTTCAAATGTCCTTTCCAGTCTCTTGTTATTGGCATACTTTTTCATTCTTGCTTGAGCTTGGGCCAGATTTGCTTTGAGTTCAGAGAGCATTTGTTGTTTCTCAGCTAGGAAATCTCTAGCCTCAGTGTCTTCCGGACCAGGTATAGCTATTTCACTGATCATTGGAGGGGGGTAGTTGTAAAGGGCCTGGAATGGGGTGAATTTAGTGGCCGTGTGGTAGGTAGTGTTGTACCACCACTCAGCTAAAGGGAGCCAGCTGTACCACTTCTTTGGTTCTTGAAATGCCATGCACCTGAGGTAATTCTCCAAGCACTGGTTCAGTCGCTCCGTTTGTCCATCACTCTGAGAATGATAAGCAGTACTTAATCTCAGTTTGACTTTCATGCCTTTGAATATCCCCTACCACATGTTACTGGTGAAAATCATGTCCCTGTCTATGACAATGCTGATTGGGGGACCATGGAGTTTGAAGACATGTTCTATGAAGGCTTGTGCCACTGTGTGAACAGAGTAAGGGTGGGCTAGGGGTATAAAATGGACATATTTAGTAAATCTGTCGACCACCACCAGAATTACCTCCTTCCCATTTGACTTTGGGAGTCCTTCGATGAAATCCATTGTTAGGTGTGTTGATGCGGAGCATCGTACAGACATCACCATGTCAAGAGTTTCATTGCTAAGAGACACACCCAACTTTTACTTCGAGCATACTAAGGTGAATTACATCCTTAATGCGTGTCTTCTTGGTTCCCTCGAGGATGGTATACTACTTGACCGTCCTACTGTGTGCACGTATAGGTTTGAGCCCAATGATGAGTGTGCCATGGAGGAGGTCATCCACAAGCGAGCGCCTACACCATCCACGAGAGAAGCTTGGAAGCGGAGAAGGAACCGTCAAGAAGAAGGCCAAGTTCCACCAGCACCGACGGGTGTCCACGAGAAGGCGACAAGTGCGAAGCCTCTGGATACCCCGTGCGCACGGGCCTCTGGACCCCGTGCCCACGGTACAGGCCCGTGTGCATGGGCTAAGTCGCCAGGTCTCTGGAGACCCCGTGCGCACGGGCTCCACTTACCCCATGCGCACGGGGCCTCCTGCGTGCATCTGTTGGGCTTTACCCATGTATGACCATTTCGCCCCTACTTACCCCCTCATGCCTTGGACCTATATATACTCCTCCTCCTCCATTTGGGGATAGCTAAGAATAGATCTAGACATTAGAGCTTAGCTCATGTATCTCCCCTTGTGGGATTCTTCTTGAGAGAGAAGACTCCATGTGAGTACAAGACCCCTTCATGGGAATATTCCTCCATGGAATTCAAGACCCATCTCTCCTAGAGATTTGGATGAACTACCCTTGTATCTTTATTTCCTTTATTGTTCTTGGATCTTGATTCAACCCATGTATTGCTTGTGATTTGAGGAGTACTTGGTGTGAATCTTGTCCAATAGAGTGTTTTCCCCTTGTGATTTCCCACGTTTCCCCCTCGTGTTCTTCGTGTTTCTTCTCGAATCCACCTCCAATTCATGAACATCGGGCCACCTAGGGTTTTGCCCTACATCATGTGTCCAGGCCATTTCTGGGAGTGGAAGTGGTTCCAGTAGTCCAGGGTATTGGAAATGCTCGGCCTTTGCTCTCTGGCAGACTGCACACTCAGCAATGTACTTCTCTACATCCTTCTTCAGGCCTGGCCAGTAAAATAGTCTCTTTATTCTTTGATAGTTGGCTACCATGCCAGAGTGCCCTCCCACAGCAGATGCATGAAGGGAATCTATCAGGTGTAGTTTAAGTTGTGGGTCATTGCCAATATAGATCCTTCCTTTGTATCTAAGGATACCTGCTGACAAGGTGTAGTGCTTTTCTGAATTGGCAGAGATGAGTAGCTTCTGGAGTAGAGTTTGGCAATGTTCATCTGCTTGGTAACTTTGTTCCACTGATTCCACCCAAGTAGGTTGAATTACTGTTGTTGCCATAATAGAAGTATCTCTTATGCTCAAGGCATCAGCTGCCTTATTTTCCAGCCCTTTTTTGTACTCGATTTAGTAGTTGAATTCCAGCAACTTGAGAAGTAATTTGTGTTGTACCCCTTCAGAAACCTTTTGCTCAGTGATGAACTTTAAACTTTTCTGGTCTGTCCTGATTAAGAGTTCATTGCCCACAAGGTAGTGCCTCCACTTTTTTAGAGCTTCTAAGATAGCTAATGCTTCTTTGTCATAGGTTGATAGTGCAGCAGCTCTGGGGCCAATAGACTTACTGAAATAAGCGATTGCTCTTCCTTGCTGCATTAAAACAGCCCCCCAAACCCGTTCCACAAGCATCAGTTTCCAATGTGAATGGCTTGGAAAAGTTAGGAAGGGCTAGCACAGGTGCTGTTGTCAGGCACTCCTTTAGTTTATTGAAAGCTGCAGTTTGTTCTTCTGCCCAATTGAAATAGTTTTTCTTGAGCATGTCATGAAGTGGCTTACAAATCATGCCGTATCCCTGCACAAATCTCCTGTAGTAACCAGTGAGGCCCAAAAATCCTCTCAATTGAGTTATGTTAGTGGGCACAGGCCAGTTGCTAACAGCTGTGATTTTGGAGGGTTCTGTCTGGACTCCTTTCTCGAAGATAATGTGACCCAATTATTCAACCTAAGGGGCAGCAAAGATGCATTTGCTTAACTTAGCATATAACTGCTGCTGTTTGAGAATTTTCAGGACTGTTCTGAGATGGTCCAAGTGTTCAGACAGTGTCTGACTATATATTAAGATATCGTCGAAGAAAACTAGGATGAATTTTCTCAAATATCTATAGAATATCTTGTTCATCAAGGCCTGGAATGTAGCTGGTGCATTTGTTAGCCCAAAGGGCATGACCAAATACTCAAAGTGGCCGAAATAAGTTCTGAAAGTTGTTTTGTGTATGTCCTCATTCTTCATCTTGACCTGGTGATATCCTGCCCTCAAGTCCAATTTGGTGAAGAATTTAGCTCCGTGTAGCCCGTCAAATAAATCCTCAATCACTGGTATGGGGAATTTATTTTTGACAGTTTGAGCATTTAATTTCCTGTAGTCTATACACAGCCTCCAAGTGACATCTTTTTTTCGAATAAGTATAGCTGGAGCAGCATATGGACTAGCACTGGGTCTAATGATGGATGCTTCTAGCAGCTCTTTGATTTGTTTTTCCATCTCATTTTTTTGGAGGTGAGGAATTCTGTATGGCCTCACATTGGGGGGTTGATAGTCGGGCTGCAGGGGAATTGCATGATCATGTTCCCTAACCGGAGGCATGCCTTTGGGCTCCTAAAATACTTCCTTGAACTCCCCCAAGAGGTCTTCTAGTTCTGCACAGTGCTGAGATTGTTCTTTGGGAGCTGGAGAAATTGGGAATAAACAATAGCCAGAGACATCAGTTGCTGCTAACTTTTCCAAATCAGTGGCACGGTGCCCTTGGAATTGAGTGCTTTAAGTTTAATCTTTGTTGTACCATGGAGTATTACATCCATTTCCCTCAGAATCAAATCCATGGTTATAGGGCTATGAGTTTCCAGCCAATCACAACCCAATATAATATCATACCCGTGGGAGAACTCTGAAGGAGTTATGGAATTTGTGGCCTTGAATTATGTAGTTTGTATCTGCCACATGAGATCCTGTTTGTAACTTGCCACCGCCTGCTATGAGTACTGTTTCCATAGGGTTAGGAAAAGTGTGCAGTTTGTTTTTACTGTGAATTGCATGTCAATAAAGGTGTGGGTGCTCCCTGAATCCACTAATGCAATTCCTTGTTTGCCTCCTATGTTGACTTTCAGAGTAAATGTGGAAGCCATTGGTTTCTTTCCTAGTGCTTGCAAGGATACCTGCATGCATTGTTCTTCTGCAGTTGGGCTTGTAGTAGGGGTGGTATATTCTTCTGTCTGCTCATTTCCTTGGAGATTATCTTCAGTTGTAGTCTCAGCTGTTTCCTCAGAGGCCATTAAGTTCAAAGTTTTGTATTGGGCACACTTGTGGCCAAAGAACCATTTCCCTCCACAATATCTGCAAGTCCTGGGATCTTTGAATTTTCCTTCAGGTTTGGCTTGCACTTTTGTGTCCCCCTCCTTCCTTTGGGCAGTGTTATCATCCCACTTGGGTTTGGGGGGCAGAGGAGTCAAAGTTGTGTTTTTCTGGAAGGTGGTGTAAGGGGAGAACTTTCTCATATTTGTCTGAGCTTGCACACTCATTTCCATATCTCTAGCTGTCTCTATAGCATCATAAAGTGTTGTTGGTTTGAATGGCTTGAGGTAGTGCTTGATCTCCGGCTTCAATCCATTAATGAAGCATTTAACATAATATCCTTCTGCTACTGCTGGGTTTTCCTTTTTGTATGCTGCCATCCTTTCCTCAAACTTGTCAGTGTAGTCTGAAATGGAACTGTTGCCTTGCTTGAGGGAATTGAAATTTTCTACCACATCATAAGGACTATCTTTAGAGAAACGTTTTAGCAAAACTACACAAAACTGCTCCCATGTTAAATTCTCTTGCAAGATACTAGAATATCTCAACCAAACATCCGCTCTTCCTGTCAAGTACATCTGGGCATAGTCCCACTTTGCTTCCTCCGGTACATATACCATGGAGAAGAACTTTCCTGCAGTTCTAGTCCATTCGGTTGCTACCATCAAACTTAGGAAATTCAAATTTTGGGGCTTTAGCAATAGACCTATAGAATTGATGTTCTCTGTCTTGGTCTCTGTAATTGTCAAAAGCCCTGAATTGTCTGGGTGTCTGGTATTGGTTATGCCACTGCAGTTGGGGAAGTGTAGGTGGGGGTGCTGGAGGACCTGGCCCTTGATAGAGATCCTGGTTGCAAAGCTGTTGTTGGGCTAGAGGATGGTGAGGAAATTGTTGCTGACCATAGGGGTTAGGATCTGGTGGGTGATAGTATTGAGGAGGAGGAGGTGGAGGTGGTGGGTGATAAGCAAATGCTGGTGGCTGCTCATAATAGTACTGGTTGGTAGCCTGAGCTCGGGGGTCTTCTTGATTCCAGTTCCTGGGAGCATTGCCAGTGTCATAGCTGTACTGCAAGTGCTGAAAGTAAGGACCTTCATTCTGTTGTTCCCACTGGGCAGGATTTTGCCCCCTGCGTCGCCAGACCAGAGGTCCTCTCTATCCAGTAATGGGGACTATGGAGTGATACGTCTCCAACGTATCTATAATTTATGAAGTATTCATGCCATGTTTATTACAATTTTATATGGTTTTGGTACGATTTGATTAGAACTAACCCGGACTGACGCTGTTTTCAGCAGAACTACCGTGGTGTTGTTTTTTGTGCAGAAATAAAAGTTCTCGGAATTGGACGAAACTTTTTGACGATTTTTTTGGACCAAAAGGGACCCCCGAAGCTTCATGGAAGGACCAGAAGCCTCACGAGGAGCCCACAAGGCAACACAGCGCGCCCTAGGGGGGAGGGTCGTGTGCTGTTGCCTTGTGGGGGCCCTCGTAGCTCCTTTTCGCGTGATTCCAATGCTGAAAATCCTATAAATAGAGAAACCCCCAGAAATAAACCTAGAACTTCGACGCCGCCGCCGCAAGCCTCTATACCGAAGAAATACCATCTGGAGCACTGTTTTGGCACCCTACCGGAGGGGGGAATCATCACATGAGGCCATCTTCATCATCCCGGCGGTCTCCATGACGAGGAGGGAGTGGTTCACCCTCGGGGCTGAGGGTATGTACTAGTAGCTATGTGTTTGATCTCTCTCTCTCTCTCGTGTTCTTGATTTGGCATGATCTTGATGTACCACGAGTTTTGTTAATATAGTTGGATCATATGGTGTTTTTTACCTCTCTATCTTCTTGTGATGAATTGAGTCTTTCCCTTTGAGGTTTCGTTATTGTCGGATTGAATATTTCAGATTTGGGAACACTTGATGTATGTCTTGCATGTGGATACCCGTGGTGACAATGGGGTATTCTATTGATTCACTTGATGTATGTTTTGGTGATCAACTCGCGGATTCCCGTGACCTTGGGGTAATCTAGGCATAGGGGTTGGTTGCACGTTTTCATTATCTTTTCTCCGATAAGAAACTTTGGGGTACTCTTTGAAGTTCTTTGTGTGGATTGAATATTATGAATCTGAAGTTGTTTGATGCATATCGAATAATCAACTCACAGATACTTGTGATGACATTGGAGTATCTAGGTGACATTAGAGTTGGTTGATGTGTATCATATGGTGTTATTTTAGTATGAACTCTAGGGCTATTTGTGACACTTATAGGTATGGCTCAATAGATTGATCGGAAAGGATAACTTTGAGGTGGTTTCATACCCTACAACAATTTCTATCTTATGTTCTCCGCTAATAGGAACTTTGGAGTGATTCTTTGTCGCACATTGAGGGATTGTTATATGATCCAATTATGTTAGCACTGTTGAGAGATTGCACTAGTGAAAGTATGAACCCTAGGCCTTGTTTTCAAGCATTGCAATACCGTTTGTGTTCTGTTTTATCACTTGCTACCTTGCTGTTTTTATATTTTCAGATTACAAAAACCTATATCTACTATCCATACTACACTTGTATCACCATCTCTTCACCGAACTAGTGCACCTATACAATTTACCATTGTATTGTGTGTGTTGGGGACACAAGAGATTTCTTGTATTTGATTGCAGGGTTGTTTGAGAGAGACCATCTTCATCCTATGCCTCCCGCGGATTGATAAACCTTAGGTCATCCACTTGAGGGAAATTTGCTACTGTCCTACAAAACTCTGCACTTGGAGGCCCAACAACATCTACAAGAATAAAGTTGCGTAGTAGACATCATGGAGCAGCAGGTTGCTACGGCTGCTGCTGCTGGGTCACGGTAGTGGGTTGCTGCGGCTGGGTGCCCACCGAGCATGGCTACTGGTATTGTTGTGGAGGAGGTGGTTGTAGGAGATATGTCCTAGAGGCAATAATAAATGTTATCTCCATGTTCATGATTATGTTTATATTCCGTGCTATAACTGCTATGGTTCTCGAGTCTGCAATAACCACGAGGCTCGGAGGAAGACTCATATGCACGTGTGGAATAATAAACGGCAAAAAGTATTCCTAGTCTGGCCTCTAAGACTAGCTCAAGTGTTGCATGATGGTTTTGTTTTCCTGATCATGGGCATGACTATGCCGGCAACTTTGAGGGCACAATGTTAGGAGAACACTTGTGTTGAATCGACCCGATTGATGTTATGCTATGTGTAGGATCGAAAGTATGTCTAGAGGGAGGGGGGTGATTAGACTACTTGACCAAATAAAACCTAACCTTTTCCCAGATTTTAATTGTGGGCAGATTTTAGCAATAGTACATATCAAGCATCACCCTACACATGCAATTCTAAGAGTATAACAGCGGAAAGTAAGCAATTGCATATGTAAGTAAAGGAGGGGATCGGAGAATTCAAACGCAATGAGGACACGGTGGTTTTTGGCGTGGTTCCGATAGGTGGTGCTATCGTACGTCCACGTTGATGGAGACTTCAACCCACGAAGGGTAACGGCTGCGCGAGTCCATGGAGGGCTCCACCCACGAAGGGTCCACGAAGAAGCAACCTTGTCTATTCCACCATGGCTTACGTCCACGAAGGACTAGCCTCACTCGGGGTAGATCTTCACGAAGTAGGCGATCTCCTTGCCCTTACAAACTGCTTGGTTCAACTCCACATCATGTTGGAGGCTCCCAAGTGACACCTAACCAATCTAGGAGACACCACTCTCCAAAAGGTAATAGACGGTTCCCTTATAGCCCAAATCCTGGAGATTACAGTCTGCCAAGACTCTGCGAAACTCAGCCATGTTGCTTTCCGATCTCTTTGCTCTCGAGAAGTGTTCACTTTGCCACATTGTTTCATTAAAATCACCTATCATGAGCCAAGGTTCAGAGGAATTATTCCTAATCCTTCTCAAGAGCTCCCACATGTGGTGCCTTTCATGTGATTTGGGCTCACCATACACAAAGGTACCCCTCCATTGCATAGCATTAGGACTCAAACGAATCAACACATCGATATATCTCGGACCAACAACGATTTCTTTTATTTCAACATCCTCATCATAAAACAGTGCAATGCCCGCACTTTTGCCAGTGTCGGGTTGCACGATACAGTACCTGAGGCCCAGCCTCCATCTCAATTTATTCACGTAGTCATCGCTCTTCCTAGTTTCCGAGAGAAATACTAACTTAGGCTTATGGGTGTGCACAAGGCCCACCAGTTCACGAACTGTGCGAGGCTGCCCAATCCCCCGACAGTTCCAGCTGATGAGCGTCATGGCTCCTGGCGGGCGCTTTCAGCAGCACCCACCAGTTGACCGAGAGCCCCGGGCTCGGTTGCTTCCGTACCACCATCCTCTCCAGATTTGCTGTCCTCCCACTTACCCTCTGTTCCTCTCTTTTTTTACACTGTTCAGTTGGTTTCCCTACAGTTTTCCCTCCAGTTTCATCCACACCTGCAGCCCCACGAACACCTCTTTTCCCTAGCACCGACACTGCCTCACCTGAGCTTTTCTTGATCTTTTTGTTGCCTTCCCTGTTCCTTCCTTCAGATGCCTTCTGGTTGGCCTTCACCTGCAGGTTGTTCTCTGTCATCTCATCCGGTCTTGCATCGTCTGCTGTCAGTTTCATTTGTGCATTCAGATTTGCAGTAGGTGCACCGTCGTTCACCGTAGCAATAGCAGCAGGCAGCTGGCTGAACCGTGGAATCGGGCCAAAACCCGGGGGAACCTCCAGGTCAGATAAAGCATGCTCTTGCCCGGCCGCCGTCTGGTTTGCTGCATGGGCGTGGTGGGCTGGGGTGTTGTTGTTGTTGTCCCCCATCCCCACTCCTCCATCCTCGGTCACACCAGCCTTTCCTGCCGCCGGCACCAGTGCCTGTATGGAGGCCCGGATCCTGTCAGCATCTTTGCTTTGCCCCCCGTCCAGCTTGATCGCACTCACCGCCGCGATGGCAGCTTGCACCAAAGGATCCGCCATGACATCCTCTGGTACACTTCCCACTCTTTCAGCTGCTAGTCTTGGGGGTGCCGTCTTTGCTGCTCCGGTGTTATCTGATCCAAAGTGAAGAAAGCGACGAGCACTGGCCGCCTCTGGAACCATGACACCACCCCTACTGCTACTCCTCTTGAACGGGGACGAGCGCATTGCTGCCGAGAACCTCATCTCTTGGAGGTCCTCCGGAAGCTTACAGTCGCGCTGCCCGTGGCCTAAGTGCCCACAGTAGCTACAGAACCTGGACATATAACAACAAACAAAGTGGAAGAAATAATGTCCGGGCACGGCTCGACAGAGGAGTTGCTTCACCAGAATGGTACAAGGCGTTTAGGGAAGCGACAGTTGAACATATCTGTACATCTAGGTCAGACCATGCCCCTTATTGCTGTGGTTTGGTAGAAGGAAAGAATGGAGACAAGTAAGGAAGATTTTCAGATATGAAACCATGTGGGAGCGGGCCGAGTCCTTGACTGAAACTGTTGGCAGTACATGGAGGGATGGTGGCAGCGATGCAACCCTCAGTGGTGTAGCAAGCAAACTAAAAACAATGAGAGACGTCCTGGGCCATTGGGCCCAAAAAGAGTTCGGCTCAGTCCTCAACAGCATCAAATCACTTCGAACTGAACTCCAGAACTTGAGGATGCGGCCACCCTCTTCAGAAACAGATGAAAAAATAAGAAAAACTGAAGCAAAACTTGACGAGTGGCTACTGAGAGAGGAGGTCATGTGGAAACAACGATCACGCATAGTTTGGTTGAGAGAAGGGGACAAAAATACAGAGTTCTTCCATAGGAAAGAAACATGGAGAAGAAAGAAGAACAAGATAGTAAAACTAAGGAGAGAGGATGGGTCCTGGGCGGAAAGCACTAAGGATATACACAAGGAAATCAATAAGTTTTTCAGGGAACTATATGAGAAAGATGATGGTGTTAACCCACAGGTTTTAATTGACCTAATCCCGAGGAGAGTGGATGACCATATGAACGAAGCACTCACTAAACCCTTCTCTGATGCCGAGGTGAGTGATGCCCTTTTCCAGATTGGGCCGCTCAAAGCGCCCGGACCAGACGGTTTTCCGGCGAGATTTTTTCAGCGGAACTGGGCAGTATTAAAAGAGGAAGTGATCCAGGCGGTCCAAGGTTTTTTCGCTGATGGGGTGATACCGGATGCTGTGAACGACACTACCATTGTGCTAATACCTAAGAACAATGACCCTCAAGGAATTAAGGACTTTCGACCAATCAGTCTATGCAATGTTATCTACAAGGTCATATCCAAGGTTTTGGTTAACCGGCTGCGCCCTTTTCTTGATGAGCTTATTTCTAAAACACAAAGCGCTTTTGTCCCGGGGAGAATGATAACGGACAACGCGATAATTGCCTTTGAGTGTTTCCATAAGATCCAACATGGCAAGAATCAGAGAGACTCCCATTGTGCGTACAAATTGGACCTAGCAAAGGCATACGACCGTGTTGATTGGAGTTTCTTAGAGGGTGTGCTGCAGAAGCTTGGATTTGATGAGAAGTGGACAAAATGGGTTATGACATGTGTCAGAACGGTTAGGTTTTCTGTTAGATGCAACGGAGAACTGCTAGAAACCTTCATACCATCAAGGGGCCTCCGGCAAGGTGATCCTCTGAGTCCATATTTATTTCTCTTTGTTGCTGACAGTCTGGCTGCCCTACTTGATAGAGAGGTGAGGGACGGAGGAATCACACCAATCAAGATTGCACGTGGGAGCCCGGGAATTTCAAACTTGCTGTTCGCCGACGATAGCCTACATTTTTTCAAGGCAACGGCAACCCAAGCAAGGAGAGTGAAGGAGGTGCTTAACTCCTTCCAAATGGGCACGGGGCAACTTCTCAGCCAAAGCAAGTGTTCACTCCTTTTTGGAGAGGCTAGCATCAGTCAGGAAAGGGAGGAGATCAAAGAAGTGTTGGGGATGGAGTCCGCCTCGTTTGAAAGTAAATACCTGGGTCTTCCAACCCCGGAGGGGAGAATGAAGAACGGTAACTTCCAACCGATTATGGAGAGATTTGGTAAAAGATGCAATAACTGGAATGAGAGGTTCATGTCCCAAGCGGCAAAGGAGGTAAACGTCAAGGCAGTGGCACAGTCTCTACCAACATATGTCATGGGAGTTTTTAAACTAAATCAGAGCTTCTGCGACAACTATGAGAAGGTCATTAGAGACTTCTGGTGGGGTGACAATGAAGAGAAACGAAAGGTTCACTGGATGTCGTGGGAGAACATGACAAAACCAAAATGTGATGGAGGTATTGGTTTCCGGGATATGCAGTTGTTTAATCAGGCTCTCCTGGCTAGGCAAGGCTGGAGGTTGCTACATAAGCCAGATAGTCTTTGTGCCAGGGTGCTAAAATCCAAATATTATCCAAATGGCAATCTTCTGGACACCGTATTCCCTTCAAACGCCTCTCCCGCATGGAGGGGGATTGAGTTTGGATTGGAACTGCTGAAAAAAGGTCTAATTTGGCGAATTGGGGATGGCACTAGTATCCAGATCACGAGGGATCAATGGATCCCTAGGAAAGAAGGGCTGAAAGTTGCCTCCTTTATTAGGAGATCTAGACTTCGATGGCTTAACCAGCTGATTGATCCGGATACAAAGCAATGGAAAGTGGAACTAGTGAAGCAAATTTTCCATGCTTTCGACGCGGATGAGATTTGCAAACTAAAAATCCCGAGAGAAGGAGTTGAGGACTGCATCGCATGGCACTACGAAAAAATGGTGTCTTTACGGTCAAAAGTGCCTACAAACTTGCAGATTCACTCAAAAGGAAGGGAACGGAAAAAGCAACCAGCTCCTCGAGAGACCCGGGCGACTGAAGCATTTGCAATGCCATTTGGAAGGCAAAAGTCCCGGAGAAGGTGAAGATTTTCGGTTGGAGAGTGGCCACAAATTCTCTGGCTACTAAACACAATACATTCAGAAGAGCCATTATGGGGGACAGTGTGTGTGATGTTTGTGGAGTTGAAAAGGAGGATTAATACCACGCTGTGGTCACATGCACTAGGAGTGTGGCGCTGCGACATTCCATAAGGGCCTTTTGGGTGATCCCTAAAGAAGTAGAGTACAGATACACGGGCAGGGATTGGCTGCAACTGCTGCTGCTCGCACATTCAGAGGAAACTAGGGCCAAATAATGCTGATTCTGTGGCAGGCATGGAGTTTGAGAAATAATGTCATACACGGGGACGGGAAGGATACTGTTTCGGGATCAGTTCGATATCTGATTAGACTGTATGATGAGATTCAGTCGGCTGCTTGTGATCCTGTCGATGCAGGCGACAAAAAAAAACTGTCATTGTTCCCAGTTAGAGACCGCGTACCGACCAATCTTGCGACTAATCTTTGGGTTCCTCCCCCACCTGACAAAGCAAAGTTAAATACTGATGCTGCATTCCTAGAGGAGTCCGGGGAAAGTTGGGGAGGTGCTGTCGCAAGGGATCACAAGGGGCATGTTCTCATGGCTGTTGGTAGGCGGCTCGACCGATGTAGTTCAGTGGAAGAGGCAGAAGGTGTAGCTGCTATCCTGGGCCTAACTGAGTTTGAAAAGATTTTTAATGGCCAGATGATCCTTGAGACTAACAGTACAGGGATCGGGCGTAGTCTGCAGTCCGAGGAGATGTGCAGGTCGGCTTTCCATGCAGTGCTGGCCGATGCAAGACACTTGCTCTCTCGCTTCTCCCACCCGGAGGTGAGCGTCATTGGCAGGGTTCAAAACAAATTAGCTCACGAGCTTGCAGCTACAGCTCGAAAATCCGGGGATTTTAGGTTTATGGCGGATGTCCCACCGGAGAGTAGAACTGTAATGCGAGACGAGTTTGCCTCCGCCATGGTGTAATTGTTTTCCATGGTCCTAAAAAAAGGTAATAGACGGTGTGTTGTTGATGAACTCCTTGCTCTTGTGCTTCAAATGATAGTCTTCCCAGCACTCAAACAACTCCTCACAGATTTGACTATGGTGAAAGAAGGATTTGAGTGGAAAGCAACTTGGGAAAGGCTAGAGATTAAGGTTCAAATGGTAGGAATGGAATATCTTGATCTCAACACATGAGTAGGTGGTTCTCTCTCAGAAAATGTATGGTGGAAGTGTAGGCACGTTCTGATGGCTCTCCTTACTGAGAAGGGAGTGGTGGAGGGGTATATATAGCCTCCACACAAAATCCAACCGTTACACACTTTTGACTCAACTCGGTGGCACCGAAACAATAATCTCGGTAGCACCGAACTGTGTAAAAGATATGAACTTTAGGAATCTTGGTGGGACCGATACGAACAACTCGGATGGACCGAAGTGCAATGGCTAGGGCAATCCTCATCTCGGTGGCACCGATTGCATCAACTCGGTAGGACCGAAGTGAAGCAATAAGGCAACAGAGAGTTGGCAGGCCATCTCGGTGAGACCGATTTGCAAAACTCGCTGAGACCGAAGTAAGTGCAAACGATTATAGAGAGTTGGCAAGGCCATCTCGGTGAGACCGAGATCCATTTCGGTGGATCCGATTTGTTAGGGTTTTGGCAGTGGCTAAGTCTTGGATGAACTCGGTGGGGCCGGAGTTGGAATGTAGGTTTTGGACATATTTGGGATTGAGAGAGTGGTTGAGGGTTTAGGAGTACTGTCACTAAGCATTTGAGCAAAAAGACCATTAAGCAACACCTCATCCCCTTTTAATAGTATTGGCTTTCCTATGGACTCAATGTGATCTTGGATCACTAAACCAAAAATGTAGAGTCTTGAGCTTTTGCCAATCCTTGTCCTTAGCATTTTGAGGGGTCCACGTCTCTAGTCCATGCCATGCCAATCATTGAACATCCTGAAATCCTTAACTTGAATGGACATTAGTTCAATGAGATATATGTTGTTATGAATTACCAAACCACCAAGGGAGCAAATGTGCTTTCAATCTCCCCCTTTTTGGTAATTGATGACAACATATAGATCAAAGCTTCGACAATGATTAAATGAATGAAATGCATCGTCGCTTTGAGAAGTATGTGATAAGCAAGAGCTCCCCCTAAATTTGTGCATTATTTAAAGATTTGTGTTTGAATGCAAATGCACAATCGATTAGGCTCATGGGTCACTCTTCCATGTCACATACATCTTGGTGGAGCGCGCAAAATGATATGATTGAAATAGTAAGCACGCATCACCAACATAAGTAATTGATCATCACAAGATAATGATAAGGATAAGCATTGATCATCACAATAAGCATAGTATGACCAATCACAAGCATAAATGATAGAATATCTCACAGACACTGTAGCAATCACACACATAGCAAAGTAGCAACAGAAAAGCAGTAGCAAAAGAACTCGAGCAAATCAAAGCAAAACACTCTCTCTCGAAGCCTACGATCTATACAAATTCTGCCCCTTTGGCAACAAGTACCAAAAAGATCGAATCGTATAGGACTAGTCAGCACTCTAGGCACGGTCCTCCGAAGCTCCTGAAGGCGATCTTCTGCTGGCTGCTCCGGTGTGCGTAGACGGCGTTGAGATAAGAGTGTCCGCGAAGACTTCGGCGGATGTTTGCTGGGCTGGTGGAGTGGAGACCTGAGGTGGCACTGTGGCTGTAGTAGCTGGTGCAGATACTGTGGTCCGTGGATCCACAACTTGTATTGCAGCTGACCTGGCTGCCCTAGGCACTGTCTGAAAGCGCTCTGTGGTAGGTCTGTCATCTCCACTGTCATCAGATGGGGCTGTCTTGACAACATCAACATCATTCTGCAGCTGCTCCACTGTCGTCTGAATCTCTGTCACCTTGACATCTAGATCATGAAATTTAGTCTCAATAATCTGCTCAAAACTAGCCTGGGTCTGGGTGAGGTTGGCCAAACTTCGCTCAATCCTCAGAGTGGCTTCAAGCAGATATGTCATTTGATCCTTGGGTGTCTTGAGATTGGCAATTGGAGCATTTGGAGCTGATGCCTCCTGAGCTGCTTTTGCTTCTTTGGCTTTGCGGATCTTCTCTTGGGCTTGTGCTGAAGTGGGATGCGAAGGATCCATCACTATCACATTGTCCTCAAACTCTGGATGCAATGGCAAATGATCTCGATCAAGAAGGTATGTGATGGTTCCAACCTTGGAATTTATCAATAGCTGAATGTGTGGAGCATATCCGCACGATCTCTTCTGATCTGCTGCAGTCCTCTTGATAGTCTCTACTATCAGGCTCATCACCTTGAATTTCTGAGGTGTATCAAACAAATGCAGCAAGTTGATAGAGTGGCCACGAATCATTTTGTCATCTCCTGACTTGGGTAGCAAGGTGTACCGCAAGATTGTGTTCGTGGTGGCCAATCCTGGTAGCAGATGCTTCACTGATCCAAGTTTGTGAGTCTCAAGGTCTTTCTCTGGAATTGCAGTGTACATGTTCTTCATGGAGTTGTGATCCATCTTGAGCTTGGCATAGATGTCTATGTCATCATCCTCTTCCTTGGGAGCACCAAGAAGACTTGCCCACTCAGATATGGTTGACTGGTACCTGATACCCTCTGTCATCCACACTATCTTGCCATCTGGATAGAAGTGAACTGTGGAGTAGAACTGCATGACCATTTCATCATTCCACTTGGTCAACTTCTGTCCGACAAAGTCGTCAACTCCTGCAATCCTGAGGCTCTCATGGACATGGGGAAAATAATCTTCATTCTCATCAATGTATTCCCAATCCACCCATCTCATGTCACTAACAATGGGCTTCTTATCAAGCAAAACTGTCTCATAAAAGTCCTGTTGTTCACGAGTGTGAAAGCGATAATCACATGCTGTCTTACTCCTTATAGCATAAGGATCTGATGTCCTCCATTGACGCAGTCCTTTATCCTTCCTCAGCATCATGTTCTCCGCAACTAGGTGTGCATTGTCATGGTCTGGAATCTTAGGCTTCAACTTTCTGAGCACTAGTGGCTCTTCATCAACGTTTGACTCAGGCACTGGGGCCTTGTTCTTGTCAGCAGCTGAAATGTTCCTGGTTGACCTCTTGGGTGCAGGTGCCTTTGGTTTGGACTTGGGGGCAGCAGTCTTGATTGCATCAGACATAAGCTTTTGAGCTTTTGCAGGGGGTGCAGTGGCTGCTGGCTCCTCCTCCTCTTCTTCCTCATCAATCATCATGGAGGGTCTGCCAATCACTCGGGCATGAGTTTTTCTTACTCTCTTCTTCTTAGTTCCTCCAGTTGCCTCTGTGTTACTAGGCTCTTCAAGAGTGAATTGCATAGTCTGCTGAGGCACTTTCCTCACAGCAGTCCTCTCTTTGGTAGAAGTAGGCTTGGTGCTGTACTCCTTAGCAAGCACTACTCTCTTTTTCTTAGTTGCAGCTTCACTTGCAACAAAATCCTCATCCTCACTGTCAGAGGTTTTCTTCTTCCTTGTTCTGGTTGCAGCTTTGGGAAGATCTGGAGAGCTCCTCTCTCCCTCATAGAAACTCTCATCAGGGCTTGACCCTTCACTCATTTCTGCCTGCTGCTCTGACCTGTTCTGACTGTCACTGCCACTTGACATCTTGCTGAGCTGACCCTGTGAATAGATAGGTATGGGTAGAGTAGATGAGTCATCACAAAAAGCAAAGATTTTTCATAAAATTTGAGTTCAACTCTTAGTTTCAAGTTTTCACAGGATGCATTTCGGATGGACCGAGTTGATCATCTCGGTGACACCAAAGCATACTACAGAAACCTTACATGCCACTTCGGTCAGACCGATATGGGTTTCGGTGGCTCCGAGATGCTAGGGTTTCACTGAGACTTTACTTTCGGTCTCACCGATTCGTACAACTCGGTGGCACCGAGACATACTAGTGCTATGGCCAGAGGCCAAATCGGTAGGACCGAAAATTTCGAATCGGTCGGTCCGAGATGCATTCGGCGGAAACTTAAACCTAAAAATTTCGCTCGAATCTAATCTACGGAATTTGTAGTGGAACAGGAGTTCTCAATCCGTGGCATGAATTCAGGCAGTCCAATCGTGCATTGAATCGGAAAAAGGAAGCACGAAAGGGATCGAATCTCACCCTAACTTGGTGGAGATCCTCTACGGCGGCAACGGCGGGGCAGATTGCCGTTGACGGCGGCGGAATCCGGTGGCGAGGGCGCGCTGGAGACGACGGCGAAGTCCGGAGATGAAGGGCAACGGCAGCAACGGGGAGCAGGAACGAGTGGGGTCGAGAAATTTCAACCGTTCGGTCCGCGCGATATATATACCCGTACGCTGTCGGTGGCGCCGAGTTGAACAACTCGTTGGCACCGATATGTGTAACTGCACGCAGGTCAGCACATCGGTGGCTCCGAAATGGTTCAACTCGGTAGCACCGAGATGGAAAACCTAGATCAATCTAAGTGATTTCGGTTGGACCGAGTTTGAGTGAATTGGTTCGGCCGAAATCATTTAGAAGGTTTTGGAGGTTCAGCCCTTTCAGATCGGTGGCTCCGAGTGCTCCTCACCCGGAGGGTCCGAAAATGACTTGTTCAATTTTTGTGATGCAGCAAGAATAGAATTTGAGACAAGAAAGCATAGATAGCTAGAGAAGGTACTTAGGCATTCTTGTACATCCACTTGGCCAGAAAAACCAAGACAATCAAAACAACAAATGGATGTCCTCGAATGATGAAAACATGCAAACCAACATGCTCACACAATAAGAT
This sequence comes from Elymus sibiricus, assembly GCA_039707655.1. Classification (NCBI taxonomy): domain Eukaryota; kingdom Viridiplantae; phylum Streptophyta; class Magnoliopsida; order Poales; family Poaceae; genus Elymus; species Elymus sibiricus. The sequence goes on along the minus strand of CM077676.1, from coordinate 129,888,266 downwards.
AGCAAATGAAATATGTGTCAAACATGCACAACCAATTCTAGCATCTATCAATCAATGGTGATGACTAGGTCATCTATATATGAGTATATTGACTTAGGAGCCAAATGAGAACATTTGATCATAGGTCATACTCATCGTTTAAGCACAAGTGGGGTTACCACTTTTACATAAAGCATTAATGTGTTCACACCATTAGAGTTGCTTTTGCTCAATTGCTTAGAGCAAAGCTCCCCCTAGATGTGATATCCCCCCTAAGAGGGATGAACTAACCTTGGGTTTTGTCGATGATGACTTCATGTAGATGTTGAAGATGTGGATGCTCAATGTTGATGTAGACCATCAAGAGTTGGGAGCAATCCTTTGGAGTTTTGTGCTTTCAATACCTACATGGGTTAGTCCCACACAAGGAACATACAAGGATATCCATAGACATAGAGTGAAATATACATATGATGATGTCCATGAATGCATCGAATACCTTGTCCCTTGCCTTACCAACAAGAGGGTTTGTGACTCCATGAACTAGTGCAAAATGTGGAAGTTGGTTGCACAAGTTCTTGCCATAAAGAATATGAGTGAAGTTTGTTGGCGGAGTCACCCTCAAGAACTCTCTAGTTCTTCTTCTTTTGGACCCACATCAACTTGATGGGAATCCTTGGAGTTGTAGTAGCACTTGATGAAGTCTTGGGAACCCACTTGACCATGGCTTGAGGAGCTTCTTCAAATGAATCAATCTCTTCTTGAAGCTTGTCCTTGCCTTTTAGCTTGTGGTCTTGTGGTGGAAGATCTTCTTGAGCTTGTGTTCCCTTGAAGGAAGTGGGATCATACTTCTCTTGTTGAGGAACAAACTTCTTCTTGGGGTATTGATCTTCTTCCCACTCAACTCCATTGGCATTGAACTTTCGTTCAAAACCAACACCTTGGTTCTTCCGGTGCCTTCCTTGCTTGCGTACAATTTCCTCAAATTGCTTACTCCCGGCAAGACTCTTGTAGACACCTTTCTCTATAATTCCTTTCAATATCATATATTCTTGCTCAAGTGTAACTTGGCTAAGAGAATCATTAGTGGAATCAATAGAACTACTAGAAGCAACAACATTGGATTTAGCATTGTTATTGTTACTACTAGAGGTAGAACCATTTTTACCCTTGTTGCTAGTTTGCTTAGATTTAACTGGTGGCATAAAGGTAGACAAGCGTAAACGCTTGGCAAGATATGAAGAACTCTTCTTTCGAAGATCGTCATTGATAGCTTTAAGAAACTCATGCTCTTGCTCTAAATTTAGCTTCTCGAAGCGTAGCTTCTCATGAGTTCTTAGAAGTTCTCTATGATCCTCTTGAGTTGTTTCATGAGCTAACTTAAGAGCATTTAGTTCTTTAGTTAGACACTCAATCTCCTTCATAGCATTGTCACTCGTTTCCTCTTAACTATCATGATTACTAGCATTTTCATTATAGCTCACATCACTAGCCCTATCAACAAGTAAATCATCATCACCAAGCAAAGCATCTTCATCACTATTGAAATCAAGATACTCGGGGTGTGATACCTTGGGGCCTTTTGCCATGAAGCATCTTCCAATTCCTTCATTTGGTGAGTCAAATAGATCATAGGAGTTGGATGACACAAGTGCAAGTCCGGCAACACCTTCATCTTGACTATAGTCGGAGTCGGAGTGATAACTTCTCTCGGAGTGGTTGTCAGAGTCGGAGCCGGAAACCCATTCACCAACATGAGCTTGATGTCTTCTTCTTGTGTAGCTCTTGGATGACTTGTCCTTCCTCTCCGAATCCTTGCTTCTTCGAGAGTGTCTTCATTCATAACGATCATCTCTACTCCTTCTCTCCTTATGAGGTGATTCATCTCTTCTATGCCTTCCTCTTGGTGATTCGTCTCTTTTCTTGTAGGGAGCCATACACTCATTTGAGTAGTGTCCGGGCTTCCCACAATTGTAGCAATTACGATCACGACTCGATGATCTTCTCTCATAGTGTCTTGAGCTAGAGCTTCTTTCTTTCCCTTTGTTCTTGTAGAACTTGTTGAACCTTTTCACCATTAGGCTTATCTCTTCATTTGATACTAGCTTGTCACTTGAAGTTGTTGGAGCATCGGTTGAGGCCTTGTAAGCACCACTTGATTTGTTGTGCAACTCCTCTTTGTCCTTGAGTGACATTTCATGAGCAACAATCCTTCCAATGACTTCCGTGGGCTTGAGATCTTTGTAATTTGGCATCATTTGGATCAATGTGCAGACGGTATCATATCTTCCATCCAAGCCTCTAAGTATCTTCTTGATGATGAATTTGTCGGTCATCTCTTCACTTCCTAAGCCGGCAATCTCATTTGTGATGAGAGCAAGCCTAGAGTACATCTCAGGGACTCCTTCACCATCCTTCATCTTGAACTTTTCGAGTTGACTTTGAAGCACATCCAACTTAGATTCCTTGACGGACTCGGTACCCTCATGCATATCAACCAAAGTATCCCAAATTTCCTTTGCATTCTCAAGGCGGCTGATTTTGTTGAATTCTTCGGGACATAAACCGTTGAATAGAATGTCACAAGCTTGAGCATTGTATTGCAACATCTTCAATTCTTCCGGGGTTGCTTCACGATCCGGTTCCTTGCCATCCTTAAAGAAGTCACCTTGCAAGCCAACACGAACAACAGCCCAAACGGCAGGGTTATGACCAAGAATATGCATTTTCATCTTATGTTTCCAACTAGCAAAGTTTGTACCATCAAAATATGGACCTCTACGGTGATAGTTACCCTAACTAGACGCCATACTCTCCTAGGTTGTGAAACCAAGGCTATGATCACCAAAGCAATGGAAATCAAGGCTTAAGGAGACCAAAGCTCTGATACCACTTGTAGGATCGAAAGTATGTCTAGAGGGGGGGTGATTAGACTACTTGACCAAATAAAACCTAACCTTTTCCCAGATTTTAATTATGGGCAGATTTTAGCAATAGTACATATCAAGCATCACCCTACACATGCAATTCTAAGAGTATAGCAGTGGAAAGTAAGAAATTGCATATGTAAGTAAAGGTGGGGATCGGAGAATTCAAACGCAATAAAGACACGGTGGTTTTTGGCGTGGTTCCGATAGGTGGTGCTATCGTACGTCCACGTTGATGGAGACTTCAACCCACGAAGGGTAACGGCTACGCGAGTCCACGGAGGGCTCCACCCACGAAGGGTCCACGAAGAAGCAACCTTGTCTATTCCACCATGGCTTACGTCCACGAAGGACTAGCCTCACTCGGGGTAGATCTTCACGAAGTAGGCGATCTCCTTGCCCTTACAAAATGCTTGGTTCAACTCCACATCATGTTGGAGGCTCCCAAGTGACACCTAACCAATCTAGGAGACACCACTCTCCAAAAGGTAATAGACGGTGTGTTGTTGATGAACTCCTTGCTCTTGTGCTTCAAATGATAGTCTTCCCAGCACTCAAACAACTCCTCACAGATTTGACTATGGTGGAAGAAGGATTTGAGTGGAAAGCAACTTGGGAAAGGCTAGAGATCAAGGTTCAAATGGTAGGAATGGAATATCTTGATCTCAACACATGAGTAGGTGGTTCTCTCTCAGAAAATGTATGGTGGAAGTGTAGGCACGTTCTGATGGCTCTCCTTACTGAGAAGGGAGTGGTGGAGGGGTATATATAGCCTCCACACAAAATCCAACCGTTACACACTTTTGACTCAACTCGGTGGCACCGAAACAATAATTTCGGTAGCACCAAACTGTGTAAAAGATATGAACTTTAGGAATCTCGGTGGGACCGATACGAACAACTCGGATGGACCGAAGTGCAATGGCTAGGGCAATCCTCATCTCGGTGGCACCGATTGCATCAACTCGGTAGGACCGAAGTGAAGCAATAAGGCAGCAGAGAGTTGGCAGGCCATCTCGGTGAGACCGATTTGCAAAACTCGGTGAGACCGAAGTAAGTGCAAACGATTACAGAGAGTTGGCAAGGCCATCTCGGTGAGACCGAGATCCATTTCGGTGGATCCGATTTGTTAGGGTTTTGGCAGTGGCTAAGTCTTGGATGAACTCGGTGGGGCCGGAGTTGGAATGTAGGTTTTGGACATATTTGGGATTGAGAGAATGGTTGAGGGTTTAGGAGTACTGTCACTAAGCATTTGAGCAAAAAGACCATTAAGCAACACCTCATCCCCTTTTAATAGTATTGGCTTTCCTATGGACTCAATGTGATCTTGGATCACTAAACCAAAAATGTAGAGTCTTGAGCTTTTGCCAATCCTTGTCCTTAGCATTTTGAGGGGTCCACGTCTCTAGTCCATGCCATGCCAATCATTGAACATCCTGAAATCTTTAACTTGAATGGACATTAGTTCAATGAGATATATGTTGTTATGAATTACCAAAACCACCAAGGGAGCAAATGTGCTTTCACTATGAGATTCATTCGTCACAAGTTAATGGTTAATAACATAGAGAAGTTAACGTTTGCATAATTCCTTAGACCATGAGAGTGTCGAGTTTCTTCATGCTTGCTTCATGAACTTTGGGGTTTGTTAAACGTCATCCGTACATGGGTGGCTATTACGGCGGCTTACGGGTTCATGGAAAAGTGTGTCAAGGGACTTGATAGCTCAAGATTGGGATTTGCTCCTCCGGTGATGGAGAGATATCTCTGGGCCCTCTCGGTGTTACGGTATCCATCATCGTCTGGCCAGACACAATGTGATTTGATCACGGGGATGCCGGAACATGGAAACGAGAAAAGAGAACAAAATCGGTAACGAGGTAACTGGCATTGTGGACAAGTGTTGATCCACGGGGATGCCAATGTTTCTCACCTTGGGTATTTGTAACATATCGCGAAGCAACAGGAATAGCACACGACAACTAGAGGTTCACTCGAAAATTCATTCGTGTGGGTATAGGGGTCAATATGGGTGTCCACGGCTCCGATGTTGATCATTGATCGAAAAGAGTTCCAGTCATGTCTATACTTCACCGAACCTATAGGGTCACATGCTTAAGGGTCATCTATCTGCTGAATACTAGACAAGGAGTCTGAGAGAAAATCACCGGAAAAGTTTCGGACGAAACGGAAACGTTCCGGAGAGAACACCGGAATAGTTTCGGTAAAACAGAAGTTGTTTCAGGGTATACCATTAAGTCAAATTGGTTTCGGCACACGTCTGGAAATTCTTAGAGGGTGCCAGAATTGTTCTGGTAACTTCTGGATTTTTTCCGGACAGGAAAACCGGAAATGTTCTGGAGCAGCCGGAACCGCTATGGTAGCTTTTCGCTGAAGAAAAACATTGTTCCGGAATTGTTTCGGAATGCGTTCAAAATTGTTTTAGTGGGTACTAGAATTATTCTAGGCACACAGAAATAATTTGGGATTTATCGGACGCAGAAAAATGTCTTCGTGAATAGTGAAAGTGCCTTTTGGTTTACTTTATGGAAAACCACCTTTTAGGGCTTTTTGGAAAGGCTTCTAGAAGGACTTGGGGGCTAAGAAACCCCCCTTGGGGGGGGGGGGCCCAGGAGGGTTGACCGGCCACATGAGGGGCTCCTCCATGGGGCCTCACTTGCTCCACTACTTCCCCTTTATGCCCTTGTGAAGGACTCCATACATGGGCATTTTTGGGTTTTTGGAAGTGCCCATCCTACCCCTTGGCTTTCCTATAAATAGAGGTGGAGGGGTGCACTCCACACTCATCCCTTGCTCTCATACACATGCCATGCTCGTCTGGCTCTCTCTCTCACTCCCACGAAAAGAGTTTCGTAGAGCCGAAAGGCTGTCTGGGTTCCGGTGGGAACTAGTTCTGGACGGCGAAGCCCTGCCGGATAGATGACACCGTATGTGTGCAACTCTATAGAGAGATCGTAGTTTCGGTCTTAGTTCGAGAGTGCCTCCCGAAGGGCTGTCCGAGTGACCGTCCGAGTTTCGAGGGTCCTCCCGAAGGGCTGTCCGAGTGACCGTCCGAGTTTCGAAGGTCCTCCCGAAGGGCTGTCCGCGACACCGTCCGAGGGACTGTCCGACCGCCTCCCGGAGGGCTGTTCGAGGGGCAGACGAGGGAGTACATCCTCGCGGTTGGGAGGTTGTAAATCCTAGCTGCGGGGATCTGCACCGACGATCGTCATCGACTCTACTTCCGCTGCGCTACGAGTCGGTAACGAAAAAGATCAAACCTTGTATGCAGTCTCCATAGTGGTCGTGGGCTGGTGCGTAGGTCGGAAATTTTTTGTTTTCTGCTGCGTTACACTACAGTGGTGGCTGCAGCTGTGGCTGTTTCTCCTGTTGCCCCTCTTTCTCATTGCTGATTTGCAGCAGTTCTTCCAGCCGTGAGAGCTGGGTCTTGATCCCCGCGACTTCAGTGTGGATTCCCTCCACCTCAGTGTGGATGGACTCCACTTTCTCATCCAGCTGGTCGACATCCAGCTTGAGGGACGCGACCTCGGCCGCATCGGCCTTGTCTTCTCCCTTCGATTTCACCATAAGGACCTGAGATCTTGCTCCGGAATTTCACCGCAAGGACTTGCCTTGCAACCCTCGCTCGGTCTCAAATCCCTCCACCGCCAGAAGCTCGACGCCACCGGTCGTGCACCAATCAGTCTGGGTCACGGGATTTTACCTCCGGGAGAGAGATCTCACCGGAAACCGCACCTCGGCTGCCGATCTGCACGTGAACTATCTACCACCGCCTGCGCCGCCCAGCTCTCTCCGCCGCCCACGCCGCCAAGGACCGTAAGCTACTGATACCAATTGTCAGATCCTAGCTAGGATAGAGATACAGAATAGAGAAATAGCACAAGTTGTAACAGAATTTAACTCCCAATCAGGGAGACCCCGCTATGAGTTTGGGGATTTCTATGGTAGCAACTAGATAAGCTAGGGTTTGGTAGTCTGGGATAGAATGATTGATAAGCCAAGTTACACGCAGGCACTTATAAGGAGGCCAACCCACACCGGTGAGCTGGAAGATAAACAGTGAATAAACACAGCAAGTACAGTGACCACAGTTAAACTGTCGGCCTGAGCAGATCCACCGTCCATCTTGGGCGCCACCATCTTTGCCATTGATTCTTCATAACTTGGTGATGAGACAGGACGCGTTTAACTGAAGGTGTTCCACTGTGTTGTTGATCTTCAGTTAAGAGACAGTTAGGTGCTGACACCAGCCCCGTCGCGCAACGCGCTTGATTGCTCGCACTGACATCGGCTGCTCCACTCGTCGCTTCCTACCCTCGTCACTGCAACGTATCCCTCGCTGCCTGCGCGAAACGCCGATCAGCCTCTATGGTACCCACACGCCTCGGCCATGTCAACCTCGACATCCATGGCAAGGTGGCCGGCGGCTGGCGAAGGTCAGGTTGAGTGGCTGGGATTTGGTGGCCGGCAGGCGAGGCACCGAAGGAGGATGTCCCAGGCCTTAGGAGTGCGGAGGCGAGGTTAGGTGGCGGCACAACAACCTACTGGAAGGGGCGTCAGGGTGCAGGCCTAGCCAGAGGAGGAAGGGCCAGAGCTGGGGGTCGTGGAGGGCGGCCAGTGCACGACGGCCCAGGCTTGGCAGGGTGGTCAACGGTGGGATTCGGTGGTGGAGGAGGTCTTGGCCATGCCGGGCAGGATGGTAGCAGCGTCATGTCCCAAGATCGGCTACAAGCTGAGGCCCACGAGCGAGGTAAAGTTTGTGTCAGTTTACATAGGGCTAGAGCAAGATCGGCCATATGCTGTGGTGGGACTTATCTGATTCTTCACACAATTTGCAAGCCGTCCAGAGGTTGAATGACACCAGCAATCATCTCTCATACGCCAGCAATTTCTGAATATATAGCACCATTCTGATTTGATAAGTTTGTGTCAGTTTTACATGGCACTTATCTCTGGCTCACAGACACTTCAATGGTCTTTTGCCACTGCTAACAGTCTATATTTTGTATACTCCGGCGTCCACAACCAGATCAGGGACGGGAAGTTTGCGAGGAGCTGAACCACGGCGCAAGGGCAACATCTCCATGGCCAACTCTGGGACCAAGGTGATCGACATTTTCTTGGCTGGTCGATGGTGATTGCTCCCATGTCTCTATTTTTTTTGTTCTTTACAAAATTTAGTTCTATAATATCATCATTTAGTGAATTTTACCTACCTACAAGAACATGATATGACCTGCTCTTCCCTGTTCTCTAAGGTAATATATCAATTTTCTACTTAGTTAGGAAGAGGCTGAATCATGTTGGATTTGCAGCGAGAGGAAGCTTGTTGACATGATGAACAGGGTAGTGTTTAATGTGGGCGGCTCGACAAGGAGGAGACCGGATGTTTGTCATTGACCTACTTTGGAAGCGAGTGTATTTACCTCATCTGGTCGCCGTTTCCCTTGAATTAACTTTAGATGGGGAAGCTTGCTCTCATAATGTCCACTCATCAAAATTTCCTGATTTCCTTTCCATTAGTAGCATCTTTCTTAACGAAAGGTTACAAATCTTAGTTAAAAGGGCTATTCAAGATGTTCTAAGGTTTAAATTACTTTGACTTGGACTTCTTAATGTTCTAAGGTTTAAATCTTAGTTCATTTTAATATTTTGCTTGAGATGGCTCATTATTCTGAGTGTATATCTTGTTCTGTCATTAGTTAGAAGAATATATAGGGAAAGCAATTCATGTTCATTGATTAGACCTTATGTTGTATCTAATTACTGAAAATAAAATATTTTCCAGATGAAGGCTAATACCGCAGTGGCAGCTATGCTTACAAGATCTCGTGAAGATCGTTCTGTTGATGGTGGTACTCTAACAGAAGAAGAAAAGTGGGAAAGAGAGCAAGCCAACCTTGTTTTGTTATTGACAGGGGGGAAGTTGAAATCTTACCATACAAAGGGTGTTAAGTGGCTAATATCATCGTGGCAAAATGGGCTTAATGTGATACTGGCTGATCAAATGGGCCTTGGCAAAACAATTCAGACAATTGCATTTCTTGCTCATCTTAAAGGGAATGGTTGATACGTCCATTTTGCATCATGTTTTACTACTGTTATTTATAGTGTTTTAATCAATATAATACTTTGTGGAGCAATTCTGATGCCTTTTCTCTCTTAATATGCAAGATTTACAGAAGGAGGGAGATTGCCGACAGCTGGAATTCTGGACCTGAAAAAGCTATGTCAGAGATACCTATTCTGCACATCTCCAAATGAGCTGAAATTTCACGGAGATTTATTTTGGAATAAATAAAAAATACTGGAAGAAAGAAGTACCAGAGGGGGCCACCCAGGTGCCCACGAGGCACCAGGGCGCGTCACCCCCCCAGGCGCGCCCTGGTGGCTTGTGGGGCCCCTGGCCAGCCTCCGGTGCCCATTTTGTGGTATATAAGCCCATTTGCCCTAGAAAATAAAATAAAGAGAAGACTTTTGGGACGGGGCGCTGCCGTCTCGAGGCGGAACTTGGGCAGGAGCACTTTTGCTCTCCGGCAGAGCGATTCCACCGAGGATACTTCCCTCTGGGAGGGGGAAATCAAAGCCATCGACATCACCAATGATCCTCTCATCGTGGGAGGACCAATCTTCATCAACATCTTCAACAACACCATCTCATCTCAAACCCTAGTTCATCCCTTGTATTCAATCTTTGTCTCAAAACCTCAGATTGGTACCTGTGGGTTGCTAGTAGTGTTGATTACATCTTGTTGTTGATGCTAGTTGGTTTATTTGGTAGAAGATTATATGTTCAGATCCATTATGCTATTTAATACCCCTCTGATCTTGGACATGAATATGATTTGTGAGTAGTTACTTTTGTTCTGGAGGACATGGGAGAAGTCTCATCATAAGTAATCATGTGAATTTGGTATTCGTTCGATATTTTGATGATATGTATGTTGTTGATTCTCTGAGTGGTGTCATGTGAACGTCGACTACATGACACTTCACCATCTTTTGGCCCAAGGGAATGCATTGTGGAATAGTAATTAGATGATGGGTTGCTAGAGTGACAGAAGCTTAAACCCTAGTTTATGCGCTATTCCGTAAGGGGCTGATTTGGATCCATATGTTTAATGCTATGGTTAGATTTATCTTAATTCTTCTTTCGTAGTTGCGGATGCTTGCGAGAGGGGTTAATCATAAGTGGGAGGCTTGTTCAAGTAAGAACAGAACCCAAGCACCGGTCCACCCACATATCAAATTATCAAAGTAGCGAACGCGAATCAAACAAACATAATGAAAGTGACTAGATGAAATTCCCATTTGTCCTCGAGAACACTTTGCTTATTATAAGAGATCGTTTCGGCCTGTCCTTTGCTACAAAAAGGATTGGGCTACCTTGCTGCACTCTTTGTTACTATTGCTACTTGTCACTTGTTACAAATTATCTTGCTATCAAACTACTCGTTACCGATAATTTTAGTGCTTGCAGAAAATACCTTGCTGAAAACCGCTTGTCATTTCTTTCTGCTCCTCGTTGGGCTCGACACTCTTACTTATCAAAAGGACTACGATTGATCCCCTATACTTGTGGGTCATCAAGACTCTTTTCTGGCGCCGTTGCCGGGGAGTGAAGCGCCTTCGGTGAGTGGAATTTGGTAAGGAAACATTTATATTACGTGCTGAAATTTATTGTCACTTGTCACTATGGAAAGTAATCCTTTGAGGGGTTTGTTCGTGGTATCTTCACCTCGACCGGAAGCACAAAGTGTTGCTCCTCAACCTACTGCACTTGATCTATGTGGATGAAATTTGTGGATTGTTTAAGCTTGCAGATTTATCCGAAGATGGAGTTAAGAAGAAAGTATTCCCTTTATCTTTGGAGGGAAAGGCATTGACATGGTATAGGCTAGGTGATGATACTGATACATGGGACTGGAATCAACTGAAACTGGAATTCCACCAGAAATTTTATCCTATGCATTTGGTTCATCGTGATCGGAATTATATATATATTTTTTGGCCTCGTGAAGGAGAAAGCATCGCTCAAGCTTGGGGGAGGCTTAAGTACATGATGTACACATGCCCCAATCATGAGCTCTCAAGAGAAATTATCTTACATAATTTTTATGCTCGGCTTTCTCATGATGATCAAACCATGCTCGATTCTTCTTCGACTGGCTCCTTTATGAAGAAAACTATTGAATTCAGATGGGATCTTCTGGAAAGAATTAAACGCAACTCTGAAGATTGGGAACTCGACAAAGGTAATGAGTCAGGTATAATACTTGAGTTCGATTGTGTTAAATCTTTTATGGATACCGATGCTTTTCATAAGTTTAGCACTAAATATGGACTTGACTCTGAGATAGTAGCTTCCTTTTGTGAATCATTTGCTACTCATGTTGATCTCCCTAAGGAGAAGTGGTTCAAATATCATCCCCCTATTAAATAAAAGATTGAGGAACCTGTTAGTGTTAAAGAAGAAACAATTGTTTACCATGTTGATCCAGTTGTGCCTACTGCTTATATTGAGAAACCACCTTTTCCTGTTAGGATTAAGGAACATGCTAAAGTTTCAACTGTGGTTAACAAAAGTAATATTAGAGCACCTAGACCCTCTGAACAAATTAAAGTTGAACCTAATGTTGCTATGGTTAAAGATCTCTTGGTCGATAATATAGATGGACATGTTATTTACTTCTGTGATGAAGCAACTAGAATTGCTAAACCAGACCCTAAAGATAAAAACAGACCCGTAGGAGGAATGCCTGTTGTCTCTGTCAAAATAGGAGATCATTGTTATCATGGCTTATGTGATTTGGGTGCTACTGTGAGTGCTATTTCGTTTACCTTATATCAAGAAATTATGAATGATATTGCACCTATTGAAATAGAGAACATTGATGTTACTATTAAGCTTGCAAACAGAGATACCATTACGCCGCTTGGGATCGTTAGAGATGTTGAAGTCTTGTGTGGAAAAATAAAATACCCTACTGATTTTCTAGTCCTCGGTTCTCCACAAGATATTTTTTGTCCCATTATATTTGGTAGACCTTTCTTGAACACTGTTAATGCCAAGATTGATTGCGCTAAATAAACTGTTAGTGTTAATTTTGGTGATATGTCTCATGAGTTTAATTTCTCTAAGTTTAGTAGACAACCTCGTGATAAAGAGTTGCCTAGTAAAGATGAAATTATTGGTCTTGCTTCTATTGCCGTACCTCCCACTGATCCGTTAGAACAATATTTGCTAGACCATGAAAATGATATGCACATGAATGAAAGAAATGAAATAGATAGGATGTTCTTTGATCAACCACCTATCCTTAAACACAATTTGCCTGTTGAAACTCTTGGAGGCCCTCCTCCACCTAAGGGTGACCTTGTATTTGAATTAAAGCAGTTGCCTGATACATTGAAATATGCTTATCTAGATGAAAAGAAGATATATCCTATTAATATTAGTGCTAACCTTTCAGAGCATGAAGAAAAGAGATTACTAAAAACTCTGAGAAAGCACCGAGCTGCTATTGGATATACTCTTGATGATCTTAAGGGCATTAGTCCCACTCTATGTCAGCACAAAATTAATATGGAGCCTGATGCTAAACCAGTTATCGACCACCAACAACGATTAAATCCTAAGATGAAGGAAGTGGTAAGAACTGAAATATTAAAGCTTCTGGAAGCAGGTATAATCTACCCCATAGCTGATAGTAGATGGGTAAGTCCCGTTCATTGTGTCCCTAAGAAAGGAGGTATTACTGTTGTTCCTAATGATAAAAATGAACTCATTCCACAAAGAATTGTAACTGGTTATAGGATGGTAATTGATTTTAGAAAATTAAAAAAAGCCACTAGAAAAGATCATTACCCCTTACATTTTATTGATCAAATGTTAGAAAGATTGTCTAAGCATACACACTTTTGTCTCCTAGATGGATATTCTGGTTTCTCTCAAATACCTGTATCACAAGCCGACCAAGAGAAAACCACCTTTACTTGTCCTTTTGGAACTTATTCTTATCGTCATATGCCTTTTGGTTTATGTAATGCACCTGCTACCTTTTAAAGATGTATGACTGCTATATTCTCTGACTTTTGTGAAAAGATTGTTGAGGTTTTCATGAATGATTTTTTTCGTTTACGGAACTTCTTTTGATGATTGCTTAAGCAACCTTGATTGAGTTTTGCAGAGATGTGAACAAACTAATCTCGTCTTGAATTGGGAGAAGTGCCACTTTATGGTTAACGAAGGTATAGTCCTTGGGCATAAAATTTCTGAAAGAGGTATTGAAGTTGATAAAGCTAAAGTTGATGCAATTGAGAAAATGCCTTGTCCTAAAGATATTAAAGGTATAAGAAGTTTCCTAGGTCATGCTGGTTTCTATAGAAGGTTTATAAAAGACTTCTCTAAAATTTCTAGACCTCTTACCATTCTCTTGCAAAAAGATGTTCCAGTTGTTTTTGATGATGTTTGTGTAGAAGCCTTTGAAACACTTAAGAAAGCCTTAACCACTGCACCTATTGTTCAACCACCTGATTGGAACTTGCCTTTTGAAATTATGTGTGATGCTAGTGATTATGCTGTTGGTGCTATTCTAGGACAGAGAGTTGATAAGAAATTAAATGTTATCCATTATGCTAGTAAAACCCTAGACAGTGCTCAAAGAAATTATGCTACTACTGACAAATAATTTCTAGCAGTTGTGTTTGCATGTGATAAATTCAGATCTTACATAGTTGATTCTAAAGTAACTATTCACATTGATCATGCTGCTATTAAATACCTTATGGAAAAGAAAGATGCTAAACCTAGACTCATTAGGTGGGTTCTATTGCTACAGGAATTTGACTTGCATATTATTTATAGAAAGGGAGCTGAGAATCCCGTAGTAGATAATTTGTCTAGAATAGAAAATGTTCTTGATGACCCACTTCCTATTAATGATGATTTTCTTGATGAACAATTAGCTGTCATAAATGCTTCTCGTAACACTCCTTTGTATGCAGACTATGCCAATTATATTGTTGCTAAATTTATACCACCTAGTTTCACATACCAACAAAAGAAAAAGTTCTTCTTTGATTTAAGACATTACTTCTGGGATGACCCACATCTTTATAAAGAAGGAGTAGATGGTATAATTAGGCGTTGTATACCTGAGCATGAACAAGAACAATTTCTATGGAAGTGTCATTCCGAGGCTTACGGAGGACACCATGCGGGAGACATAACTGCACATAAGGTATTACAATCTGGTTTTATTGGCCTACTCTTTTCAAGGATGCTCGTAAGTTTGTCTTATCTTGTGATGAAAAGAATTGGTAATATTAGTAGACGTCAGGAAATGCCTATGAATTATTGACTTGCTATTGAACCATTTGATGTTTGGGGATTCGATTACATGGGACCTTTTCCTAAATCCAATGGGTATACTCATATTTTAGTTGCTATTGATTACGTTACTAAGTGGGTAGAAGCTATTCCAACTAGTAGTGCTGATCATAACACTTCTATTAAAATGCTTAAAGAAGTTATTTTCCCGAGGTTCAGAGTCCCTAGATATTTAATGACTGATGGTGGTTCACATTTTATTCATGGTGCATTCCGTAAACTACTTGCTAAATATGATGTCAACCATAGAATTGCATCTCCCTATCACCCTCACTCTAGTGGTCAAGTTGAATTGAGCAATAGAGAAATAAAATTAATTTTGCAAAAAACTATCAATAGGTCCAGAAAGAATTGGTCTAAGAAAGTTGATGATGCATTATGGGCTTATAGAACTGCTTATAAAAATCCTATGGGTATGTCTCCTTATAAAATGGTTTATGGAAAAGCATGTCATTTACCTCTTGAGTTAGAACATAAAGCATATTGGGCAATTAAAGAACTCAATTATGATTTTAAGCTTGCCGGTGAAAAGAGGTTATTTGATATTAGCTCACTAGATGAATGGAGAACCCAAGCTTATGAAAATGCCAAATTGTTTAAAGAAAAAGTTAAAAGATGGCATGATAAAAGAATTCAAAAATGGGAATTCAAAGTGGGTGAATATGTTCTATTGTACAATTCTCGTTTGAGGTTCTTTGCAGGAAAACTTCTCTCTAAATGGGAAGGACCGTATATCATCAAAGAAGTTTATCGCTCCGGAGCCATCAAAATAAACATCTCCGAAGGCACTAATCCGAGAGTGGTGAATGGGCAAAGAATTAAGCACTACATTTCAGGTACTCCCATTAATGTTGAAACTAATATTATTGTAACAAGTACACCGGAGGAATACATAAGAGAGACCTTCCAGAACATTCCAGAACCCTGAAAAGGAAGAGGTACGTGATACGGTAAGTAAACCGACTCCAAAAATTCTGTAATAATACTTTCTGTCAGTTTTGGAATATTAGAAAAAAAATACAAAAATAAGAAACAGCCGAGGGGACCCACGAGGTGCACACGAGGCACCAGGGCGCGCCACCCCCCCAGGCGCGCCCTGGTGGCTCGTGGGCCCCTCGTGAGCCTTCACGACTCCGTTTTCTTCTAGATTACTTGTTTTACAAGATAAAAATTCTTTATATATACTCCCGGACGTTTTGACCACCGCATCGCAGAAATCTCCTCTGTTCTTGTTTCGTGCTATTTTTTCTGACAGATCTAGATCGCTATGGCTCCACCAAGCTCTTCCAAGGACAAGTTCTACGAGAAGGTCATCAACCCCTACCTGCCGGAGGTGATGAAACACCCTCAAGCCATTGAGATGCATGAGGGGGTGCTTCACATCCGGGATGTTCAAGGACCCAAGAAGACCGGGAGCGTGGAGTCCAGGCTCGAAGCGGTGGAGCAGGAGATTTTCATGTGCCAAGGGATGGTAGAGCGTGGACTCAGCGCGAACCACTCCATGATCACTGAATTCACCCGCGATCACAAGGTGGATGGCCAATCGCTGGGGGACATCATCTTCAAGCTCAATGAATGAATTGATTATCTCCAAGGCCAAATCTATGATCTTCAAAACCAAAATTTTGAGTATGAGGCAAAATTCAAAGTTATGAGTTTAGCTACAAGTTTCAGGACTCCGGAGACTCGTTCATATTTTTATGATGGGGAACCTATGCCATGGAAGCCGGAGGACAAGCCCACCACTTCATCATCACCACCATCACCGAAGAAAGAAACTTGAGCACATGGGTATGGGCACTCCCCTTGGCTTGTGACAAGCTTGGGGGAGGTGCCCCGGTATCGTATCACCATCACTTTTATTATCTTTACCTATTTTTAGTTTGATCCTTAGTTATTTCGTGATCTAGTTGAATAAAAGTTTAGTATGATCTATTTTCGAGTGCTAGTTTCGTGATCTATCTACCTATGTAATTGAGTTGAGAGTTATATGATACGTCTCCGTCGTATCTACTTTTCCAAACACTTTTGCTCTTGTTTTGGACTCTAATTTGCATGATTTGAATGAAACTAACCCGGACTGACGCTGTTTTCAGCAGAACTACCATGGTATTGTTTTTTGTGCAGAAATAAAAGTTCTTGGAATTGGATGAAACTTTTTGGAGATTTTTATGGAATAAATAAAAAATACTGGAGCCAAGACCTACTGGAGGGGGGCCACCTGCTGCCCACGAGGCACCAGGGCGCGCCACCCCCCTGGCGCGCCCTGGTGGCTTGTGGGGCCCATGTGGCTCCGCTGACCCTACTCTTAGGCCTATAAATTCACAATTCTAGAGAAAAAATAGTAGAGGAAGTTTTATTGTGTTTCACGATACGGAGCCGCCACCACCTCTTGTTCTTCATCGGGAGGCCAGATCTGGAGTCCGTTCGGGGCTCCGGAGAGGGGGGTCTTCCGGCATCGTCATCATCAACCATCCTTCATCACCAATTTCATGATGCTCACCGCCGGGAGTGAGTAATTCCTTCGTAGGCTTGCTGGATGGTGATGAGTTGGATGAGATTTATCATGTAATCGAGTTAGTTTTGTTAGGGCTTGATCCCTAGTATCCACTATTTTCTGAGATTGATGTTGCTATAACTTTGCTATGCTTAATGCTTGTCACTAGGACCCGGGTGCCTTGATTTCAGATCTGAACCCTTTATGTTTTCATGAATATATTTGTGTTCTTGATCCAATCTTGCAAGTTATACGCACTTGCTATGTGTTATGATCCGCATACCCCCAAGGTGACAATAATTGGGATTCTTTCCGGTGATTGCCATAGTTTGAGGAGTTCATGTATTCACTATGTGTTAATGCTTTGTTCCGGTTCTCTATTAAAAGGAGGCCTTAATATCCCTTAGTTTCCCTATGGACCCCGCTGCCACGGGAGGGTAGGACAAAAGATGTCATGCAAGTTCTTATCGCAAGCACGTATGACTACATACGGAATACATGCCTACATTACATTGATGAATTGGAGCTAGTTATGTGTCGCCCTAGGTTATGACTGTTACATGATGAATGTTATCCAACATAATCACCGATCCAATGCCTATGAGCTTTTCACATATTGTTCTTTGCTAAGTTACTACTATTGCTGCTACCGTTACCGCTACTGTTACTATTATTGCTACTACTATCAAACTACCATATTACTGTGCTACTGATCACTCTGCTGCAGATATTTAGTCTCCAGGTGTGGTTGAATTGACAACTCAACTGCTAATACTTGCAAATATTCTTTGTATCCCCTTGTGTCGAATCAATAAATTTGGGTTGAATACTCTACCCTCGAAAACTATTGCGATCCCCTATACTTGTGGGTTATCATTATATAATAAAGAGTAGTTTGAGTTTTTTCTTCTTTACTTTTATGTTTCAATCCTAGCAATGAAAATAATGAAAAAGATCATATGCTAATCTTATGGAAAGTAATGACATTACATAAGAAAAGTATAAGTGGTAAAATTTATTGGAAGTTAACAAACATAGCATTGGTCAATGATGCAATTCTTGAAAAAATTAATAAGGGAAGAGAAGATTCACATGCAAATACACTATCTTCGACATCTTTTATGATTGTGAGCCCCCATTGAGTATTTTATGTCAAATTGTTGACGTTGGACAAGGAAGACAACGTAATGAATTATGTTTGCTTATATTCACATAGAAGTTATATTGTCATAGATCCTCCAACATGTGGTGCTTGCCCAATATCTTTGCTAGCCAAAAATCCACACCAAGTAGAGATACTACTTGTGCATCCAAAACCCTTAAACCCAGTTTCATGTCATGAGAGTCCATTATATCTACCTATGGATTGAATAAGATCCTTCAAGTAAGTTGTCATCGGTGCAGAAAGCAATAAAATTGCCTCTAAATATGTATGAACTTTTATTGTAAGGGAAAATAAGGTTTGTACGAACTTGTGATGGTAAAGAAATAAAAGCGACAGACTGCATAATAAAGGTTGCTATCACAAGGGGTAATATAAAGTGACGTTCCTTTGCATTAAGAGCTTGTGCATCCAACAACAAAAAGCGCATGACAACCTCTGCTTCCCTCTGCGAAGGGCCTCTCCTTTACTTTTATGTATTTACTTTTTATGCAAGAGTCAATAGTGTTCTCCTCTATTCCTTTTTATTTTTCTATTTTGCAAGCATCATGTGGTGGGGAAGATCTAGGCATATATATCCAGTTGGAGATGAGTGATCATGAGTTATTATTGTTGACATTACCCTTGAGGTGAATAAGTTGGGAGGCGAAATTATAAGCCCCTATCTTTCTATGTGTCTGGCTGAAACTTTTTGCTCCATATATATGTTGTGAGTGTTAGCAATCATAGAAGACTAAATGATGGTTGAGTATGTGGACTTGCTAAAAAGCTCCTACATGAGACCCTTCCTAAAAATATGATGAATTGCAATTGCATTGTTGACTGAGAACAAAGTTTGTTAGTTTTCAAGAAAGTTTATGCCTTATACTTCGTTGTTGTGATGAATTGTTACTTGTTCATGAGAAGTTTTATGATAATGAATACTGCTGTTATAATAATGATCATGATGCTACTATGTCCGTATTTTGTTTTTATCGACACCTCTCTCTCTCTCTAAACATGTGGACATGATTATCGATATCGGCTTTCGCTTGAGGACAAGCGAGGTCTAAGCTTGGGGGAGTTGATACGTCCATTTTGCATCATGTTTTACTACTGTTATTTATAGTGTTTTTACTCAATATAATACTTTGTGGGGCAATTCTAATGCCTTTTCTCTCTTAATATGCAAGATTTACATAAGGAGGGAGATTGCCGGCAGCTGGAATTCTGGACCTGAAAAAGCTATGTCAGAGATACCTATTCTGCACATCTCCAAATGAGCTGAAATTTCACAGAGATTTATTTTGGAATAAATAAAAAATACTGGAATAAAGAAGTACCAGAGGGGGCCACCCAGGTGCCCATGAGGCACCAGGGCGTTGTGGCGCCCCGCCTGAATACCACTGTAGCCAGACGGTCGCCGCACACACCAGCCCAGGAAATCACACTAGCGCGTGCCTTTACAACAAGTATCATGAATCACAGGCATTTCTATTAATGGATATATAAGTCTTACATGACATTTTACAAGGGTGATGGCAGCGGAAAAGCTCTATCTAAGGCAGTATGGTCTTGGTGCGGCTCCAATCCACAGGGATCTGACTGGGTTACTCTTCTAGCCCGCGAACACTCCGGCTCCTCGCTAGTGGACGTCTGATCCTTAGGTGAACCTGGCCACATTAAAGGCCGCTGAGTACTTTTGAATGTAATCGCAAGCAACCAAACCAACATATACACCAAGCAAAGCAATCCATGGCATTCAAGCATGCATCAATTATTAGAGCAATATTAATTATCATGGCATGGCATAACTAGCTATAAATTATCATGACATAACAGGATTATCAAGCATGATAACTACTGAAGTAAATACAGTATGACGAAGATAAAGCATATCCAGTAAATAATCCATACTCCGAATATTCTCATGATCCAATCCAAATCCGATCCAAATCCAAATCCGAATCCGAATCCGATCCAAATCCAATCCAACTCTTTCGGTCATGCGCCGTTTCTCTCTTAGCCATCCCATGGCTAACATCTCATATTCCTGACATCATCTGATGTCCATGCCTCTGTACTGCAAGTCTGACAAACCTTAGCATTCTCTGGTTTAGTCTTAGCAATAACATTATATAGTTTATTCCTCCAGACTTGACACAGACCAAATAGTGTGACCTAGTATGAACTGTGTCCATGACCGAGGACGCGGCTATTCGAATAGATTTACACTCTGCAGAGGTTGCGCACTTTACCCACACTATGGAGCTCCTGGCCTCATACTCCCATTCGGGTGGACCGGTGCTGCTCCAACAAAACTTGTCTATTGCCCGGCACTCTTACGGCCCCACCGACAATCATACCCTCCCAGGGTCAAGTCCTGGGTGGCCCCTATGTCACCCCGTGACACCTGCCACCGTCGTGACCAAACAAAACTGTCCCAAACGGGGACCCTGGATCCATATAACCAAACTAGGCTCACAGGATTATCGCCGCCTACCGGGCCAGGGTAGCACGCACGCATAATCCCCCCTCTTTGGTGGTACCGATAGGAGGCATGACAATAGACCAAGCTAGGGCCTCCCCATCCAGGCAAGTGTGGTGGCACTCGATGAGCTCGGTTCGGTGGCACTATGACTCGATCCAGCCGACGGAGGAGGTTGTTATCATTATATCACATTCTTTATCATTGCAATAATAATGATAATCCAAGATGTAAACTAGTATATCAACATAACAACCTATCTCCATACCATCACATACGAGTCACTAGTGCGACAATATGATGAGCATTAGCAGGTAATGTAAATAGCAAGTTCAACTTAGCAGGAGTTTAATTATTACTAACACAGGCATATTCATTAATTAAACACGCAAGAATAACACAGAGCAATGCTTTAGGGCATATATCAGATGGTCGGCTTGCCTGGGAGTCGAGGAATGCATCGGAGAGGAGTGCGATCACTTCGCGGAAAAATTCGCCGGAGAAGATTCCCTCTCGGAGGGGCTGAATAGAGGGCAGGGGCAAAATGGTCATTTTCAGAATGTTTCAACATCATGTAAATGATACCACCAGAATGGGCTCGACGAACTGAGAGAGTGGGCTTTGGAATCACCTGATTCGGAGTTGCGAGCAAAAAGATATGAGGGTTTGACTGCCAGGGACCTATCTGTAAAGAAAATATTTACCACCGGGTCCCTGCCAGCGTTGCGGGTGGCACCTTCTCTGGAAATACGCTTTCCAGAAGGAAAAGCACATTTTTGCTCCTTACGTTTTCCAGAGGTGAAAACGCATTCCCCCGTAGTACGCTTTCCGAAGTGGAAAGCGCATTTTGGGCTTTGCGCGTCCACTTAAACTTGCGGGCCCGGTGGCTGAGTGGCTGACGAAGGGGGCCCGCGTTGACCTTGCTCTCTCTCTCCTGCCTCCTTCTTCCTCGCGTACTCGCGCACGGCCGAGGCAGAGGCTGGCCCCGACGGCGACCACCGGTGCTACAGGCCATCTCCGGTGGCGCCCGGCCTACCGGCGAGGTCGGCGTGACGCGGCGCATCCAACCCAGTAGGAGACGGAGCTCGGGGAGAGCGAGAACGCGAGCACTCACGGCCATGGCGGAAGACGGCGTCGGCCGTCGCCGTGGCACGCGGCATGGTGGCGGAGAGGAGGGGCTGAGGCTACGGGGAGGTTCGCCGGGCTCCGGGAACTCCATTGGATGGGAAAGGAGGGGAGGTGGGGCTCCGGTCGGCTCGAATTCGAGCGGCGGCTGCCGGCGGAGTTCCGGCCATAGGAGGAGCAAGAGAGCTTCTTGAGCTCGGTTTAGAGCTTGGGCAGAGCTAGGGGGAGAGGGATGGCTGCTGGGGTGGTGTGGTGCTCGGGGAGGGGCTCGGGAGAGGGCTATTTATAGTCGGGCGGTGGGGAAGGATAGGCACGGCCGTGCGATGAGCTGGCCGGAGTTCTAGAGCTTGCGGGAGGCGTGGCTGGCTGGTTCCTGGCATCGGGGAGCAGCCGACCTGACGAGGGGCAGAGGGAGGCGATAGCTCGAGGAAGAAGAGGCCAATGGGAGAAGAGGACACGGCGGATCACGGGAGGACAGTGCTGCGGCGGCGACCGCCGTGGCGCAATGGAGAGGAAGGAGGAGTGGAGAAGGGTCTAGGGAGGGGCAGGTGGACGCCGCGGAGCCGTTTGACATGCTCGGACAAGTGGAGGCCGGCTGGAGTTGACCTCTCGAAGGGTACAGTGCGCAGAGCGCGCGCTTCTGCCCGCCGTCCACGTGGTCACCACGCCAAAATGCTCTCTGGCGCACGACTTGACCCAAGACCTTGCTATTGCGTGACTCAGAGGTCAAATAGATGCTAGAAGTGGCTAGAATCCACTGGGAGGCTGAGAGGTGAGAAATACTTGCAAGAACAGGTTCTGACAGTAAACTTGAATGGACTCTTCTGAGGAAATGGATGAGGCAAAGGAGCTGGATCTGTGTCATACTGAACTGTGGTAGGAAGGACTAGATTCTTGCCAAATTTGAAGCCACTTGGACCTCATTTGCATATACTTCCTTTGTAATGCAAGTTTTGGTCCAGAAACTAAACTTGGAAGCTGTGCTCACATGGCTTGATGAAATGAGCTGAACTTTTGTATAGGGTGATGATTTGGTCATGAGAGATAGCTGGAAAAATTTCAGCTCAATCTGATCATCTATGAAGGTACTTCCTTCACAGAGATGCAATCTGGGCAGAAACTTAGTGAATTTACTGGGAAAAATTGGCTAGATAAAATGATGTGAATTTTTGCATGCTCACATCATATAGTGAATTTGAGGTCCTGGATTAATTTCAATATAAAATATAGTTGCTTCACAACCTCAAAATAAGTCCAGAAACTAGAATTGGATGATGTGCTCAAAATTTGAACTATGAAACTTGGGTTCTTGATGGAAATGGTGAATATATGGATAGGAGAAGCTCCACAAATTATTTGGGATTTTTCCTGGCTACCAAAATGGTAGTTCCTTTGGAAAGTGCCCAAAAGGCAATATTGGCTTTAAATAGGAAAATGCAATTTCCCTTATTTAATTATTGCCAATATTTTTATGGGAGCTCAATATTGCAAAAGGAATTAATTTTAAATGAAAAATATTGCAAATGACTTGGCAATATTTTTGCATATCCAGGGTTTATAGATATAGGAGAGTCTCTGGGAAAAGTTTGGGAGGCAACAGATCAAAGGAAATTAAGGTTCCCTTGAAACTGCAGGAGTTAGGGTTTCCCTTCCGGTGACTCGGAAGGTAGGGTTTCGGTGGCAAAATCCTAAGAATGAATTTTGGGTGATAGGGTTGGACTGGAGAGAATCTCTGGTTAGATAGGAAAGGCAAGGCTATATCACCATCTTGATATACCCAAGAGCGAGAGAAAATCCGATAAAATCGAAAAAAAGACGGGAGTCAAATCCCGCGAAGGAAAAAAAACAAGGAGCGAAAACTAGGGTGTCACAGGCGCGCTGCTACTTGTAGCTTGCGTTGGTATTTTCCCCGAAGAGGAAGGGATGATGCATCACAGTAGAGGTAAGTATTTCCCTCAGTTATGAAACCAAGGTTATCAATCCAGTAGGAGAACCACGCAACACCTCGTTAGCACTACCTGCACACAAACAACAAATCCTTGCACCCAACGCAAACGAGGGGTTGTCAATCCCTCGGCGGTCAATTACAAGATTAAATTGTATGGTGATAGATAGATAGATTAAACAAAAATACAATATAAAATAAATAAAGAAAAAGTGCAGCAAAGTATTTTTTAGGGTTTTTAATATATGATTTAGATAGACCCGGGGGCCATAGTTTTCACAAGAGGCTTCTCTCAAGAAAATAGCATACGGTGGGTAGACAAATTACTGTTGGGCAATTGATAGAAAAGCAAATAATCATGACGATATCCAAGGCAATGATCATGTATATAGGCATCATGTTCGAGACAAGTAGACCGACTCCTGCTTGCATCTACTACTATTACTCCACCCATCGACCGCTATCCAGCATGCATCTAGAGTATTAAGTTCATAAAGAACGGAGTAACGCCTTAAGCAAGATGACATGATGTAGACAAAGTAAACTCACGCATGAATAAACCCCATCTTTTTACCCTTAATAGTAACTATACATACGTGTCATGTCCCTTTCTGTCACTGGGATTGAGCACCGCAAGATCGAACCCATTACAAAGCACCTCTTCCCATGGCAAGATAAATCAATCTAGTTGGCCAAACCAAATCAATAGATCGGAGAAGAAATACGAAGCTATAATAATCATGCATAAAAGAGAATAGAGAAGACTCAAATAATATTCATGGATAATCTGATCATAAACTCACAATTCATCGGATCCCAACAAACACACCGCAAAAGTGATTAGATCGCATAGAACTCCAAGAACATCGAGGAGAACATTGTATTGAAGATCAAAAAGAGAGAAGAAGCCATCTAGCTACTAACTATGGACCCGAAGGTCTGTGGTAAACTACTCACGCATCATCGGAAGGGCAGCAAGGTTGATGTAGAGCCCCTCCGTGATCGATTCCCCCTCCGGCGGAGTGCCGGAAAAGGCCCCTAGATGGGATCTCTCGAGGACAGAAGCTTGCGGCGGTGGAAAAAGTATTTCGTGGACTCCCCTGTTGGTTTCCCAATTTTTTGGAATTTATAGTGGTGGAATTAGGTCAAAAGAGGCAGAGGTGGGCCCACGAGGCACCAGGGCGCGCCTGCCTCCCCCCCAGGCGCGCCCTGGTGGCTCGTGGCCACCTCCTAGGGCTTCTGGCCTTCTCCCAAAGCTTCTAGTCTTGGTTATGTCCAAAAAAAATCTCCAAAAAGTTTCGTGGCATTTGGACTTCGTTTGGTAATGATATTCTGTAAAACCAAAAAACAGGCAGAAAACAGCAACTGGCACTGGGCACTAATTTAATAGGTTAGTCCCAAAAAATGATATATAATTGCTGTAAATGTATATAAAACATCCAAGATTGATAATATAACAGCATGGAACAATCAAAAATTATAGATACGTTGGAGACGTATCAACATCCCCAAGCTTAATTCCTGCTCGTCCTCGAGTAGGTAAATGATAAAAACAGAATTTTTGATGTGGAATGCTGCCTATCATATTCATCATATATTCTTTTCTTTTGTAGCATGGACATTTGGACTTGAATGATTCAAAACAATAGTCTATAGTTTGACATGAAGATATACATACTCAAGCATACTAACAAGCAACCATGTCTTTCAAAATATCAACGCTAAAGAAAGTTATCCCTAGCCCATTATGCTCAATCATTGATCCATTCATGAAACACACTCCATATTAGCTACACAGTGCACAAGTATGACAATAGTGCTCTCTAGTTGGTGCTTTATAAGAGAAGATGGAGACTCAAAATAAAAATAAAAATTGCATAAAAGTAAATAGATAGTCCCTTCGCGGAGGGAAGCAGAGATTTGTTAATGTGCCAGAGCTCAAGGCTTAAATTAGAGAGATAAAATATTTTGAGAGGCATGCTTTTCCTGTCAACGAAAGCGAACGAGAATTCCCAATATCTTCCATGCTAGATACATTATAGGCGGTTCCCAAAAAGAAAATAAAGTTTATTCCTTTTCCACCATTCTTTCACAATCCATGGCTAGCCGTATCCACGAGTGCCCTCATACCAACACTTTCCAAGGAATTTATTATTATCATCATATAAATTTTTTCATTTCATTTCATTTCGGGACTGGGCATCCTTATTACCTGCCACACTCTCGTGCAATGACAAGTGAATAAACACTCATCGTGAGAATAACCCACCTAGCATGGAAAATATTGGCCACCCCCTTCCGCCTCATGAGCGGTACGGGCACACAAAACAAAAAAATTATTTTGAAAATTAGAGTTGGCACACACAAATTTACTTGGAACGGCATGGAAATACAGCATATAGGTAGATATGGTGGACTCATCTGGCACAACTTGGGTTTAAAGAGTTTGGATGCACAAGCAGTATTTCCGCTTAGTACAAATGAAGGCTAGCAAATAGATTGAGAAGCGACCAACCAAAAAGCAAAAATGGTCATAAACATGCATTAAACGTAACTAACACCGAATAATGCACCATAAGTAGGATATAATTTCGTTGCATAACTATTGACTTTACGTGCATGCATTGGGAATCACAAACCTTAACACTAATATTCTTACCAAATCACAATTACTCACTAACATGACCCACATATCATCATCTCCATATCACAAAACTATTGCAAGGAATCACACTTATCATATCCAATGATCTATATGAAAGTTTTTATTATATCCCTCTTGAATATTCATCACTTTGGGACCAAATTCATATCCTGTGCAAATTACCATTACTATCTTCAACACTCAAAAAGATATAAGTGAAGCATGAGAGCGTAAATATTTCTTCAAAATTTCAATCTTATCAACTCTCAAAATAATATAAGTGAAGCATGAGAGTTTATTTCTTCAAAATATTAATCTTGTCAACTCTCAAAATAATATAAGTGAAGCATGAGAGTTCATTTCTTCAAAATATAGCCACCACCGTGCTCAAAAATATTTAAGTGAAGCACTAGAGCAACTGCCTAGCTCAAAAAATTTAAGTGAAGCACATAGAGTATTCTAACAAATCATGATAACGTGTGGCTCTCTCAAAATAGGTGTGTTCAGCAAGAATGATTGTGACAAACTAAAAATCAAACAAAGCAAAGACTCATATAATACAAGACGCTCCAAGTAAAACACATATCATGTGACGAATAAAAATATAGCTCCAAGTAAAATTACCGATGGTTGGTAGAAGAAAGAGGGGATGCCTTTCGGGGCATCCCCAAGTTTAGATGCTTGAGTCTTCCTTTAATATTACCTTGGGGTGCCATGGGCATCCCCAAGCTTAGGCTCTTGCCACTCCTTATTCCTTCATACATCGTGATCTCAACCAAAACTTGAAAACTTCAATCACACAAAACTCAACAAAACCTTCGTGAGATCCGTTAGTATAACAAATAAATCACTACTTTAAGTACTGTTGCAAACCCATTCATATTTTATATTTGCATTATACCTACTGTATTCTAACTTCTCCATGGCTTATACCCCCCGATACAATCCATAGTTTCATCAAAACAAGCAAGCAACACATCAAAAACAGAATCTGTCAAAAACAGAACAGTCTGTAGAAATCTATTTAAAAGCCATACTTCTGTAACTCCAAAAATTCTTAAAGATTTGGAAAACGTGGGAAATTCATATACCAATACTGTTTAAAAATTTCAGATATTTCTGACGTTCCAGTACAGAATCAAAATTCCAGCACTGGACGCAAAACTTTCTGTTTTCCTAACAGCATCAATTATACTATCTTCCGAATCATCCTAAAGGCTTTACTTGGCACAAGCACTAATTAAAAACACAAAAACTCAATCTTAACAGTAGCATAAATATGAAAACACACAAGAACAGAAACAAAAAGATAAAAAATTTATTTTATTCATTGGGTTGCCTCCCAACAAGCGCTATTGTTTTATGCCCCTAGCTAGGCATAATGCATAGTTTCAAGTGTTGTCATCTTTGGTTTCCAAATCCTCAATCACACATCAATTTTTTATAATAGATTTAACATAGGTGTTTCTCAATATCACACTTCTAGGCACAAAATCAAGAATTTTACTTTTGTGAATAGGTTCCTTAATTATATCAATGAAATTGGGGTGCACGCTAATCTTTTTAAGATCTTCATTTCCCTTACTAGATGTAGCACCATTGGTCTTAGGAACATATATAGACTTTCAATTCTTGCTAGGAGTAGTTTTTTCAATAGTTTTAGTGGAAGAAAAAGCGGTCCCAAATTATTAATAATTTCTTCCAACTTATCGATCCTAGCGGGACTTTGTTCCATCCTTTCATTAATTATTGGTTCTTTCTCTTTTAGCATCTTAAGAGTAATCCCTACCTTTGATCCAAATTGAGTAACATGGTTATGAATCTTTTTATCAAAATTTTCAATATGCTCAACGGTAGGCATTTTATTTTCAATAGCATCTAACCTTTGCATAACATGTTCCAAGGTCAAAGTTGTTTCATTAATAGTAATAGGTGGTGATCCCACTAAATTTCCCAAAGCATTAAAAGCATCCGTAGAGGGACACATCAAGAAATTCCCTCCAGTAATAGTATCAAGCACAAATCTATACCAAGTAGTAATGCCCACATAAAAATTGTGAAGAAGGATGGTAGAGGATTGCTTACGAGTTGATCTATTATGAGCATCACAAATCCTATACCAAGCATCTTTTAAATTCTCTCCTCCCCTTTGTTTAAAATTAAGCACTTCATTTTCAGGGGTAATAGTAACGAGCGAAGAACTAGCCATAACGAAAAAGCAAGCAAGCAAAGAAGCAAACAAGAAAAAGGCAAATGGAAAATATTATTGTAAAAAAATTTAGAAGTGGGGGAGATAAAAACGAGAGGCGAATAAAATAAATGCAAGGAGATGAGAGTTTATCCGAAGGTACTTGATAGATGTTGATGATGTCTCCCCGGCAACGGCGCCAGAAATTCTTCCTGCTACTTGTAGCTTGCGTTGGTATTTTCCCTGAAGAGGAAGGGATGATGCAGCACAGTAGAGGTAAGTATTTCCCTCAGTTATGAAACCAAGGTTATCAATCCAGTAGGAGAACCACGCAACACCTCCTTAGCAGTACTTGGACACAAACAACAAATCCTTGCACCCAACGCAAACGAGGGGTTGTCAATCCCTCAGCGGTCAATTGCAAGATTAAATTGTATGGTGGTAGATAGATAGATTAAACATAAATACAAAATAAAATAAATAAAGAAAAAGTGCAGAAAAGTATTTTTTAGGGTTTTAATATATGATTTAGATAGACCCGGGGGCCATAGTTTTCACTAGAGGCTTCTCTCAAGAAAATAGCATACGGTGGGTAGACAAATTACTGTTGGGCAATTGATAGAAAAGCAAATAATCATGACGATATCCAAGGCAATGATCATATATATAGGCATCATGTCCGAGACAAGTAGACCGACTCCTGCCTGCATCTACTACTATTACTCCACCCATCGACCGCTATCCAGCATGCATCTAGAGTATTAAGTTCATAAAGAACGGAGTAACGCCTTAAGCAAGATGGCATGATGTAGACAAAGTAAACTCACGCATGAATAAACCCCATCTTTTTACCCTTAATAGCAACGATACATACGTATCATGTCCCTTTCTGTCACTGGGATTGAGCACCGCAAGATCGAACCCATTACAAAGCACCTCTTCACATGGCAAGATAAATCAATCTAGTTGGCCAAACCAAATCAATAGATCGGAGAAGAAATATGAAGCTATAATAATCATGCATAAAAGAGATCAGAGAAGACTCAAATAATATTCATGGATAATCTGATCATAAACTCACAATTCATCGGATCCCAACAAACACATCGCAAAAAGTGATTACAACGGATAAAACTCCAAGAACATCAAGGAGAACATTGTATTGAAGATCAAAAAAAGAGAGAAGAAGCCATCTAGCTACTAACTATGGACCCGAAGGTCTGTGGTAAACTAGTCACGCATCATCGGAAGGGCAGCAAGGTTGATGTAGAGCCCCTCCGTGATCGATTCCCCCTCCGGCGAAGTGCCGGAAAAGGCCCCCAGATGGGATCTCTCGAGAACAGAAGCTTGCGGCGGTGGAAAAAGTATTTCGTGGACTCCCCTATTGGTTTCCCATTTTTGGGAATTTATAGTGGTGGAATTAGGTCAAAAGAGGCAGAGGTGGGCCCATGAGGCACCAGGGCGCACCTGCCCCCCCCCCCCAGGCGCGCCCTGGTGGCTCGGCAGGTGCGCCCTGGTGCCTCGTGGCCACCTCCTGGAGCTTCTGGCCTTCTCCCAAAGCTTCTAGTGTTGGTTATGTCCAGAAAAAATCTCCAAAAAGTTTCGTGGCATTTGGACTTCGTTTGGTATTGATATTCTATAAAACCAAAAACAGGCAGAAAACAACAACTGGCACTGGGCACTAAGTTAATAGGTTAGTCCCAAAAAATGATATATAATTGCTGTAAATGTATATAAAAACATCCAAGATTGATAATATAACAGCATGGAACAATAAAAAAATTATAGATACGTTGGAGACGTATCACCTACCCCCCCTGGGCGCGCCCTCCAGGCTTGCCGCCTCCTCGTGACTCCTTTGGTCTTCTCCCGAAGCTTCGTGGGTCTCTTCTGGTCCAGAAAAAATTAATCCAAAGTTTTTTTCTCGTTTGGACTCTTTTTGATAATGATTTTCTGAAAAGACAAAAACAAGCAAAAAAAAGTAACTGGCACTAGGCACTGGGTTAATAGGTTTATTCCCAAAAAATGATATATAATGGCATATAATTGCATATAAAACATCCAAGATTGATACTATAATAGCATGAAACAATCAAAAATTATAGATACGTTGGAGACTTATCAAGCATCCCCAAGCTTAATTCCTGCTCGTCCTCGAGTAGGTAAATGATAAAAACAGAATTTTTGATGTGGAATGCTACCTATCATGTTTCATCAGGTAATCTCTCTTACGGTATGAATAATAAGATCTGAATGATTCAAAGCAGTAGTCTATAATTTGATATAAAGACATCAATACTCAGGCGTACTAACAAACAATCATGTCTTTCAAAATAAAAATGCTAAAGAAAGTTATCCCTACAAAATCATATAATCCTGTCATGCTCCATCTTCTTAACACAAAATATTTATCATGCACTACTCCGATGACATGCCGAGCAATTGGTTCATACTTTTTAACGCGCTTCAGCTTTTTCAACCCCCACGCAATACATGAGCGCAAGTCATGGATATAGCACTATGGGTGGAATAGATTATGGTGGTAGAGATTAATAAGGGGAAGTCAAAAATAAGAAGATAGTCTCACATCGACGAGGCTAATTAACGGGCTATGGAGATGCCCATCAATTGATGTCAATGCGAGGAGTAGGGATTGCCATGCAACGGATGCACTAAGAGCTATAAGTGTATGAAAGCTCAACATGAAAACTAAGTGGGTGTGCATCCAACTTGCTTGCTCATGAAGACCTCGGGCATTTGAGGAAGCCCATCATCAGAATATAGAAGCCAAGTTCTATAATGAAAAATTCCCACTAGTATATGAAAGTGACAAAATAGGAGACTCTCTATATGAAAAAGCATGGTGCTACTTTGAAGCACAAGTATGGAAAAGGATAGTAACACTGCCCCTTCTCTCTTTTTCTCTCTTTTTTTTCATGGGCTCTTTTTGGCCTCTTTTTTTTATTTCCTCACTGGGACAATGCTCTAATAATGATGATCATCATACTTCTATTTACTTACAACTCAAAAAATTACAACTCGACACTAGAACAAAAATATGACTCTATATGAATGCCTCTGGCGGTGTACCAGGATGTGCAATGATACTAGCGTAACATGTATAAAAAATTAATGAACGGTGGCTGAGCCACAAATACTATGTCAGCTATATGATCATGCAAAGCAATATGACAATGATGATGTGTGTCTTAAAAATGGAACAGTGGAAGTTGCATGGCAATATATCTCGGAATGGCTATGGAAATGCCATGATAGGTAGGTATGGTGGCTGTTTTGAGGAAGATATAAAGAGGCTTAAGTGAGATAGAGCGTATCATATCACGGGGTTTGGATGCACCGACGAAGTTTGCACCAACTCTTGATGTGAGAAAGGGCAATGCACGGTACCAAAGAGGCTAGCAAATTGCGGAAAGGTGAGAGTGTGTATAATCCATGGACTCACATTAGTCATAAAAAACTCACATACTTATCGCGAAAGTTTATTAGCCCTCGAAGCAAAGTACTACTACGCATGCCCCTAGGGGGATAGATTGGTAGGAAAAGACCATTGCTCGTCCCCGACCACCACTCATAAGGTAGTCAATCAAGAATAAATCATGCTCCAACTTCTTAGCGTAACGACAGATCATACGTGCATGCTTCGGGAATCACAAACCTTAACACCAATATTCTTACTAAACCACAATTATCTACTAGCACCTCCCACATATTACCATATTAATATCGCAAAACTATTGCAAGGAATCAAACTTATCATATTCAGTGATCTACATGAAAGTTTTTATTATATCCCTCTTGAATACCTATCATATTAGGACCAAATTCATAACCCATGCATATTACCATTGCTATTCATTAGACTCTCAAAAAGATATAAGTGAAGCATGAGAGTGCAACTATTTCTTTAAAATATAACCACTGTCGTGCTCTAAAAGATACAAGTGAAGCACTAGAGCAACTGCCTAGCTCAAAAGATATAAGTGAAGCACATAGAGTATTCTAACAAATCACGAATAATGTGTGTCCCTCTCAAAAAGGTGTGTTCAGCAAAGATGATTGTGACAAACTAAAAAGCAAACAAAATCAAACAAACTATATCACAAGACGCTCCATGTAAAACACATATCATGTGATGAATAAAAATATAGCTCCAAGTGAGTTACCGATAGATTGTAGACGAAAGAGGGGATGCCTTCCGGGGCATCCCCAAGCTTAGACACTTGAGTACTCCTTGAATATTACCTTGGGGTTCCTTGGGCACCCCCAAGTTTAGGCTCTTGCCTCTACTTATTCCTTTATCCATCGTTGTCTCACCCAAAACTTGAAAACTTCAATCACACAAAACTCAACAGAAACCTCGTGAGATCCGTTAGTGTAACAAACAAATCTTAAACTTTAGGTGCTGTTGTAAATTGATTCATATTTAATATTGGCATAATGATACTGTACTCCAACTTCTCCATGACTCATACCCCCCGATACGATCCATAGATTCATCAAAATAAGCAAACTATGCAACAAAAACAGAATCTGTCTAAAACAGAACAGTCTGTAAAGATCTATTTAAAAGCCATACTTTTGTACCTCCAAAAATTATGAAAAATTAGGAAAACGTGGGCAATTCATATACCAATACTGTGTAAAAATTTCAGATTTTTCTGATGCTCCACCTAAAAATAAGAATCCAGCACCGGATGCAAAAGTTTCTGTTTTCCAAACAGCATCAATTATACTATCTTCCAAATCATCCCAAAGGCATTACTTGGCACAAACACCAATTAAAATATAAAAACACAATCATAACAGAGGCTATAATTGTGTAAACAGACAAAAACAGAAGGTAAAACAAAAAATTATTTTATTCATTGGGTTGCCTCCCAACAAGCGCTATTGTTTTATGCCCCTAGCTAGGCATAATGCACAGTTTCAAGTGTTGTCATCCTTCATTTTTACTAATTTAGGTGGGTTGCTCTCGAACCCGGGAGACTCCTTACGCTTCCCATTGCTTTCATAGAATAAGGCAATTCTATTATCTAAGGTGTCTAGCCTTTTGTTGCAAATAATGGGGAGATTATTCATACGATTGAGGTTGCCACTAACATTTTTAAGAGGCTCATTAGACTTTTGTAATTCAACCAATTTTTTTTGTATGTCTCCTAAACTCTCAAAAATTTGAATCCCTTCTTGGGTATAATTAGATCCTTTTTGCAAGGGTGGTGTTCCCACTATCCCTTCTATTAATTCATAAGCAGTATTAGGATCACTATCAATGAAATTTCCTTTAGTAGCAAAATCCAAGAGTTGCCTATTTGGCATAGTTAGCCCTACATAAAAGTTTCGCAACAAAATTTTCATATCTCCTTTTATGGTGCAAACACGATAAGATTCCATTATCCTATACCAAGCGTCTTTTAAATTTTCTCCTTGTTTCTGTTTGAAGTAAAGGACTTCAAAATCCAGAGGCAGAGGAGGGATGGTGACACTAGACATGATAACTAAACAAGCAAACGAAAATATTTTTCTGTTTTTGTAAAAAAAAATTGAAGTGGGGGAGATGAAAACGAGAAGCAAATGCAAATAAAAAGGCAAATAAAATAAATGCAAGTGGATGATAGTTTGTGCGACGGTACTTGGTAATTTTGATGATGTCTCCCCGGCAACGGCGCCAGAAATTCTTCCTGCTACTTGTAGACTGCGTTAGTATTTCCCCGAAGAGGAGAGGATGATGCAGTATAGTAGCGATAAGTATTTCCCTCAGTTAAGAACCAAAGTTATCAATCCAGTAGGAGAACCAAGCAAAATCCCGTTAAACGCACCTGCACACACAAAAGCAAACACTTGCGCCCAACGCAAATAAGAGGGTTGTCAATCCTCTTAGCGGTTATTTGCAAGGATTAATTCTGATAGTGATAGATAGATAAACTAAAATACTAAATAAAATAAAATAAAATAAATTGCAACAAAGTATTTTTGGTTTTAATATACGATAAAAGTAGACCCGGGGGCCATAGTTTTCACTAGAGGCTTCTCTCTCGAACACATAGCATACGGTGGGCAAACAAATTACTGTTGGGCAATTGATAGAAAAGCAAATAATTATGATGAATTCATGGCAATGATCATGTATATAGGCATCACGTCCGAGACAAGTAGACCGACTCCTGCCTGCATCTACTACTATTACTCCACCCATCGACCGCTATCCAACATGCATCTAGGGTATTAAGTATGAAACAGAGTAACGCCTTAAGCAAGATGACATGATGTAGACAAAGTAAACTCAAGCAATATGATTAAACCCCATCTTTTTATCCTTAATGGCAACAATACAAATACGTGTCATGTACCTTTCTATCACTGGGATTGAGCACCGCAAGATTGAACCCATCACAAAGCACCTCTCCCACTACAAGATAAACCAATCTAGTTGGCCAAACCAAATTGATAGATCGGAGAGAAATACAAAGCTATAATAATCATGCATAAAAGAGTTCATAGAAGACTCAAATATTTCTCATGAATAATCTGATCATAAACTCACAATTCATCGGATCCCAACAAACACACCGCAAAAGAAGATTACATCGGATAGAACTCCAAGAACATCAAGGAGAACATGGTATTGAAGATCAAAGAGAGAGACGAAGCCATCTAGCTACTAGCTATGGACCCGTAGGTCTGTGGTAAACTACTCACACATCATTGGAAGGGCAGCAAGGTTGATGAAGAAGCCTCCGTGATCGATTCCCCCTCCGGCAGAGTATTGGAAAAGGCCTCCAGATGGGATCGCGGAAGAACAGAGGCTTGCGGCGGCGGAAAGGTTTTCTCTTCTGTCTATCTGGTATATTGGGAATATTTGGGAATTTATAGCACTGGAATTAGGCCAGGAGGGGCTACGAGGGGCCCACAAGCCTGGGGGTGTGCCTACCCCCCCTGGGATCACCCTCCAGGTTTGCCGCCTCCTCGTGACTCCACTGGTCTTCTCCCGAAGCTTCGTGGGTCTCTTCTGGTCCAGAAAAAATTAATCCAAAGTTTTTTTTGTCGTTTGGACTCTTTTTGATAATGATTTTCTGATAAGACAAAAACAAGCAAAAAAACAGCAACTGGCACTGGGCACTGAGTTAATAGGTTAGTCCCAAAAAATGATATATAATGGCATATAATTGCATATAAAACATCCAAGATTGATACTATAATAGCATGGAACAATCAAAAATTATAGATATGTTGGAGACGTATCAATGACACTTCACCATCTTTGGGCCTAAGGGAAGGCATTGTGGAGTAGTAATTAGATGATGGGTTGCTAGAGTGACAGAAGCTTAAACCCTAGTTTATGCGCTATTCTGTAAGGGGCTGATTTGGATCCATATGTTTCATGCTATGGTTAGATTTATCTTAATTCTTCTTTCGTAGTTGTGGATGCTTGCGAGAGGGGGTAATCATAAGTGGGGGGCTTGTTCAAGTAAGAACAGCACCCAAGCACCGGTCCACCCACATATCATGTTATCAAAGTAGTGAACGCGAATCAAACAAACATGATGAAAGTGACTAGATGAAATTCCCATGTGTCCTCGAGAACGCTTTGCTTATTATACAAGTTCGTCCCGGCTTGTCCTTTGCTATAAAAAGGATTGGGCCACCTTGATGCACTTTATTATACTTGTTACTTGTTACGAATTATCTTGCTATCAAAACTATCTGTTACCGCTACTTTCAGCACTTGCAGAGAATACCTTGCTGAAATCCGCTTGTCATTTCCTTCTGCTCCTCGTTGGGTTCGACACTCTTACTTATCGAAAGGACTACGATTGATCCCCTATACTTGTGGGTCATCAAGACTCTTTTCTGGCGCCGTTGCCGGGGAGTGAAGCGCCTTTGGTGAGTGGAATTTGGTAAGGAAACATTTATATTACGTGCTGAAATTTACTGTCACTTGTCACTATGGAAAGTAATCCTTTGAGGGGTTTGTTCGGGGTATCTTCACCTCGACCGGAAGCATTAAGAGTTGCCCCTCAACCTATTGAACCTACTGAAAATATTTACTATGAAATTCCTTCAGGTATGATAGAGAAACTGCTAGCTAATCCTTATGCAGGAGATGGAACGGTGCATCCTGATATGCACTTGATATATGTGGATGAAATTTGTGGATTGTTTAAGCTTGTAGGTCTATCCAGAGATGGAGTTAAGAAGAAGGTATTCCCTTTATCTTTGGAGGGAAAGGCATTGACATGGTATAGGCTATGTGATGATACTGGAACATGGTATTGGAACCGGTTGAAGCTGGAATTTCACCAGAAATTGTATCCTATGCATTTGGTTCATCATGATCGGAATTATATATAGAATTTTTGGCCTCCTGAAGGAGAAAGTATCGCTCAAGCTTGGGGGAGGCTTAAGTATATGTTGCATGCATGCCCCAATCATGAGCTCTCAAGAGAAATAATTATTCAAAACTTTTATGCTCGGTTTTCTCATAATGATCAATCCATGCTCAATACTTCTTCTACTGGTTCCTTTATGAAGAGGACTATTGAATTCAAA
The DNA here is from genome assembly GCA_039707655.1 of Elymus sibiricus. Taxonomy (NCBI): domain Eukaryota; kingdom Viridiplantae; phylum Streptophyta; class Magnoliopsida; order Poales; family Poaceae; genus Elymus; species Elymus sibiricus. The sequence continues at coordinate 129,851,351 of CM077676.1, read as the reverse complement.
TGGGATCTTCTGGAAAGAATTAAACGTAACTCTGAAGATTGGGAAATCGACAAAGGTAAGGAGTCAGGTATAAATCTTGAGTTTGATTTTGTTAAATCTTTTATGGAAACTGATGCTTTTCACAAGTTTAGTACTAAATATGGACTTGACTCTGAGATAGTAGCTACCTTTTGTGAATCTTTTGCTGCTCATGTTGATCTCCCTAAGGATAAATGGTTTAAATATCATCCACCTATTGAATTAAATTAAGAACCTATTACTGTTAATGAAGAAATAATTGTTTACAATATAGATCCAGTTGTGCCTACTGCTTATATTGAGAAACCTCCTTTCCCTGTTAGGATAAAGGAACATGCTAAAGCTTCAACTGTGGTTAATAAAAGTAATATTAGAACACCTAAACCTTCTGAACAAATTAAAGTTGAACCTAATATTGCAATGGTTAAAGATCTTTTGGTTGATAAAATTGATGGACATGTCATATATTTCTGTGAAGAGGCTGCTAGAATTGCTAAACCTGTTAGAAATGAACGAGATATGCTAGATAAGAACAAGCCCGTAGTTGGCATGCCTGTTGTTTATGTTAAGATTGGAGATCATTGCTATCATGGTTTATGTGATATGGGTGCTAGTGTGAGTGCTATCCTATTTTCTTTATATCAAGAAGTAATGAATGATATTGCACCTGTTGAGATTGAAGATATTGATGTTACTATTAAACTTGCAAACAGAGATACTATTACTCCACTTGGGATTGTTAGAGATGTTGAAGTCTTGTGTGGTAAGATCAAATACCCTACTGATTTCTTGTTACTTGGTTCACAACAAGATAATTTTTGTCCAATTATATTTGGTAGACTGATGTCTACTACACAACTTATTCTTGTAGACTCGTGTTGGGCCTCCAAGCGCAGAGTTTTGTTGGACAGTAGAAATTTTCCCTCAAGTGGATGACCTAAGGTTTATCAATCCGTGGGAGGTGTAGGATGAAGATGGTCTCTCTCAAACAACCCTGCAACCAAATACAAGAAATCTCTTGTGTCCCCAACACACCCAATACAATGGAAAATTGTATAGGTGCACTAGTTCGGCGAAGAGATGGTGATACAAGTGTAGTATGGATAGTAGATATAGGTTTTTGTAATCTAAAAAATATAAAAACAGCAAGGTAGCAAGTGATAAAACGGAGTACAAACGGTATTGCAATACTTAGAAACAAGGCCTAGGGTTCATACTTTCACTAGTGCAATCTCTCAACAATGCTAACATAATTGAATCATATAATAATCCCTCAACGTGCGACAAAGAGTCACTCCAAAGTTCTTATCTAGCGGAGAACATAAGATGAAATTGTTGTAGGGTACGAAACCACCTCAAAGTAATCCTTTCCGATCAATCTATTGAGCCATCCCTATAAGTGTCAGGAACAGCCCTAGAGTTCGTACTAAAATAACACCATATGATACGCATCAACCAACTCTAATGTCACCTAGATACTCCAATGTCACCACCAGTATCCGTGAGTCAATTATACGATACGCATCAAACAACTTCAGATTCATAATATTCAATCCAACACAAAGAACTTCAAAGAGTGCCCCAAGATTTCTACCGGAGAAAGTAGGACGAAAACGTGCATCAACCCCTATGCATAGATTACCCCCAATGTCACCTCGGGAATCCGCGAGTTGAGTGCCAAAACATACATCAAGTGAATCAATATAATACCCCATTGTCAGCACGGGTATTCATATGCAAGACATACATCAAGTGTTCTCAAATCCATAAAAGTATTCAATCCGATAATAGTGAAACCTCAAAGGTAAAAACTCAATTCATCACAACAAGATAGAGAGGGAGAAACACCATTTGATCCAACTATATTAACAAAGCTTGCGGTACATCAAGATCGTGCCAAATCAAGAACACGAGAGAGAGAGATCAAACACATAGCTACTAGTACATACCCTCAGCCCCGAGGATGAACTACTCCCTCCTCGTCATGGAGACCGCCGGGATGATGAAGATGGCCTCCGGTGATGATTCCTACCTCCGGCAGGGTGCCGGAACAGGGCTCTAGATGGGTTTTCTTCGGTACAGAGGCTTGCGGCGGCGGTGTCGAAGTTCTAGGGTTATTTCTGGGGGTTTCTCTATGTATAAGAATTTTTGGCGTTGCAATCACGCGTAGATGAGCTAATATGGGCCCACGAGGCATCACCACGCTATACCCCTGATACGTCTCCAACATATCTATAATTTTTGATTGTTCCATGCTATTATAGTATCAATCTTGGATGTTTTATATACATTTACAAGCAATTATATATCATTTTTTGGGACTAACCTATTAACTTAGTGCCCAGTGCCAGTTGCTGTTTTTTGCCTATTTTTGGTTTTCCAGAATATCAGTACCAAACGAAGTCCAAATGCCACAAAACTTTTTGGAGATTTTTTGGACATAAGAGACACTAGAAGCTTCGGGAGAGGGCCAGAAAACAGAGGAGATGGCCACGAGCCACCAGGGCATGCCCTAGAGGGGGTGGCGCGCCCTGGTGCCTCGCGGGCCCACCTCTGCCCCGTTTGACCTAATTCCACCTCTATAAATTCTCTAAAATCGGGAAACCAACATAGGAGTCCACGAAATACTTTTTCCACCGCCGCAAGTTCCTGTTCTCGAGAGATCCCATCTGGAGGCCTTTTTCTGGCACTCTGCCGGAGGGGGATTTGATCACGGAGGGGCTCTACATCAACCTTGCTACCCTTCCGATGATGCGTGAGTAGTTTACCACAGACCTTCGGGTCCATAGTTAGAAGCTAGATGGCTTCTTCTCTCTTTTTGAGCTTCAATACAATGTTCTCCTTGATGTTCGTGGAGTTCTATCCGATGTAATCACTTTTTGCGGTGTGTTTGTTGGGATCCGATGAATTGTGAGTTTATGATCAGATTATCCATGAATATTATTTGAGTTTTCTTTGAACTCTTTTACACATGATTGTTATGGCTTCATATTTCTCTCCGATCTATTGATTTGGTTTGGCCAACTAGATTGATTTATCTTGCAATGGGAGAGGTGCTTTGTAATGGGTTCGATCTTGCAGTGCTCAATCCCAGTGACAGAAAGGGACATGACATGTATGTATCGTTGCTATTAAGGGTAAAAAGATGGGGTTTATTCATGCGTGAGTTTACTTTGTCTACATCATGTCATCTTGCTTAAGGCGTTACTCCGTTCTTTATGAACTTAATACTCTAGATGCATGCTGGATAGCGGTCGATGGGTGGAGTAATAGTAGTAGATGCAGAATCATTTCAGTCTACTTTTCTCGGACGTGATGCCTATATACATGATCATTGCCTTGGATATCATCATGATTATTTGCTTTTCTATCAATTGCCCAACAGTAATTTTTTCACCCACCGTATGCTATTTTCAAGAGAGAAGCCTCTAGTGAAAACTATGGCCCCCGGGTCTACCTTAATCATATATTGAAAATCCTAAAAATACCTTGCTGCAATTTTACTTTATTTATTTTATTTTGTATTTTTGTTCGATCTATCTATCTATCACCATACAATTTAATCTTGCAATTAACCGCCAAGGGATTGACAACCCCTTGTTTGCGTTGGGTGCGAGGATTTGTTGTTTTGTGTGCAGGTACTACTAACGAGTTGTTGCGTGATTCTCCTACTGGATTGATAACCTTGATTTCATAACTGGGGGGAAATACTTATCTCTATTGTACTGCATCATCCCCTCCTCTTCGGGGAAATCCCAACGCAGCTCACAAGTAGCAGGAAGAATTTCTGGCGCCGTTGCCGGGGAGACATCGTCAACATCTATCAAGTACCTACGCATAAACTTTCATCTCCTTGCATTTATTTTATTTGCCTTTGCCTCTCGTTTTCATCTCCCCCACTTATAAAAAGTTTTTACAAAAATACAAAAATATTTTCCGTTTGCCTTTTTCTTGTTTGCTTCTTTGCTTGCTTGTTATCTTGTTTGCGTAGCCACGATGTCTCAAGAAAATACAAAATTGTGTGATTTTTCTAATATTAATAATAATGATTTTATTAGTACTCTGATTGCTCCTCCCGCCGCTAGTGCGGAGACTTGTGATATTAATGCCGCTTTGTTAAATCTTGTCATGAAAGAACAATTTTCTGGTAGTCCTAATGAAGATGTTGCATCCCATCTTAACACTTTCGTAGAATTGTGTGATATGCAAAAGAAAAAAGATGTGGATAATGATATTGTGAAATTAAAATTATTCCCGTTCTCATTGCGGGATCGTGCAAAAATTTGGTTTTCATCTTTACCACGAAATAGTATCGATTCTTAGGATAGGTGTAAAGATGCTTTTATTACCAAGTATTTTCCTTCAGCGAAAATTATTTCCCTTAGAAATCAAATTATGAATTTCAAGCAACTTGATCATGAACATGTTGCCCAATCTTGGGAAAGGATGAAATTAATGATAAGAAATTGCCCTACTCATGGTTTAAATTTGTGGATGATCATACAAAAAATTTATGCGGGATTAAATTTTGTTTCTAGAAATCTTTTAGATTCCGCCGTGGGTGGTACTTTTATAGAGATTACATTGGGAGAAGCTACTAAATTGCTTGATAATATTATGGCAAATTATTCACAATGGTATACTGAAAGAGTTCCTACTAGTAAAAAGGTGAATTCTGTTGAAGAAATTAGTACTTTGAGTGATAAAGTTGATGCACTTATGAAATTGGTTGCTAGCAAAAATACTCCTATTGATCCTAATGATGTGCCTTTATCCACCTTGATTGAGAAAAATAATGATCCCGTAGATGTGAATTTTGTTTCGCGAAACAATTTTAATAGTAATGCTTATAGAGGTAATTTTAATCCTAGGCCGTTTCCTGGAAATTCCTCTAATAATTATGGAAATTCCTATGGTAATCCTTATAATAATAATAATAATAATAATAATAGGATGCCCTCTGATCTTGAAAGTAATATTAAAGAATTTATTAATTCTAAAAAAGTTTTCAACACTACGATAGAAGAAAAATTAAGTAAACTTGATGATATGTCTAGGAGCATTGATAGAATCATTCATGATGTGGAAAATCTTAAGACTAAAATTTTGCCACCCAAAACTGATATTAATGAATTAATTAAAGCTTTATATGTCTCCATGGATGAGAGTAAGAAAAGAACCGGCATGCTAAAAGCTAAAAGAGATTTTTTAGAAAAAGCGATTCCTCCCGGTTTCTATCGTAGTAATGATGAGGATATTAAAATGATTGGTGTTTCATCTATTGATTCCCTGTTTAGCAATATAAAACTTGATGAAAACGGGACTAAAGTAGAGTCACCTTTAGCTAGAAGGCGTCCCCATAATTCGGAGGGTGAAAATCTTGATGAAAAAATTGATAAAAGTGGGTCTGGAGAGGTAAAAACTTTAACTAGTGATGTACCCACTCTCTTGGATTACAAAGACTTTAATTATGATAGTTGTTCTTTGATTGAGTGTATTTCTTTGTTACAATCCATGCTAAATTCACCCAACGCTTATGAACAAAATAAGGCTTTTACTAAACACATCGTAGAAGCGATGATGACAGTGTTAGAAGAAAAGCTAGAACTAGAAATTTCAATTCCTAGAAAATTATATGATGAGTGGGAACCCACCATTAAAGTTAAAATTAAAAATTATGAGTGCAATGATTTATGTGATTTGGGTGCTAGCGTTTCCACAATTCCAAAATCTCTATGTCATGTGCTAGGTTTTACCAATATAGATGAATGTTCTCTTAATTTGCATCTTGCGGATTCTACTATTAAAAAGCCATTGGGAAGAATAAATGATGTGCTTATTCTTGCAAATAGAAATTATGTGCCTGTTGATTTTATTGTACTTGACATTGATTGCAATCCGTCCTGCCCCATAATACTTGGTAAACCATTCTTACGAACTATTGGTGCTATTATGGATATGAAAGAAGGTAATATAAGATTTCAATTTCCACTAAACAAAGGGATGGAACACTTCCCAAGGAAAATAATTAAGGCACCCTATGAATCCATTATGAGGGCCATTTATGGAATCAACTTGAAGGATGACAACACTTGAAACTATGCACTATGCCTAGCTAGGGGCATAAAACAATAGCGCTTGTTGGGATATGATAAGTTTGATTCCTTGCAATAGTTTTGCGATATGGAGATGATGATATGTGAGTCATGTTAGTGAGTAATTGTGATTTAGTAAGAATATTGGTGTTAAGGTTTGTGATTCCCTATGCATGCACATAAAGTCAATAGTTATGCAACGAAATTATATCCTACTTATGGTGCATTATTCGGTGTTAGTTATGTTCAATGGATGTTTATGACCGTTTTCGCTTTTTGGTTGGTCGCTTCTCAATCTATTTGCTAGCCTTCATTTGTACTAAGCGGGAATACTGCTTGTGCATCCAACTCCTTAAACCCAAGTTGTGCCAAATGAGTCCACCATACCTACCTATATGCGGTATTTCCATGCCGTTCCAAGTAAATTTCCATGTGCCAACTCTAAATTTTCATAATAATTTTCCGTTTTGTGTTCCCGTACCACTCATGAAGCGGCAGGGGGTGGCCAATATTTTCCATGCTAGGTGTGTTATTCTCACGATGAGTGTTTATTCACTTGTCATTGCCCGAGAGAGTGGCAAGTAATAGGGATGCCCAGTCCCGAAATGAAAAAAAATTAATATGATGATAATAATAAATTCCTTGAAAAGTGATGGTATGGAGGGCACCCGTGGATACGGCTAGCCATGGATTGTGAAAGAATGGTGGAAAGGAAATAAACTTTATTTTCTATTTGGGAACCGCCTATAATGTGTCTAGCATGGAAGATATTGGGAATTCTCGGTTGTTTTCGTTGACAGGAAAAGCATGCCTCTCAAAATAATTTTATCTCTCTAATTTAAGCCTTGAGCTCTGGCACATTTGCAAATCTCTGCTTCCCTCTGCGAAGGGCCTATCTATTTACTTTTATGCAATTTTTATTTTTATTTTGAGTATCCATCTTCTCTTACAAAGCACCAACTAGAGAGCACTATTGTCATACTTGTGCATTGTGTGTAGCTAATATTGAGTGTGTTTCATGAATGGATCAATAATTGAGCATAATGGGCTAGGGATAACTTTCTTTAGCATTGATATTTTGAAAGACATGGTTGCATGTTAGTATGCTTGAGTATTTATGTCTTCATGTTAAACTATAGACTATTGCTTTGAATCATTCAAGTCCAAATGTCCATGCTACAAAAGAAAAGAGTATATGATGAATATGATAGGTAGCATTCCACATCAAAAATTCTATTTTTATCATTTACTTACTCGAGGACGAGCAGGAATTAAGCTTGGGGATGCTTGATACGTCTCCAACGTATCTATAATTTTTTATTGTTCCATGCTATTATAGTATCAATTTTTTATGTTTTATATACATTTACAAGCAATTATATATCATTTTTTGGGACTAACCTATTAACTTGGTGCCAGTGCCAGTTGCTGTTTTTTGCCTGTTTTTGGTTTTCCAGAATATCAGTGCCAAACGAAGTCCAAATGCCACAAAACTTTTTGGAGATTTTTTTCTAGACATAAGAGACACTAGAAGCTTCGGGAGAGGGCCAGAAGACAGAGGAGGTGGCCACGAGCCACCAGGGCATGCCTTAGGGGGGGTGGCGCGCCCTGGTGCCTCGTGGGCCCACCTCTGCTCCATTTGACCTAATTCCACCTCTATAAATTCTCTAAAATCGGGAAACCAACATAGGAGTCAACGAAATACTTTTTCCGCCGCCGCAAGTTCCTGTTCTCGAGAGATCCCATCTGGAGGCCTTTTCCGGCACTCTGCCGGAGGGGGATTCGATCACGGAGGGGCTCTACATCAACCTTGCTGCCCTTCCGATGATGCGTGAGTAGTTTACCACAGACCTTCGGGACCTGTGATGCCCCCGGCCCGACCGTGCGCTAATCATACACGCAAATGCGCACGATCAAGCTTAAGGACTCACTTGAAGATATCGCAACACAACTCTAAACACAAATAAAAGTCATACAAGCTTTATATTACAAGCCAGTGGCCTCGAGGGCTCGAATTCATAAGCTCGAGTCACACAAGAGTCAGCGGAAGCAACAACAGTATCTGAGTACAGACATAAAAGTTAAACAAGTCTGCCTTAAGAAGGCTGAACAAAACAACGACACTGATCGAAAGAGGCAAGGCCTCCTGTCTGGGAGCCTCCTAAACTACTCCTGGCCGTCGGTCTCCATGTAGTAGTAGGCTCCGCCGGGGGTAGTAGTAGTCGTCGGCGGGGGCAGCTGGCTCCGGGGCTCCGTCATCTGATCGCAGCAAACGAGTATGGGGAAAAAGAGGCAGCAAAGCAACCGTGAGTACTCATCCAAAGTACTCGCAAGACTTACATCAGATCTATGCTAAGTATGCATCGGTATCAAATGAAAGGGTTGTATCTGTGGACTGGACTGCAGAATTGCCAGAATAGAGAGAAGGCCTAGCCTATCGAAGACTAGCATCTTGCAGCGTCTTGCAGCATTAGAAGAGTGTAGATTAGTAGTATATAATAAAGCCACAAGCATGTAGTAGCAAGCCTAGAGATCCTTCCTCGACTCCCTGCGAGAAAGCGATCCCGGAGCTTACAATTAGAGTAACATGTATCCAGTTCAAGTTGTATTAGATCGGGATACAACACTGAGCGTCCTGTTACCGTGGACACGGCTATTCGAATAGATAATTTTCCCTGAAGGGGTGCACTACTGTTACCCAACACGCTCGATTAACTCTGGCTGGACACACTTTTCCGGGTATTGCCCGGCCTCGGCTGATCGACACGACGTAGTCCTACCTTGGCTCCGCAGAGAGGTCCCTGCCGGTCTACATCCTAAGTGCTCAGGGGTCTTGGGCCCATCGCCCTTTGCACTCTGGGTCGTTGTGAGGACGGTGGATACCAGCGCCACCTCTGCCTGGATGGCACGATCCGACCGTGCCACAATGCTGAACTGGACGTCTGACAGAGCTTTTGGCTGATACATACGGTGCCGAGGTCCCCATTAAACCATTATCCCGCCTGGTGGTAGTGCGTATAGGCCAGTGGCCAACTCAGATCAATACCCAAATTCGTTAGTGCATTATTAATTTTAGTGACGGCTGTCAGGACAAGTCCGGAGCTACCACCACAATCTGGGTGGTACCGCTAAACAGCCAGCCGCCACAGCGACTCTCGCGGGTGCTCTCCGGGCCCGCTCGACTTTCATATGTATCTCTCACGGGTACCCCTCGGGGTCGACCCGACTTCAACAAAGGACTGATGTAAAGGTCAAGTACCCGTGTGTCCATAACATCAAGGAGGAATCCGAGGAATCACCCTCATTGGATTCCCACTCGATGTAACCGTCAAGGTGAACCAGGAGGAATCACCCTCGATGGGTCCACACTTGAGGGGCTGCACGACAGAGACATCATCGGAGGTGGTGAAAGAGGAATCACCCTCGGTAACCCACAACCGACTAGCTACGCTACAGAGGTATCATCAGGAGTGAGGTAGGAGGTATCACCCTCGGCACTCGATAGTAACTCTGCAGAGTCGTACAACTAAGGGGGTGTGCGGTGCTGTGTAGGTTTGTGCACATCGATCACGCTGATCGAGTCATCGGTAGTAAAGCATGGCAACGAGGACAAGGGTGTGGGGTCATTGATGGACCACTAACCAGCCTATACTGAGCATTTAGGTCAACAGGTAGTGTATCAACAGCAGGTTACAAAATCAGGCTATGCATCAGAATAGGAGCAATCAATTACAGTAGCAAAATCTAATGCAAGCACGAGAGAGAAGGAATGGGCGATATAGGAATGATCAAGGTGGTTTGCTTGCCTGGAAGCTTTGCTGAAAAGGAAGAAGGGTCGTCGGGGACGTAGAAGACCTCGGGGGCAACGTCGGTCTCGGGGTCTACCAGAGAGAAGAGGGGGAGGAAACAGATAAATACATAGCAAACAAAGGCACTCACAAAGCATGACATGGCAATATGCAATGCAGGGGTGACCTAATACATCCCTAAACCATTTTAGTTAACTTAGGAATTAATTTGGAATTATTTACCGGAGGTCAGGCACTATTCATCTATCAGAAACAGGCCAAAATTTCAATGTTCATCCACTTAGAGGGTTCTAACATGCATATAGATGACATATTCGGATTCGTTGGATTTTTCTGTTCATTTTTCATATATAAATTATTTTCATCCGAGTTACGGTTTATTTTATATGATTTTTCAAAGTTTTAATCATTTTCATCCAAGGCAATGATCATGTATATAGGCATCATGTCCAATACAAGTAGACCGACTCCTGCCTGCATCTACTACTATTACTCCACACATCGATCGCTATCCAGCATGCATCTAGTGTATTAAGTCCATAAAGGACGGAGTAACGCCTTAAGAACGATGAGATGATGTCGACAAGATAAACTCACGTATGAATAAACCCCATCTTTTACCGTTAATAGCAACGATACATACATGTCATGTCCCTTTCTGTCACTGGGATTGAGCACCGCAAGATCGCACCCATTACAAAGCAGCTCTTCCCATGGCAAGATAAATCAATCTAGTTGGCCAAACCAAATCAATAGATCGGAGAAGAAATACGAAGCTATAATAATCATGCATAAAAGAGATCAGAAAAGACTCAAATAATATTCATGGATAATATGATCATAAACTCACAATTCATCGGATCCCAACAAACACACCGCAAAAAGTGATTACATCGGATAGAACTCCAAGAACATCGAGGAGAACATTGTATTGAAGATCAAAAAGAGAGAAGAAGCCATCTAGCTACTAACTATGGACCCGAGGGTCTGTGGCAAACTACTCACGCATCATCGGAAGGGTAGCAAGGTTGATGTAGAGCCTGTCCATGATCGATTCCCCCTCCGGCGGAGTGCTGGAAAAGGCCTCCAGATGGGATCTCTCGAGAACAGAAACTTGCGGCGGCGGAAAAAGTATTCCGTGGACTCCCTTGAGGGTTTCTGATTTTTTGGGAATTTATAGTGGTGGAATTAGGTCAAACGGAGCTGAGGTGGGCCCACGAGGCACCAGGGCGCGCCTGCCCCCCCCCCCCAGGCGCGCCCTGGTGGCTCGTGGCCACCTCGTCTGGCGTCTGGTCTTCTCCAAAAAGTTTCGTGGCATTTGGACTTCGTTTGGTGTTGATATTCTGTAAAACAAAAAAAAGCAGAAAACAGCAACTGGCACTGGCACTAAGTTAATAGGTTAGTCCCAAAAAATGATATATAATTGTTGTAAATGTATATAAAAACATCCAAGATTGATAATATAACAGCATGTAACAATCAAAAATTATTGATATGTTGGAGACGTATCAGCATCCCCAAGCTTAATTCCTGCCCGTCCTCGAGTAGGTAAATGATAAAAACATAATTTTTGATGTGGAATGCTACCTATCATATTCATCATATATTCTTTTCTTTTGTAGCATGGACATTTGGACTTGAATGATTCAAAGCAATAGTCTATAGTTTGACATGATGATATAAATACCCAAGCATGCTAACAAGCAACCATGTCTTTCAAAATATCAACCCTAAAGAAAGTTATCCCTAGCCCATTATGCTCAATCATTGATCCATTCATGAAACACACTCAAATATTAGCTACACACAATGCACAAGTATGACAATAGTGCTCTCTAGTTGGTGCTTTATAAGAGAAGATGGAGACTCAAAGTAAAAAATAAAAATTGCATAAAAGTAAATAGATAGGCCCTTCGCAGAGGGAAGCAGAAATTTGCTAATGCGCCAGAGCTCAAAGCTTAAATTAGAGAGATAAAAATATTTTGAGAGGCATGCTTTTCCTGTCAATGAAAACGACCGAGAATTCCCAATATCTTCCATGCTAGACACATCATAGGCGGTTCCCAAACAGAAAGTAAAGTTTATTTCCTTTCCACCATTCTTTCACAATCCATGGCTAGCCGTATCCACGGGTGCCCTCCATACCATCACTTTCCAAAGAATTTTGTTGTTATTAATTTTTGATTTCATTGTGGGACTGGGCATCCCTATTACCAGCCACTCTCTCGCGCAATGACAAGTGAATAAACACTCATCGTGAGAATAACACACCTAGCATGGAAAATATTGGCCACCCCCTGCCGCTTCATGAGCGGTACGGGCACACAAAACGGAAAAATTATTTTGAAAATTAGAGTTGGCACACGCAAATTTACTTGGAACGGCATTGAAATACCGCATATAGGTAGATATAGTGGAATCATTTGGCACAACTTGGGTTTAAGGATTTTGGATGCACAAGCAGTATTTCCGCTTAGTACAAATGAAGGCTAGCAAATAGATTGAGAAGCAACCAACCAAAAAGCGAAAACGGTCATAAACATGCATTGAACATAACTAACACCGAATAATGCACCATAAGTAGGATATAATTTCTTTGCATAACTATTGACTAGATGTGCATGCATAGGGAATCACAAACCTTAACACGAATATTCTTACTAAATCACAATTACTCACTAACATGACTCACATATTATCATTTCCATATCGCAAAACTATTGCAAGGAATCACACTTATCATATCCAATGATCTATATGAAAGTTTTTATTATATCCCTCTTGAATATTCATCACTTTCGGACCAAATTCATATCTTGTGCAAATTACCGATACTTTTATCAACTCTCAAAAAGATATAAGTGAAGCATGAGAGTTTATTTCTTCAAAATTTTAATCTTGTCAACTCTCAAAATAATATAAGTGAAGCATGAGAGTTTGTTTCTTCAAAATATAGCCACCCCCATGCTCAAAAAGATTTAAGTGAAGCACTAGAGCAACTGCCTAACTCAAAAAAAAAATTAAGTGAAGCACATAGAGTATTCTAACAAATTATGATGAACGTGTGGCTCTCTCAAAATAGGTGTGTTCAGCAAGGATGATTGTGACAAACTAAAAAGCAAACAAAGCAAAGACTCATATAATACAAGACACTCCAAGTAAAACACATATCATGTGACGAATAAAAATATAGCTCCAAGTAAAATTACCGATGGTTGGTAGAAGAAAGAGGGGATGCCTTCCGGGGCATCCCCAAGCTTAGACGCTTGAGTCTTCCTTGAATATTACCTTGAGGTGCCTCGGGCATCCCCAAGCTTAGGCTCTTGCCACTCCTTATTCCTTCATCCATCGTGATCTCACCCAAAACTTGAAAACTTCAATCACACAAAACTCAACAAAACCTCTGTGAGATCCGTTAGTATAACAAAATAAATCACTACTTTAAGTACTGTTGCAAACCCATTCATATTTTATTTTTGCATTATACCTACTGTATTCTAACTTCTCCAAGGCCTATACCCCCCGATACAATCCATAGTTTCATCAAAACAAGCAAGTAGTGCATCAAAAACAGAATCTGTCGAAAACAGAATAGTCTATAGAAATCAATTTAAAACCCATACTTCGGTAACTCCAAAAATTCTTAAAAATTGGGACAACGTGGGAAATTCATATACCAATACTTTGTAAAAATTTCAGATTTTTTTCAAGTTCCAGTACAGAACCAAAATTTCAGCACTGGACGAAAAACTTTCTGTTTTCCAAACAGCATCAATTGTACTATCTTCCAAATCATCCTAAAGGCTTTACTTGGCACAAAACTAATTAAAAACACAAAAACACAATCATAACAGTAGCATAAAAGTGAAAACACACAATAACAGAAACAAAAAAAAATTATTCGTTGGGTTGCCTTCCAACAAGCTCTTTCTTTATAGCCATTAAAATATGCTTTGAGATTTCAATGATGCTCACATGAAAGATAAGAATTGAAGAACAAAGAGATCATCATAATACATGTGACAAACACATTTAAGTCTAACATACTTCCTATGCATAGGCATTTTATATGCAGACAAATTATCAAGACGAGAAATATCTAGCATATGCAAAGGAGAGGAATAAAACATTGACAATCTCAACATAACGAGAGGTAATTTAGTAACATGAAAATTTCTACAACCATATTTTCCTCTCTCATAATAATTACATGTAGGATCATAATCAAATTCGACAATATAGCCATCGTATAAAATTTTCTCTCCATGATCCACATGCATAAAATTCGTATAGTCTTCCAAAATAGTGGGATTAACATAAACTAAAGTCATGACCTCTCCAAACCCACTTTTATCAAAAATTTCATAAGATTGAACACTCTCCAAATATGTGGGATTATTTTCACCTAAAGTTGATGCTCTTCCAAACCCACTTTCAATATTATTGCAAACATTATTATCAATAGCATATTCATCATGAGGATTAAATAAATTTTCAAGATCATAAGAAGCATTATCACCCCAATCATGATCATTGCAATAAGTAGTGGATATAACAAAATTATCAACCCCAAGCTCATAGTTTTGCATATTATTAGCACAATTAACATTAATATAATTTATAATAACATTATTGCAATCATGCTTTTCATTGAAGGAGCTATCATGAATCACTTTATAAATTTCTTCTTTCAATACTTCATCACAATTTTCCGGTTCATGATTTTCAAGCAAAACTTCATAGAGATAATCAATTGCACTCAACTCACTAGCAATTGGTTCATCATAATTGGATCTTTTGAAAAGATTAGCAAGTGGATGAGAATCCATATCAATAGATTTCTAGCAAGCGAAGATGCAAGCAAATAGAAAGCACATGGCACACAAGCAAAGATAACAAACGAGCAAAAAGGCAAACGGAAAATATTTTTGTATTTTTGTGAAAACCTTTTAGAAGTGGGCGAGATGAAAACAAGAGGCAAATAAAATAAATGCAAGGAGATGAGAGTTTATGCGAAGGTACTTGATAGATGTTGATGATGTCTCCCCGGCAACGGCGCCAGAAATTCTTCCTGCTACTTGTGAGCTGCGTTGGTAATTCTGTGAAGAGGAAGGGAGATGCAGTACAGTAGAGATAAGTATTTCCCTCAGTTATGAAACCAAGGTTATCAATCTAGTAGGAGAATCACGCAACACCTCGTTAGCAGCACCTGCACACAAAACAACAAATCCTTGCACCCAACGCAAACAAGGGGTTGTCAATCCCTCGGCGGTAAGTTGCAAGATTAAATTCTATGTGATAGATAGATAGATTGAAACAAAAATACAAAAATAAAAGTAGTTCTCACTAGAGGCTTCTCTCAAGAAAATAGCATACGGTGGGTAGACAAATTACTGTTGGGCAATTGATAGAAAAGCAAATAATCATGACGATATCCAAGGCAATGATCATGTATATAGGCATCACGTCCAATACAAGTAGACCAACTCCTGCCTGCATCTACTACTATTACTCCACACATCGACCGCTATCCAGCATGCATCTAGTGTATTAAGTCCATAAAGAACGGAGTAACGCCTTAAGAACGATGACATGATGTAGACAAGATAAACTCACGTATGAATAAACCCCATCTTTTTACCGTTAATAGCAACAATACATACGTTTCATGTCCCTTTCTGTCACTGGGATTGAGCACCGCAAGATCGAACCCATTACAAAGCACCTCTTCCCATGGCAAGATAAATCAATCTAGTTGGCCAAACCAAATCAATAGATTGAAGAAGAAATACGAAGCTATAATAATCATGCATAAAAGAGATCAGAAAAGACTCAAATAATATTCATGGATAATCTGATCATAAACTCACAATTCATCGGATCCCAACAAACACACCGCAAAAAGTGATTACATCGGATAGAACTCCAAGAACATCGAGGAGAACATTGTATTGCAGATCAAAAAAAAAGAAGAAGCCATCTAGCTACTAACTATGGACTCGAGGGTCTATGGTAAACTACTCACGCATCATCGGAAGGGCAACAAGGTTGATGTAGAGCCCCTCCGTGATCGATTCCCCCTCCGGCGGAGTGCCGGAAAAGGCCTCCAGATGGGATCTCTCGAGAACAGAAACTTGCGGCGGCGGAAAAAGTATTTCGTGGACTCCCTTGAGGGTTTCTGATTTTTTGGGAATTTATAGTGGAGGAATTAGGTCAAACGGAGCTGAGGTGGGCCCACGAGGCACCAGGGCGCGCCTGCCCCCCCCTCCCAGGCGCGCCCTGGTGGCTCGTGGCCACATCCTCTGGCGTCTGGTCTTCTCCCGAAGCTTCTAGTGTTGGTATTATCTAGAAAAAAATCTCCAAAAAGTTTCGTGGCATTTGGACTTCGTTTGGTATTGATATTCTGTAAAACAAAAAACAGGAAGAAAACAGCAACTGGCACTGGGCACTAAGTTAATAGGTTAGTCCCAAAAAATGATATATAATTGTTGTAAATGTATATAAAAACATCCAAGATTGATAATATAACAGCATGGAACAATAAAAAATTATAGATACGTTGGAGACGTATCAGATATCGTCATGATTATTTGCTTTTCTATCAATTGCCCAACAGTAATTTGTTCACCCACCGTATGCTATTTTCAAGACAGAAGCCTCCAGTGAAAACTATGGCCCCCGGGTCTACCTTAACCATATATTGAAAATCCTAAAAATACCTTGCTGCAATTTTACTTTATTTATTTTATTTTGTATTTTTGTTCGATCTATCTATCTTTCACCATACAATTTAATCTTGCAATTAACCGCCAAGGGATTGACAACCCCTAGTTCACGTTGGGTGCGAGGATTTGTTGTTTTGTGTGCAGGTACTGCTAACGAGTTGTTGCGTGATTCTCCTACTGGATTGATAACATTGGTTTCATAACTGAGGTAAATACTTATCTCTACTGTACTGCATCATCCCCTCCTCTTCGGGGAAACCCCAATGCAGCACACTAGTAGCAACCCCCCTCCCCCCTGGCGCGCGGTGGTGGCTTGTGAGCACCTCATAAGGCTTATGGTCCTTCCACGAAGCTTCGGGGGTCTCTTTTGGTCAAAAAAAAATCATCAAAAAGTTTCGGCCAATTCCGAGAACTTTTATTTCTGCACAAAAAACAACACCACGGTAGTTCTGCTGAAAACAGCGTCAGTCTAGGTTAGTTCTAATCAAATCATACCAAAACCATATAAAATTGTTGTAAACATGGCATGAATACTTCATAAATTATAGATACGTTGGAGACGTATCAGCATCCCCAAGCTTAATTCCTGCTCGTCCTCGAGTAGGTAAATGATAAAAGAAATAATTTATGAAGTGTGAATGCTAGCATAGTGCATAAGTTTGATCAATGATAATTTCAATCACTTTTCCTAGCATCATAACAGCAACTCTTTCTCATAAAACTCATCGTGATAAAGTAGCAATCAATTCACAAGTTATGGTTCAAACAATGCATTCTCTTGAAACTTAACAACCTATGTTCTTAGTCACCAAACAATTGCAATTCAACTTAATTTCAACAAAGTCAAAGTAAGAGCTCCACATACTCAATTATCATACAGTCTTCTATGATTGCTAGTACTCAAAGCATATTTTTAGAACAAATAGCATCCATCAAACACAAAGAAAGATAGGGGCTTAATGTTTCGCCTCCCAACTTATTTATCATAGAGATAATTGTCAACAATAATAATTCATGATCAAATATATTTGACTGGCCATATGTGCCTGGATCTTTCCCCACCACATGATGCTTGCCAACTAAAGAATAATTGAGGTTGAAATGAGAAGGGATACTATTGACTCTTGCATAAAAATAAATACATAAAGTAAAAGATAGGCCCTTCGCAGAGGGAAGCAGAGGTTGTCATGCGCTTTTGATTTTTGGATGTGCAAGCCCTTAATGCAAAGGAACATCACGTTATATTGCCCCTTGTGATAGCAACCTTTATTATGCATTCCGTCGCTTTTATTTCTTTACCATCACAAGTTCGTACAACGCTTATTTTCCCTTGCAATAAAAGAACATACATATTTTAGAAACAATTTTTATTGCTTTTTGCACCGATGACAACTTACTTGAAGGATCTTATTCAATCCATAGGTAGATATGGTGGACACTCATGGGAAGAAACTGGGTTTAAGTGTTTTTGGATGCACAAGTAGTATCTCTACTTAGTACGAATTTTTGGCTAGCAAAAGGTCCTAAGCAAGCACCAAATGTTGGAGGATCCATAACAATATAACTTCTATGCAAATATACCCAAACATAACTCATTACGTTGTCTTCCTTGTCCAACTTCAACTAATTTGCTCAAGTTTGAAAATAATTAATGGGTATTCGCAATCATAAAAGATGTCCAAGATAATATATTTATATGTGAAAGTTCTCTTCCTTATACTAATCATTCATGAATTGCTTGTATGACCAATATTGTGGTTGTCAAGCTTCAATAGATTTCACTTTCTAACCCAAATGTGAAACTACTACTAGACATGATACAAGCATATGAAGCACATATAATTTCAACTTCATGATATTCAATTCATTCAACAATTTACTCATGGGATATAAGTGAAGAACAAGAGTAAATGGCAAACTACTCCAAAAAGATATAAGTGAAGACCAAATGAGTAGTTAAGTAAATAGGTAGCTATGTGAGGACTCTCTCTCATTTAAAATTTCAGATCTTGATAATTTTATTCAAACAACAAACAAAACGAAAATAAAAGGACACTCCAAGAATAGCACATAACACGTGAAGAAGTAAAAACTTAGGCTAACCGATAGGTGTTGATGAAGAAAGGTGGGATGCCAACCGGGGCATCCCCAAGCTTAGTTGCTTGAGACTTATTGGAATGTTATCTTGGGGTGCCTTGGGCATCCCCAAGCTTGAGCTCTTGTGTCTCCTTAATTCCTCTCATATCATGGCTTCTCCTAAATCTTAAAAACTTCATCCACACAAAACTCAACAAGAACTCATGAGATAAGTTAGTATAAATCAACTCAAAACCTTAACATTCTCTACTGTAAAAAATCACTAAAATTATAATTGAACATTGCATACTAAATTCCTCTGCATATTTAATACTCCTATCCACAAATAGAAACATTAAACAAGCAACATATGCAAACAATGCAACTATAACCGAAATCTGTCTAAATAGAACAGTCTGTAAAGGGTGAATAAGAATTCATACTTCCCTAACTCCAAAAATTCTGAAAAAATACCACATGACAGAGAACTCATGCATGCTTACTGTGTAAAAATTTCAGATTTTTATCATGTTCTTACTATTCAGGAATATTCTGGACATAACAGAAAACTTTCTGTTTTCAAACAGCAACACATGAACTTACAAACTGAGCATGGTAAAGGCAATAATTGGCATTTTATTGAACTAAAAGATAGAAAACATGATTATTGATAACAGCAAGAAAATCTCAACAAAATAAAATGACACTCCAAGAAAAATACTTATCCTGTGACGAATAAAAATATAGCTCCAAGTAAGGTTACCAGTAATGTTGAAGACGAAAGAGGGGATGCCTTCCGGGGCATCCCCAAGCTTAGATGCTTGAGTCTTCCTTGAGTATTACCTTGGGGTGCCTTGGGCAACCCCAAGATTAGGTTCTTGCCACTCCTTATTCTCCTCATATCGATATCTCACCCAAAACTTGAAAACTTCAATCACATAAAACTTAACGGATCTTGTGAGATAGGTTAGTATGATAGAAATAAATCATCCACTTAGGTACTGTCAAGACAAGTTTCATAATTGTTCTCACATAATTCCTAATGTATTCTATCATTTCCACAATTTATATTGCTCAATATAAGCAATGGAAACACTAAAACAAGCAAACTATGCATCGAAAACAGAATCTGTCAAAAACAGAACAGCATGTAGTGAGCGATTTAAAATCCATACTTCTGTACCTACGAAAATTCTGAAAAATTAGGAAAACGTACAATATTTGTAAACCAATTCTATGTAAAAATTTAAGAATTTTCTCACGCTCCAGTACAGAATAGAAATTCCAGCACTGGACGCAAAAGTTTCTGTTTTTGCACAGAATCGAATCAACAAGTATCCACACTATCCCAAAGGCTTTACTTGGCACATTATTGAAAGAAAACATATAAAACATGATTAACACAGTAGCTTAATCATGTGAACACAAAAAAACAATAGGGGTAAATGTTGGGTTGTCTCCCAACAAGCGCTTTTCTTTAATGCCTTTTTAGCTAGGCATGATGATTTCAATGATGCTCGCATAAAAGTAAAGAATTGAAACACAAAGAGAGCATCATGAATCATATGACAAGCACATTTAATCCTAACCCACTTCCTATGCATAGGGATTTTGTGAGCAAACAATTTATGGGAGCAACAATCAACTAGCATAGGAAGGCAAAACAAGCATAACTTCAAAACTTTCAACACATAGAGAGGAAACTTGATATTATTGCAACACCTACAAGCATATGATCCTCTCTCATAATAATTTTCAGTAGCATCATGAATGAATTCAACAATATAACTATCACATAAATCATTCTTTTCATGGTCCACAAGCATAGAAATTTTATTACTCTCCACATAAGCAAATTTATTCTCATGAATAGTAGTGGGAGCAAATTCAATGAAATAACTATCATATGATACTTGATTGGCATTATCAAATTGAACTTTAAAATCATGATGAAAAGTTTCATGGTTATCATTACTCTTTATAGCATACATGTCATCACCATAATCATCATAGATAGCAACTTTGTTGTCATAATCAATTGAAACCTCTTCCAAAATAGTGGATTCATCATTAAATAAAGTCATGACCTCTCCAAATCCACTTTAATTAATATTGTAATAAGATTCAACACCCTCAAAAATAGTGGGATCATTAGTACCTAGAGTTGACACTCTTCCAAATCCACTTTCATCAATATAATCGTCATAAATAGGAGGCATGCTATCATCATAATAAATTTTCTCATCAAAACTTGGGGGACTAAAATTATCATCTTCATCACACATAGCATCCCCAAGCTTGTGACTTTGCATATCATTAGCATCATGGATATTCATAGAAAGCATACTAACAACATTCCAATCATGCTCATCATTCAAAGTACTCACATTAAACATTTTATTAAATTCTTCCTCTAACAATTGAGCACAATTATCGGAATCTTTATTTTCAAGAAAGACATTATAAAGATAAAGCATTTGAGGCAACCTCAATTCCATTTTTTTGTAGTTTTCTTTTATAAAATCAAACTAGTGATAAAACAAGAAACTAAAAGATTCGATTGCAAGATCTAAAGATATACCTTCAAGCACTCACCTCCCCGGCAACAGCGCCAGAAAAGAGCTTGATGTCTACTACACAGCTTAATCTTGTAGACTCGTGTTGGGCCTCCAAGCACAGAGTTTTGTAGGACAGTAGCAATTTTCCCTCAAGTGGATGACCTAAGTTTTATCAATCCCTGGGAGGCGTAGGATGAAGATGGTCTCTCTCAAACAACCTTGCAACCAAATACAAGAAATCTCTTGTGTCCCCAACACACCCAATACAATGGCAAATTGTATAGGTGTACTAGTTCGGTGAAGAGATGGTGATACAAGTGTAGTATGGATAGTAGATATAGGTTTTTGTAATCTGAAAATATAAAAATAGCAAGGTAGCAGGTGATAAAGCGGAGTACAAACGGTATTGGAATGCTTAGAAACAAGGCCTAGGGTTCATCCTTTCACTAGTGCAATCTCTCAACAGTGCTAACATAATTGAATCATATAATAATCCCTCAACGTGCGACAAAGAGTCACTCCAAAGTTCTTATCTAGCGGAGAACATAAGATGAAATTGTTGTAGGGTACGAAACCAACTCAAAGTTCTCCTTTCCGATCAATCTATTAAGCCATCCCTATAAGTGTCATGAACAGCCCTAGAGTCCGTACTAAAATAACACCATATGATACGCATCAACCAACTCTAATGTCACCTAGATACTCCAATGTCACCACAAGTATCCGTGAGTCAATTATACGATACGCGTCAAACAACTTCAGATTCATAATATTCAATCCAACACAAAGAACTTCAAAGAGTGCCCCAAGATTTATACCGGAGAAAGTAGGACAAAAACATGCATCAGCCCCTATGCATAGATTACCCCAATGTCACCTCGGGAATCCGCGAGTTGAGTGCCAAAACATACATCAAGTGAATCAATATAATATCCCATTATCACCAAGGGTATTCATATACAAGACATACATCAAGTGTTCTCAAATCCATAAAAGTATTCAATCCGATAATCGTGAAACCTCAAAGGTAAAAACTCAATTCATCACAACAAGATAGAGAGGGAGAAACACCATATGATCCAACTATATTAACAAAGCTCGCGGTACATCAAGATCATGCCAAATCAAGAACACGAGAGAGAGAGATCAAACACATAGCTACTAGTACATACCCTCAGTCTCGAGGGTGAACTACTCTCTCCTCGTCATGGAGACCGCCGGGATGATGAAGATGGCCTCCGGTGATGATTCCCCCCTCCGGCAGGGTGCCGGAACAGGGCTCCAGATGGGTTTTCTTTGGTACAGAGGCTTGCGGCTGTGGCGTCGAAGTTCTAGGGTTATTTCTGGGGGTTTCTCTATTTATAAGAATTTTTGGCGTTGGAATCACGCGAAGATGGGCTAAGATGGGCCCACGAGGCATCACCACACCATACCCCCCCTGGCACGTGGTGGTGGCTTGTGAGCACCTCGTAAGGCTTCTGGTCCTTCCACGAAGCTTCGGGGGTCTCTTTTGGTCCCAAAAAAATCGTCAAAAAGTTTCGTCCAATTCCGAGAACTTTTATTTCTGCACAAAAAACAACACCACGGTAGTTCTGCTGAAAACATCGTCAGTCCGGGTTAGTTCTAATCAAATCATACCAAAACCATATAAAAAATTTGTAAACATGGCATGAATACTTCATAAATTATAGATACGTTCGAGACGTATCATAGACCCTTCTTGAATACTGTTAATGCTGAAATTGATTGTGTTAAAGAGAAAGTTAGAGTTAAGTTTGGTGATATATCTCATGAATTTAATTTGTCTAAGTTTCGTAGATAACCTCATGATAAAGAATTTCCCAATAAATATGAAATTATTGGTCTTGCTTCTATTGTTGTGCCTCCTACTGATCCTCTAGAACAATATTTGGTAGACCATGAGAATGATATGCATATGAATGAAAGAAATGAAATAGATGAATTGTTCTTCAAACAAGCACCTATTCTTAAACATAATTTGCCTGTTGAAACCTTGGGAAATCCTCTACCACCCAAGGGTGATCCTGTGTTTGAATTAAAGAAACTTCCTAATACACTTAAATATGCTTATCTTGATGAAAAGAAGATATATCCTGTTATTATTAGTGTTAACCTTTCAGAACATGAAGAAAAGAGATTACTTAAAACTCTGAGGAAGCACTGTGCTGCTATTGGATATACTCTTAATGATCTTAAGGGCATTAGTCCCACTTTATGTCAGCATAAAATTCATATGGAGCCAGATGCTAAACCAGTTGTTGATCATCAAAGAAGGTTAAATCCTAAAATGAAGGATGTGGGAAGGACTGAAATGTTAAAGCTTCTGGAGGCAGGTATAATTTATCCCATAGCTGATAGTAGATGGGTAAGTCATGTTCATTGTGTTCCTAAGAAAGGAGGTATTACTGTTGTTCCTAATGATAAAAATGAACTCATTCCACAAAGAATTGTAACTGGCTATAGGATGGTAATTGATTTTAGGAAATTAAATAAAGCCACTAGGAAAGATCATTACCCTTTGCCTTTCATTGATCAAATGTTAGAAAGATTATCTAAGCATACACACTTTTGCTTCATAGATGGTTATTCTGGTTTCTCTCAAATACCTGTATCACCAGAAGATCAAGAGAAAACCACCTTTACTTGTCCTTTTGGAACTTATGCTTATCGTCATATGCCTTTTGGTTTATGTAATGCACCCGCTACCTTTCAAAGATGTATGACTGCTATATTCTCTGACTTTTCTGAAAAGATTGTTGAGGTTTTCGTGGATGATTTCTCCGTTTATGGAACTTCTTTTGATGATTGCTTAAGCTACATTGATCGAGTTTTGCAGAGATGTGAAGAAACTAATCTTGTCTTGATTTGGGAAAAGTGCCACTTTATGGTGAATGAAGGTATAGTCCTTGGGCATAAAATTTCTAAAAGAGGTATTGAAGTTGATAAAGCTAAAGTTGATGGAATTGAGAAAATGCCATGTCCTAAAGATATCAAAGGTATAAGAAGTTTCATTGGTCATGCTGGTTTCTATAGAAGGTTTATAAAAGACTTCTCTAAAATTTCTAGGCCTCTTACTAATATTTTGCAAAAAGATGCTCCATTTTTTTTGATGATGATTGTGTAGAAGCCTTTGAAATACTTAAGAAAGCCTTAATTTCTGCACCTATTGTTCAACCACCTGATTGGAACCTACCCTTTGAAATTATGTGTGGTGCTAGTGATTATGCTGTTGGTGCTGTTCTAGGTCAAAGAGTTGATAAGAAATTGAATGTTATTCATTATGCTAGTAAAACTCTAGACAGTGCTCAAAGAAATTATGCTACTACTGAGAAAGAATTTTTAGCAGTTGTGTTTTGCTACTTGTGAGCTGCGTTGGGATTTCCCGGAAGAGGAGGGGATGATGCAATACAGTAGAGATAAGTATTTCCCTCAGTTATGAAACCAAGGTTATCAATCCAGTAGGAGAATCACGCAACAACTCGTTAGCAGCACCTGCACACAAAACAACAAATCCTCGCACCCAACGCGAACAAGGGGTTGTCAATCCCTTGGCGGTTAATTGCAAGATTAAATTGTATGGTGATAGATAGATAGATCGAACAAAAATACAAAATGAAATAAATAAAGTAAAATTGCAGCAAGGTATTTTTAGGATTTTCAATATATGATAAAGGTAGACCCGGGGGCCATAGTTTTCACAAGAGGCTTCTCTCTTGAAAATAGCATACGGTGGGTGAACAAATTACTGTTGGGCAATTGATAGAAAAGCAAATAATCATGACGATATCCAAGGCAATGATCATGCATATAGGCATCATGTCCGAGACAAGTAAACCAAAACGATTCTGCATCTACTACTATTACTCCACACATCGACTGCTATCCAGCATGCATCTAGAGTATTAAGTTCATAAAGAACGGAGTAACGCCTTAAGCAAGATGACATGATGTAGACAAAGTAAACTCACGCATGAATAAACCCCATCTTTTTACCCTTAATAGCAACGATACATACGTGTCATGTCCCTTTCTGTCACTGGGATTGAGCACCGCAAGATCGAACCCATTACAAAGCACCTCTCCCATTGCAAGATAAATCAATCTAGTTGGCCAAACCAAATCAATAGATCGGAGAGAAATTCGAAGCTATAACAATCATGCATAAAAGAGTTCAGAGAAAACTCAAATAATATTCATGGATAATCTGATCATAAACTCACAATTCATCGGATCCCAACAAACACACCGCAAAAAGTGATTACATCGGATAGAACTCCAAGAACATCGAGGAGAACATTGTATTGAAGATCAAAAAGAGAGTAGAAGCCATCTAGCTACTAACTATGGACCTGAAGATCTCTGGTAAAGTACTCATGCATCATCGGAAGGGCAGCAAGGTTGATGTAGAGCCCCTCCATGATCGAATCCCCTCCGGCAGAGTGCCGGAAAACGCCTCCAGATGGGATCTCTCGAGAACAGGAACTTGCGGCGGCGGAAAAAGTATTTTGTGGACTCCTCTGTTGGTTTCCCGATTTTAGAGTATTTATAGAGGTGGAATTAGGTCAAACGGAGCAGAGGTGGGCCCACAAGGCACCAGGGCGCGTCCTGGTGGCTCGTGGCCACCTCCTCTGTCTTCTGGCCCTCTTCAGAAGCTTCTAGTGTCTCTTATGTCTAGAAAACAATCTCCAAAAAGTTTCGTGGCATTTGGACTTCATTTGGTACTGATATTCTGAAAAACCAAAAACAGGCAAAAAACAACAATTGGCACTGGGCACTAAGTTAATAGGTTAGTCCCAAAAAATGATATATAATTGCTTGTAAGTGTATATAAAACATCCAGGATTGATACTATAATAGCATGGAACAATCAAAAATTATAGATATGTTGGAGACGTATCAAGCATCCCCAAGCTTAATTCATGCTCGTCCTCGAGTAGGTAAATGATAAAAACAGAATTTTTGATGTGGAATGCTACCTATCATATTCATCATATACTCTTTTCTTTTGTAGCACGGACATTTGGACTTGAATTATTCAAAGCAATAGTCTATAGTTTGACATGAAGACATAAATACTCAAGCATACTAACAAGCAACCATGTCTTTCAAAATATCAATGCTAAAGACAGTTATCCCTAGCACATTATGCTCAATCATTGATCCATTCATGAAACACACTCATTATTAGCTACACCCAATGCACAAGTATGACAATAGTGATCTCTAGTTGGTGCTTTGTAAGAGAAGATGGAGACTCAAAATAAAAATAAAAATTGCATAAAAGTAAATAGATAGGCCCTTCGCAGAGGGAAGCAGAGATTTGCAAAGGTGCCAGAGCTCAAGGCTTGAATTAGAGAGATAAAATTATTTTGAGAGGCATGCTTTTCCTGTCAACGAAAACGACCGAGAATTCCCAATATCTTCCATGCTAGACACATTATAGGCGGTTCCCAAACAGAAAATAAAGTTTATTTCCTTCCCACCATTATTTCACAATCCATGGCTAGCCGTATTCACGGGTGCCCTCCATACCAACACTTTCCAAGGAATTTATTATTATCATCATATTAAAAAAATTCATTTCGGGAATGGGCATCCCTATTACCTGCCACTCTCTCGTGCAATGACAAGTGAATAAACACTCATCGTGAGAATAACACACCTAGCATGGAAAATATTGGCCACCCCCTGCCGCTTCATGAGCGGTACGGGCACACAAAACGGAAAATTATTTTAAAAATTTAGAGTTGGCACATGCAAATTTACTTGGAACGGCATGGAAATACCGCATATATGTAGGTATGGTGGACACAACTTTGGGTTTAAGGAGTTGGATGCACAAGCAGCATTCCCGCTTAGTAGAAATGAAGGCTAGCAAATAGATTGACAAGCGACCAACCAAAAAGCGAAAACGGTCATAAACATGCATTGAACATAACTAACACCGAATAATGCACCATAAGTAGGATATAATTTCGTTGCATAACTATTGACTTTATGTGCATGCATAGGGAATCACAAACCTTAACACCAATATTCTTACTAAATCACAATTACTGACTAACATAACTCACATATCATCATCTCCATATCGCAAAACTATTGCAAGGAATCAAACTTATCATATCCAATGATCTTTCATGAAAGTTTTTATTATATCCTTCTTGAATATTCATCACTTTGGGACCAAATTCATATCTTGTGCAAATTACCATTACTATTATCAACTCTCAAAAAGAGATAAGTGAAGCTTGAGAGTGCAAATATTTCTTCAAAATTTAATCTTATCAACTCTCAAAATAATATAAGTGAAGCATGAGAGTTCAAATATTTCTTCAAAATATAGCCACCGCTGAGGGTGTCCCGGACTAGGGGGTACTCGGGCTGCCAGCCTATCTCTCGTAGGCCGGATTAGTGGGTCGCCCTTTACTCATCAAAGGAAGGCCGGATAGTGGGCGACCCCGTGCACCAGAAGGAAACCTCCGAAGATTTGGTGTCTCCCCCAAGAAATATTTAGCATAACCGGCATGTTTATCCCCTGATGGCAATCAACCATGTGTAACCCTAGGTCCCTCTGGTGTCTATATAAACCAGAGGGTTTAGTCCATAGAGAGAGAGAATCATCGCAACCACCTAGGGTTTAGCTCATCCAATCTTGAGGTAGATCAACTCTGTAACCTACATACAATCACGTCAAAACAATCCAGCAGGAGGTAGGGTTTTACCTCTTCGAGAGGACCCGAACCTGGGTAAATCGATGTCTCTATGTTCCCTGTTACTCATTGATTCATAGATCCACAGTTCGGACCCCCTACCCGAGATCCGCCAGTTTTGGTACCGACATTGGTGCTTTCATTGAGAGCTCCGCTGTAGGGTCATCAAGGATCAATGGCTCTCTTAGTCATTAGCAACAGGGCTAGCTACGGGGACACCTTCGTTCCCGGCCAGCTCTTTGCGTTCGGCAGCGTCATGCTACACGCTGATCCGGCCGGTCGCCTCGGCTGGGTCGACAGCTTTACCCCCGATCAGGAGATCAGGTTCGGAAACTTAGAGTTCGTCACCGACTCCCAGGGAGATCTTATCCTCACGGGGTCCTCAGCCTCGCCTGGAGGACCCGCAAATCCTGAAGCTTTGACCTCGGGTACGGCCAGCCCAACTATCGGGACGGCCGCCACTATGGATCCAGCCTCGAGCCTGGATCTAATCTCCGCGCTCGGCTGCCGAAAATCGGCCTCGGCCGAACATGACTACGGGGCAAAGTCAAATGCTCCCGTCACGGCCGTACTGCGGGTTGACCCCGTAAACTGCCAGAACTTGGATCTGACGGATCTCTCACTACTAAACGGGATACTAGATCGGATCCAGGCCATGGGAATCACCGATGGCCAGTCCTCGGTCTACGACCATATCGGGCTTAAAACCGATGACAGGGAAATTCATACCCCTCCGGTCGCCCACTTGGTCGCCACTATGGAAGGCTCAACCGAGGGCTCGCCCCTCCCCCCGGAACCGAAAGCACATGTGGTGCAAGTTTCCGATCAACAAGCTTCATCCTCCAGTTCGGCAGCCGAACTCCGCTCCGGAGAGGGTTCAGAGCCGAAGTCTGATTCAGCACGCAACCTCGAGTTTACACATTCGCGCCTGGCCAACTATCCGGATCCAGAGCTCGGCACGTTGGATTCCATGCCAATCCAAGATGCAGCCTCCAGAACCCCGGACTCACACCCTGTTGGGATCAAAAATTTTATCCCACCCACCCCCCACATCGAGTACTGTCCAAGTAACTCAGGGCGGCCCGACATATGGGACCTAATGTATGTAAAGCAACAGCCCGGAGAGACAGTTCGGCACTTCTGGGCCAGATTCCTTCTCGTCAAAAACAAGATGACGGACGGTTGCAACAAGGAACTTCTGGAGATTTTCCGACAGAATTGCCGAGACAAAGGCATCTTAAACTCCCTCGCCCGCCGCCACATCCAAAACTTCTCTGAATTATCGGACCTGGTGTCCAAATACTGTGCCATGGAGTATGCTTGGCAGGCTCAGCTTGAGCAAACGGAGTCAATCCGTACAGAGGGATCAAACCGAGCTCGGGCAAAATGCGCATACCCTCGCCGGACACCTCAATACGAGCCGTCCGAGAAAAGGATGAAACCCCTGACAAGATCCAGAACGGTCCTTGACGAACTACTAGACAAACCATGCCCCATACACTCCGTCCTTCTCAACACAAACCCAACCCACAGCCTTCGAGCTTGCTGGGTGGTCAGGCAAGTCGCCAAGAGCGGCGAAGTCATCCTCGGAGGCTCGTACTCAAATAAACGTCCAGCAATGCCCCTTGATGATGACGCCGAGATCCTAACAATCTACAAGACGTATTCCTCAAAGAATCAGAGGAAGAGAGCCCTTCGAGAGCTCGCTCAAATTCACCATGTGGCAGCAACAGACTCATGGACAGACACACCCATCACTTTTAGCGAACAAGATCAGCCGAGGTCCCGCCCTACCCGAGCTGCTGCCGCCCTTGTCCTGGATCCCATAGTGGATGGATTTCGACTCCAAAAAGTGCTAATGGACGGCGACAGCGGGCTAAACCTCATTTACGAGGACACCTTGGACAAAATGCAGTTTGACAGATCTCGCATCGAGCAAAGTCACACCACCTTTCGAGGGATCATCCCCGGCAAGGAGGCACGTTGTAGTGGCCAAGTTGCTCTCGATGTGGTCTTCGGAACCACCGAGAACTACCGATCTGAGGAATTGCTTTTTCACATAGTGCCCTTTCGTAGCGGCTACCACGCCCTATTAGGGCGCGACGCTTTCGCACGGTTCCACGCCATCCCACATTACGGGTACATGAAACTTAAGATGCCAGGGCCAAACGGCGTGATCACAGTAATAAGTGATCCAGACAAAGCTCTTCAGGCCGAGAACAAAACAGCATCGCTCGCCCTTGAAGCGTTGTCCGAAGCCCTCGCAGCTGAAGAACTGACCGCGCTCCGCTCAACGGTGGATAAGGACGACGTAATCCTCGACAAAAGGCCCAAATCTACGTCCTTCAAACCAGCGGATGAAATCGTCAAATTCCAAGTGCACCCAACAGATCCCAATAAGACGGCATCCATTGGAGCTCAGCTGGACCCCGCGGTCGATGAAGAGTTGCGTAAATTTTTGCGCAAAAACTGGGATATCTTCGCCTGGCACCCGTCAAACATGCCAGGGATCCCACGTAGATTAGCTGAGCACAGCTTGAACATAATCAAAGGTTTCAAGCCAGTCAAACAGGCTTTACGCCGGTTTTCTGAACCCAAGCGTCAAGCTATGGGCGAGGAACTGGCAAAGTTGCTCGAAGCCGGATTCATCTGAGACATCAAACATCCGGAGTTGTTGGCCAATCTGGTCATGGTACCCAAGAAGGATAAATCCTGGCGGTTGTGTGTCGATTTCAAGGATTTAAACAAGGCCTGTCCCAAGGATCCTTTCCCCTTGCCCCGCATAGACCAGATCACAGACGCCACTGTCGGGCAGGACTCACTGTGTTTCCTCGACGCTTACTCCGGATACCATCAAATTAAAATGAAGGAGTCCGACCGAGCGACCACAGCATTCATCACCCCCTATGGACCATTCTGTTTCAACACAATGCCCTTCGGATTAAACAATGCAGGGGCTACATACCAGCGCATGATACAAACATGCTTCGAAAAGCAGATCGGCAAAACGGTCGAGGCATATGTGGACGACGTGGTTGTCAAAACCAAACACATCAGTCAGCTGGTGGACGATCTCCGGCAAACCTTCGACAGTCTACGGACTTTTGATATACGGCTCAATCCGAAAAAGTGCGTCTTCGGAGTGCCGGCCGGTAAGCTGCTTGGATTCATTGTTTCCCATAGAGGAATAGAGGCTAACCCAACGAAAATACAGGCACTGTCCCAGCTGGCGATTCCCACTGAGCTAAAGCACGTCCAAAAACTGGCCGACTGCATTGCAGCCTTAAGCCGCTTCATCTCACGCCTCAGAGAAAAGGCCTTACCGCTCTATAAATTGCTCAAACGGATGAAGAACTTTGAGTGGACCAGTGAAGCGGCGGCCGCACTTGAGGAAATTAAAACTCTACTGGCTAGCAACCCGATCTTGACAGCACCCAGCCTAGGCGAGCCAATGCTGCTATACATTTCGGCCACGAATCAGTGGTCAGGGCGGTTCTCGTCGTCGAACGAGAGACAGAGGGTCACAAGTTCCGGGTGCAAAAACCAGTGTACTACGTATCCGAAGTGCTCACCCCGTGTAAAACGAGGTACCCGCATTATCAAAAGATTGCCTACGCAGTTTTTATGGCGTCTTGAAAACTTCGCCACTATTTTCAAGAGTGCTCGGTCACGGTGGCATCCGAGGTACCACTGAATGACATAATCAACAATCGAGACGACTGGCCGTATAGCCAAATGGGCTATAGAACTCCTTCCCTTCGAAATCATATATCGACCGCGCCGAGCTATTAAATCTCAGGTGTTGCAGATTTCGTAGCGGAATGGACGGAAGCCGAACTCCCTAGGGAGTACAGTACATACTCACATTGGACGATGTACTTCGACGGCTCCAAGATGCTCGCCTGGCTGGGGGCTGGAGTGGTCCTCACATCCCCCACTGGCGACAATATTCAGTACATACTCCAGATCATGTACACCGACTCCAACAATGCAACCGAATACGAAGCTTTGTTGCATGGACTTCGGATTGCGGCGTCAATGGGCGTACAATGGCTCGTGGTACCGGAAGATTCTAATCTCTCCATCTCTCAAATCAACGGCGAATTCGACGCAAAAGACCCAAAAATGACAGCATATCGCAACGCCGTCCTAAAAATCTCCGCCCGTTTTGAAGGACTGGAGTTTCACCATGTACATAGAGACAGCAATCAAGCTGCCGATATTCTTGCTCGGATGGGCGCCAAGCGCGACCGTGTTCCCGAGAACACCTTTTTGGAATGACTCTTCAAGCCGTCTGTGGTGTGGTAGGAGGATGCAAAGGACTCGGACACCAAGACCTCAGGAGAGCTCGTCCCTCCGCCTATCGAACCAGACGACGGAGTTATCGGGGGCTCGGCCGTCGAAACGACGTCTTCGGCTCACGAAGTCATGGCGGTAATCGCACCATGGACCGAGCCCTTCCTCGCTTATCTCCTCCGCCAAGAGCTACCCTATGACTAGACTAAGGCAAGGCACATTATTCGGCGATCTAAAGCCTATAAAGTCCATGAGGGCGAACTATATAAGAAAAGCACTACCGGCGTCCTCCAAAGATGTATATCTGAGGAGGGAAGACAGCTCCTGGCCGAGATCCACCCTGGCATGGGCGGTCACCACACAGCAGCTCGGGCCCTGGTCAGCAAGGCCTTCCGAGCCGGGTTCTTCTGGCCCACTGCCCGAACAGACGCCCAAACATTGGTCCAACATTGCGTTGGATGCCAGCTCTTTGCAAATCAGAGTCATATGCCCCCCACGGCTCTTCGGACGATACCGATTACTTGGCCCTTTTCGGTCTGGGGACTGGACATGGTCGGACCACTTAAAGGGGGGACCAAGAAAAAGAAATATCTACTTGTCATGGTAGAGAAATTCACTAAATGGATTGAGGCAAAACCAGTGACCTCGGCCAAATCCAAGCCGGTCATTGATTTTATATCCGGCGTCGTGCACCGTTACGGTGTCCCGCATAGCATAATAACGGATAATGGTTCCAATTTTACTGCCCAGGAAGTAAAAGACTGGTGCGCCAATTTAGGTATCAAGCTCGACTATGCCTCGGTGTACCACCCACAGTCCAATGGACAGGTCGAGCGAGCTAATGGACTGATTTTGAGCGGCATTAAGCCCCGTTTGGTCCACTCTTTAAAAGAATCTGACTGCCACTGGGTTGAGGAGCTTGACTCCATATTGTGGGGCCTGCGCACCACTCCCAATCAATCCACGGGCTACACACCGTTCTTCATGGTGTATGGGGCAGAGGTTGTCCTCCCCAGTGATCTTATTCACGACGCACCTCGAGTACGTATGTATGAAGAAAAGGAGGCCGAGCTGGAACGACAAGATGACCTGGACGCCTTGGAGGGCGAGCGCGACATAGCTCGGGCTCATTCTGCCTTTTATCAGCAGCAGGCCAGACGCTATCAGAGCAGGGAAGTACGAACAAAAGCCTACAACGTAGGCGACCTCGTCCTGCGCCTCCCGAAGAGGCAGAAGCATAAGCTGTCACCCAAATGGGAGGGGCCCTTCATAATCGATCAGGTACTCGCGGGCAGAGCATATCGTCTCCGCGACCCAAAGGACGACCACCTCGAACCAAACCCATGGAACGCAGCTCGGCTACGATGTTTCTACGGCTAACTCAGCGTCCTTACCCTGTTCGGTTTATCCTTCTCGGATTTATATTTTTTTCCATTTTTTCGAGTAACTAGTCTTTCCCGGGTCGTGTTCAGTTAAGACGAACTACGTTAAGTTTTTATTCGGCAAACATCCTCGAATGTACCACACGCTGTTACCTGGGGGCTTCTTTTACGGAGCCGGTCATATATTATTTGTGCAACCATCAGTTTTTACATGTTTTGCAACCTTCATGTATCGTTCTAAAGCCATCATATGCATCAATTTGACTTAAGATTTGGCCAAGCTGGGTTGCCTCGCTCCTGTGTTTACCCCCTACGTTCCCGATTGTTCGGCTAGGGAGTAAAGGGAGCACCTCTGCGATTGTTACGTCCGGATTTCCCGGGTGCGTATCTCAGACGGGTGAAGCCAAAAGCTAGCGTTCTTAAGAACACAATTGGTCGGCCACGGGGGAAGTGAAAATAATCGGTAGTTATTGCCAAGATCCCGGGGCTATTTTCCCGAAGTAACCATTATCTGTCTATTTTGGATATTCAGTTATATGCCATGGTCAACATGGCAACCCGAAGAAAGGAACCCATAAAGGGACTATTTTCGTCGGAAGATGTTTCTTACGTTAAAAAGTAATATAACATAACTCCCCGAGCGCGTTTTTGTCTGTTTGCACCATATGGCCGGATTGCCTGGTTCTTCGAAGTGTTTTTCCGATGTTCTCGGACCGCATAGTAGGAAACACCCCTTGGCCCCTGGCTGAGGGGGCGGAAGCCGATGGCCGGTTAAGACAACGTTTCAAGCACGGTTTGGAGACTACTTGATGTCAAGTACATCGATACATAGAATCAAAATGTCAATCTTGATCAAGACCATCTATTATGGTCTCCAGAGCACAATCTGCTTGGGAGAGCCTAGCTGCGGGCATAACCTGGTCATATACCAGATGCACGGGCACTTCCTGCCCATCTGGCCCTACTGGCCCAACCCTAGCTAAATGCTCTGGTTCCAGCTTGGTGAAACGGGTCTTGATCATCGCCCAAGCTTCCCGTGCTCCCTCTCGACAAGATGACATCTTCCATAACTCAAAGCGGCGCTGAGCTCCTTTGAATCGATTCGTGAGTTCGGCCATCCCTTCCGGAGCCACCTCGCCAGGCCATAGTGCTTTGAACATGCTCTTCATGGCTTTTCGGGCCCGCTCATGTACGGCGGATAGCTCCTTCAGCAGGTCCCGTTCGAAAGAGCCGGCCTCCTCTTCGGGGCGTCCGGTCAGAAGAACTACAATGAGACGTGGCGTTGTTCATATTGTTGTCTAATACACACAGTTTATGAACTGAAAAACTAGGTCGCACTCACCGAACATGCCAGCTTTCAGTCTCTGGTTCTCCTGTTGGGATAGGGCCAGTTGAGCTTTCAAGCTTTTGATTTCTTGGGCCTGTTGTTGACCTTCCGCCTTGAGCTTATCCCTCTCCTCATGACTTTGGGTAAGCACGCAGTAGCCAGCCTCTTGCTATGACTCCGCATACCTTTGAGCTTCTCTGGCAGTATCCAGATCCTTCTGCAGCAGATTTATAGACTCGGCTGCTATGGAATCGTCTTTCATTAGAATAGGTGTTCCATCCAATTTTTCTTACACAAATTTAAGTTTGGCACTTACCATGTGCCTCTCTGGTAAATTTCTTCACCCCCTCTAACTCGGCTTTCACAGATTTTAACTGTGTTTGCGCTAGCCTGAGGTCCTCGGACAGTTTTTTGTTTTGCTCCCGAACAGTCTGCACAATAGCATGGCATTATAAACATCAGACCCTTAACTCGGCCGTTTTGCCCAAATTAAGGCTCGGGGGCTACTGGGTTAGGTACTAGTTGTCAAAACCAATGGTATAACTGCACATTAGTAGACATGAGCTTCACTGCCCCCTCGAGTCCCGTTCGGGCAGCTCCGAGGTATGCGTCTACCGAACTAAGAGCATTAAACTCCTGATCGGAAAATGCGGAGTGCCGAAGCGATGCCTTGCGCCGCTGGTGATTCATCACACTCTCAACCTCGGAGTTGGTGACCGAGACGCCCCCTGAGTCTTCGGGATGTTGGTCCTCGGCAGGGAACTCCGGAGTGACGCCGGCTACAACTGGCAACCTCGGTTTTGGGTCACCCCTCGGCACCTCTTCAACATCCTCGGTTGAAGGCGGTTCTACATATCTCCTACAGGACACCGCGGAGAAAATTATTGGCATTCTCGGTGGATGTCGAAGATAAAGGCTATGACAGTACGGCGGATGCATTACCTCTTCGGGCGGGGCACGGGTGACGTAACTCCCATTGGGGCCGTGTGTTTAGTCACTCCACGACCACTTGCCGCTAGGACCGCTGGGGCCGCCTTTGCAGCTGTCCGGTGCATCGTGCGGCGGCCCTTGGGAGTAGGAGTCAGTGTATTCGGAGCAGCAGCAGCTGAGTGTCTCTTTCGAGAGAAAAAACCCATTGGTCACTTACAGCGGAGGAGGGAAGCGCCCCGGGGTGATCGGCCAAAAGGGCCACCTTAGAGCCATCGAGGCTCTCCTGGTAGAAGACCCCCTCCTCGAAATCGATCGATGCTTCGGGGTCATCATGGAACCCAGGATCGTCGTCACGAGAATGATTCTCCGGTTGAGGAGCAGGGCAGCTCACTGTCTCGATCCAGCGCCTCCAGTTCTATTCGGACAGGATAAAAATCTGATTAAGAAAAAATTGGGGTGCCTTCCGAGCTATAAAGCGTGGTGGGACTCACCATTTCGATGGGTTTATAGCTCGAGAAGCCTTCCTTGGGCCTTAACCGAGCAAACTCTTGCTCTTCTCCCTTGAAAACATCGGCCAGTATGGCTGCCATTGCCGCCTGATCGGCGGGTCCCATCCGTGTGTATCGGGTTGCATCATCGTCCCCGTTGAAGCACCATAGCGGGTGTATTCTCTGTTGAAGAGGTTGGACGCACCGAGCAATGGTTGCGGCCATCACATCGATGACGGTTAGCCCATTGTGGGCTAGCCACCTCACTTGAGCGGCCAGCCGAGTTACTTCGACATTTTCCTCTTGGGAAGAACTCTTCGGGCGCCAGTTGAACCGTTTCTTCGGAGAAACCAATGAGAATTCGGGTAACCCCCTCCGAACTGGATCGAATAGGGGGGCGTCTTCGATATAAAACCATTCCGAAGTCCACTCCTCGGCATCTTTCTTGGGAGTCCCCACAGGGTATCCTGTTCCGGCGATGCGCCATACCTCGGCCCCGCCAACCTCGTAAATTATCCCTCCTCGGGTGCGGGGGACAAGACAGAAGAATTTCCTCCACAACTCGAAATGAGCCTCGCAGCCCAGGAACATCTCGCAAAGCGCGACGAAGCCCGAGATATGAAAAATTGATCCTGGGGTAAGGTGGTGGAGTTGGATCCCATAAAACTCTAGTAGACCCCTCAAGAAGGGGTGAATGGGGAAACCCAGGCCTCGCAAGAGGAAGGGCACGAAGCACACCCTCTCCTCCCCGTGGGGGGAAGGAAAGTTCTCAGCGAGGGCCTCCCCATCTGCGGAAGTTAATCCCGGGCGGGTGGATGCGAGATCTGAAGCGGGGAGATACCCCTGCGTCTCAAGCCTACACAATCGCATGCGGGATACGGAGCAGCTCGCCCAATCACCTTGATGGGGGCCGTGAGGGCGTGAGGAAGAGCCTGGAATGCTCGCCATTGTTTGCTGGCTGCGACCTCACGGGGATGTGGGGAGAAATGGCAGGGGGTGGGGTGCGTTAGCCTCCACGCCCTTGGCCTATTAAAAAGGCATTGTCTCCCCCCAAAGAGGGACTTTTTTGTAAAAACCCATCGGGCCACTCGCATTCCCTGGATGCGCAGGAATTGAGGGTCGTCATTTAATTCTAAGCGAAGAAAAGCGGTATGGTGGGCCCCACGATGCCTCGCCAATCGGAGGATTATTCGGCGACCGAGCTATTGGTGGCCAAACTATTGTCAAACCAAACACAAGTAATGGAAGGAACTCGCCGCCCAAGCCGAAGACCCTTGGAGCATAGAGCTGCCGAAGACTATCAACCTCGGCATTGGAGGCTAGTTCGGGGGCTACTAAGGGTGTCCCGGACTAGGGGGTACTCGGGCTACCGGCCTATCTCTGTAGGCCGGACTAGTGGGTCGCCCTTTACTCATCAAAGGAAGGACGGATAGTGGGCGACCCCGTGCACCAGAAGGAAACCTCCGAAGATTTGGCATCTCCCCCAAGAAATATTTAGCATAACCGGCATGTTTATCCCCTGATGGCAACCGACCATGTGTAACCCTAGGTCCCTCTGGTGTCTATATAAACCAGAGGGTTTAGTCCGTAGAGAGAGAGAGAATCATCGCAACCACCTAGGGTTTATCTCATCCGATCTCGAGGTAGATCAACTCTGTAACCTACATACAATCACATCAATACAATCCAGTAGGACGTAGGGTTTTACCTCTTCGAGAGGGCCCAGACCTGGGTAAATCGCTGTCTCTACGTTCCCTATTACTCATTGATTCCTAGATCCACAGTTCGGACCCCCTACCCGAGATCCGCCGGTTTTGGTACCGACAACCGCCGTGCTCAAAAAGATTTAAGTGAAGCACTAGAGCAACTGCCTAGCTCAAAAGATTTAAGTGAAGCACATAGAGTATTCTAACAAATCATGATAAATGTGTGGCTTTCTCAAATAGGTGTGTCCAGCAAATATGATTGTGACAAACTAAAAAGCAAACAAATCAAAGACTCATATAATACACGATGCTCCAAGTAAAACACATATCATGT
Source organism: Elymus sibiricus (assembly GCA_039707655.1). Lineage (NCBI taxonomy): Eukaryota > Viridiplantae > Streptophyta > Magnoliopsida > Poales > Poaceae > Elymus > Elymus sibiricus. The sequence continues at coordinate 129,812,873 of CM077676.1, read as the reverse complement.
GATGAATAAAAATATAGCTCCAAGTAAAATTACCGATAGTTGGTAGAAGAAAGTGGGGATGCCTTCCGGGGCATCACCAAGCTTAGACGCTTGAGTCTTCCTTGAATATTACCTTGGGGTTCCTTGGGCATCCCCAAGCTTAGGCTCTTGCCACTCCTTATTCCTTCATCTATCGTGATCTCACCCAAAACTTGAAAACTTCAATCACACAAAACTCAACAAAAGCTTCGTGAGATCCGTTAGTATAACAAATAAATCTTTAACTTTAAGTACTATAGTAAATAGATTCATATTAAATATTGGCATAATGCTACTGTACTCCAACTTCTCCATGACTCATACCCCCCGATACGATCCATAGATTCATCAAAATAAGCAAACTATGCAACAAAAACAGAATCTGTCTAAAACAGAACAGTCTGTAAAGATCTATTTAAAAGCTATATTTATATAACTCCAAAACTTCTAAAAAATTAGGACAACGTGGTTAATTCATATACCAATACTGTGTAAAAATTTCAGATTTTTCTGATGCTCCAGTACAGAACTAAAATTCCAGCACTGGACGTAAAACTTACTGTTTTCCAAACAGCATCAATTACAGGGCCGGCCCTGGTGTATGGCCGGCGGGGCGACTGCCCAGGGCCCAGGCATGGAGGGGGGCCATGATGTAGTATATATATACACTATAGCCCAGAAAAAAATAGGTAAAAAAACTTACAAAAGAAAAGAAACGAGATGGGCTAGGCCCATCAGATATAGCGATCGATTAGCGAACCGTCACGCGATCGCGGCGTGACTCATGGCTGCTCGTTTTCCACTTTTCCTTTGTCTCGTCGATCGTGAACCCTGAACCGTCGGCCTGCCTATTAGCTGTCGCTCGGCACCTCGCCGGTCGCCACCTCGCCGCCAGCCTGCTTGCCGCTGCGCGCGCCGCACCCGCACGGCAGTCCGGCACCGGCACCCCGGCCATCCGGCAAGTCAGTACGTATCTCAGGTCGGCCGTGAGCGCACCACGGTAGCAGATATCCTGTATTCATGAATCTATCCATGTTCCTGAATCCTGATCCATCCCCCCAAACCCCAATTTGACAATTTCAGTAGTTTATTTTATTCTTTATTTAGTATGTACGTATTCAACTATTCATCCATGATCCATCCTCCAATTTCAGATTTTCAGTATGCCTAAGAAGAGGCAATTGTCGGGTGTTGAAAAAAGGACAAAAAAGAAAGAAAGTGATCTGAAAGTAATTGCCCTTAATGACTTTGCATAAACGCCCGAAGAAACTTTTTCTGAAGCACTAAAGTATTATTGTTGTCGATGGAGTCAGTCGAATTTGGTTCTTATTTGAGGTAATCATGTCATGTTAGTTTCATTTTGCTATCTTTTTAGTATTATTGTTGTCGATGGAGTCAGTTTGAATTTGGTTATTATTGTTGTCGATGGAGCCAGTCGAATTATTATAGTCAAATTTTAAACTAAACATGTGTGATTGAAAGTTACTCATGTGTGGTTGAAAGTTACTTTTAATAAGTTAGTTATATATACATGTTTATGTATCACGCACACACATACATATATATGGTCGTAGGACATAGGGGCCCATGTCATCGAGTTCGCCTAGGGCCTCCCGAAACACAGGGCCGGCCCTGATCAATTATACTATCTTCCAAATCATCCCAAAGGCATTACTTGGCACAAACACTAATTAAAACATAAAAACACAATCAGAACAGTAGCATAATTATGTAAACACACAAGAACAGGAATAAAAAAATTATTGGGTTGTCTCCCAACAAGCTCTTTCTTTATAGCCATTAAGATAGGCTTGAGATTTCAATGATGCTCTCATGAAAGATAATAATTGAAACACAAAGAGAGCATCATGTAGCATGTGAAAAACACACTTAAGTCTAACATACTTCCTATGCATAGGCATTTTATAGGAAAACAAATTATCAAGACAAGCAATATCTAGCATATGCAAATAGGAAGAATGAAGCATTAAAAATTTCAACACAAAGAGAGGTAATTTAATGACATGAAAATTTTTATAACCATATTTTCCTCTGTCATAATAATTACATGTAGGATCATAATCAAATTCAACAATATAGCTATCATATACAATTTTATCTACATGATCCACTTGCTTAAAAGTTTTATAATCTTCCAAGATAGTGGGATTGACATCAACTAAAGTCATGACCTCTCCAAACCCACTTTTATCAAAAATTTCATAAGATTGATAATTCTCCAAAGTAGTGGGATCATTATTACCTAAAGTTGACGCTCTTCCAAACGCACTTTTAATAGTATTGTAAACATTATTATCAATAGCATATTCATCATGAGGCTTAAATAAATTTTCAAGATCATAAGAAGAATTATCACCCCAATCATGATCATTGCAATAAGTAGTGGACATAACAAAATTATCATCCCCAAGCTTGTAGTTTTGCATATTATTAGCACAATTCACATTAATAGAATTCATAGTAACATCATTGCAATCATGCTTTTCAATCAAGGAGCTATCATGAATCACTTTATAAATTTCCTCTTCTAACACTTCATCACAATTTTCAGATTCATGATTTTCAAGCAGAACTTCATAGAGAAAATCAAGAGCACTCAAATCACTAGCAATTGGTTCATTATAATTGGATCTTTTGAAAAGATTAGCAAGTGGATGAGGATCCATAGTGATCTCAAATTTTTGTTTTTACTTTCTGTTCTTGAGTGTTGTCATGGCAATAAAAGCAAGCAAGCAAATAAAATATTTTGTGTTTTTCTAAAAAAAATAGAAGTGGGGGAGATGAAAACGAGAGGCAAAGGCAAATAAAATAAATGCAAGGAGATGAAAGTTTATGCGTAGGTACTTGATAGATGTTGATGATGTCTCCCCGGCAACGGCGCCAGAAATTCTTCCTCTACTTGTGAGCTGCGTTGGGATTTCCCCGAAGAGGAGGGGATGATGCAGTACAGTAGAGATAAGTATTTCCCATAGTTATGAAACCAAGGTTATCAATCCAATAGGAGAATCACGCAACAACTCGTTAGCAGCACCTGCACACAAAACAACAAATCCTCGCACCCAACGCGAACAAGGGGTTGTCAATCCCTTGGCGGTTAATTGCAAGATTAAATTGTATGGTGATAGATAGATAGATCGAACAAAAATACAAAATTAAATAAATAAAGTAAAATTGCAGCAAGGTATTTTTAGGATTTTCAATATATGATAAAGGTAGACCCGGGGGCCATAGTTTTCACTAGAGGCTTCTCTCTTGAAAATAGAATACGGTGGGTGAACAAATTACTGTTGGGCAATTGATAGAAAAGCAAATAATCATGACGATATCCAAGGCAATGATCATGTATATAGGCATCACGTCCGAGACAAGTAGACCGAAATGATTCTGCATCTACTACTATTACTCCACACATCGACCGCTATCCAGCATGCATCTAGAGTATTAAGTTCATAAAGAACGGAGTAACGCCTTAAGCAAGATGACATGATGTAGACAAAGTTAACTCATGCATGAATAAATCCCATCTTTTTACCCTTAATAGCAACGATACATACGTGTCATGTACCTTTCTGTCACTGGGATTGAGCACCGCAAGATCGAACCCATTACAAAGCACCTCTCCCATTGCAAGATAAATCAGTCTAGTTGGTCAAACCAAATCAATAGATCGGAGAGAAATATGAAGCTATAACAATCATGCATAAAAGAGTTCAGAGAAAACTCAAATAATATTCATGGATAATCTGATCATAAACTCACAATTCATCGGATCCCAACAAACACACCGTAAAAAGTGATTACATCGGATAGAACTCCAAGAACATCGAGGAGAACATTGTATTGAAGATCAAAAAGAGAGATGAAGCCATCTAGCTACTAACTATGGACCCGAAGGTCTGTGGTAAACTACTCACGCATCATCGGAAGGGCAGCAAGGTTGATGTAGAGCCCCTCCGTGATTGAATCCCCCTCCGGCAGAGTGCTGGAAAAGGCCTCGAGATGGGATCTCTCGAGAACAGGAGCTTGCGGCGGCGGAAAAAGTATTTCGTGGACCCCTCTGTTGGTTTCCCGATTTTAGAGTATTTATAGAGGTGGAATTAGGTCAAACGAAGCAGAGGTGGGCCCACGAGGCACCAGGGCGCGCCACCCCCCTGGGGCGCGCCCTGGTGGCTCGTGGCCACCTCCTCTGTCTTCTGGCCCTCTCCCGAAGCTTCTAGTGTCTCTTATGTCCAGAAAAAAATCTCCAAAAAGTTTCGTGGCATTTGGACTTCGTTTGGTACTGATATTCTGAAAAACCAAAAACAGGCAAAAAACAGCAACTGGCACTGGGCACTAAGTTAATAGGTTAGTCCCAAAAAATGATATATAATTGCTTGTAAGTGTATATAAAACATCCAAGATTGATACTATAATAGCATGGAACAATCAAAAATTATAGATACGTTGGAGACGTATCATGTTTGCATGTGATAAATTCAGATCTTACATTATTGATTCCAAAGTTACTATTCACACTGATCATGTTGCTATTAAATATCTTATGGAAAAGAAAGATGCTAAACCTAGACTTATTAGGTGGGTTCTGTTGCTACAAGAGTTTGATTTGCATGTTATTGATAGAAAGAGAGCTGAGAATCCCGTAGCAGATAATTTGTCTAGAATGGAAAATGTTCTTGATGACCCACTTCCTATTAATGATGATTTTCCTGATGAACAATTAGCTGTGATAAATGCTTCTTGTAACACACCTTGGTATGCAGACTATGCTAATTACATTGTTGCTAAATATATACCACCTAGTTTCACATACCAACAAAAGAAAAAGTTCTTCTTTGATTTAAGACATTACTTTTGGGATGACCCACATTTATATAAAGAAGGAGTAGATGGTGTTATTAGACGTTGTGTACCTGAGCATGAACAGGAACAAATCCTACGGAAGTGTCACTCCGAGGCATACGGAGGACACCATGCGGGAGACCGAACTGCACACAAGGTATTACAATCTGGTTTTTATTGGCCTACGTTTTTCAAAGATGCACGTAAGTTTGTCCTCTCTTGTGATGAATGTCAAAGAATTGGTAATGTTGGTAGATGTCAGGAAATGCCTATGAATTATTCACTTGTTATCGAACCATTTGATGTTTGGGGTTTTGATTATATGGGACCTTTTCCTTCCTCTAATGGGTATACACATATCTTGGTTGCTGTTGATTATGTTACTAAGTGGGTAGAAGCTATTCCAACTAGTAGTGCTGATCATAACACTTCTATTAAAATGCTTAAAGAAGTTATATTTTCGAGGTTTGGAGTCCCTAGATATTTAATGACTGATAGTGGTTCACATTTTAATCATGGTGCTTTCCGTAAATTGCTTGCTAAATATGATGTTAATCATAGAATTGCATCTCCTTATCACCCTCAGTCTAGTGGCCAAGTTGAATTAACTAATAGAGAAATAAAATTGATTTTGCAAAAGACCGTTAATAGATCTAGAAAGAATTGGTCTAAGAAACTTGATGATGCACTATGGGCTTACAGAACTGCTTATAAAAATCCTATGGGTATGTCTCCGTATAAAATGGTTTATGGAAAAGCATATCATTTACCTCTTGAGTTAGAATATAAAGCTTATTAGGCAATTAAAGAACTCAACTATGACTTTAAACTTGCCGGTGAGAAGAGGTTATTTGATATTAGCTCTCTAGATGAATGGAGAACACGGGCTTACGAAAATGCCAAGTTGTTTAAAGAAAAAGTTAAAAGATGGCATGATAAGAGAATTGAAAAACGGGAATTCAAAGTAGGTGATCATGTTCTATTATACAATTCTCGTTTAAGGTTCTTTGCAGGAAAACTTCTCTCCAAATGGGAAGGACCATACATCATCGAAGAAGTTTATCGCTCCGGAGCCATCAAAATAAACAACTCCGAAGGCAATAATCTGAGGGTGGTTAATGGGCAAAGAATTAAACATTATATTTCAGGTATGCCCATTAATGTTGAAACTAATATTATTCAAACAATGACACCGGAGGAGCATATAGAAGAAGGGATTTCTATTTTTGTGCCCCTGGTTGCTTAGTTGTGCTCAGTTTTGCCCAACCCTCTAACTTGTGCTCACTTTTGCCCTCCAACACTCGTCCCGTGCTCACAAAGGCCCAAACGGAGCGTTGCCGTCTGGTCAAAGCAGTTGACCGTTACGTGCTCAGTTACTGATGCATGGGGCCGGACATCTTGGCGGTGGGCCGCGTATGACAGGTGGGCCGTGGCCGTGAATGCCTAGGACGAGTGGGACCTGGCTCGTTGACCTATCACTTTCTTTTCCCTAAATCAGCCCCACCCCGAGTGAGCCGCCGCATCCCCCACCCAGCCTCACGCCGCCGCCGTCGTGCCCCTGGCTGCCCTGCGCCCAATCCGCAGCCCCGTCGCCCACTCCGACCGTCTGCCTGAGCTCCGATGGCACAGCGTGGACAGTCGTTCCTCCCATATGCCGGAACGAGGGGATATCGTTGGCCGACCGGTACGTTTCTAATCGAAACCCTAGAAATTAGGATTCGGTTATAAGTCGATTGAATGGGTGATTAAGTGACTGAATGGCCATGCATTCAGTTGCTCCAGTTTGCAATCAGTATGGACATCTATTTAGGATTGGATTCCGCGGTACTAGTGGCAGCTAGTTTTCAAATAGAAAACCGTAGCAATTAGGTTTTGTTTAATTGAGCCCATTTTAGATTGTTTTGTGGTGAATTTGATCTGAATAATCGAATTCGTTTTGCAAATTTGGTCTTTGATTGATGGCAAGCAGGTCCGATCTGGAAGAGGGCGATGGATTTCTTTTGCGCCGGGGATGAGCTTTCGCTGACCAAGTGCAAGGAGATATGCTCCTGGTTTCCAAGCGCGAATTCTCTCATGGTGCACTCACTGGGCCTGGCGTTGGTGCACTTTTATATGGCTTTTATATGATTTTTATGGACTAACATATTGACCTAGTGCCAGATGTTGTTTTCTGCTAGTTTTTGGTTTTCCAGAAAATCCATATCAAATGAAGTCCAAATGCAGCGAAACTTTTTGACGATTTTTTCTGGAAGGAAACAGACCCGGGAAGCTTCGGGGGAGCAGCAGAAGACCCACAGGGGCCCCACAAGACACCTGGGTGCGCCCGCCCCCCTGGGCGCGCCCTGGTGCCTCGTGGGCCCCCTGTGGCCCCTATTCGCGTGATTCCAACGCCAAAAATTCTTATAAATACCAAACCCCCCAGAAATAACCCTAGAACTTCGACTACGCTGTCGCAAGCCTCTGTACCTCCACGATCTCATCTACAACCCTTTTTCGGCACCCTGCCGGAAGGGGGAATCATCACCAGAGGCCATCTTCATCATCCCGGCAGTCTCCATGACAAGGAGGGAGTAGTTCACCCTCGAGACTAGGGGTAGGTACAAGTAGCTATGTGTTTGATCTCTCTCGTGTTCTTGTTTTGGCACGATCTTGATGTACCGTGAGCTTTGTTAATATAGTTGGATCATATGGTGTTTCTCCCTCTCTATCTTGTTGTGATGAATTGAGTTTTCACCTTTGAGGTTTCACTATTATCGGATTGAATATTTTTATGGATTTGAGAACACTTGATGTATGTCTTGCATATGAATACCCGTGGTAAAATAAGACCATCTTGGGGCACTCTTTGAAGTTCTTTGTGTTGGATTGAATATTATGAATCCGAAGTTGTTTGATGCATATCGTATAATCAACTCATGGATACTTGTGGTGACATTGGAGTATCTAGGTGACATTAGAGTTGGTTGATGCGTATCATATGGTCTTATTTTAGTATGAACTCTAGGGCTGTTTGTGACACTTATAGGGATAGCTCGATAGATTGATCGGAAAGAATAACTTTGAGGTAGTTTCGTACCCTACAACAATTTCTATCTTATGTTCTCCGCTAATAGGAACTTTGGAGTGATTCTTTGTCGCACATTGAGGGATTGTTATATGATTCAATTATGTTAACATTGTTGAGAGATTGCACTAGTGAAAGTATGAACCCTAGGCCTTGTTTTTAAGCATTGCAATAACGTTTGTGCTCACTTTTATCGTTTGCTACCTTGCTGTTTTTATTTATTCAGATTATAAAAATATATTTATAATATCCATACTACACTTGTATCACCATCTCTTCGCCGAACTAGTGCACCTATACAATTTACCATTGTATTGGGTGTGTTGGGGACATAAGAGATTTCTTGTATTTGGTTGCAGGGTTGTTTGAGAGAGACCATCTTCATCCTATGCCTCCCACGGATTGATAAACCTTAGGTCATCCACTTGAGGGAAAATTGCTACTGTCCTACAAAACTCTGCGCTTGGAGGCCCAACATGAGTCTACAAGAATAAGTGGTGTAGTAGACATCAAGCTCTTTTCTCGCGCCGTTGCCGGGGAGGTGAGTGCTTGAAGGTATATCTTTAGATCTTGCAATCGATTCTTTTAGTTTCTTATTTTATCACTAGTTTGGTTTATAAAAGAAAACTACAAAAAATGGAATTGAGGTTGCCTCATATTATTCGTCTTTATAATGTTTTTCTTGAAAATGATGGATCGGAAAATTGTGCTCAATTGATAGAAGAAGAATTCAATAAAATGTTTGGCATAAAATCCATGAATGATGAGCATGATTGCAATGAAATTAGTATGAATTCTTTAAATATCCATGATGCTAATGATATGCAAAGCCATAAGCTTGGGGATGCTATGTTTTATGAAGATGATATTTTTACTCCCCCAAGTTTTGATGAGAAAATTTGTTATGATGATTGCATGCCTCCTATTTATGATGATTATATTGATGAAAGTGGGTTTGGAAGAGTGTCAACTCTAGTAAGTAATGATCCCACTATTTTGGAGGGTGTTGAATCTTATTGTAATAATTATGAAAGTGGATTTGGAGAGGTCATGACTTTATTTAATGATGATTCCACTATTTTGGAAGAGGTTTCAATTGACTATGATGATTATTGTGATGACATGTTTGTTATAAAGAATAATGATAGCCATGAAATTTTTCATCATGATTTTAATGCTCAAATGGATTATGTAAATCAAGTATCATATGATAGTTATTTCATTGAATTTGCTCCCACTGTTATGAATGAGAAGAAAATTGCTTATGTGGAGAGTAGTAAAAATTCTATGCTTGTGGATCATGAAAGGAATGCTTTGTGTGATGGATATATTGTTGAATTTCTTCATGATGATACTGAAAATTATTTTGAGAGAGGAATATATGCTTCTACATATCTCAATAATATCAAGTTTCCTCTCTATGTGTTGAAAGTTTTGAAGTTATACTTGTTTTGCCTTCCTATGCTAGTTGATTATTGCTCCCACAAATTGTTTGATCACAAAATCCCTATGCATAGGAAGTGGGTTAGGCTTAGATGTTCTAGTCATGTGCTTCATGATGCACCCCTTATGTTTCAATTCTTTATTCTTATGCGAGCATCATTTGAATCATCATGCCTAGCTAAAAGGCATTAAAGAAAAGCGCTTGTTGGGAGACAACCCAATACTTATACCTACTGTTTTTGTGTGTTCACATGATTAAGATACTATAGTAATCATGTCTTATATGTTTTCTTTCAATAATGTGCCAAGTAAAGCCTTTGGGATAGTGTGGATACTTGTTGACTTGATTCTATGCAAAAACAGAAACTTTTACGTCCAGTGCTAGAATTTCTATTCTGTACTGGAGCGCGAGAAAATTCTTAAATTTTTACATAGAATTGGTTTACAAATTATTTACGTTGTCCTAATTTTTCAGAATTTTTTGAGGTACAGAAGTATGTTTTTTAAATCGCTCACTACATGCTGTTCTGTTTTTGACAGATTCTGTTTTCGGTGCATAGTTTGCTTGTTTTAGTGTTTCCATAGCTTATATTGGTCAATATAAATTGTGGAAATGATAGAATACAGTAGGCATTATTTGATATCAATTATGAATCTTGTCTTGACAGTACCTAAGTGGATGATTTATTTTTATCATACTAACCTATCTCACCAAGTTCCGTTAAGTTTTGTGTGATTGAAGTTTTCAAGTTTTGGGTGAGATATCGATATGAGGAGAATAAGGAGTGGCAAGACCCTAAGCTTGGGGATGCCCAAGGCACCCCAAGGTAATATTCAAGGAACACCCAAGCAACTAAGCTTGGGGATGCCCTGGAAGGCATCCCCTCTTTCGTCTTCAACATTATCGGTAACCTTACTTGGAGCTATATTTTTATTCGTCACATGATATGTGTTTTGCTTGGAGCGTCATTTTCTTTTAGTTGGATTTGCTTGATTTTATTTATAATAATGTTTTGTATCTTTTATTTCAATAAAATGCCAAGTATAGCCTTTACCATGCTCAGTTTGCAAGTTTATGTGTTGCTGTTTGAAAACAGAAAGTTTTATGTTATGTCCAGAATATTCCTGAATAGTCAGAACATGATAAAAATCTGAAATTTTTACACAGTAAGAATTCATGAATTATCTGTCACGTGGTAATTTTTCAGAACTTTTGGAGTTAGGTAAGTATGAATTTTAAATCCCCCTTTACAGACTATTCTGTTTTGGCAGATTGCTGTTATAGTTGCACTGTTTGCATATGTTTGCTTGTTTAATGATTCTATTTGAGGATAGGAGTATTAAATATGCAGAGGCATTTAGTATGCAATGTTAAATTATAATTTTAGTGATTTTATACAGTAGATAATGATAAGGTTTTGCATTGATTTATACTAACTTATCTCACGAGTTCTTGCTGAGTTTTATGTGGATGAAGTTTTTAAGATTTAGAGAAACCGTGATATGAGAGGAATTAAGGAGACACAAGAGCTCAAGCTTGGGGATGCCCAAGGCATCCCAAGTTAATATTTCAAGAAGTCTCAAGCATCTAAGCTTGGGGATGCCCCGGTAGGCATCCCACCTTTCTTCATCAACAATTATTGGTTAGTCTTAGTTGAGCCTAAGTTTTTGCTTCTTCATATGAGATGTGCTATTCTTGGAATGTCATTTTATTTTGTTTGCTGTTTGAATAAAATACTTAAGATCTAATTTTTTTTATGAGAGAGAGTCCTCACATGGCTACCTATTTACTTAACTACTCATTTGGTCTTCACTTATATCTTTTTGGAGTAGTTTGTCATTTACTCTTGTTCTTCACTTATATCCTATGAGTAAATTGTTGAATAAATTAAATATCATGAAGTTGAAATAATATGAGCTTCATATGCTTGTATCATGCCTAGTAGTAGCTTCACATTGGGTGTAGAAGGTAAAATCTATTGAAGCTTAACAATCACAATATTGGTCATACAAGCAATTCATGAATGATTATTATAAGGAAGAGAACTTTCACATATAAATATATTATCTTGGACATCTTTTATGATTGTGAATACCCATTAATTATTTTCAAACTTGAGCAAATTAGTTGAAGTTGGACAAGGAAGACAACGTAATGAGTTATGTTTGGGTATATTTGCATAGAAGTTATATTGTTATGGATCCTCTAACATGTGGTGTTTGCTTAGGATCTTTTGCTAGCCAAAAATTCGTACTAAGTAGAGATACTACTTGTGCATCAAAAAAAAATCCTTGAGCCAAGTTTCTTCCACGTGTGTCCACCATATCTACCTATATACGGTATTACCCTGCCATTCCAAGTAAATTTGCATGTGCCACCTCTAAACATTCAAATAAACATCTGTTTTGTGTGCCCATACCGCTCATGAAGCGGCAGGGGGTGGTCAGTATCTTCCATGCTAAGCGGGTTATTCTCACGATGGGTGTTTATTCACTTGTCATTGCACGAGAGAGGCTGGTAATTGGGATGCCCAGTCCTATGATCAAAACAAAAAATAATGAAACAAACTACCCCAGAAAGTTGATTGTATGAAGGGCACCCGAGGATTCGGCTAGCCATGGCTTGTGTTTGAATGGTTGAGGGGGAGTAAACTTTACCTTTCTACTTGGGAACTGCTTATAATGTGTTAGCATGGAATATATTGAGAACTCTCGGTCATGACGTTGACAGGAAAGGCATGCCTCTCAAAATTATATTCATCTCTGTTTTAAGAAATGAGCTCTGGCACCTCTGCAAATCCATGCTTCCCTCTGCGAAGGGCCTATCCTTTACTTTTCAATATTTACTTTCATGCAAGAGTCAATAGTATTTCTTATTATTCCAACCTATTCTTTAGTTGGCAAGCATCATGTGGTGGGGAAAGATCTAGGCACATATGGCCAGTCAAATATATTTGATCATGAATTATTATTGTTGACAATTATCTCTATGATAAATAAGTTGGGAGGCGAAACATTAAGCCCCTATCTTTCTCTGTGTTCGATGGATGCTATTTGTTCTAAAATATGCTTTGAGTACTAGCAATCATAGAAGACTAAATGATAATTGAGTATGTGGAGCTCTTACATAGACTTTGTTGAAGATAAGTTGAATTGCAATTGTTTGGTGACTAAGAACATAGGTTGTTAAGTTTCAAGAGAATGCATTGGTTGAACCATAACATGTGAATTGATTGCTACTTTATCTTGATGAATTTTATGAGAAAAAGTTGCTGTCATGATGCTAGGAAAAGTGATTGAAATTATCATTGATCAAACTTATGCACTATGCTAACATTCACACTTCATAAATTATTTCTTTTATCATTTACCTACTCGAGGACGAGCAGGAATTAAGCTTGGGGATGCTGATACGTCTCCAACGTATCTATAATTTATGAAGTATTCATGCCATGTTTATTATAGTTTTGTATGATTTTGGTGCACTTTTACATGGCTTTTATATGATTTTTATGGACTAACATATTGACCTAGTGCCCAATGCCAGTTGCTGTTTTCTGCTTGTTTTTGGTTTTCCAGAAAATCCATATCAAATGAAGTCCAAATGCAACGAAACTTTTTGACAATTTTTTCTGGAAGGAAACAGACCTAGGAAGCTTCGGGGGAGCAGTAGAAGACACACAGGGGCCCCACAAGCCACCTGGGCGCGCCCGCCCCCCTAGGCACGCCCTGGTGCCTCGTGGGCCCCTTGTGGCCCCTATTCGCGTGATTCCAATGCCAAAAATTCTTATAAATACCAAAAACCCCAGAAATAACCCTAGAACTTTGACTACGCCGCCGCAAGCCTCTGTACCTCCACGATCTCATCTACAGCCCTTTTCTGGCACCCTGCCGGAGGGGGGAATCATCACCGGAGGCCATCTTCATCATCCCGGCGGTCTCCATGACGAGGAGGGAGTAGTTCACCCTCGAGGCTAGGGGTATGTACAAGTAGCTATGTGTTTGATCTCTCTCGTGTTCTTGATTTGGCATGATCTTAATGTATCGCGAGCTTTGTTAATATAGTTGGATCATATGGTCCTTCTCCCTCTCTATCTTGTTGTGATGAATTGAGTTTTTACCTTTGAGGTTTCACTATTATCGGATTGAATATGTTTATGGATTTGAGAACACTTGATGTATGTCTTGCATATGAATACCCGTGGTGACAATGGGGTATTATATTGATTCACTTGATATATGTTTTGGCACTCAACTCGCGGATTCCCGAGGTGACATTGGGGTAATCTATGCATAGGGGTTGATGGACGTTTTCGTCCTACTTTCTCCGGTAGAAATCTTGGGGCACTCTTTGAAGTTCTTTGTGTTGGATTGAATATTATGAATCCGAAGTTGTTTGATGCATATCGTATAATCAACTCATGGATACTTGTGGTGACATTGGAGTATCTAGGTGACATTAGAGTTGGTTGATGCGTATCATATGGTGTTATTTTAGTATGAACTCTAGGGCTGTTTGTGACACTTATAGGAATAGCTCAATAGATTGATCAGAAAGAATAACTTTGAGGTGGTTTCGTAACCTACAACAATTTATATCTTATGTTCTCCGCTAATAGGAACTTTGGAGTGATTCTTTGTCGCACGTTGAGGGATTGTTATATGATTCAATTATGTTAGCATTGTTGAGAGATTGCACTAGTGAAAGTATGAACCCTAGGTCTTGTTTTTAAGCATTGCAATACCGTTTGTGCTCACTTTTATCATTTGCTACCTTGCTGTTTTTATTTATTCAGATTATAAAAATATATTTCTACTATCCATACTACACTTGTATCACCATCTCTTCGCCGAACTAGTGCACCTATACAATTTACCATTGTATTGAGTGTGTTGGGGACACAAGAGATTTCTTGTATTTGGTTGCAGGGTTGTTTGAGAGAGACCATCTTCATCCTACGCCTCCCACGGATTGATAAACCTTAGGTCATCCACTTGAGGGAAAATTGCTACTGTCCTACAAAACTCTACTCTTGTAGGCCCAACACGAGTCTACAAGAATAAGTTGTGTAGTAGACATCATCGTGCAGGAGGATGCACAAGAGGAGAGCTATCAGGGGGGTTTGGAGATCATCGCGCAGGAGGCAGGCATGAATCTAGCGATTAATTTAGACGAGGAGGATGAGCAGATTGTTGAGCAGGAGGACGTGGAGGCTGGTGCCGGCAATGATCTCGCGCTGGTCACCGTGGAGGCAAAGGCTGCCTGCGAGAATGCCCCAATAGTGGTGGAGCAGTATGAGTTATCGGCACAGTTTGAGCAGAATGTTGAACGCCCCCGCCGCGACCTGGCTCGCCATCTTAATCATCTCCAACCCCCTTCTAACTAGTGCTGAGGATCCGACATGTGGATGCCCTTTGAATTGCAAACAGTATGTTTAATAATCAGTCGTATGCTATGTTCTGGATTTCCCTAGTATAGTGGGTTTTGCACGGTCAAACATAGTGGAACATGCAAAAGTTGCCAAAAATAGCAACATGCATAACTTGCCAAAAACAGCAACATGCAAACTTACCTAAAAGGGAATTACAAGGTTTTTTTTAAACTTGTGGTATTGCAAGTTTATGATTTTTCCCACCTACTAGTTCACACAAGAGGGCTTCATGCACAAGGATTTGAATTTTTGAGGCTTTTTTCATTTTCTTTGATTTTTCCGAAAATGAGGCAAATCTTGAAATGTTGAACATTCATATGAAATGGTTCGGAATTTCAACTTTGGTGGTCCCAAGTGGATGCACCACCAACACTACATCATAAAATGATTTTTGTCAATTTTCAGTAGCAAACTACATCACACTTGTAGTTCAAATTTGAGCATAATCTCATAATTCACTGTAAATCCAGTAAATCTTGGAAATATAGCATTAATACTCTGAAATTCATGAAACTTGGTCAGTGGGCTTCCAATATAGCATTAATACTCTGAAAAATGAAAAGACCAAATTTTACAACTTATTTCATGTACTTTCTTCACAAAAAAAGACATCTCTAGCACTTGGAAAATGGAAAAAATAAAATTTTCCCCCAAAATTTATTTTTTCTGTGCCAACAATGTTCACAATGGTAAAACCCATAGTTGTGCCAAATTTTAACTTGTTTTCATGTAGTATGACATGGAAGTAGCCAGGGCCAGGGGCATATGCCTTGAAATCCATGCAACTTCAAACTAGATAGGTCATTTTGTGAAGGTTTTTTTTTAAAACTTGTGGTATTGCAAGTTTATAATTTTTCCCACCTACTAGTTCACATAAGAGGGCTTCATGCACATGGATTTGAATTTTTGAGGCTTTTTTCATTTTCTTTGATTTTTTCGAAAATGGGGCAAATCTTGAAATGTTGAACATTCATATGAAATGGTTCGGAATTTCAACTTTGGTGGTCCCAAGTGGATGCACCACCAACACTACATCATAAAATGATTTTTGTCAATTTTCAGTAGCAAACTACATAACACTTGTAGTTCAAATTTGAGCATAATCTCATAATTCACTGTAAATCCAGTAAATCTTGAAAATATAGCATTAATACTCTGAAATTCATGAAACTTGGTCAGTGGGCTTCCAATATAGCATTAATACTCTGAAAAATGAAAAGACCAAATTTTACAACTTATTTCATGTACTTCCTTCACAAAAAAAGACATTTCTAGCACTTGGAAAATGGAAAAAATAACTTTTTTCCCCCAAATTTTATTTTTTATGCCAGTTGAATAAAAAATACTTTTATCATAGTAAGACCATCTATGCTTACTTTGTGAAAGAGATAAAGATATGATGAAATATCAAATCATCATCTCCTTCACAAAGCGAGCATTGATGCTCTTACTACAATAGAAGTAGTTTATTCCATATGGTCCTCTCTGCTATTTAAGAAGGTCGACGAGCCTCTCGCGCGGCGATGTGGGACTAAACGACATCATTCAGTACGGTGTTGTGGTTAGGGACGCTCGGGCACCGTTCGTCGGCCGGCATCTCATTTAATCCCGTCGGCGAAAAAATGTCCGTGTTTTTGTAAAAATCCATTATATTCACAGATAATTTCTAGATGGTTTTACAATTTTTTGATCTAAAATATATTCAAATATAAATGGAAAGAACAGAAATAAAGAGAGAGAGAGATGAAAAGTTACCTAGCGGCCCAGCACTGTGCAGCCTAGCCCATCTACAGGCAACCCCGTCTTCAACCTCGCGCCTAGTTGGCAGAGGACGACGCGTCCGAGAGCGCCTGCTCCTGCTTCGCGCCTTCGAGGCCTTCTTTGTCCCCAGCTCTACGCCAAGAAACAAGCATGATACCACTAGTTCGAACCTATCTACTATCCATCACTATACCCTCCTCTTGCGCGCTCTCCAACCATGACCGAGAACGCCATGGCCGCGCCAACTTCAACCAACATAGGCAGTCTGCTCTCCTCGCCTTAGCACCATGTCCTTTAGCTCCGCCTCTCCACCGTTAACCTACGAGACAAAGATCGCTAGACCGGATGCCCTGAATCGCCGCCATCATCGCCTTCTTCGTGGTCTGCAGCCTAGGACTTCGCTGTCGATTCGTCGCCTATAGCCCATCCCCGACGTACTTAAAGTGCTCCACAACCTTAACGTGAGCTCCACAGCTTTTCCCGATCTCCTTGTCAACGTTTTCCTGTCGTAGTGCCATTAATCTTGACCTCCCTTTGCTGATCCAGCATGAGCTCGTGAGGACACTCTGGCGACCATTTTGTCACCTGACCGTGTCAAACTGCACGGCAAGCAGCCGTAGAATAACACCAGCACACAAAAATGTTTGAATCCATGCTATAGCTTTGTTGCCTACAAACACCAAACTCCGGCCACGATAGTACTCACCCACTGCCTGCGTTTCGGTCCAACCCCGGCCACCCTGATGCCACTCGTCGATGCGCAAGAGCACCAGCTAACGGTAGAGGCAAAGATATCGTCAAGCCATCGCTGGAATCGGCTAGACGAGCAACGACGCTCTGCCGTGCTTTGCATTGGCGACTAACAGCCGGCTAGCTGACGTGGCCATACTTGATCGTGGCCCACATGTCGTATTCTCACAGTGATGCATGTAACGGTCAAAGGGGGTTGACCCAATGGAAATGATGCCTTTGGCCATATGTGAGATTTAGCTAGAGATAGCAGGGCAAAAGTGTGCACAAGTTAAAGGGTTGGGCAAAACTGAGCACAACTAAGCAACGGAGGGCACGAAAATAGAAATCCCATAGAAGAAACCTTCTGGAACGCTCCAGAATCCTGAAAAGGAGTAGGTATGTGGTACGGTAAGTAAACTGACTCCAAACCTTCCATAAAAGTACTTTCTGTTCATTTTGGAATATATAAAAAAATAGGAAAATAATAAACAGTCCGGGAAGTGCACGAAGAAGCGACAAGCCTGGGGGGGTGCGCCCTACCCCCCAGGGCGCGCCTACCAAGCTTGTGGCTTCCCCGTGAACTTTTCCTATTCTGTTTTTCTTCCATATTTCTTGTCCTGCACGGGAAAAAATCATTATATATACTTTCGGATGTTTTGACCACCGTACCGCAAGTTTCTCCTCTGTTCTTGTTTCGGGCTGTTTTCTGACAGATCTTGATCATCATGGCATCTCCAAGCTCGTCCAAGGACAAGTTCTACGAGAAGGTCATCAACCCGTACCTTCCAGAGGTGATGAAACACCCTCAAGCCATTGAGATGCATGAGGGGGTGCTTCACATCCGAGACGTTCAAGGGCCCAAGAAGACAGGGAGCGAGAAGGCCAGGCTGGAAGTGGTGGAACAGGAGATCTTCAAGTGCCAGGGGATGGTGGAGCGCGGACTCAGCGCTAACCACTCCATGATCACGGAATTCATCCGTGAGCACAAGGTGGACAGCAAGGACATTGGGAACGCCATCTTCAAGCTCAATGACTGGATTGATCATCTTTAGGCCCAAATCTATGACTTACAAAACCAAAATTTTGAGTATGAGGCCAGGTTCAAAGGTATGAGTTTAGCTGCAAGTTTCAGGATTCTGGAAACACGTTCATCCTTTTATGATGGGGAGCCTATGCCTTGGAAGACGGAGGACAAGCCCATCACTTCATCACCACCATCACTGAAGAAGGAGACTTGAGTACACGGGTATGGGCACCACCCTTGGCTGGTGCCAAGCTTGGGGGAGGTGCCCCGGTATCGTATCACCATCACTTTTATCATCATTATCTATCTTAGTTTGATCCTTAGTTATTTCATGATTTAGAAGAATAAAGTTTTAGTATGATTTAGTTTCGAGTGCTTGCTTTGTGATCTATCTATTTATGTAATCATGTGTGAAAGTTATATAATAAAGAGTAGTTTGAGTTGAGTGTTTTGCTTTTGTTGATCTAATCTTGGAAATAAAATAAAGAAAAATATAGATCATATGCTAATCCCATGGGGAGTGATGACTTCACATAAAAGAAGTATAATTGATAAAACTTGTTGGAAGTTGACAAACATAGTACTGTTCATTGTTGCAATTCATGAAAAAGTAATAAAGGAAGAGAGGTCTCACATATAAATATACTATCTTGTACATCTTTTATGATTGTGAGCCCCCATTAAATATTCTATGTCAAATAGTCGACGTTGGACAAGGAAGACAACGTAATGAGTTATGTTTGCTTATATTCACATAGAAGTTATATTGTTTTGGATCCTTAATGACCCACAAGTATAGGGGATCAATCGTAGTCCTTTCGATAAGTAAGAGTGTCGAACCCAACGAGGAGCAGAAGGAAATGACAAGCGGTTTTCAGCAAGGTATTTTCTGCAAACACTGAAATTATCGGTAACGAGTAGTTTGATAGCAAGATAATTTTTAACAAGTGACAAGTAGCAATAGTAACAAAGAGTGCAGCAAGGTGGCCCAATACTTTTTATAGCAAAGGACAAGCCGGAACGATCTTTTATAGTAAGCAAAGTGTTCTCGAGGACACATGGGAATTTCATCTAGTCACTTTCATCATGTTGGTTTGATTCGCGTTCGCTACTTTGATAATTTGATATGTGGGTGGACCGGTACTTGGGTGCTGTTCTTACTTGAACAAGCCTCCCACTTATGATTACCCCCTCTTGCAAGCATCCGCAACTACGAAAGAAGAATTAAGATAACTCTAACCATAGCATTAAACATATGGATCCAAATCAGCCCCTTACGGAATAGCGCATAAACTAGGGTTTAAGCTTCTGTCACTCTAGCAACCCATCATCTAATTACTACTCCACAATGCATTCCCTTAGGCCCAAAGATGGTGAAGTGTCATGTAGTCGACGTTCACATGACACCACTAAGAGAATCAACAACATACATATCATCAAAATATCGAGCGAATGCCAAATTCACATGATTACTTATGACAAGACTTCTCCCATGTCCTCAAGAACAAAAGTAACTACTCACAAATCATCTTCATGTCCAAGATCAGAGGGGTATTGAATAGCATAATAGATCTGAACATATAATCTTCCACCAAATAAACCAACTAGCATCAACTACAAGATGTAATCAACACTACTAGCAACCCACAGGTACCAATCTGAGGTTTTGAGACAAAGATTGAATACAAGAGATGAACTAGGGTTTGAGATGAGATGGTGCTGATGAAGATTGGTCCTCCCACGATGAGAGGATCGTTGGTGATGTCGATGGCTCCGATTTCCCCCTCCCGGAGGGAAGTATCCCCGGCAGAATCACTCCGCCGGAGAGCAAAAGTGCTCCTGCCCAAGTTCCGCCTTGAGACGGTGGCGCACCATCCCAAAAGTCTTCTCTTTATTTTTTCTAGGGCAAATGGACTTATATACCAGAAAATGGGGGCCAGAGGCAGGCTAGGGGCCCCACGAGCCACCAGGACACGCCTGGGGGGTTGTGGCGCGCCCTGGTGCCTCGTGGGCACCTGGGTGGCCCCCTCTGGTACTTCTTGCTTCCAGTATTTTTTATTTATTCCAAAATAAATCTCCGTGAAATTTCAGCTCATTTGGAGATGTGCAGAATAGGTATCTCTGACATAGCTTTTTCAGGTCCGGAATTCCAGCTGCCGGCAATCTCCCTCCTTGTGTAAATCTTGCATATTAAGAGAGAAAAGGCATTAGAATTGCTCCACAAAGTGTTATATTGATTAAAAACACTATAAATAACAGTAGGAAAACATGATGCAAAATGGACGTATCAACTCCCCCAAGCTTAGACCTCGCTTGTCCTCAAGCGAAAGCCGATATCGATAATCATGTCCACATGTTTAGAGAGAGAGGTGTCGATAAAAACAAAATACGGACATAGTAGCATCATGATCATTATTACAACAACAATATTTATTATCATAAAACTTCTCATGAGCAAGTAACAATTCATCACAACAATGAAGTATAAGGCAAAAACTTTCTTGAAAACTAACAAACTATGTTCTCAGTCAACAATGCAATTGCAATTCATCATATTTTCAGGAAGGGTCTCATGTAGGAGCTTTTTAGCAAGTCCACATACTCAACCATCATATAGTCTTCTATGATTGCTAACACTCACAACATATATATGGAGCAAAAAGTTTCAGCCAGACACATAGAAAGATAGGGGCTTATAATTTCGCCTCCCAACTTATTCACCTCAAGGGTGATGTCAACAATAATAACTCATGATCACTCATATCCAACTGGATATATATGCCTAAATCTTTCCCCACCACATGATGCTTGCAAAAGAGAAAAATAAAAAGGAAGTAGAGGAGAACAATATTGACTCTTGCATAAAAAGTAAATACATAAAAGTAAAAGATAGGCCCTTCGCAGAGGGAAGCAGAGGTTGTCATGCGCTTTTTGTTGTTGGATGCACAAGCTCTTAATGCAAAGGAACATCACTTTATATTGCCCCTTGTGATAGCAACCTTTATTATGCAGTCTGGCGCTTTTATTTCTTTACCATCACAAGTTCGTACAAAGCTTATTTTCCCTTACAATAAAAGTTCAGACATATTTAGAGGCAATTTTTATTGCTTTTTGCACCGATGACAACTTACTTGAAGGATCTTATTCAATCCATAGGTAGATATAGTGGACTCTCATGACATGAAACTGGGTTTAAGGGTTTTGGATGCACAAGTAGTATCTCTACTTGGTGCAGATTTTTGGCTAGCAAAGATATTGAGCAAGCACCACATGTTGAAGGATCTAATACAATATAACTTCTATGTGAATATAAGCAAACATAACTCATTACGTTTTCTTCCTTGTCCAACGTCAACAATTTGACATAAAATACTTAATGGGGGCTCACAATCATAAAAGATGTCCAAGATAGTGTATTTGCATGTGAATCTTCTCTTCCCTATTAATTTTTTCATGAATTGCATCATTGACCAATGCTATGTTTGTTAACTTCCAATAAATTTTACCACTTATACTTTTCTTTATGTAATGTCATTACTTTCCATAAGATTAGCATATGATCTTTTTCATTATTTTCATTGCTAGGATTGAAACATAAAAGTAAAGAAGCAAAAACTCAAACTATTCTTTATTGTATAACTCTCAACCCGATTACATAGATAGATAGATCACGAAACTAGCACTCAAAAATAGATCATACTAAACTTTTATTCAACTAAATCACGAAATCACTAAGGATCGAACTAAAAATAGGTAAAGATAGCAAAAGTGATGGTGATACGATACCGGGGCACCTCCCCCAAGCTTGGCACAAGCCAAGGGGAGTGCCCATACCCATGTACTCAAGTTTCCTTCTTCGGTGATGGTGGTGGTGATGAAGTGGTGGGCTTGTCCTCCGGCTTCCATGGCATAGGTTCCCCGTCATAAAAAGATGAACGAGTCTCCGGAGTCCTGAAACTTGCAGCTAAACTCATACCTTTTAATCTTCCCTCATACTCATAATTTTGGTTTTGAAGATCATAGATTTGGCCTTGGAGATAGTCGATTCGTTCATTGAGCTTGAAGATGATGTCCCCCATTGATCGGTCGACCACCTTGCGATCACGGGTGAACTCCGTGATCATGGAGTGGTTGGCGCTGAGTCCACGTTCCACCATCCCTTGGCACTTGAAGATCTCCTGCTCCACCGCTTCGAGACTGGACTCCACGCTCCCGGTTTTCTTGGGTCCTTGCACATCCCGGATGTGAAGCACCCCCTCACGCATCTCAATGGCTTGAGGGTGTTTCATCACCTCCGGTAGGTAGGGGTTGATGACCTTCTCGTAGAACTTGTCCTTGGAGGAGCTTGGTGGAGCCATAGCGATCTAGATCTGTCAGAAAAATAGCACGAAACAAGAACAAAGGAAATTTCTGCGATACGGTGGTCAAAACGTCCGGGAGTATATATAAAGAATTTTTATCTTGCAAAACAAGTAATCTAGAAGAAAAATGGAGTCGAGAAGGCTCACGAGGGGCCCACGAGCCACCAGGGCGCGCCTGGGGGGGTGGCACGCCCTGGTACCTCGTGGGCACCAGGTGGGTCCCCTCGGCTGTTTCTTATTTTTGTACTTTTTCTAATATTCCAAAACTGATAGAAAGTATTTTTATAGAATTTTTGGAGTCGGTTTACTTACCGTATCACGTACCTCTTCCTTTTCAGGGTTCGAGAGCGTTCCGGAAGGTCTCTCTTATGTATTCTTCCGGTGTAATTGTTTCAATGATATTAGTTTCAACATTAATGGGGGTACCTGAAATATAGTGCTTAATTCTTTGCCCGTTCACCACTCTCGGATTAGTGCCTTTGGAGTTGTTTATTTTGATGGCTCCGGAGCGGTAAACTTCTTCGATGATATACGGTCCTTCCCATTTAGAGAGGAGTTTCCCTGCAAAGAATCTCAAACGAGAATTGTACAATAGAACTTGCTCACCCACTTTGAATTCCCATTTTTGAATTCTTCTATCATGCCATCTTTTAACTTTTTCTTTAAACAATATGGCATTTTCATAAGCTTGGGTTCTCCATTCATCTAGTGAGCTAATATCAAATAACCTCTTTTCGCCGGCAAGTTTAAAATCATAATTGAGTTCTTTAATTGCCCAATATGCTTTATGTTCTAACTCAAGAGGTAAATGACATGCTTTTCCATAAACCATTTTATAAGGAGACATACCCATAGGATTTTTATAAGCAGTTCTATAAGCCCATAATGCATCGTCAAGTTTCTTAGACCAATTCTTTCTAGATCTATTGACGGTTTTTTGCAAAATTAATTTTATTTCTCTATTGCTTAATTCTACTTAACCACTAGATTGAGGATGATAGGGAGATGCAATTCTATGGTTGACATCATATTTAGCAATCAATTTACGGAGTGCGCCATGAATAAAATGTGAACCACCATCAGTCATTAAATATCTAGGGACTCCAAACCTCGGGAAAATAACTTCTTTAAGCATTTTAATAGAAGTGTTATGATCAGCACTACTAGTTGGAATAGCTTCTACCCACTTAGTAACGTAATCAACAGCAACTAAAATATGAGTATACCCATTGGATTTAGGAAAAGGTCCCATATAATCAAATCCCCAAACATCAAATGGTTCAATAGCAAGTGAATAATTCATAGGCATTTCCTGACGTCTACCAACATTACCAATTCTTTGACATTCATCACAAGATAAGACAAACTTACGATCGTCCTTGAAAAGAGTAGGCCAATAGAAACCAGATTGTTATACCTTATGTGCAGTTCTGTCTCCCGCATGGTGTCCTCCGTAAGCCTCGGAATGACACTTCCGTAGGATTTGTTCATGTTCATGCTCAGGTATACAGCGTCTAATAATACCATCTACTCCTTCTTTGTAAAGATGTGGGTCATCCCAAAAGTAATGTCTTAAATCATAGAACTTTTTCTTTTGTTGGTATGTGAAACTAGGTGGTATAAATTTAGCAACAATATAATTAGCATAGTCTGCATACCAAGGAGTATTACGAGAAGCATTTATGACAGCTAATTGTTCATCAGGAAAATCATCATTAATAAGAAGTGGGTCATCAAGAACATTTTCCATTCTAGACAAATTACCTGCTACGGGATTCTCAGCTCCCTTTCTATCAGTAATATGCAAGTCAAATTATTGTAGCAAAAGAACCCACCTAATGAGTCTAGGTTTAGCATCTTTATTTTCCATAAGATATTTAATAGCAGCATGATCGGTGTGAACAGTTACTTTAGAATCAACTATATAAGATCTGAATTTATCACATGCAAACACAACTGCTAGAAATTCTTTCTCAGTAGTAGCATAATTTCTTCGGGCACTGTCTAGAGTTTTACTAGCATAATGGATAACATTTAATTTCTTATTAACTCTCTGTCCTAGAACAGCACCAACAGCATAATCACTAGCATCACACATAATTTCAAAAGGCAAGTTCCAATCAGGTGGTTGAACAATAGGTGCAGTGGTTAAGGCTTTCTTAAGTGTTTCAAAGGCTTCTACACAATCATCATCAAAAACAAATGGAACATCTTTTTGCAAGAGATTGGTAAGAGGTCTAGAAATTTTAGAGAAGTCTTTAATAAACCTCCTATAGAAACCAGCATGACCAAGGAAACTTCTTATACCTTTAATATCTTTAGGACATGGCATTTTCTCAATAGCATCAACCTTAGCTTTATCAACTTCAATACCACTTTCAGAAATTTTATGCCCCAAGACTATATCTTCATTCACCATAAAGTGGCACTTCTCCCAATTCAAGACAAGATTAGTTTCTTCACATCTCTGCAAAACTCGATCAAGGTTGCTTAAGCAATCATCAAAAGAAGTTCCGTAAACGGAAAAATCATCCATGAAAACCTCAACAATCTTTTCACAAAAGTCAGAGAATATAGCAGTCATACATCTTTGAAAGGTAGCAGGTGCATTGCATAAACTAAAAGGCATACGTCTATAAGCATAAGTTCCAAAAGGACAAGTAAAGGTGGTTTTCTCTTGATCGGGTTGTGATACAGGTATTTGAGAGAAACCAGAATAACCATCTAGGAAACAAAAATGTGTATGCTTAGACAATCTTTCTAACATTTGATCAATAAAAGGTAAGGGGTAATGATCTTTTCTAGTAGCTTTGTTTAATTTTCTAAAGTCAATTACCATCCTATAACCAGTTACAATTCTTTGTGGAATGAGTTCATTTTTATCATTAGGAACAACGGTGATACCTCCTTTCTTAGGGACACAATGAACGGGACTTACCCATCTACTAT
Source organism: Elymus sibiricus (assembly GCA_039707655.1). Classification (NCBI taxonomy): domain Eukaryota; kingdom Viridiplantae; phylum Streptophyta; class Magnoliopsida; order Poales; family Poaceae; genus Elymus; species Elymus sibiricus. The sequence continues at coordinate 129,787,229 of CM077676.1, read as the reverse complement.
CAGCTATGGGATAGATTATACCTGCTTCCAGAAGCTTTAATATTTCAGTTCTTACCACCTCTTTCATCTTAGGATTTAATTGTCGTTGGTGGTCGACAACTGGTTTAGCATCAGGCTCCATATTAATTTTGTGCTGACATAGAGTGGGACTAATGCCCTTAAGATCATCAAGAGTATATCCAATAGCAGCTCGGTGCTTCCTCAGAGTTTTAAGTAATCTCTTTTCTTCATGCTCTGAAAGGTTAGCACTAATAATAACAGGATATATCTTCTTTTCATCAAGATAAGCATATTTCAATGTATCAGGCAATTGCTTCAATTAAAATACATGATCACCTTTAGGTGGAGGAGGGCCTCCAAGAGTTTCAACAGGAAAATTGTGTTTAAGGATAGGTGGTTGATCAAAGAACATCTTATCTATTTCATTTCTTTCATTCATATGCATATCATTTTCATGGTCTAGCAAATATTGTTCTAACGGATCAGTAGGAGGTACGGCAATAGAAGAAAGACCAATAATTTCATCTTTACTAGGCAATTCTTTATCATGAGGTTGTCTACGAAACTTGGAGAAATTAAACTCATGAGACATACCACCAAAATTAACACTAACAATTTCTTTAGCACAATCAATCTTAGCATTAACAGTGTTCAAGAAAGGTCTACCAAATATAATGGAACAAAAATGATCTTGTGGAGAACCGAGGACTAGAAAATCAGTAGGGTATTTTATTTTTCCACACAAGACTTCAACATCTCTAATGATCTCAAGCGGTGTAATGGTATCTCTGTTTGCAAGCTTAATAGTAACATCAATGTCCTCTATTTCAACAGGTGCAATATCATTCATAACTTCTTGGTATAAGGTAAACGGAATAGCACTCACACAAGCACCCAAATCACATAAGCCATAATAACAATGATCTCCTATTTTAACAGAGACAACACGCATGCCTACTACAGGTCTGTTTTTATCTTTAGGATCTGGTTTAGCAATTCTAGCTGCTTCATCACAGAAGTAAATAACATGCCCATCTATATTATCAACCAAAAGATCTTTAACCATAGCAATATTAGGTTCAACTTTAATTTGTTCAGAGGGTTTAGGTGCTCTAATATTACTTTTATTAACCACAGTTGAAACTTTAGCATGTTCCTTAATCCTAACAGGAAAAGGTGGTTTCTCAATATAAGCAGTAGGCACAACTGGATCAACATGGTGAACAATTGTTTCTTCTTTAACACTAATGGGTTCCTCAATCTTTTATTTAACAGGGGGATGATATTTAAACCACTTCTCCTTAGGGAGATCGACATGAGTAGCAAATGATTCACAAAAGGAAGCTACTATCTCAGAGTCAAGTCCATATTTAGTACTAAACTTACGAAAAGCATCGGTATCCATAAAAGATTTAACACAATCGAACTCAAGTATTATACCTGACTCATTACCTTTGTCGAGTTCCCAATCTTCAGAGTTGCGTTTAATTCTTTCCAGAAGATCCCATCTGAATTCAATAGTTTTGTTCAGAAAGGAGCCAGTCGAAGAAGAATCGAGCATGGTTTGATTATCATGAGAAAGCCGAGCATAAAAATTCTGTAAGATAATTTCTCTTGAGAGCTCATGGTTGGGGCATGTGTACATCATGTACTTAAGCCTCCCCCAAGCTTGAGCGATGCTTTATCCTTCACGAGGCCAAAAATTATATATATAATTCCGATCACGATGAACCAAATGCATAGGATAAAATTTCTGGTGGAATTCCAATTTCAATCGGTTCCAGTCCCATGTATCAGTATCATCACATAGCCTATACCATGTCAATGCATTTACCTCCAAAGATAAAGGGAATACTTTCATCTTAACTCCATCTCCGGATAAACCTGCAAGCTTAAACAATCCACAAATTTCATCCACATAGATCAAGTGCATATCAGGATGTACCGTTCCATCTCCTGCATAAGGATTAGCTAGCAGTTTCTATATCATACCCGAAGGAATCTCATAATAAATATTTTCAGTAGGTGCAGTAGGTTGAGGAGCAACTATTTGTGCTTCCGGTCGAGGTGAAGATACCCCGAACAAACCCCTCAAAGGATTATTTTCCATAGTGACAAGTGACAGTAAATTTCAGCACGTAATATAAATGTTTCCTTACCAAATTCCACTCACCGAAGGCGCTTCACTCCCCGGCAACGGCGCCAGAAAAGAGTCTTGATGACCCACAAGTATAGGGGATCAATCATAGTCCTTTCGATAATTAAGAGTGTCGAACCCAACGAGGAGCAGAAGGAAATGACAAGCGGTTTTCAGCAAGGTATTTTCTGCAAGCACTGAAATTATCGGTAACGAGTAGTTTGATAGCAAGAAAATTTGTAACAAGTGACAAGTAGCAATAGTAACAAAGAGTGCAGCAAGGTGGCCCAATCCTTTTTATAGCAAAGGACAAGCCGGAATGATCTCTTATAATAAGCAAAGCGTTCTTGAGGACACATGGGAATTTCATCTAGTCACTTTCATCATGTTGGTTTGATTTGCGTTCGCTACTTTGATAATTTGATATGTGGGTGGACCGGTGCTTGGGTGCTGTTCTTATTTGAACAAGCCAGCCACTTATGATTACCCCCTCTCGCAAGCATCCGCAACTACGAAAGAAGAATTAAGATAACTCTAACCATAGCATTAAACATATGGATCCAAATCAGCCCCTTACGGAATAGCGCATAAACTAGGGTTTAAGCTTTTGTCACTCTAGCAACCCATCATCTAATTACTACTCCACAATGCATTTCCTTAGGCCCAAAGATGGTGAAGTGTCATGTAGTCGACGTTCACATGACACCACTAAGAGAATCAACAACATACATATATCATCAAAATATCGAACGAATGCCAAATTCACATGATTACTTACGACAAGACTTCTCCCATATCCTCAAGAACAAAAGTAACTACTCACAAATCATCTTCATGTCCAAGATCAGAGGGGTATTGAATAGCATAATAGATCTGAACATATAATCTTCCACCAAATAAACCAACTAGCATCAACTACAAGATGTAATCAACACTACTAGCAACCCACAGGTACCAATCTGAGGTTTTGAGACAAAGATTGAATACAAGAGATGAACTAGGGTTTGAGATGAGATGGTGCTGTTGAAGATGTTGATGAACATTGGTCCTCCCACGATGAGAGGATCGTTGGTGATGTCGATGGCTCCGATTTCCCCCTCCCGGAGGGAAGTATCCCCGGCAGAATCGCTCCGCCGGAGAGCAAAAATGCTCCTGCCCAAGTTCCGCCTCGAGACGGCGGCACACCGTCCCAAAAGTCTTCTCTTTATTTTTTTTCTAGGGCAACTGGACTTATATACCAGAAAATGGGGGCCAGAGGCTGGCCAGGGGCCCCATGAGCCACCAGGGCGCGCCCTGGTGCCTCGTGGGCACCTGGGTGGCCCCCTCTGGTACTTCTAGCTTCCAGTATTTTTTATTTATTCCAAAATAAATCTCCGTGAAATTTTAGCTCATTTGGAGATGTGCAGAATAGGTATCTCTAACATAGCTTTTTCAGGTCCAGAATTCCAGCTGCCGGCAATCTCCCTCCTTGTGTAAATCTTGCATATTAAGAGAGAAAAGGCATTAGATGTAACACCCTGGTTTTCGCTCCTTGTTTTTTTCCAACGCGGGATTTGACTCCCGTCTTTTTTCGATGTTATCGGATTTTCTCTCGCTCTTGGGTATATGAAGATGGTCATTTAGCCTTGCCTTTCCTATCCAACCAGAGATTCTCTCCAGTCCAACCCTGTCACCCAAAATTTGTTCTCAGGATTCTGCCGCCGAAACCTTACCTTCCGAGTCACCGGAAGGGAAACCCTAATTCCTTCCGTTACAAAGGAACCCCAATTTCCTTTGATCTGTTGCCTCCCAAACTTTTCCCAGTGATCATCCTATCTCCGTAAACCCTGGATATGCAAAAATATTGCCAAGTCATTTGTAATATTTTTCATTTAAAATTAATTCCTTTTTCTGCCAGTTAAAGGAATTAAATCCAGGAAAATATCTATCCATCTCCAAAGTTCATGAAAACTTGTGGAGATATTCTTTGTGATCATATTGATATCCCATAAAAATATTGGCAACAATTAAATAAGGGAAATTGCCTTTTCCTATTTAAAGCCAATATTGCATTTTGGGAACTTTCCAAAGGAACTACCATTTTGGTAGCCAGGAAAAATCCCAAATAATTTGTGGAGCTTCTTATATCCCTATATTCACCATTTCCATCAAGAACCCAAGTTCCATAGATCAAATTTTGAGCACAACATCCATTTGCAAATTCTATCCAGATTTCCTGTTTGCAAAGGAAGTGCTTGAACCCTTGATCTTTTTGGGCTGAAATTTTTCAGGGTGCTTAAAAATGGTAAATCACCCCTGGATACCAAAAATCAGCCCATTTAATCTAGCCAATTTTCCTCAGTAAATTATCTAATTTTCTGTCCAGATTCTAACTCTGTGAAGGAAGTACCATTTTGGTATGTTCAAATGAGCTGAAATTTTTCCAGTACCTCCATATATCCAAATCATCGCTCTCCACAAAAATTCAACCCAATCCATTCAGCCATTTGAGCACAGCATCAAAATCCAGTTTCTGGACCAAAATTTGCATTACAATGGAAGTATATGCAAACTTGGTCCAAGTGCCTTCAAATTTTTCCAGCATCTACTCCTTCCTACCCCATCTTATTTTGACAAGATTTCAATCTCACTTGCTAAGTCATTTCACCTCAGCTTGGTCCCCAAGTTTCTGTCCAGAAGTTGTTCTGGATCCCCTCGACCACTCTAGAGCTATCCTGGTCCATCCAGTGATCGACCTCATCTATTTGAGCAGTGAGGGAGCTGTTTGACAAGATTGGACAGGCAGGAGAGTGCCAGAGCTTGTAGTGCGCGTGGTGACCACGCAGCCACCGTGCAGAAACAGTGCTCTGCGGCACTGTCCTCGTCGGCCCGATAGCTCCGGCCAGCCCGAGCTTGTCTGAGCATGCCGACTAGCTTCGCACCGTCCACGTACCCCTCTCCCGCACCTTCTCCCCTCCAGTTTCTTTCTCCTCACGCCACGGCGAGCCCCGCCACCGCTCTGTCCCGCGCGTGAACCCCGTCGTCGTCGTTTCCTCTCTTGTCTCCTTCCTCCACAAGCGCTCCCGAGACCTCTCCACTCCCCGCGAAGTCTCCTGACGCCCGCAACCAGCCAGCCACGTCCTCCCCAGGCTCCAGTGCACGGCTAAGGACGCCACGGCGGCCGTGGTTATTGCCTCGCCCCGGCCGGCTATAAATGGCCGCGCCCGAGCCTCCCAGAGCATACCCACCTCCTCTCCCTCCACCCATAGCCCTCCTCGGTCTCGTTCGAGCTCGCAGAGCTCTCTGGCTCTTCCATGGCCGAGATGCCGACACCGGCCTCTACCTAAATTCAGGCGAGCCATGGCCCCTCCCTCCCTTCTATCGCCACCATCGGCATCCCCAAAGCCCGGCGGAGCCCTGCCCAACTCCCTCCCCCCCTTTCCGCCACTACAGCCGAGCCTATCATCGCCGTAGCCGCCGTCCGCCATAGCCATGGGCACGCTCGCTCCCGCCCTCCTCGAGGACCGCGTCTTACCTGGATGGACGTGGCTCGTCGCCCTGGTCACGCCGGTGGCCGGACCTCGGCCAGAGGTGGCCTGTGCCGCCGGGAGTCGTCGCCGGCGCGCGTCGGCCTCGCCTCTCCTCTGCCCAGTCGCGAGGTGGAAGAAGGGACGAGGAGGAGAGAGTCAACGCCTGCGAGGCCCGCCCGATAGCCAGACAACGGTGTTGACCCCGGGCCCGCACGTTTCTAAGTGGAAACGTATTTTGAAAATACGCTTTCCAGTTTCAGAAACGTACTCGGCTGCGGTTTTAGGAGAAAATACGTTTTCTGTTGGCGAAGACGTATTCTGAAAAAGGCGTTTTCTGTTTAAGCCCGCCAGCCGAAAGCCTTAAGTTGTGGACGTTCACCGGTTAAGGACAGAAACGAACAGTTTTCTGATCGTTCTCTGCCTAACGAACGAACGCCCGTAACTTTGCGACCGTAACTCCGATTCAGGTGAATCCAACGCTCACGTTCTCAGTTCGTCGAGCCCGTTCCGATGATGTCACTCTCACCATGTTGAAACTTTCTAAAATGCCCATTTTGCCCCTGCTCTATATTCAGCTTTTCCGAGAGGGAACCCTTTCCGGCGAATTTTCCGCAAGGTGATCGCACTTTTTCCCGGAGTATTCCTTGACCCCCAGGCAAGCCGACCATCTGATATATGCCCTAAAGCATTGCTCTATGTTATTCTTGCGTGTTTAATTAATCAATATGCCTGTGTTAGAATTAATTAAAACTCCTGCTAGTTTGTATTACTATTTGCAATACTTGCTAATGCTCATCATATTATCGCACTAGTGACTCGTAGATGACAGTATGGAGATAGGTTGTTATATTTTCATCATGCTTTACTGTTGCATTGTAATGTTAAAGAAATGTGATATAATGACAACAACCTCCTCCGTCGGCTGGATCGAGTCATAGTGCCACCGAACCGAACTTTTCAGTGCAGCCACATCTGCCGGTATGGGACGGCCTTAGCTTGGTCTAACAGCGTGCTCTTTTATAGGTACCACCAAAGAGGGAAGGTTATGCGTGCGCGCTACCCTGGCCCGGTAGGCGGCAATAACCTTGTGAGCCCAGTTGAGTTATTTGTCGGCATCCCCGTTTGGGATAGTTTTGTTGGCCACGACGGTGGCATGTGTCACGGGGTGACACAGGGGCCACCCAGGGCATGACTCCGGGGGAGGATGATTGTCGGTGGTACGGTGGAGGAGTCACGGGTTAGGCAAGTTTCGTTGGAGCAACACCGGTCCACCCGAATGGGAACATGTACTAAGTACGAGGCCGGGAGCTCCATGGTGTGGGTAAAGTGCGCAACCTCTGCAGAGTGTAAATCTATTCGAATAGCCGCGTCCTCGGTCATGGGACACAGTTCGTACTAGGTCACACTATTTGGTCTATGTCGAGTCTGGAGGAATAAGCTACATAATGTTGTTACCAAGAATGAACCAGAGTAAGATAAGGTTTGTCAGACTTGCAGTACAGATGCATGGACATCAGATGATGTCAGGGGTATGAGTGCTAGCCATGCGATGGCTGTGAGATGAGCGGTCGGATGACCGCAAAGTTTGGATCAGATTTGGATCGTGAGCATATTCGGAGTATGGATTATTTACTTGATATGCTTTACCTTACTGTATTTACTCCAATAGTAATCTTGCTAGATAATCCTGCTAAGACATGATGATTAATGCTGCTAGATGATTAATCTTGCTAGATAATCCTGCCCTAACATGATAGTTAATACTGTTAAGATAACAAGTGCATGCTTGAATGCCATGGATTGCTTTGCTTGGTGTATATGTTGGTTTGGTTTGCTTGCGAGTACATTCAAAAGTACTCAGCGGCCTTCAATGTGGCCAGGTTCACCTAAGGATTCGACGCCCTCTAGCGAGGAGCCGGAGTGTTCGCGGGCTAGAAGAGTAATCCAGTCAGATCCCTGTGGATTGGAGCCGCACCAAGACCAGGCTGCCTTAGATAGAGCTTTTCCGCTGCCATCACCCTTGTAAGACACCATGTAAAGACTTAAATATCCATTAATAGAAATGTCTGTGTTCATGATACTTGTTGTAAAGGCACGCGCCAGTGTGATTTCCTGGGCTGGTGTGTGCGGCGACCGTCTGGCTACAATGGTATTCAGGCGGGGCGCCACATTAGAATTGCTCCACAAAGTGTTATATTGATTAAAAACACTATAAATAATAGTAGGAAAACATGATGTAAAATGGACGTATCAATCCTCTAACATGTGGTGCTTGCCCCCTATCTTTTGCTAGCCAAAATTCCGCACTAAGTAGAGATACTACTTGTGCATCCAAAAACCCTTAAACCCATTTTCATGCCATGAGAGTCCATTATATCTACCTATGGATTGAATAAGATCCTTCAAGTAAGTTGTCATCGGTGCAAAGCAATAAAAATTGCTCCTAAATATGTATGATCTTTTATTGTAAGGGAAAATAAGCTTTGTACGAACTTGTGATGGTGAAGAAATAAAAGCGACAGACTGCATAATAAAGGTCGCTATCACAAGGGGCAATATAAAGTGACGTTCCTTTACATTCAGAGCTTGCACATCCAAAAATAAAAAGCGCATGACAACCTCTGCTTCCCTCTGCGAAGGGCCTATCTTTTACTTTTATGTATTTACTTTATGCAAGAGTCAATAGTATTCTCCTCCATTCCGTTTTTATTTTCTCTCTTGGCAAGCATCATGTGGTGGGGGTAGATCCAGGCACATATATCCAGTTGGATGTAGGTGATCATGAGTTATTATTGTTGACATTACCCTTGAGGTAAATACGTTGGGAGGCAAAATTATAAGCCCATATCTTTCTATATGTCTGACTGAAACTTTTGCTCCATAAGTATGCTGTGAGTGTCGGCAATCATAGAAGACTAAATGATAGTTGAGTATGTGAACTTGCTAAACAAAGCTCTTACATAGACTCTTTCTGATAATATGATGAATTGCAATTGCTTCCGTGACTGAGATCATAGTTTGTTAGTTTTCAATATGGTTTATGGTTCATACTTTAACTTGTGGATGAATTGTTACTTTTTCATGAGAAGTTTTATGATGATATATTGCTGTTATGATAATGATCATGATGCTTTCATGTCCGTATTTTGTTTTATCGACACCTCTCTCTCTCTAAACATGTGGTCATGATTATCGATTTCGGTTTTTCGCTTGAGGACAAGCGAGGTCTAAGCTTGGGGGAGTTGATACGTCCATTTTGCATCATGTTTTCCTACTGTTATTTATTATGGTTTTTATCATTATATCACTTTATGATACAATTCTTATGCCTTTTCTCTCTTATTTTGCAAGTTTCACATGAAGAGGAAGATTGCCGGCAGCTGGAATTCTGGACCGGAAAGGGGTGAAACAGACATAGCTATTCTGCACAACTCCAAATGACCTGAAAATTTAAGGAGAATTATTTTGGAATATATAAAAAATACTAGCGAAATAATTACCAGGAGGGGGCCCACCAGGAAGCCACAAGCCTGGGGGGCGCGCCCCACGAGCTTGTGGGGCCCCTGGCAGGCCTCCGACCCCCTCCTTCTGCTATATGAAGCCATTTGCCCTAGAAAAAATAACGAGAAGACTTTCGGGACGAAGCGCCGCCGTCTCGAGGCGGAACCTGGGTAGGAGCACTTTTGCTCTCCGGCGGAGCGATTCCGCCGGGGAAACTTCCCTCCGGGAGGGGGAAATCGAAGCCATCGACATCACCAACGATCCTCTCATCGTGGGAGGACCAATCTTCATCAACATTTTCACCAGCACCATCTCATCTCAAACCCTAGTTCATCTCTTGTATTCAATCTTTGTCTCAAAACCTCAGATTGGTACCTGTGGGTTGCTAGTAGTGTTGATTACATCTTGTAGTTGATGCTAGTTGGTTTATTTGGTGGAAGATTATATGTCCAGATCCTTAATGATATTGAATACCCCTCTGATCTTGAACATGAATATGATTTGTGAGTAGTTACTTTTGTTCTTGAGGACATGGGAGAAGTCTTGTCATAAGTAATCATGTGAATTTGGTATTCATTCGATATTTTGATGATATGTATGTTGTTGCTTCCTTTAGTGGTGTCGTGTGAACGTCAATTACATGACACTTCACCATCTTTGGGCCTAAGGGAAGGCATTGTGGAGTAGTAATTAGGTGATGGGTTGCTAGAGTGACAGAAGCTTAAACCCTAGTTTATGCGCTATTCCGTAAGGGGCTGATTTGGATCCATATGCTTCATGCTATGGTTAGATTTATCTTAATTCTTCTTTCGTAGTTGCTGATACTTGCGAGAGGGGGTAATCATAAGTGGGAGGCTTGTTCAAGTAAGAACAACACCCAAGCACCGGTCCATCCACATATCAAATTATTAAAGTAGTGAACGCGAATCAAACAAACATGATGAAAGTGACTAGATGAAATTCCCATGTGTCCTCGAGAACGCTTTGCTTATTATACGAGTTTCTTTCGGCTTGTCCTTTGCTATAAAAAGGATTGGGCCACCTTGCTGCACTTTATTATACTTGTTACTTGTTACTTGTTACGAATTATCTTGCTATCAAAACTATCTGTTACTACTACTTTCAGCACTTGCAGAGAATACCTTGCTGAAAACCGCTTGTCATTTCCTTCTGCTCCTCGTTGGGTTCGACACTCTTACTTATCGAAAGGACTACGATTGATCCCCTATACTTGTGGGTCATCAAAGTTCTACAAGAATAAAGGCAAAGAGAGAAGCTCCAACTCAAGACACTATGAGCAAAGATCATCAAGTCGTGACCGTAATTGCTACAATTGTGGAAGACCCAGACACTACTCCAATGAGTGTATGACACCTCACAAGAAAAGGGACGAATCACCTCACAAAGAGAGAAGGAGTAGAGATGATCGTTATGAATGAAGACCTTCTCGGAGAAGCAAGGATTTGAAAAGGAAGGACAAGTCATCCAAGAGCTACACTAGAAGAAGACATCAAGCTCATGTTGGTGAATGGATTTCCGGCTTCGACTTCGACAACCAATCCGAAAGAAGTTATCACACCAACTCCGACTATAGCCAAGATGAACGTGTTGCCGGACTTGCTCTCGTATCCTCCAACTCCTATGACCTATTTGATTCACCAAATGAGGGAATTGGAAGATGCTTCATGGCAAAAGGCCCCAAGGTATCACACCCCGAGTATCTTGATTTTAATAGTGATGAGGATGATTTACTTGGTGATGATGATTTGCTTGTTGATAAAACTAGTGATGTGAGCTATAATGAACTTGCTAGTAATCATGATAGTCAAGAGGAAATGAATGACAATGCTATGAAGGAGATTAAGCGTCTAACTAAAGAACTAACACTCTTAAGTTAGCTCATGAAACAACTCAAGAGGATCATAGAGAGTTTCTAAGAACTCATGAGAAGCTACACTTCGAGAAGCTAAATTTAGAGCAAGAGCATGAGTTTCTAAAAGCTATCAATGACGATCTTCGAAAGAAGAGTTCCTCTTATATTGCCAAACGTTTACTCTTGTCTACTTTTATGTGACACCCTGGTTTTCGCTCCTTGTTTTTTTTTCCTTCGCGGGATTTGACTCCCGTCTTTTCTTCGATGTTATCGGGTTTTCTCTTGCCTTTGGGTATATGAAGATGGTCATTTAGCCTTGCCTTTCCTATCCAACCAGAGACTCTCTCTCCAACCAACCTTGCCACCCCAGATATCTTCTCAGGATTTTGCCGCCGAAACCCTACCTTCCGAGTTGCCGGAAGGGGAACCCTAATTCCTTCCGTTACAAAGGAACCCCAATTTCCCTCGATTTGTTGCCTCCCAAATTTCTTCCCAGTGATCATCCTATCTTTTTAAACCCTGGATATGTGAAAATATTGCCAAGTCATTTGCAATATTTTTCATTTAAAATTAATTCCTTTTTCTGCCAGTTAAATGAATTAAATCCAGGAAAATATCTATCTCCAAAGTTCATGAAAACTTGTGGAGATATTCTATGTGATCATATTGAGCTCCCATAAAAATATTGGCAATAATTAAATAAGGAAAATTGCCTTTTCCTATTTAAAGCCAATATTGCATTTTGGGCACTTTCCAAAGGAGCTACTATTTTGGTAGCCAGGAAAAATCCCAAATAATTTGTGGAGATTCTACTATCCATATATTCACCATTTCCATCAAGATCCCAAGTTCCACAGATCAAAGTTTGAGAGCATCATCCTGTTCTTGTTTCTAGATTTATTTTGAGGTTGTGAAGCAACTATATTTTATATTGCTTCAAAAATTCTCAAATTAATCCAGGACCTCATATTCCATATATGATGTGAGTATGAAAAAAATTCACATCATTTCATCCAGCCAATTTCTCCCAAAAACTTCATCTAGTTTCTGTCCAGATTCAAGCTCTGTGAAGGAAGTACCATTTTGGTATATCCAAATGAGCTGACATTTTCCCAGAACCTTCATTCCTCCAAATCATCACCCTACACCAAAATTCAGCTCATTTCATCATGCCAAATGAGTGCAGCTTAAAGATTCAGTTTCTGGACCAGATTATGCTTTGTGAAGGAAGTGTATGCAAAACTTGTCGAATTGGGCTCAAATTTTGCAAGCACCTAGTCCTTCCTACCCCATCTCCCTGTGACAACTTTTCCAACTCATTTCCACCTCTGTTTGACCACAGCTTCCTCCCCAAGTTTCTATCCAGAATCTGTTTTGGATCAACTCGACTACTCTAGAGCCATCCCGGCTCATCCAATGATCCATCTTGTCTATTTGAGTAGTGAGTAACCTGTTGGACAAGGTATGACAGCTGGACTGGCACCAGAGCACGTAGTGCATGTGGTGACCGCGTGAGCCGAATGTAGAACTGGTGCTCTGCGCCGCGCGTCGCCTCTGCCGACCGCCCCGGCCAGCCATAGCTTGTCCGCTGGTGCCGACCTGACTCCCCGTCGTCCGCTTCCTCCTCTCAGGTCATTTCCCCCTTCGTTTTCTTCCTCCCCATGCCGCGACGAGCTCCGCCACTGTGCGCCCATGACGCCGTCGTCTTCCTCTGTCTCCTTCCTCCCCGAGTTCTCCCAAAGCTGCCGCCAGCTTCTCCACTCTCCCCGAACCCTTGCTGACATCTCCTCCTTCCTCTGCGTGTCGCCGGAGCTCCAGTATGCCGATAAGATCGCCACGGCGGCCGATCCTATCTTCCCTCGCCGGCCGCCTATATATAGCCCTTCCCCAGCCCCCTCGAGCTCATCAACCTCCTCCCCTACCTCCCAGCTCCCTCCCCGCCTTCTCAATAGAGCTCGAAGAGCTCTCTGGCTCCTTCCATGGCAGAAGCCTTGCCGCCGGCCCCGTCTGAAATCCGAGCCTCCTGAGCTCTCCCTCTCCACCCCACTACTACTGGAGATCTCCACCACCACCCCGAAGCCTCCCCGGCACCTCACTCCTCTTCTCCTCGGCCGGGCAGAGCTCCCCAACAAGCCCGAAGCAGCCGTCCGCCCGGCCCGACGCTGCCGTCCCTCATGTCGTCCCCAGGTTCCGTGGATGGGATGGATGGACGCGCCGCATCCTCCCGAGCTCGCCGGTACCCGGAACGCCGGAAACGGTGACCCGTGCCGCCGGGAATCGCCGCCGGCGCGCGGCCTTCCTCTGTTCCACGGGCGGCCGTCGAGGGGAAGAAGAAGGAGGCAGGAGGAGGGAGAGAGATGGTGTGGGACCCGGCTGTAAGTGACTCGGCCGGCGGACCCCACAACTTAAGTGGAAGCGTATTCCGCCCGAATACGTTTTCCACTTCCGAAAGCGCATTCTGCCGCAGCCGCAGTTAGAAATGCGCTTTCCCTTCCCGAAAGCGTATTTTCAAAAATAAGCTTCCTCTCTCCAGCCGGCGCCGAAACGGTTAAATTGCGGGCGTTCATCAGTTAAGAGCAGGAATGAACAGGTTTTCGTTTGTTTTCTGCCTAACGAATGAACGGCCGTAACTTTTCAACCGTGACTCCGATCGAGGTGAATCCAAAGCCCACTTCTTCAGTTCGTCGAGCCCGTTCCGAGCCCACCATGTTTGCACTTTCTGAAAATGCCCATTTTGCCCTTGCCCTTCATTCAGCCCCTCCGAGAGGGAACCCTTTCCGGCGAATTCTTCCGCGAGGTGATCGCACTTCTCCCGGAGTATTCCTCCACCCCCAGGCAAGCCAACCTCTTATCATGAGCTCCGGACTTGCGTGATGACTTTGCTTGCATCCTGTGTGTGTGTGTGTTGCAGTATATTTCAAATCATCTGTTAGTCTGCACTGACATAGCCCTGTTATTTCATCTGTGCCAGCTGCTAGTGTTATTTACCATGTGATATCATGAATTGTTGTCATGTCATATTTTCCCAGGCTAGTAAAAATATTTTTTAATACTGTTATCATGTTAGTACTATGATTTGATCTCATGCCATGATTGTTAGTACCGTTATAATTTTGCTATGATGTTGTTAAGTAATTGTTCTTGCTCATAAATATTGAGGTTATGATGAGATGATGGAAATATTAAATTGAACTTATAACTTAAACCTCCTCCGTCGACTGGATCGAGTCATAGTGTCACCTATCCGGACTTACCCGTGCAGCCACATTTGCCGGTATGGGACGGCCCTAGCTTGGTCTATTGTCTTGCCTCTTGTCGGTACCACCAAATAGGGAAGGTTATGCGTGCGCGCTACCCTGGCCCGGTAGGCGGCGATAACCTTGTGAGCCCAGTTTATGGTTATGTGCGCACGTCCCCGTTTGGGACAGTTTTGTTTGGCCACGACGGTGGCAGGTGTCACGAGGTGACACAGGGGCCACCCAGGACATGACCCTGGGAGGGTATGATTGTCGGTGGGACCATAAGAGTGCCAGGGCAATAGACAAGTTTTGTTGGAGCAGCACCAGTCCACCCGAATGGGAGCACGAGGCCAGGAGCTCCATGGTGTGGGTAAAGTGCGCAACCTCTGCAGAGTGTAAATCTATTCGAATAGCCGCGTCCTCGGTCATGGAAAGTTCGTATAGGCCCCTATTTGGTCTGTGTCGAGTCTGGAGGAACAAACTATATAATGTTATTGTTAAGACTGAACCAGAGAATAGTAAGGTTGGTCAAATTTGTAGTGCAGTTGCATGGACATCAGATGATGTCAGGGATATGAATGTTAGCCATGGGATGGCTAGGAGAGAAACGGTCGTATGACCAAAAGGTTTGGATTGGATTTGGATCGGATTCGGATTCGGATTTGGATTTGGATCAGATTTGGATTGGATCATAAGAATATTCGGAGTATGGATTATTTACTGGATAAGCTTTATCTTCGTCATACTGTATTTACTTAAGTAGTTATCTTGATAGATAATCCTGATATGTTATGATGATTAAAACTGCTAGTTGTTAGATAATCCTGCCATAACCTGATAGGTAATACTGTTAAGATAACGAATGCATGCTTGAATGCCATGGATTGCATTGCTTGGTGTATATGTTGGTTTGGTTTGCTTGCGAGTACATTCAAAAGTACTCAACGGCCTTCAATGTGGCCAGGTTCACCTAAGGATTCGACGTCCCCTAGCGAGGAGCCGGAGTGTTCGCGGGCTAGAAGAGTAACCCAGTCAGATCCCTGTGGAATGGAGCCGCACCAGGACCATGCTGCCTTAGATAGAGCTTTTCCGCTGCCATCACCCCTGTAATATATCATGTAAGACTGATATATTCATTAATAGAAATGTCTGTGTTCATGATACTTGTTGTAAAAGCGCATGCCAGAGTGATTTTCCTGGGCTGGTATGTGCGGCGACCGTCTGGCTACAGTGGTATTCAGGCGGGGAGCCACATTTTATGCCACAAGTTAAATCTAAGCAAACTAGTAACAAGGGTAAGAAAGGTTCTACCTCTAGTAGTAACAATAACAATGCTAAATCCAATGTTGTTGCTTCTAGTAGTTCTATTGATTCCTCTAATGATTCTCTTAGCCAAGTTACACACTTGAGCAAGAAAACAATTTATTGAAAGGAATTATAAAAAAGGGTGTCTACAAGAGCCTTGTCGGGAGTAAGCAATTTGAGGAAATTGTACGCAAACAAGGAAGGCACCGGAAGAACCAAGGTGTTGGTTTTGAACGAAAGTTCAATGCCAATGGAGTTGAGTGGGAAGAAGATCAATACCCCAAGACGAAGTTTGTTCCTCAACAAGAGAAGTATGACCCTACTTCCTTCAAGGGAACACAAGCTCAAGATGATCTTCCACCACAAAACCACAAGCTAAAAGGCAAAGACAAGCTTCAAGAGGAGATTGACTCATTTGAAGAACCACCGTACCTCAAGCCTTGGTCAAGTGGGTTCCCAAGACTTCATCAAGTTCTACTTCTTCAAGTACAACTACAACCCCAAGGATTCCCATCAAGTTGATGTGGGTCCCAAAGAAGAAGAACTAGAAAGTTCTTGAGGGTGACTCCGCCAACAAACTTCACTCATATTTATTATGGCAAGGACTTGTGCAACCAACTTCAACATCTTGCACTAGTTCATGGAGTCACAAACCCTTTTGTTGGTAAGTCAAGGGACAAGGTATTCAATGCATTCATGGACATCATATGTTGTGCATTTCACTCTATGTCTATGGATATCCTTTTTTGTTCCTTGTGGGACTAACCCATGTAGGTATTGAAAGTGCATCATTCAAAGGATTGCTCCCAACTCTCCACATCAACATTGAGAATCCACAACTACAACATCTACATGAAGTCAACATCGACAAAACCCAAGGTTAGTT
This sequence comes from Elymus sibiricus, assembly GCA_039707655.1. Lineage (NCBI taxonomy): Eukaryota > Viridiplantae > Streptophyta > Magnoliopsida > Poales > Poaceae > Elymus > Elymus sibiricus. Next base: position 129,770,779 of record CM077676.1, on the reverse strand, counting down.
CATCCCTCTTTGGGGGGATATCACATCTAGGGGGAGCTTTACTCTAAGACTTGAGTTAAAGCAACTCTAATGGTGTGAACACATTAATGCTTTATGTAAAAGTGGTAACCCCACTTGTGCTTAAACGATGAGTATGACCTATAATCAAATGTTCTCATTTGGCTCCTAAGTCAATATACTCATATATAGATGACTATGTCATCGCCCATTGTGTGATAGATGCTAGTTTTGGTTGTGCATGTTTGCCACATGTTTTCATTTGCTATCTTATTGTGTGAACATGTTGTTGTGCATTTTTATTCATTCAAGGGCATCCATTTGTTGTTTTGATTGATTTGGTTTTATTTGGCCAAATGGATGTACAAGAATGCCTAGGAACCTTCTTTAGCTATCTATCTCTTCTTGTCTCAAATTCTATTCATGCTATATCACAAAATTTGAACAAGCTCATTTTTGGACCCTCCAGGTGAGGAGCACTCGGAGCCACCGATCTGATTAGGGCTGACCTCCAAAACTCTCTAAGTCTTTTTCGGCGAGGCCAATACATACACACTCGGTCACACCGAAACTTACTTAGACTGATCTAATTTTTCCATCTCGGCGTCACCGATACGTCCTATCTGAGGCAGTTATGCGTTTCGGTGAGACCGAGTTGTTTCGTTCGGTACTACCGATAGCCAAAGGGTATATATATCGCGCGGACCATTCGTTAAAAATTTCTTCAAACGTCCACTCCTGCACCCCTTTGCTGTCGTCATCCCTGGTCTACGGATCGTCGCCTTCGTCTCCAGTGCGCCCTCGCCATTGGATTCCGTCACCGTCAACGGGAATCTTCATCGCCGTTGTCGCCGTAGGGGATCTCCGCCAAGTTAGGGTGAGATTCGAACCTCTAGTGCGTCTCAATCTAATTCTATGCACTAGGGATTGCGTCTGATATCTTGCCACAGTTTGCAACTTCCTATCCAGCAAGAAACTCCATAGATTAGATAGAGCGAAAATTTTAGGGTTAGGTTTGCGCAGAACTCATCTCGGACTGACCAAATTGAACAGATCAGAGTCACCGATTTGGCCTCTGGCCATTGCACTTAGTACGTTTCGGTGCCACCGAGCAGTACTAGTCGGTGAGACCGATTCCTATGTTTCAGTAGAACCATAACACTTCGGTGAGACCGGGACGCACATCGGTCTGACCGAAACAGTGTGACCAGGTTTCTGTTATTGCTTTCGGTGCTATCGAAATTATCAAATCGGTAATTCCGATATGCTTTCTGTGAAAACCTAAAACTGAAGTTTGAACTCAATTTCTTTCAAAAACCAGCTGCATTTTGTGATACTCATCTACTCTACCTTATCCAATCTATTCATAGGGTCTGTTGCCAGTATGTCTGATGCCAGTGATAGCCAGAACAGGTCTGCAGATGCTAGTGTGGATCTTGATGCAGGTTCTAGTCCTGAGGAAAGTTATCATGAGGGAGAGAGGAGCTCTCCAAGCTTACCAAAAGCAACCACCAGAACATGAAAGAGGAAGGACTCAAATGAGGAAGATGAGGACTTTCAGGTTGAGGTCACTTCCAAGAAAAAGGCTCTAGTTCAAAAGGAGTATGCAAATACTCAAAAGGAGAGAGTAACAAGGAAGGTGTCTGCATCTACTGCTGCCAAGAGAGGCATCACCTCAGAGAATCCAGGAGGATCTCAGCAAGTGCAAAGCAAGTCGATGCCTAAGGCTGCAGGCAAGAAAAGAGAGAGGAAGCAAACAACTCAAGTGGTGTTCAAACCCACTTCCATGAGAAGAGATGATGCATCTGATGAGGAAGAGCCAGTTGCCAATCCACCTCCTCCCAAGCAGCAAAAACTTATGAGTGATGCTATGAGGACTACCACTTCCTCCAAGGCCAAGCCTGCTGCTGCCCCTAAGCCTGAAAGGACTACCAGAAATGTATCAGTTGCAGAGAAGAACAAGGCCCCAGTGCCTGAAAGAGAGGCTGAAGATGATGAAGCCCTAGTGCTGAAGAAGCTAAGACCAAAACTGCCAAAGCATGATGGCTCACATCCAGAGGCAGAAAACATGAAGGAGAGGAAAGACAAGGGTCTGAGACAATGGAGAGAATCTGACCCCTACTTAGTCAGGAGAAGGACAGCTTGTGACTATCGCTTTCATACCAAAGAACAGCAAGATTTCTATGAGACAGTGCTGCTAGACAAGAAACCCATTGTGAGTGATATGAGATGGGTTGACTGGAAGTACATCGATGCAAATGAAGACAACTTCCCGAATGTGCATGAGAACTTCAAGAACATTGGCATTGATGAGTTCATAGGGACTAAGTTGACTGCATGGACAGATGAGCTCATCATGCAATTTTACTCCACTGCACACTTCTACCCCGATGGGAGGATAGTCTGGATGACTGAGGGAACAAGGTTCCAGTCCAGCATTGCTGAGTGGGCACAACTGTTGAATGTGCCAGAAGCAGAAGAGAATGATGTTGATGTATATGCTAAGGGCAAGATGGACCACAATTCCATGAAGGACATGTATGGAGAGATTCCAACAAGCTACACGGAATCACACAAGCTTGGATCTGCCTATCATCTTCTACCAGGTCTTGCCACCATAAACACCATTCTGAGGCACACCTTGATGCCCAAGTCAGGTGATGACAAGATGATCAGAGGCCACTCAATCAACATGCTACATCTAGTGGATGGTTTCACGAGGTTCAAGGTGATGGATTTGATTGTAGAGACAATCAAGAGGACTGCTGCAGATCAGAAGTGCTCATGTGGCTTTGCTCCACACATTAAGATGCTTATCAACTCCAAGGTTGGTAGCAAAGTCTACTTGCTTGATCGTGAGCACTTCCCACTTCAGCCAGAGCTCGAGGACTGCATAGTGACCATGGATGAGGATCATCCTACCTCTGCCACAGCTCAGGCGAAGGCAGAAGCTGCCAAGAGTGCTGCTCCTAGCTCTTCCAATGTTCCTGTTCTGAAGACCAAGACTGACCAGATGTTATATCTTCTCCATGCTACTTAGAATATTGAGCGGAGTTTGGCAAACCTCACAGAAAATCAAAAGACTCTTGAGAGGATTGTTGAGACAAAATTTCATGATCTGGACATCAAGGTCACTGAGATACAGACTACTGTCGAGAGTCTTAAAAAGGAAGTGGATGATGTCAGGTTGGTACCTAGCAATGATGATGATGAGCAGCCAGGCACAGGTCTTCCTACTACTACCCAGTATCACATGATGCCTAGGTCAGCAGCTGTGCAAGTCACTTCCAGAGTCACAGTTTCAACTCCAGCTGCTGCACCATCTGTTACACCATCAGTTCCCCCGGTTGCTTCTACACCACCAGCTCAGCAGACATTAGCCGAGATCTTTGCAGGTGCGCTTCTCTCCACTCCAATGATGTCTACGCACACCAGCGCTGCAAGTCAGAGGACTTCACCACCAGGAGTCGCAGGAGATCGAGCCCAGAGCGACGTTTAGCTCTTTACTTATTCAAACTTTTTGGTACTTGTTGCCAAAGGGGGAGAATTTGTATAAATCATTAGAGCTTCGAGAGAGAGCGTGCTTTGCTTTCTCGTTTGTTTTATTCGCGTTTTGATGCTACTTCGTATGTTTCATGCTACTTTGAGTCACTTTTGGTTGATGTTTGTATGAGATTATGCTACTTTGTGCTTGATCATACCGTACTCTATTGATATGCATGCTTAAATATCTATCCATATGCTCTTCGTATGATCATTCACTTGTTTGCTTGGTGATGAGTGCCTAATTCATAACATTCATATCATTTTGAGCGCTCCATCAAGATATATGTGACATGGAAGAGTGGCCCATGATCCTAATCGATTGTGCATTTGCATTCAAACGCAAATTTAAAATAATGCACAAATTTAGGGGAGCTCTTGCTTATCACATACTCCTCAAAGTGACAATATATTTCATTGATTATACCTTTTGTCGAAGCATTGATCTATATGTTGTCATCAATTACCAAAAAGGAGAAGATTGAAAGTGCAACTAATCCCCGGGTGGTTTTGGTAATTAATAACAACATATATGTCATTGATCTAATGCTCATTGATATTAGTTTTCAGAGAAGATCAATGATTGGTATGGTAAGGACTAGTGATTGTGGACCCCTCAAAATGCTAAGGACAAGAATTGGCAAAGCTCCAAGACTCTTCATTTTTGGTTAAGAGATCCAAAATCACATTGAGTCCATAGGAAAGCCAATACTATTAAAAGGGGATGAGGTTTTGATCATGACTCAATTGCTCAGGTGCTTAGTGGTATTGCTCCAAAACCCTCAAACACTTCTCCACATCACATCTTCCAAAACCCTAAAAGTCCATCTCGGTCCCACCGAAATCTTCCCATCCGGACCCACCGAGATGACTCCATATACTGCCACATGCAAAACTCTAACGTTTCGGTACAACCGAAATGGCTCTCGGTCTCACCGAGATGGGCTGACCAAGTTTCTGTGATGCCATCGATTCACTTCGGAGTCACCGAGTTGAAACGATCGGAATTTCCGAAACGAAGTTCTGCCCTAGCCATTGCACTTCGGTCACACTGAGTCGTTCCATTCGGTCTCACCAAAAAGCCTAACGGTCAAGCCTTTTACACAGGTCGGTCTCACCGAGTTTTCTGATCGGTGTCACCGAGTTGGGTCAAAAAGCTTGTAACGGTTGGATTTTTGGTGCTGCCTATTTATACCCCTCCACCCACATCTACTCTAAAAGAGAGTCATCAGAACGTACCTACACTTCCACCATTCATTTTCTGAGAGAGAACCACCTACTCATGTGTTGAGATCAAGAGATTCCAATCCAACCATTTGAACCTTGATCTCTAGCCTTCCCCAAGTTGCTTTCCACTCAAATTCTTCTCCTACCAAAGCCAAATATGTGAGAGAGTGGTTGAGTGTTGGGGAGACTATCATTTGAAGCACAAGATCAAGGAGTTCATCATCAACAACACCGTCTATTACCTTTTGGAGAGTGATGTCTCCTAGATTGGTTAGGTGTCACTTGGGAGCCTTCAAGATCTTGTGGAGTTGAACCAAGGAGTTTGTAAGGGCAAGGAGATCGCCTACTTCGTGAAGATCTACCCGAGTGAGGCTAGTCCTTCATGGACGTAAGCCATGGTGAAATAGGCAAGGTTGCTTCTTCGTGGACCCTTCGTGGACTCACGCAACCGTTACCCTTCGTGGGTTGAAGTCTCCATCAACATGGACTTACGATAGCACCACCTATCGGAACAACGCCAAAATCTCCGTGTCTTCATTGCGTTTGATTTCTCCGATCCCTCCTTTACGTTCATATGCAAAGTCGTTATTTTCCGCTGCACAACTCTTAGACTTGCATGTGTAGGGTGTTGCCTGACTTGGTAGAATTGCTAAAACTTGCCTACAACTAAAATTGAGAAAATGATAAGTTTTTAGTTGGTCAAGTAGTCTAATCACACCCCCCCTAGACATACTTTCGATCCTACACGATGTATATTTTGTGTAGGTAGGGCTTCAAAACTATTGATGGTCTATATATTTTGGTGAGGTGTTATATACTAACTCCTCACGCTAATGGCAAACTTGCAGTGGTAGGATTACACCCTCTTTTGGATGTGTGGTGGTAGGATGACACCATAGTAGTAGTAGGATGAACTTGCTATGATGTATGATCATGCATGCTTTGTTATGTTTCATGTCTAGTGTTCTCCATTGTTTGCTGCTTGAATTGTTGCTCTTCTGCAATGCTAGGACAAGTGGTATGTGGCGTTCTGAGGGAGGGTTCCAGGGGTTTACAGTTCATGGAAACATGCAATGAACAAGTGTTAGGTTACAAGAACAGCTGCCACAGAGGGTTTAAGAGTAGACAGGCGGCAAAGGAAGCTTACTCCAAGGCCGTGCTCAAGCAGGCATGCAGTGTTGAAGTTGGCAAGGTAGATCGACAGTTTGGGCTGAAGAACTTCATCATCATCGTTCAGTTCGTCGTGATTGCAGTGCTGTTTTGTTGATGTGATCAGTGTGATCGTGTGTAAGGTGTAGCGGGTAAGCTCACCATGTAGGGTACAAGGTTACCACACGTCGCTACCTATGTGCAACCAAACACAGTGTATTTGCATTTGCCTGGCCAATGCAGGACACCAAACACCATACCAAAATCGATCCCCTAATGCAGGCAGCCTCGATGCGAGCAACCAAAGCAGGTGCAGATGTTGATTTTTTTTCTTGTTTTTTCGCAATGAGGCCTAGTGAGCCACACATGCAATGCACGCAAACAGGGGAGCAACCAAACACGTCCTATACGTGTGTGGCTTGCATGAGACTGTGCGTGGTGTGAGTGTGTGGCTCGCGGCGGCTCTGCTAGGCCACCGTAAGCGTCCAGAGCATCATGTATAGAGAAAACTCTAAAATAAACCTTAAATTTATACTCGAAATCTGAATTGAATCCTGATCTTAAAATCCCTGAAATTGGTACCCAGTCCTTTTTAATCCCGGTCAATCCTGGCCCTTTTTTGCTCATAGCTTGTTTGGCCACCGGGTTGCTTACGTGGCACGGGATCGAGGGCAAAGTGACCACTAGACAGACTGTGGGCCCGCTGTATCCGACGAGTACGTGCGACGCTGCGTATGCATCCCTTCATCTTTTTACCTGCTGTGATCGTTCGTACACGTTGCGCGCCGGAAGCGTTTTTGACACTATAGTATGTGTTTAGCTACTTGTAGTACTGCGTACGTGTGTAATACGGCAGAAGCAATCGGCTACCTTGCGTACTACCACATCAAGCCGGAATCGATCAAGATGCTTTGGTACAGCTTCTTAACATGTACGTGCCCCGGTGCCCGCGGTATCCGACTGCCCGTTGGCCACCTAACAACGGGCAATTGTTGCTGCAGTTCATGGCTTCATACATGCATCAGTGCATGGTCCGCCTCATCGCAGGGCGGCTCGCCAGCAGCGGCATGGCTCGCGCCGGCGTCGTTCGACCGGGCGTCAATCCGGCGACACCCCAAAGCAGAGGTGGTTGCGCGCCAGTTTGTTCGTCTCTCGGCGCGGGACCTGACTGCAGAATGAGGTATCCAAGAACGACGGCAACCAGACAACAAACAACAAAGCTTCTGACCAGCTGACGTTGCCATCACGTCTTTGCCCTCGATGTCTCCCGCGCACGCTTCGTGTAGAGCAGCTTGCCGCCGTACCAGCCCAGGGCGGAGTGTCCTTGACGTCGGTTTACACTCGCACTCCAGCAGCAGGCTCTGCGATGAACACGCAGAATCAAGGCGCATCGCTGGGAGCGACGTCTGGCGAGCATACATGCATGTGGCGTGGCGTATTCCGAGAAAAGAGAAGAGAAAGAGAGATAGGAAGAAGATGGAGATGACACGTGAGCCTAAAATAGTCAATGTGAGAAGTGAGTAATCCCGGTCGGAATCATCCTTTTTCCGGTGCAACAAATAGGTCTAGGGCGAAGATTGACCGGGATCGATAAATACAGGATGCCAATTTCAGGGATCGAAAGGTAAGGGTTCGATTCAGACTTCGGGTATGAATTCAAGGTTTATTTCAGACTTTTCTCTCATGTATATGGTGTGCATGTGTGCCCGGCGTGTCGGGCGTGGTGTGCGTGTGTATCTGGTGGTCTCCCGCCCCAGCCACGGTATCGTGGCATCAAGGACGACGTGCATAAGAAAGTGGGCAGTGGGGCCACAGCGTATCCCCGGATTTCTTCTTGGCCCGAGTTCTGGTACGTATCTCCAATTTGTGTGGTTGCATAGGAAATAAGGGGCGCCAATCGTGGGTTGTAGTTTCAACAATTGATCGTCATTCGGGAACACTGAGGTAAACAAGTAGATACAAAATAAAAAAGAAGTACATGAGAGTGTTTTCTGATCTGTAGCTTTGGTCCAGGGTATCTATCATATATTACAGATTCATTTGAATATAAAGAAGCATCAACAAGTTGATATGAATCCCTCGAAGAGAAAGGAACATGTATATATGAAAAGCTCAAAATAGGACCGTATGCCCACAACACGTGTCGACCAGTCAGCATGCATCATCGACCCGCTCCTCTCCTTAGCGCCGATGGGCAGTATCCCGCCTTGCTCGATCCGCTGGTGCCCCTGAACACCGGCATCACATCTCGCCATGTCCCGTCTGGCCTCTATATCCCCCACTCTCACTCCACCCTTGATGAGCCTTCCATCTCCGGCGATGCGCCGTGACCCAGTTCTTGAACCCGGCCAACCCTTATTTGATCCGTAGCGAAGCATAAGCGTCATGCAAAAGCGAGTACGAGTCTGAGGGAAGGTGTATGAACTAGGTGCATGGGGTAGATCACGGAGGGTGGCCCTCACGTCCAACTTGAGTACTTGACCAAATTATACTCTTAAAACATTCCATTGCACAGACCCAATGACATGTGTGTCGTGCGGTGGTGAACTCATCACCATGGGATTAACCACGTTCGGATGCGTTGTGATCAGGTGGACACCGCGACCACCATCGTCGAGGGTGGGAGTGAGGACATGTGGCGACATGGTGGGGCGCCGTTTTTTTTCTTTGGCATGAGGGCGCCGTGTTGAAATAGAGGATATGGAACTTTTGAAAGTGTTGAGTAATGCTTATTGGGCGAGGCGTCATATTTTTTTCCTCCCGTTGCAGCGCACGGGCATGTTTGCTAGTATGTCCTATGCAAGATATGGACCGAAATTTCACTTTTCTTAATTCTTGAAAATATAAATTAACTCTCAAAAACTTGAAACTTAGCATGGTTTCCCGAGATGACCTTAGATGCCGTATATTTCATAAATGTTCACCATGTATTAATACAAAGTAAAGAATTAACAAAAGAAAAAACCAGAACAGAAAATACAAACAAAAAAATAAGCAGCAAACTGGGTCGGCCCACCTGTGGGAGCTCGGGTGATGCCCCGCCTATTGCCGCCCGCGGGCGACATATAGGATCGACCAGAGAAAACAGCTATGAAAATCCACAACAACTGTGCGTCGCCCGTACTGATTCCTAATAGGAATCGCCTACGGGCGACCACTAGCGGGCTCGCCCATTTAGTGCGGTTTGTCACTGCCACTTGTAATGGTCGTTTGTAGGTTTACTGGACCGATTTTCCCCCCTCTTTCTTTTTTCATTTCTTATCTTTTTTCTTTGATTTTTCATTGATTTCCTTTGGCTTTCTTTTTTCACTTTACTTTGATTTTCTTTGTATTTTCATTGGTTCTTTTTATTTTCTTCTTCGCTATACTTAGGATTTTTGTTTCTTTTTTGGTTTTCTTCATGTTCTTCGGTTTTGTTTTTGTTTCTTTCTCCGTTTTTATTGGTTTTCTTTGTTTCAGCACATGTCTAGTTTCTTTAGTAAAAAATGTACTTTTTTAGAGCACACATGAAACATTTTTCAATACACATTGGACATTTTTCAAATACATTATGTATATTTAAAAAAAAATCATGTTTTGAACACTTTTTTGGAATATACGGTAACATTTTTCAAATACACATTTTACATCTTCTTAATGCCAATAAACATTTTATAAAACTAAGCGATTTTTTTTGCATTGCATAAACATTTTTGGAAAAAATCACGAACATTTTTTGGAAACACGTGATTCTTTAAAATGCCGTGTACATTTTCTCAATGAAAATAAAAATATAAACTCCGCGAACATCTTTTTACATTTGTATATAACGAACTGAGCGTAGATCAGATGGTTAGGTTCATTGTGGTGGAACCAACCCATGAGGGTTCAAGTTGTAGACTTGGCAATGGTGCTAGCATTTTTCTGAATTTATTTCAGACTTTCCAGCGCTGTTCTTTAGTGGAAGGAGAAGTTCCCGTCCACAATGAGACGTCTATGATGACTTTGTTATTCTCAAGATGTCATGTCGGCTCAGTATCTTGAAGATGCTCATAGGGCTATGGTGTGCTTTCGGTGCGTTCATAGGGTGAGTGTACATGTGTGTGGGCATCTGCGATTGTACTGTGAAAAAATATTTTAAAAAATGTCACAAACATTCTTTTGAAACGCAGGAATATTCTCATAAAATGTCATGTACATTTCTTTAATGGTATGAAACATCTTTTTACATTACGTAAACATTTTCTACATTTTTAAAAATTTCACATTCATTTTTTTGAAAGTTATCAATATTTTTTAAAAACTGCGCTAATTTTTTTATACTATGTTAATATTTTTCAAATTTGTGATTTTAGATTCTCTTTAGAAAATTTAAGTTTTTGAACTATAGACATTTAAAATTAAAAAAATTAAAAAAAATCGAGTGACGTCAGTATGACGAGGCACGTCCTACTCGGTCGGCCCACCACCGCGCCCTATAGACGACGAGACAGCCGTGTGCCTCACCCACGTCAGTATGCAAGGTGCCTTCCTTCTTTAATACAAGATACGCATGCTTGTGCGTATTCGAGGAAAAAAAAAAGGCCATAAGCAAGGCACCGATCCTGTCCTCCCTCCAGTTCATCGTGACTTGATGGTGACTCACACAGGAGTTCCTTCGTTCCCCACGGAACTACGAGAACCCTTCCAATCGTACGTCTGATCCAACGACATGACGCCGCTAGGCTGGTCCCTCCGGTTCTTTCATGAGTTTTCTCTTTCGTCAGTTTTCCGTGCTGGTCCGTAGAGTGATGCCAAACCTCTACTTCGGTATGCATGGATATCTAGGAGGTACCATCTACTTCAATACTAGATAGGCGGATTATCTACGCGAAATTCTCGTGTCTGGGAGGTATAACCTAGCAGCGAGAAAGACACCACACAACATAAGAATAAATCATTTTTCTTGAAAAATATTACATTTTTTTAACTGAGATGAGAGGATGTAGTAAAATTATGCTTAAAAGATGCGTGTAACGTAGTAAGGGGTGGGCATATCAGTCGAGAATCAAACTACAAACACAGAATTAAACCAAGAAATTCAGTTCCCAGTTTAGTTATCAAATATAAGGAACTGGGCCGTTGGGATATTATTGTTATGTCGATGTTATTGATTGTATGATAAATGATAATAATAGGTAGTGTTTTTTCCCCAAAAGTCTATTACATGCTATGTTGTAAGTGAACTTCCCTTCTGTTTGGTTTGAATCAAGAACCAAACCAACAAATTTGGTTTAAAAATCTCGGTTCACAATCGGCCGAGGAACCTATTAGTTATCAATTTTGCAAGAACTGAATTTCTTTAGAACCCAAAGATCCGAACTGATCGGTTTGGTTAGATCGAATGCCCAAGCCTAAATATAAATATATTAATGAGAAAATTGGACCGCTCCTAATCCTGCAAAGCAAATAAATAACCTACAAAAAAAATCATATTTGAATATAAACCCTCTACATTTGAAATTGTTTTGACGAAGCCTTTACGGGCCGGTGTGTTCGCTATTTCGCTTAACGGGTGGCCGAGCCCACTTGGTGGGCTGGCGACGAGATACTCCTCCATGCAAATAAATAACCTAGAAAAAATAAATCATATTTGAATATAAACCCTCTACATTTGAAATTGTTTTGACGAAGCCTTTACGGGCCGGTGTGTTCGCTATTTCGCCTAACGGGTGGCCAAGCCCAGTTGGTGGGTTGGCGACGAGATCCTCCTCCATGCGGCGTTGGGCCAGCCTCATTGTTGGTACTTTGTGCGTATCGAAGCAGAACCGCGAAGTCCAACGGCTCCCATAAAGACGGAGACCCGGGCCCCACCTGCCATTGACCCACATCACGTGAAAGGGAGGCCCCAACCGTTCCAAATCTGTGGCCGTGCAGGCGTACGTGTGGGCAGTCGCCCGCCCAGCCCACCAAGCGGGCCCGCCTCGAGTCATAGACCACCACGCGTCCCGTCACCTACCCGCCAACCCGGTAACCGAACCCAGGATCCGCGGACACGTAGCGGCAGCCGGGACCACACGTCAGCCATGCAACTAGAACCGAATCCCGTGACACAGAGCCGCAGCCGGGTCAGGGGGTATATCCCCTCGACCAAATCGCTCCGGCCACGCAAGCTCTATCACTGACAACGTGGGACCCCCCCACAGCCAGGCTGTGCACAGGTGCGCGAGTCGCCTTGGGGTACCCGTGGCATTTACGGCGAGGGCACCTTTCACGAGGCACGAGCACCGGAGCACGACGCCCCGAGGCCCGGTGGGACGCGACAGACAAACGGGCGCCGCGATTTTTTTTACACAGAAGGAAAAGCAACCGTCTCTCTCTTCCCTCTTTCTCCCTCCCGCTGGCGGATCTGAACTCCCCCAAAAATCGTGACCCGAGAGAAACCCTAGCCCCCAGAGGTTTTCCGCCCCCACAACCGCCGTGGCGCCTCGCCGGAGAGCTCGGCCCGCCGCCGACGCCGACGCCGACCCGTCCTCCCCGGACGCCGGCGACGATGCGCCGCTCGCCGGCGACGACGACGCGGCCGCCGGGGCCTCGCCGGAGGCTGGCGGCGTCGGCACGTCTGAGCAGGCCAGGAAGGCGCTGTCGCTGCGCTCGCCGTTCGACGGCGAGGAGGCGGCGGCCCGGAATCCTCTGCTGCCCGCGCGGGTCGCCAGATGGGCGGTGGTCGGCGACCTGCGGAAGAAGCACAAGAAGGCTCAGCCGCCAGAGCCGGCAGCTGCTGTGGAGCAGCCCAAAGCGAGATCCAATGCTTTCTGGGACCGGATGGAGCCTTATTTCCGGGATATGACGTTGCAGGATTTGGAGATGGCTGAGCCCAAGCCTCTCTCCAGTTCCAACTGGCTCGATCCATGCCTTCTCGTGCCGTTTTTGGGCAGTGGCAAGGAAGCGTTGGGGAGACATGTTGATCCATCTGATGTGGCTGTGGTCGCCGAAAACTCGAATTCAAACTCGATGGAGTTGGAGAACGGCATGGTGCATAGCAAACATGATCCACATGAGAGCTCAGATTTTGTTTGGAACAGTGCGGAGCTAGTCAATAGCAATGGGACCAGTGGAGATCACTGTGAACGGGATATGCAGGAGGTGATTTTGCACCAAGACGAGCAGCCGGTGGTAATTGAACTAGATCCAGGCAAGAGAGATGGTGTTGTTTTACCAGGCCTCAGCCAGAATCCGGACTCCTCATTGAATTGGCTCCTAGGAGCAAGAGGACGGGCTGTTCTCACTTCGGAGCGCCCAAACAAGAAGAGGAAGCTGCTGGGTGCAGATGCTGGGCTTGAGCAGCTTGTGGTCCTGCCACCCTTAGAAGGTAACTCTGGTTCAAGATGTGATGTATGTTGTTTGGGAGAGAGTGATGCTGCATCCAATAGGATGCTGCAGTGCAATAGCTGCAAGGTGTCAGTGCACCAGAAGTGTTACGGTGTGCAGGTCGAGCCAGATGGCTATTGGATGTGTGCCTTGTGTGAACGGAGGTTGACACAGAGTGATGCAGGCAGGATTGCGTTTATGCCTTGTGTGCTTTGCTCAACGGAGAAAGGTGCTTTGAAACCTGTCAAATGTGAACCTGGTGGAATTGCAAATGGGGGCAACCTGAATTTTGCACACTTGTTCTGTAGTCTATGGGCACCGGAGGTTTTTGTAGAGGACATGGACTCAATGGAACCCATAACAAATATTGGAGACATCCCAGAGAAGCGGACAAAAATGGTCTGCACTATTTGCAAGATTATGCGTGGTGCATGTGTTCGATGTAGCCATGGTATGTATTTCCACTCTGTCACATGTAGAAGTGTGGTCCTTGTGTATACCAGAAAGCCTCTAATTTATGGGATACATTGCACCTCACGGCATCGCTCTATTGTGAAATTCTACTCCTAAACATTTCACCTAGTTTTCTTTCTTCTTATGCTGCTTTGTCTCACTGAAATGGTACCTTTTCCCCCTTGTCCCTTCCTTGCTTTCTTGTGGTCAGGTCTATCATAAACTTACCACATGTTGTCTGAAATGGTTTATTGTAGTTAATAACTGCCAAATTCACAGGGATCGAGCAGAATCAGAATTAGACCAGAGTATTGTTTGATTTGCTAGTATGTTGCGATTACTTCTTAGGAGACACAAGTAGAACCGGTTCAGAGACTAACAGCAGAAGCAAATTTATAATTCCTGCAAAAAAGCTGTTTCATGTTGAACTATTAATCACTCTAATCTGCTAGCAGAAGGCTTTGCAAGGCTGCATAATACTTGCCAATATTGGTCATAGGCAGGCTTTGCATCTTGAGGATGGTGTTCCAACTAAGAATTTAGCTGTTTGAACTGCGGTATTTGATGATTAGGCTTTTACTGCTTTTCGGGGCGTTGCAATCTGGATCTATACTATTGTTGACGATTGAATGTAACACAACCCTACAGATTTTCATATAAGAACAGATTGCGTAGGACAAGAAACACGATGTTTGATGAGAATAAATCGCCTTCCGTTCAATATTCTTGGAGAATTAGTGACCTGCTTTATTTGACAAGCATACTTAATATGGTACTTTGGTTGTACATGGCCGTAAAAACATTCAGTTTTTCTGGAATGATACAATCATGGAAACAGTTAATGGCAAAAGGCCTACGGGTTCTCCTAGGTTTGTTCTGCTCTTTGTGCATATCTTGTTGCCGAAAATGGCTCTTATCTAGGTGAGGTGATCTGATCTGAATTTTTCGAAATGTGTGTGTTGTTTGGTTGATTCTGTGAAAAGTGTAATGTGTGCTGATATAATGATATTAACTTTATTAAGCTTAAAAACTCGGAAGACTTAAACCACATGAATAATAAATGCTTCTAAAATTTCTAATCCCCCCATCCTGGGAGCCAACCTAAGTAACACGCTTCTTCAAAATGCTTTTTAGGGAGGGGAGATCCATGCATGGGCATATATGTAAACTAGCCAACAGTTTAAATCGTTTTGCATGGGTGCATGAGTAGTAGCACTTGAGTATGTGCAATATTTTAGCTGTGACGGTAGTATGCCCTAATAACATCATAAATAACTAGAAATAGCACCAAGCGCTTCGACGGAAGTAACTTGGTGAAAAATCAAGAGCATAAGAAGTACGTAACCAGTTAGTCAGTTACGGTCTGCTACCCTACTGCCATTATAAGAAGATTCTTATTCTGATTGAAATCTCAGAAATTTGAGAGGATGCATAGTGAATACTGAATACTAGCCCTTTGGGATGTCATATGATAGCTATTCCATGATTTAAGTTAGCATGTCAAGTGGATTTTATTTCTTCAGGCTGGTCATCGTTCTCTAACTGTGACTCATTCCTGTGGTGATAGAAATTGCCAGTGTAAGAGTTTTTATTTTCAACTATGGGGGTTGTAGGGGTTTCAGATGATGCGCTTCATGAAAAAAAACTTTTGCCTTGGTACGAAGAATAAACTTATTTTCTGGAGAATCTAGTTCATATAACATGGAAAAACTAGCTTATTATAGTTGTTGGTGTGAATTCTAAGAAGACGCATAATTTGCTCTAGGCAGCTGTTTGACATATACCCCTTGTAAGCTGAACGGGTAACTATGGGCTCTGCTGTTCTTGTTGGTATCTTATATCAAGATGACAGAACAGTCCCAAATTACTGAACTCTTTGGAGCAATTGCTTTGAGTTGAACAAAGTGGGCCATTGTTTTTTTGTGTGTGTGCATAGACATTGTTTTTGTTTTCTTGCTACTTCTAAATTTGTAAGCCATGTTTAAAGGCATTTTCTTTTGGTTTTAGATATATTACCTCCATATCACAAATAAGACGGTTCGGACACTGACACCGCCAGGTGTTCTCTTGAGCGTTCCTAGGCGTTAGGTGACAAGCAGAACACCTATCATTAACCGCTGCTATGCGTGCGCTTAGGCAAGATAATTGCTAGGCAGAGACAAAACTAGGAATTTACACCTAACACTTTCTTTAACCTTGTTGATATATGTTCCTTTTTAGTTACTAACTACTTATTTTTTCCAGGGACATGCCGGGCTTGCTTTCATCCTATATGCGCAAGAGAGAAAAAACATCAGATGGAGATATGGGGAAAATCTGGGCTTAAGAATGTTAGGCTATTTCTTCTCGTGTATGCTGTTTGCCTTGGTTGTTTATGCTCGCTAATAATTTTCTTGTATATCTGTTTGTAGGTTGAGTTGCGGATATTTTGCTCGAAGCATTCTAGAGTCAGAGGAATCAGCTCCGTACACCATGTCAATGGTGTTGCTGAACAGGATACCACACAAGTTGGGCTGGATGATGAAAATTTTGCTCAAATAAGATCTAAACGCAAGAGTAAGGACAAATTCATGAACTTCACATCCATGAGCTCTAGTTTGTCCAGCCTAAACAAAGCGCAGACAACAGAGCTGGTTACCTCAACATGTGCTGTTAGAGGCACGGAAAGTCAACAAGTTCAATGCACAAATATGGTTGTTGATCAGCCTACAGGAGCTGGGAATCTTGTGAGCAATTCTGGTGATGTTTCTACATTTCTTAGAAAGGTACCTGCTAATCTTACAGAGCAAGATTTTTGTACAGATGTTTGGTGTTATTACTTAAGTGGGTTTTATGCTTGTACTTGGCAGCTAATTGACCAAGGAAAAGTTAGTGTTGGTGATATACAATCAGAACTGGGTCTCTCATCTGAATTGTTGGAAGCTGCTCTTGTGGTAATTTGAATTGGATTTATGTACTTTATAAACTGTTTCTCTAGGTTGCATGTACATAACTTCTCCTAAACATGATTGGGTCCATTTTTCAATGTGCACTATTTGATTTTTTCCGATAAACATGATTGGTAAAATTTGGTAGTCTTGTATGAAAAACATAATGCTAGAGAGAGTTAACTGTAATTTATGATTTTGACATATTCTGTAGTTATAAGTTATAACAAACTTTATAAGTCGACTAAAGTTCAGCATTGGCATGTAACTAGGAAGGATAACAGTTACACATGTTTATATCTTGTATCTTCTAAAAGTACGTATAGCTGTGTCTATATAGTGATGTCATAATATTTTACATGCTACACTGTTTAGGCCTTAAATCCTACTACCTCTGTTATTTTATATGGGTTTTTTATTCCCTGGCAGCCTGAAACATCCACCTTCTCCCCTGGTCTGAAGTTGAAAATCATCAAGTTGCTGCAAAACTCTATTCATGCGCCTTCTGTTCAAGTGAAATCTATAAAAGAGGGTTCTATGGCACCGGAAGGTAACAAACTAGATGCATTTGTGCGTACAACTACGTTCAGTGTGTGAACAGTATGCTTGTTAATTTTGCTGATTCTTCACCCAGTTGTTCTAAACTCATGATATATCTCTGCTCTTCTGTCCGTTGCGAAAAATGATTTCTGGAATGGCGATACGACTAGCCATGGCAATGTTGTGTTGTTATCTTAGCTTTATCTGGATATATAAGGTATGGGCGTGTTGGTATTAAAGATTGCTATGCATTTTCTGGCCCTTGATCTGGGAATCCGACATGTTTTTAAAAATACAAGGCATATTTTGAGCGTGCACAAAGGATTTTTGAAGAGTGTAGAACCAAGAGAAAAACCAAAAGCACTGACCCTGATATCCTTCTGTAAGTTCCTTGGAAATTGAAGAGACTAATTAGCTAGTTGAATCCTAGAAACGAAGAGAGAAAATGTGTCTTAGATGAGGCAAACAAGTGAAAAACCCAATAAGTCACATGTGTGCATTATTTCTGGAACTAAACGGGGAAAACTGCCAGCCTTACAAACAGAAACACAGCGTTTGTTAGAAAAAAATGGAGTTCCTCTATTCAATCAGTTGAAATCAGTATGGTATGTGAACTAATTACACCCAGTGTGCTAGTAGTCTGTTACTCTCTCCGTTTTTATTTACTCCGCATATTAGCTTTGACTGAAGTCAAACTTTATAAAGTTTGACCAAGTTTGTAGAAAACAATATGAACATTTACAGTAACAAATTTATATGATGTGAAAATATATGCAATGATGAACCCAATGGTATTGATTTGGTGGTGTATATGTTAATATATTTTTCTACAAACTTGTTGAAAGTATATAAAGTTTGACTTTAGACAAACCTATTATGCGGAGTAAATAAAAACGGAGGGAATACTACTTACAGTTACTATGACCATTCTATTACCTTTAACTTTTGACTGTTTGAAATACTCACTTGTGATGTTCCTTGAGAGTTGAGTACTTGAGTGTCGGGTAACCTGGTAGTCATAGGTTTAAATCTCAAATTATAAGGAATCTGTTCGAGTTGCGCTGCCAAGTATTTCATTTTCGGTATTGTAGACTCACTTCTTTCGCTATTGTGGACAGGTCCATTGGATAGAAGTGAAAGTAAGAACGTAACTGATTGTCCATTGGATAGAAGTGAAAGTAAGAACGTAACTGATTCACAACTTGGCTCAGAACTTGAGGAAGGCATCTCTTCATTTGATCATTGTTTTCCGGATGGTGATAAAGCTAATAAAGACACTGATTCAGTTGAAAATTGCGTGCACACTTGTCATGATGGTGGTGACGACCATATTTCTCGCCAACCTTTTCTTACGTAGGGTTCATGAATCATTTTATGCTTATTCCTTTCTTGCCCACTCTGCACGGAGGCAATTTGATCTGTTGAACAACCTAATCTCGTATTTGCTTCATGCAGCATTGATGGTCATGACTACTATATTCATCCATCTATTGAGACAATGTTGCAGAATTTGTGCGATCATATTCCGAATCAAAATAAACAGTCTAAACATTATCATGGTATTCCTTTTAACATCTTGCCATCAATTAAATCACATCAGTTACCATAATGTTATTTACATCTCATGCTTATAATCTACTTTCTTTTGTCCAATTTAAGTAGGAGAATTATCCTACCCTCCTTATGACCAAAACCTTGGTGGTTCACCAACAAAACTTGAGCAATTAACAGATATAGTCGCAGTTGATCAGGCTTCTAAAGCAGATTCATTAGGTATTTTGGAGCATTCACCCCATGACGAAATAGAAGGAGAAATAGTTTATTTACAATCCAGGCTACTCAATGATGTTGTTGCTATGAACCAGAGATATGGTAAGGGCGCGTTCTTTCTATTTGCTAAGTTTATTTTTAATTCTTATGGTATTTATTTTTACATAAGTATCGAATTATTTTGGTTGCTGTCCTGTTATATTTATTTACAGATATATCAACTGATTGGTCTTGAGAGTGCAAACTTAACTGAATAGTTGAGTAATTTCTTCTGCTTTCTGAATCGATGTTTCAGTTCTCATTATATCTTGCAGAAGATCTTATGCCTAAGGTTGTCCAGAGTCTTTCTCAAGAAATGGATTCTTCCAATAAAAGAAAATGGGACCATATCATTGTGAATCAGTTCCTTCGTGATATAAGGGAAGCTAAGAAACGCGGGAACACAGAGAGGAGACACAAAGAAGCTCAGGCTATCCTAGCTGCAACTGCACCTTTTGCTGCACCCACCTCAAAAGATGTAAACATTCGGAAAGAGACAGAAAATGACGCTGTGCCTGTCAAACAAGAGGTTCCTACTGTTCTTGTGCTTGTTTCATTGATCTTGTGCTATGGATACTCATATTTTTCTTTTCGTTGTTGCAGAGTATTACCAAAGTCCATGCTGGATCTTTAAGAGTCAGCCAATTGACTTCGTTGCCACAAACAAAGGATCCATCATTTTCTAACAGTAAAGTCTCAGCAGATACTAATTTTGGCATTTTCGATCTGGCAAAATTTTCCAAGAAAAATGGTCTTCCTTGTGATGTGTGCATGCGACGTGAGACTGTATTGAACCGAGTATTTCTCTGCTCAAGCTGCAAGGTGCTTTGTATCCCCCTTCTTGTACTATCCTCACGTTGCACTTCAATAAATCATTAACCCCGGACGTTTTGCAGGCTGCTGTCCACTTGGACTGTTACCAGAGTCGAACGAATCCCACCGGCCCCTGGAAGTGTGAACGTTGCCAAGAGATGCTATCAGATGCTGTCGTGTCGGATAGTCAATCAGACTGCAGTGATTCAAAATCCTGGTTGGTGCAGTGTGGTTTGTGCCATGGTACATCAGGAGCTCTTCGTAAGACTACAAACGGGCAATGGGTTCATGCTTTTTGTGCCGAGGTACTTTGTCTGGCATTTTTATTTTTCATATTGCTGCCTTGCTTAGCTTATTGACATTGTTGACTTTGTCAAATTTCTGTAGTGGCTCCTGGAGAACTCATTCAGAAGGGGACAATGCAATTCAGTAGATGGAATGGTACTAACCTCTTTCCAGCATCGCACATGCTCATAATTTTAATATTGAGAAATAAATACTTAAATAGGTCATCTTCCATAATTTTATTTCATTGTTTATATATTGATACCACCTGAAGACATCTATTATAAGTTCCTGCTAATTATCTTATTGTAATATTCTGACTATTTGGATCTATCTAAGGAGGGTCTTCTCAAGGGGAAAGACACATGCTCGATCTGCCAACACAATGTTGGCACATGCTTGAAGGTCTGAACTTGTAAATTATTCGTTGGACCTAATCTCTAATGATAAGACAAACCAATTCATTATTGCTATGTTTTTCTCTTTCAACCATGCAGTGCAGCACTGTAGGCTGTCAAGTTACTTTCCACCCTGCATGTGCTAGAGATGCTGGTCTTTACATGAACACAAAAAAGTTTGGGAGCTTGTGGCAACACAAAGCATATTGTGGCAATCACAGTATTGAGCAAAAAAAGGTAAGTGTTGCTTTAAGATGTTTAGTTGGATATCTTTGATCTGCAACAAGGAACTGGTTTCCCTCAAAATCCGCCTTTTATGTATCTGCGAGTACAATAGAAATGTAGTACTATAATATTCTTCTATAGCAATCTTATGTTAACAATACTCTTATTTTCTTATCATTCTATAGCAGTCTTATGTTAACAATACTCTTATTTTCTTATTTGTAAACTTTCACAGGTTGACTCTCAACAATATGGACCCGCGGAAGTCGAGATCATGAAACAAATGAGGGTAAATGTGTCCATTGCATGCTTTATGTAGTTTTGCTTTGTAGGTATTAGCTGGAAACCTGAAAGTAGCACTATGTAAGAACCTTCGAATTTGAATTTATATGCCAATATCTGTGGCATGTGCCATGCCGGCAATTTTAATAGTTACTAACGAGCAGCTTTAGTTTACTGCTAAACTGTATCCCAAGCTGACCAGATTAATGTATGTGGCTATCAGATAACTAGTAGTCGTAGGGTTTACAAAAAAAAAAGAACTTCATTGTTTTTGCCTTTAGCTTTTTGCAAGCTGTAGATGCTTTTTAGGATATTTATCTGGAAGTTGAGAAAAATATTTTTGGAAAGTATTATCTCTGGACCAGTTTGAAGCAATTATGCTGAAGAAATATGAACTCCTAATTTATTTGGATTTTGGTAATGCGTACTCAATGCTAGCTTGAAGCCAGTGTTTCTATTGCTGGTGGTGGCATCCGTATTTTAAGTGTTATAAACAAGGTTATTTCCATAGGTTAGTATTCGATGAAGCCTTAAACGCTCTGTGTCCTTAGGTTAGTATTCGACGAAGCCT
The DNA here is from genome assembly GCA_039707655.1 of Elymus sibiricus. Classification (NCBI taxonomy): domain Eukaryota; kingdom Viridiplantae; phylum Streptophyta; class Magnoliopsida; order Poales; family Poaceae; genus Elymus; species Elymus sibiricus. Next base: position 129,749,231 of record CM077676.1, on the reverse strand, counting down.
TAAACGCTCTGTCCTGAGTTGGCTTATCTTTAGTATAAAATCATTATAAGTGGCACCAATGAGTCTGCATATATCACTAACACAAGGCTTGTGCAGTAAAAGAGCACCTTCTGCTTGCGAACTCCTTAGGGTTAAACGTGCTTTATACTAACGTAATATTACCTCTCACGTGGCAGGTTGAATTGGAAAGATTACGTCTTCTTTGCGAGAGGGTTGTTAAAAGAGAAAAGGAGAAGGTACCGTATCTGTGATATGCATTTACTTTTTGTGCCTTTTGGTTGCCCAGAAAACTAGACTTCATCAGGCACTAGTATGATCTCTTCGAGAATTACTGGCATTATTCCTTTGTGTTAGTAGTGATAGTGCTGAGTGACTTGCATCATTTGATTTCACAATTATTGTATTATATCTGATTTTCCTATCAACGCCTTAGTTGTGGATATTTTTCTACTGAACTACCCTTCAGTCTCAAGATCTGAGTACCCCACATATTATATCAAGAGTAAGTTGAACTTAGTATACTTTGGTGAGCAATTGATGCATGGACATAGTGAGTATAAGTTTGACCACTCATACTCAGACACTTAAATATATTGAACATTCTAGTACTTAACAAAGTTCCCCAGATACCCACCCCACAGCAACATGTGACTTATATCTTGAAACAGAGTGGGTTGCAGCAGAAAAATTGAGGACTGGTCCCTTCTCCTTTTCCATAGATTTTTATGTTTGCAGATATGTTCTTTTTTACTTACCAATGCTGGGCTTCAATGACCCAGTTACTCTGTTGTGGTGGGTGGGCATATTGTTTTAAGGTGACGGACGGCGGATACCTGATAAGATTTATCATTCACGGAACTGGGTTGCAGGTTAAAAATTACTATGAACCAGGTTTGACTAGCTTAGACTTCTTGACAGGCGTTCCAAATATCTACTGTACTGTTTTTCCTGTCCAGGTGATTTGGTACATATCATGTGGTTGCGAGACATTTAGAAATGGGGAATTCACAAATAATATACGATTCTGGGTAATTGATTTCAAAGTGAGTGGGTGTGATGGTGGCTACACACAGATACACTATTAAACAAATACACATCTGAGATACAGTAAAGAGCATACTTCAAAACATCAATTGTATACAATGTTTGTTGATGCCAGTTTATATGATACTTTGTCATACGTTAGTTGTCTAGCTGCAATAGTTATGGAGTTTTTACATGCAACTTTTTTTTTATATCAGAAAGAGTTGCTTGTATGTGAACATGATATACTTGCTGTGAAGAGGGACTATGTTGCCTTCTCGATGCGGGCTTCATGTTATACGCCTGCACCTGGAGCAAGTTCAGAATCTGCCACTACTTCCGTTAATAACAATTCATATGGTGGAAAAAGGCAAAGGTCGGATGATATCACAGTGAGATCAGACGACGTGACAGTGGATAGTACTATTCCCAGGAAGCACACTATCAGGTTTCCAGTGCATAGCAAGGACACTGATAGGAATACAGCTGACAGTTCGACATCAACAATATCATACAAGCGTAAGTTGGATGATGTGGAATCACTCACTCATAAGAATCTTCAAGAAAGAGCAGCTACTGCCTTGCAGAAATCAGAAGACGGAGAAACAAAGTCAACAGATAATGCCTTGCAGAAATCAGAAGACGGAGAAACAAAGTCAACAGATAATGCCTTGCAGAAATCAGAAGACGGAGAAACAAAGTCAACAGATAATGCCTTGCAGAAATCAGAAGACGGAGAAACAAAGTCAACAGATAATGCCTTGCAGAAATCAGAAGACGGAGAAACAAAGTCAACAGATAATGCCTTGCAGAAATCAGAAGACGGAGAAATAAAGTCAACAGATAATGCCTTGCAGATATTAGAAGACGGAGAAACAAAGTCAACAGATAAAAAGGTTTAGTATTTTTTTTTTAATTTCTGCTGTTGATTTATGTTCTGTTACATCTCCTCATTGCTGATATTTGAACTATATGACGTTGCAGCATGAAGAAACAGCTAAAAAGGAGCCTGCTATTACATCTGACCAAGCTGTGTCGCAGAAACAACACCCTCCAAAGAGACTTGTTTATACTCGCCGTGGCTCCTCCAAAAAGAAGCAATGGAGTCAGGATGTTGTAGTACAAGGGCCTGTTGGTGGATAGCAGCAGCCTATCGAAGTGGCTCCTTCCTCCATGGCCAGGGAACATGGTTTCATGCCCGGCGTCCGAAAAGCAGATTGCAGCAAGCGGGGCTGGCCAGTGTTACCATCTCATCACACAGCCAATGGGGGCACGGACGGGCGGAGGTTATAAAATGGTGCACACCGAGCCCTTGCAGTGTGATTTGAGCTTCCAGCCAGAAGGTTTGACCCCTTGAGCTGATGCCACTCAGATGACGTGGCGGCATGGGTGAATTCATCCACTAATTAAGTTATCCGAGGGCAGATTTTGTGAAATATGCTCTGTACATTGTCATCTCTGCAGTCATTAGTTTAGTCTTGTAACAGAGAACAAGTAGCTACATCTGGTGGATGATGAAAGAGGGAGGGGGTAGTAGGGTGTTGTCACTGACTGACATCTGTAGTTGACAAATTGACTTCTGTAGTTAACGTAGGCCATCCATCTGCACATGAATTATCTCTGTACAACAGCAGTAGCATATGTAGGCTCGAATGTACACAGAAATTTGACTGCTCGTTTGATGAGTATGTGTGTGGGTGTGCTTACATTAGCCTGTGACCTTTGAGACGAAACGTTGCCAGTTTCATGAATCCTGGTAGAGCACAGCAACTTGATGTTTAAATTGTTTGCACAGTTTAAGCTTCCTTCCATATGGCACTTGTTTTTGTGAGAAAACAGGACTGCCATGCGCCGAATTTTGATGCCACCTCCATCTGTATGTTTGTTCCAAATGTCATTTTTTTTTTAAAAACCCGAAACTTTATTCATTAGAGATAAATAGTACATCGTTTGTGAGGATCATTACAATTTCATTTAAAGGTTCCTCAAACCAATCAGAAGTCAAAGAAAATCTAGCTAATCTAGCAAGCTCATGAGCTACTTTATTTGCTTCTCTATTACAATGTTCAAAACTAGTAGTAGCGAAATCACAAGCATAATGAAAACAATCATCGAAGATTGCTGCCGCCGCGCCCACCGACTGCCCTCCATCCTGCATAGTATCAATCACCTCCAGGTTATCCGAGTTAATACTAAGGCGATTACATCCCGCCCTTTGCGCCAGTGTTAGACCAAATTTGAGAGCTAAAGCTTCCGCCATCAACACATCCGCGCAATAGTCAATCTTCCCATTCCCTCCAGCAATAAACCTGCCTCTGTCGTCTCTCAGGACCGCCCCCATCGTACCCCTAAGTAGGTCGTGGTCAAAAGAAGCATCAACGTTAAGTTTCACAAATCCTCTGGGGGGACAAGACCAACCCCCCTTTTTCATAGAAGCCTTGGGGGATAATGCATTTACGAAGTTTGTGGTAAGGGCTAGAACCCCCGTTGAAATCTGAAGTGCATTTTGAGTTTTCTCCTTGTGCACCAACTTCCGTCTTTCCCACCATAGATACCATGTTGAGACAGCAATCATCTCACGCACATTGTGGTAACCCATTATCCAGAAATCTTGGTCTGGAAGAAGTAGTAGGTACTCCAACACCGCCTCTCCAGCACGGTCAACCTCGCAAGCTTTATCAATAATATTATCCATCCCCAGCCTTTTCCAGACCTCCTTTGCTTTACTACAACGGAAAAGCATATGCTTTGTATCTTCTAAACCCTCAGAGCAAGTGGGGCAAATGGGCGAGACCTTCATATGTCTATTAGCGAGCGTAACCCGGCATGGGAGTGTTCCATGTAGCGTACGCCATATAAATTTTTTAACTTTTGCCGGACAAGATAACTTCCATATCTTACTCCAAATAGGGTTAACTGTGGTTCGCCCCATCCCATTAGAGTGTTTTAATTTGCTGCCATACTGGTGGTCCCACTCCACAGAATAAGCTGACCGAACCGAGAACATACCATTTTTCGTGTAACTCCAAGCAATGAAATCTGGCATATCATGTTGCGGGAGTGGAATTGAAAGAATCCGTTGTACATCGATGGGCCACATAGTTTGTCTAATCAGGTCTTCATCCCAATTATTGGAAGCAGGATCAATGAGATCACCTACCTTAGTTAACAGATGTCCCCCCTTCGGCGTTACAATTTTCCTAGTGGCACAGTTTGGGATCCAGGCATCTTCCCAAATATTGATATTTTGTCCATTCCCCACTCGCCAAATATAACCACGTTTCAGAGAATCTGTGCCTGCCATAATACTTTGCCATGTAAAAGAGGAGCCTTTCCTTAGCTTAGCGTTCAACAAATCACCATCAGGGTAGTACTTTGCCCTTAGGATAGAAGCACACAAGGAATCAGGATTATCCAGAAGACGCCACGCCTGTTTGGCGAGCAACGCCAAGTTGAAACAGTGAATATCACGGAATCCCATCCCTCCTTGATTTTTAGGTACGCACATTTTCCACCAGGACATCCAGTGCATCCTTTTCTGGTTCTCCTCGTCTCCCCACCAGAAGTGCGCTATCGCGTCAATGATTCCTTTACAATTTTTTTTAGAAATTTTAAAGACCGACATTGCATAGGTGGGTATGGCTTGGATCACAGCCTTGAGCAGGATCTTCTTTCCCCCGGTAGACAGTAATTTTTCCTTCCAGCCACTAATTTTCTTAACAATTCGCTCAATCAGAAATTGAAAACAGTCTGTTTTATGATTGAGAATTGCACCGCTGACCCGCCTCGGTGTGCAGCCATGGCAGCATCTCCAACCCTCCGCGTGGACTTTGATGCCCGCATATGGACTCACCATGTCAACGTCCCCAACCTCCATAGTCTCCAATAGATTACGATCCCATATTCCTAATGTCGTGGATCCCAAGGCCCTAGCACCCACACCTGCGATTTGGCACCGGCAGGTAGGCCATATAGTATGCCCTGGACTTTGATGCCATATGTCATCGACTCGCCTTGTTTTGGCATGTCAACGTCTCCGACCTCCTAGATTACATGATCCCAAATGGCATAGATTATGAGGTCCCAAATGGCATATGTGCGGAATGAAAACGCCGGATTCCCGGGAATGTTTTTTTCAGAGAGTTAGGGGCCTGTAGCAGTGGACATAAGTTAGGTCGCAGATTTTGACCCTTTTGCACGCGATAGTAGGCCTCGTATTGACCTGCACCTGCCGACAAAGCGCCGAAAGCTAATGCATCTTCACTGAGCCCTTCGGCGCATGGTGACTTGGACGTACCTGCTGTGATTTTTGACCGACGACTTATTAGAGCTAAGCTATCGAAACTATGGGTCACCCATAACAGTAATGTTTTTTTTTTCCGGAAAAACTTCCGATCTATTTATCTTCAATCATGGTAATACAACGAACACCATAAATAATAAAAATTACATCTAGATCCGTAGACCACCTAACGACGACTACAAGCACTGAAGCGAGCTGAAGGCGTGCCGATGTCATCGCCCCTACCTCGCCGGAGTCAGGCAAAATTTGTTGTAGTAGACAGTCGGGAAGTCAAATTTGCACATGAAGTTCTATATGAATTTTGAGTTATGGCATGGTTGATTTATCTTTAGAAAATGGTGTTTTTCTAAAATTCACATGGCACTCATATTGTGGTTGTGGTTCTGTGCATAGAGCTATTAGCTAGCGCGGAACCAACAGTCATTTTCTCTTTTTTCTTTAGAAAAAAAAGTGTCTTAATAAATTAATAAAAAAGTTGTTTATGTAAAATTCTGCTCCAGAAAAGAAGATCAAAGCCTCCCTCTCCACCAGAAACCCTAGACAACCACCACCGATGGTGTTTTGGAGGTCCAGAAGTGGCATCGAGTTTCCTTCACAACAGTGTAGGAGGAAGATAGCCCCCTCCAATGACATGTGTGTATTTTTAAAATTTATACAAGGATCGTCTTGTAAGGGTTGGTTGACATTAATATATGGCCTACAGGTTTAAAGAAGAGCAACACCTCAAGATTACAACGGTTCACGTGAGGTGGGGGATCACCTGAAGTTTTTTGGTGCTACATGCTGATATATGGAGTGCGCTTCGGCAGCCCAAAGTCGCCAAATATGAAGGCTGGGAGGATAGATACGATGCACGTTTCATAAATTATGACGATATATGAAGGTATATGACAAAAATGTCTATTTTAGCCAAAATCATCATATGAATAGATTTGACCAATATGACGACTCTGCTGGAGTTTGCTCAAGGACATGTTCTCCTTAGCTTTGGATTTTTTTCCTCCTAATTCTGTACAACCGAAGCGCCCGGCCTTCCACTTGAAGGGCTCATGCGTGTTCACCGCGCACAAAATTTACTCTGCCGCTTCAGTCCTCTACCGCCGCCGCGTCGGCGCGTTTTCACCCGATCAGTGCTACGAGTTCTACTACTCCTTTGTACAATTTCACCACTATAGCGACGCTACGAGCTCGTCGCACTGCGCTGGCGCGAAGGACAGCACGTCCCTGTCGAGGTCGTAGACGACGTGCGTGTTCTGCTGCTGGTAGTTGCCGATGACGGTCTGCTCCCCGGCCGCCGCGTCCAGCACCAGGCACATGACCCGCGCGCCGTGGTCCTCGAACACGTAGTTGCCGCGCGGCAGCTCCCAGTCGGCGCCGTCCAGGTGGAGCGTCAGCGACGGCACGGCCACGGGCTCGGCCCCGGCCCGCCGCCCCCGCCGCCTCCAGAACGGCGCAGTCGCCGGCAGCGCGAAGCAGAGGTCCAGCGCCGCGCCGGCCTCCGCGCCGATCACCGGCAGCCCGACCTGCGCCACGAACTCCGCCTTCACCGCCTCGTACACGTCCTCCGGCAGCGTCGTGATCGACGCGCCCGAGTCGATGATCGTCGACCTCAGCCGCCGCTCCGGTACCGGAAGCCGCTTCGAGCCGACGCTGATGCCCTTTAGTGAGAGGAAGTAGAGCGACGGCTGCGAGGGGTCCTTGATCAGCGGGGTGGACTTGAAGACGTTGCCGCTCTTGAGCTCGGCCGCCGCGCCGAGCGTCACGAGGCTGCTCTTGGACTCGAACATGGACGTGAAGCAGTAGGAGAAGCTGGTGACGCCGAGCTGCGACGGCAGCGACCACCGCCCCCGCCCGAAGCCGGCAATGCCGGTCTCGTTCGCCTGGAAGATGCCCTTGTTGAAGTGGCCGCAGCCGAACGTTAGCCGCCGTTCGGAGTGGCCGTCGTTATTGCCCAAGGTGAAGCGGTCGGCGGCGAGCTGGCCGACGGTGAGCGACTTGTCACCGTAGTGGTAGACGTAGACGCAGCTCCGTTCGCCCCAGCTCCCTCCGCTGCCGCCGCCGCCGCCGCACGAGGTGAACGGGAGCGCGCGGCACAGCGGCGCGTCGCAGGGGAGCGCGGCGTAGGTGGAGGACCGGGCGGGGTCTAGGAGCGGCATCCCCTGATCAAAACAGTCGAGGCAGGGCGCGCACTGCGTCCAGACGAGGTCGCTGCCGGTGTCGAGCGTGAGCGCCACGGGCCGCGGCGGCGTGCCCACGGACAGGTGCACCAGGTACTCGTTCGTCACGATGCTGCCGCTGCCGCCGGCGCCGAGGCCGGCACGCACCGGCCGATCCGCCTCCTGCTCGTGCGACGACAGAAGCCGCCGTCGCCGCGCCCTGGACCGGTGCGCCATCCGCCGCAAGAGCTCGGGCCTCGCGAGCCCGAGGCCGGCGTCGGCGTGCGTGAGCAGCGCCGCGATTCCGGCGCCCGGAGCGGACGCGGCGAACGCCGGCAGCGCGATCAGGACCAGCAGCGTGGCCACGAGCTGCCGCTTCATGGCTGGTAGGTAGCTAAAGGCAGTGACAAAGATCGCCGAGAGCTAGTAGTGGGGTTGCGCTGCTTATTTATGTTCCATTTAGCAAGCAGCTCGCTCGCTGCTTAGTCGTGATTGGATCAGTCATTGGATAATTGACGGGACCAGTAGTTGGGTGATGTGCCACTGCCTACTGGATGGCTACTTCTCGGCGGAAGCCAGTAACAGCATTCTTAAAATAAGATTGCTTGATAACAAAAAAACCAACAGCACTTTTGTTGCTCTTGCACTTGTCAGGGATCGATCTATGCCCCCGTTTGTGTGGTGGTTTGCATAGATGCAATTGATTCATGTTTTTGATGACTCACAAGTCTCACGTTTTGGTGACATTTGTACGAACGGTGTAATTATTTGGCTGTGTGCATCTCATGATGCTAAGACGGAGCGGGACATCTCTTACCTTCATTTTTTTTTTTTTGGAAAAGGATCTCTTACCTTCATAGTATAATTTTTGTCCTACCCCATGTACACATGCTTTTTTTGTCAAAATTCTAAAAATGGAGAAATTCACAAGATCTAATAATAAAACACCATGATTTCCACCCGCAAAAAAAAAAACACACACCATGATTTCCTCCTCCTACAAAATCTATTGCCAAAATCATGGTGTTTAATAAATAGAGAGAAGTGCATGTGTAAATGGGGTAGGACAATTTTTTTTAATACATAGAGAGAAGTGCATGCAAGAACCACAAAATGGTCCATGTGATTGGTATTGCAATGAGGTCTAACATCTGGCTAGAAATCCTATGAAATTGAAGTGTGGGAAAGCAATCAACAAATGGTCTCTTTGATTGGTATCGCAATGTTCATGCCCATTTAAATGCTACATGATTGAATTTGCAGTGTATGTTGCTTGATCGCATCATCGGAAAAAAATATATATATTCAAAGACTTTCCAATGGACATTTCTACAAAATGCGATGCAAATTAATTCCAAGGAAAAAGTTCTATATAACATAATGATACAAAGCATCAAACATAGGAAATATTGCCAAATATTCCAATCCTTCAATGTTCCTATGAAAATCTTTTTAGTAAAAGAGGCCAATAAATTTTGGTGGTCATGATTTCCTTCTCCTACACAAACTATCGCACATGATTTTTTAATAAATAGAGACAATGTGCATGCAAGAACCACATGGAGCCTCAATGAGGTCTAACAGCTGGCTAGAAATCCTATGAAATTGAAGTGTGGGAAATCAATCAACAGATGGTCTCTTTGATTGGTATTGCATTGTTCATGCCCATTTAATTAAATCCTACATGATTGAATTTGCAGTATATTTTGTTTGATTACATCATTGGAAAACAAAAATAATATTTTCAAGAAGACTTATCCATGGACATTTCTACCAAATGCAATGCAAATGAATTCAAAGGAAAAAGTTCTATAGAAGATAATGATACAAAACATCGAACATAATGATGCAAAATGCAATTCAAATATTATAATCCTTCAACGTTCCTATGAAAATCTTTTTGAGTAGAAGAGGCCAATAATTTTTGGTGGTCATATTAGTTAATCCAACGGAACACTAAAGATTCTTTTGCATTATTAAAATCTTATGGAAGTCTCGTGTCACATACAACCCTTCATGAGTGTGTCTATCATTCAGATAATGTTTAAAGGAACTTCAAAGGATTTAAATCCTTGTGAATTTCTCCTATGTGGATTGTTTGATTTGTAGGATTGTGTCCCATTGACAGTTTGTACACTACATTTCAAAAGTTTTTTTTATCCGCTTGAATTTCTTAGAAAAACATTTGTTTTTCCTTGTTGCGACCAAACAAAATTTATTACAAATCAATCATGTAATATTTGAGTGGCATGACACCGCAATGTCTTGAATGGGTTCTTAATGTTTTAAAGGGTATAAAGTAAAATTCACTGTACAAATATTTCATAAATGTGAGTATGTGACGGATATATGTATGATTGACCACACATTGGACTTAGAAATATACTCCCCCAGTCCCATAATATTAGAGCGTTTTTGACATTACACTAGTATCAAAGCGCTCTTATATTATGGGACGGGGGAGTAGTTGTCTTGCAGTAGAGTACTCGAAAGGCATGTGTATACGATGCAAATAGTGTTAGATCGAGTTGAGTCGAGTGCTTGTATTCTTGGCCCCTTAAACGAGGAGGCGACGTATGTTGTAATCCGACGTGGGAGAATAACTTTGATTAGCAAAGGGCCTGATTAGATATCGTGTACCCCGAAGATGTCTACGGTCAGCATATTTTAACAATATATAGGCGCTAGAGGTTCGGAGAAGGGTTCTCAAAGATGTAGCGTGTGTAATGAACCATTAACAAATTTTGGTGTCGTCGTGCTGTGATTGCTTGTCCTAAAAATCTCCTCTATGTATTCTTTCGATCATATTTTTTTTTCTTTTCAAAAAAGAGGTTGAAACCCCCGGCCTCTGCATTGGTAGATGCATACAACCATCTTTATTAATTATTTAACAAAGATTTGACAAGAACATAGATCAAACAACCTGAAGCCACCATTCACACCTTCAAACTCGATAATGTGGAATGCCCTCACTCCCCACCATCTAGAACCGGGGTCACCGCCGATCCGCCCACACGATTATAAGCCTACACCGAGTACAGCGAACCTAAAGCGTACACTGCATGCACACGTTTTAGAAGCCGCCACCACCATCGAACCGCTGACCGATCTCCAGGAAAGAGATCCGCATCATCCTTGCCAGACCGGCCATCCGTCGACGCCGCCACGGCGTCAAACAACGCTACCACCCTGCGCTCGTCTATCCAGACACATCTGTCGCCGAGACTCAGTTGCGCCATGCCGCCAAGATCCGTCGTCGTCGACGCCGTAGATGCGACGCCGCTCCACCACTTTGCCCCTTCAGCCAGCACCGGCTCCAAAATGATACCCCCAAGAGGGAGAACGGCATCGAAGGCGTCGTCACCGTCCGATCTGGGAGACCCGGATCTAGGGTTTCCCACGGAGCAGCCAACCGAGGTTGCAGCACACACCCACCATACCAGTACCCAAGACAGCGCCTACAAGGAGGTAACGACACCATAATGCCGCCGCCCATTCACCGGGAGCTAGGGTTTTTACCCGGGCACAGAGGACATGGGGGAGAGGGGGGGGGGGGGGCTGTCCTCAGCGTCGCCACCAAGGAGGAAATGGTGTCTGGAGCACCATCGACGTCGTGGCCGCCGCCGCCAGCCAGGTTTTCCCTCGGACGAGGTCCCATCCCGACATCCTCCTGGCCAGTCACAACAACTCTGAGACGCCGGAGTTCAGGACCGGCCGGAGGAGGTGTGTTGCATCCGAGGGAGGGGATCACGAGGGCCACCTCAGATCTGGCATGGGGACGGCCACCCCATGTCACAAGATCCGATCCGGGGCCTCGTAGTCTGTGCAGCCAAGGAGCACGGCCAACCTCCGACGAGCGCCCCCAACCGGAGAAGGGATGCCGCCCACGTAGTAGTCCGCGCGCCCGCACGCCCTGCCGTCACCGCCGATAGCACGCGCCACGCCCGCGCCGCGCCACCGCTCTCGGGCAGGAGGATAGATGGCCCCGCCGCCGCCCAGGCTGACCGGGCTATGCCCGTCAGCACGCGCCGGCGGCGACAAGGAGGGCGGAGGAGGATGGGGGGGTCTAGTGGCGGCGGATCTAGGGCTCCCCCCGGTTGCCCGCGGGGGCGACACAAGGAGAGCTGCGCTTGATGGGCGTGGAGGTGGACGGCGGCTCTGACCCTGGTGACGGCACCGCTGGACTCCGGGATGGATGAAGAGAGGGTGGTGAGAGGGTTTCGAATCTGCTCTCTGTTGTGGAGGAGGTGGCCGCAGGAGGGAGATCAAGCGGTGGCGGCAGAGCTCCCTCACTAAACTGTTTGATCTTGTTAGGTGGCCGGTGCCTTCTTCCGATCATAATAGTGTTTCTTTTCTTTCATTTTACTACATATTTTTCAAAAATGACCTTTTTACATGTTCACATTTGAAAATTCCGTCTTTGTCTCAAAATCATACACGCTGAAATGGAGTACATGAATTTGGCTGTCAAACATAGGTCGGTGCACGGACTGGAACAGCATATATAGTTTGACCTTGACGCCTCGTCGGCTACCTATGCCTGTGGCTGGGCTGGATGAACGCGTGAGAAATCGAAGTATATCAACGTGATGGTGAGTGAGAACGTAAATTTTTTGCGTCCACTTCATCTGTGGACATCGACTTGTGATTAAACCGGTCGACATGTTAGGGCATCTCCATGCTGACCCGCAAATTTACTCTGGCATTCGTCCGCGGACAGGGGAACCAGTGACACGGATGCGGAAGCCGGCCATCCAACGCCGCCAGTATACATTTCAACCATTGTTTGAACGATATCCATGCAAACACGACAGATTTCATAAAAGTTCGAATAGAAAATAGCACAAATCATCCATACATAGTACGTAAAAAAGTCTAGTATAACAATAGTTCAAATTCAACGAGATTAACCGGATGTTCAACTAGTTTTTCATGAACGGACCACGTCGTCCCACACATACTGCCCCTTCAGCTTCATGCAACAATGTATGTATCTAAATGGCCGTCATTCTATCCTGTGGTACATCACGGCAACGTGTACGGGCTACACAATGTGTAGAGCAATATTGAATGAATGAATGAATCAATCCACAAGTTGAGCAAGAAGAAGCAAAACTTATGATCTCTTCGGCTGCCACGCGCAATGGCCACCTTGCCTCCACCATATCAACTGCGCCACAAAACTTGGTGACGCTGGTCTGGATGACGTACCATCGATACGGTAACGACTTCACATTGCGATCATGGATGATGTGCATGTCGTAGGGCGCAATGTGCTTTCGCGCGTGAAACGAATCATGCACGCGCTGCCAGAACGGGCCCCCTCTGCTCCTGCCTACGAAATCGGCGGATACGGCCAACCACGCATCGCACAACAACTCATCATCCATGGTCGAGTACCCCGCCATCCTTGGTACTCTAAAAAAACGACATGACGTTTGAAAATAAGCTCAACGGCATTTGACCGAACACCTACCGAGCGTGGTGACCGCCATGGATGAATTTGACAGGGGGAGGGGAGTGTATCTGCCTACGGACGGGTCCTGGGTGGACGACGCCGTCGTAAAAGGCGAGCGGGCACGTCGGTGCTGGTTGCGGAGGTCCGGCAATGCCTGTGTGGCGGTCGGAGAGGTACAACGCCGAAGGAGGAGGAGGAGGGTGCGGGTGCAAAGCAAGGAGGGAGAAGGGGCGGATTGGAAGAAAATGAGACCGGGAGGGGGGATTTAGTGGGCCGGGGGTGTCGGAGTCCTACGTGCCTGCTGTCCAGACTCCGGCAAAGCCCCCCAATTTTGTCTTTGTTTTGCGGGAAAAGGTGTGTCCAGACCGCCGAGCAGACCAATACAGGCCCGCGTTGGATGGCACAACACGTTTGGACCGTGCGGTACGGACGTATGCGGGCGGTTTGAGCGTTAAAGACCTTGTGTGCAAGATTATTAGAATTTTTTTGAGGGCCCCTTATTTTTTATCTCGCCCCGGGCCACCGAAATCACAGGACCGGCCCTGCTCATAGGGATAGGGTGTGCGTGTGTGCATTCATAGAGATGAGTGTATGCGCGTATATATGAGCACTTGCGTTTGTACTGTGTTCAAAAAAGAAAAAAAAACTTCCTCAATCTCAAAACATGCCGACTCAAACTTGCGAAAGTGCCCGTATGGTAGGATGTGCATGTGAAGACTTTTTTTTAACCGCTCAGCCTTTTAGCCCTGTCAATCTTGACATGACCCGCAAAAAAGCATCTTGACATGACCAGTACTTTTGTTGCAATAAGATTTCCAGTAACACGTAGTTTTCATCAACTACCTGGAGGTGGAAGCGTCTTAATCCGCACCGGAAACCGCAGAGTCAACAACGGTGGTTAGCTCTAGAACAAAGAAGCCAAAAGCGTGTAGCGGCTACATATATTCTCAAATGGCAGCCAACTATAACCACAGGTGATTTGTTGCTTTGGCCTCTTAAATCGGGATGAGACGTCATACCGATAAAAGGCTAATTATTTCTCCGCGAAGAAACCTTCACCCATCCCTTTTTGGAGTCATCACCGTCACGGATCAGGGCTATCTTTCTTGGCCTGTTCACGTCTGCCGTTTTGGCCAAGTTGTCTCTGTCGCCCGCTTGGATCTTAGTACCAAGCAATCAAGCATGGTGGGGTTGCACCGCGGCGTTGCTTTGAGTGATTAGCACTCAAGGCACCGTAGAGCAATCTTGGACAGTGTTGGCGACGTATGTGTACCAGAGCACGGCCCGGGCTGGGAAATGGACAATTTCCTTCCTTCCTATCCATCGCGGGCTGGCGTGCACCGACCGAAGACGCGCACGCTTAAAATCCCTATAAAGAAATACGGAGAAATGTCGAAATAGCATGATTAGCAAGTATCTAGGACCGATCGCGTACACCTCCAAAAAATCTTGCTAACTTTGACTAGCTACAGCTGGATCAAAAAATCTTGCTTAGGTACATTAATGCTTCAGCTAGCTCATTCAAAAGTCCAAACTGACAAGAAAGACAAACAATATATTTCAACTCAACACTTCCCCCACGTCTAGTCTTTTTTAGCCCTTAGACGTGTAATCAATGTAGCATGTATAATCTTTTTTTAATCAATTTAACTTCTTGTAAGTCGTCTGAAAATAGTTTTTGGGTTAGTCGGTTTTCGCAGGAAGGAAGCAGCCGCCGGAGGGAAGGAAGAAGCAGCCACCGTCTCGCCGGAGAAGCCCTCTGGGTCTATCTTAGGGTGGCAGGCGACCCCATTGTTGATCTTAGGGTGGCAGATGCCCCCATTATCTATCTTAGGGGTGTGGGTGTGTGTTGGGGGGGGGGGGGGGGGCAGGGTGCAGGTTTGCCAGAAAAAAATGTTCATGGCCGGGGTTAGAGGGATGGTCGGGGCGGCGGTTGTGGGGAGGGTAGGGCGGCAAGGCTGGCACGGGAGCGTCGCAGGCCGCGGGCGGCGACAGCAGGCGGTTTGGCCGGTGGTAGATCGGCGGTTCAAGGTAGAACATGAAGAGTGAAACCGTTACAGAGGTTGAAGAAGTTGATCTGGCCATCCATCTTTCATCTAACGGCTCATAACGAATCGAGTGACCCAAATTGTTTTTTCACCTAACATCTAGCTAGTCCCTTTTTTAATATTGCATTAGCGGAGTCTTAAACTCAAGACCTCATGGCTTTGTACCAATTTGTCATTCCTTTTGACTTCCATTGTAGTGTCGAAACAAGCATCAATGTCGAATTCATGCTCCAGTCAATTCATCCAAAAGTCTAAAACCGATAAAAAGAGACGGGCAATGTATTTTAACATAGATTCTCACTATTAGTCAGTTGAGGCCAAGTTACACGATTGTCTATAAAATGGTGCATTCTTTTCTACTTCCTCTGTTCATTAATATGAGACGTTTTGGCAGTTCAAAGAACAGAGGGAGTATTTTTTTGTTGGCATAAATTTGCACTTCTAAAGAATAGTTTTGCAAAGAAATATCTTGGGATCTTGACCTTCCAAGTGCTGTAACCGCTGTTAGCAAGAAGGGTCCAACCACTGCCACTAGCGACGTACGGCATGTCACGCCAGACTCTGGCGGCAGCTAGCATGTAGCGGCATTCACAATGACTAAACGTGTCACCGCCGAGTAGGACAAATGGGCCGATGGGTCAAGCACTGCAGAATAGGCGCCTCCTTACCTGGTAGCGATGCGTTTTTCAGTAGTTAACTGTAAATGATTCGCTCGTGTGTGCTCAGCAGTCCAAAGAAATGGCAGTGCAGAGACCGATGGCACACCGAACTATGGATCACCGGACTGCGCAGGTTCGTCTTCTTTTTTTTGCTCCCACGGCTCAGCAGTCGCAGGCGTTGGTTGGTTCAGTGCATATATGGAGCAAATCTGTACAGTGATCTCTGCATTTGTTTTCGTGCTTGTTCGAGCTTGACTCACCCACGTCTGTGTGTCAAACAAGGGAAGGGGCGCCATGGCTCTGTGGCTAAGGCCAACTCCAGGACCCCATCTGGTCCGCGTGAATCCGTTTTGGCCCAAACGAACAGACGCCACGGCCCAACGCGTGGTCGCATCCGTAAAATTTGTCCGTTTGGCGTCTAGCCTGCTGCATTTCAGGAGCAAACTTCCGCGACGGCTCCTCATCGTCGTCGACATGGATGATCTCTGCAAGTGCTGCATTCACTCGACACGATCAGCCTCAGTACGCAATTCATTCGGATGAGGACAATTCAATCGAATCATAGATCAAAGAAAAAAAATGAAATCATTGTTACCTTTCTGAGAAGTGACCATGTCTGCCGACTCGGCCTCGATACGGTCTCCGTCGGTCTGCATGGGAGACGTGGTCGAGGTGGCAGCTCTGGTTTAGAAGATTCACTCGGTCAGAACAGTCCAAAAGTTGACAAAGACAGAAAAGGAAAGCTGACAAAGACACTCACGTTGAGGCTAGAGGCACAGTGACCTTGATCCTGGGCAGAGCCTTCCGAGGCTTGGGGGAAGCGACCTTGGGCTGCTTGGCGGTCTTCTCAGTCGGCTCGGGCGATGACGTCCGAGTGCGTTTCGGAGCCTTAGCACTCGGAACCACCTCCTTCTCCGGGCCAGCACTCGGATCATGAGTTAGCTTGGAGCGGCGCTCGGAGAGCAGCTCCGGAGACTGGGAAGACTCGACCTCGTCGCTCTCTTCCGAGTCGTCGCTTTCCTCCTCGCTGTCCTCCACGTAGCTGCCCTCGACGCTGCCATGTTCGCTCTCCACGTCTCCGACAAGTTGTTCTCCATTCGGCACAGGCGAGAGCATCTTCTGGAACTCCTGCAAGACATGAAGATCAGAGACAGACAGTTCAGTCAGTTCACTCGGATAATTTACGCATGAGTAATTCACTCAGAAATGCGTGTCATACCTCCAATGGTGGGTTATTGGCGTCGTAGGGCGGGATCCGTCTTGACCCTCGCGGATTGTCGCGCGCGTCAGTGATACACTTGAGCCACTCTTTCACGGTCTTCTCGTCGATGTCCTCCGGGTGCACTCGAGTCGAGTCGTCAGCGCCAGTATACTGCCACATCGGGTGAGCTCGCTCCTGCAGCGGCTGGATTCGCCGACTGAGGAAGACCTCCAGCAAATCCAGACCCGTCAACCCGCCCTGGACCAGGCTGACTACCGCAGTTACCAAGATCCCCACGTCGGTCTTCTCCTCCTTGTCCACCGTCAGCAATGGAGGCACATTGACCCTCTCGGATGTATAAGGGGGAAGACCAGTCGATGAGCCAACACAAGGGACGTCATTGCAGTAAAACCAAGTCGACTGCCAGCCCCTAACCGAATCGGGAAAGGTCATCGCGGGAAAAGCGCTCCTACCCCGCATCTGAATGCCCAAGCCGCCACACAGCTGGGTCACATGGGTTCTCTTCCCCTCGGGGTTGGCCTTTTTGACCGACTGAGAACGGCACGTGAAGATGTGCTTGAATAACCCCCAATGCGGCGGACAACCCAAGAAATTCTCACACAGGGAAACGAATGCGGCGAGGTACACTATGGCATTCGGAGGCAGATGGTGGAGCTGAGCACCGAAGAAGTTCAAAAATCCGCGGAAGAAGGGGGTGGGGTGGCATGGAAAAACCTCGCTCCACGTGAGTGGTGAGGAGCACGCGCTCCCCGGGTCGCGGCGCGGGCTCGATCTCCCCTTCCTCCGGCAGCCTCCACGTCCCGTCGCGCACCAACCCGTCCACGACGAGCCCGCTGATGTCGTCCACCGTGGTGGTCGGTGGGAGCCAGTCGCCCTGGATCCAGCCGCGCGGAGGCGCGACCCTGGAACTCGACGCCTTCTTCGCCCTCTCGAGCTTCGCCGTCTTGTCCTTCGCCATTGCCGCCGAGCTCTCCAGCGCCAAAGGGGATTCGCGCGGAGTGGATTGCTGGGGAGGAGATTGGGCAGGCTAGGAGAGTTGGAGAAAAGGGGATCTGTTCTCTCTCTCTCCGACGCAGCGGCCTCTTATGCCGTCGCCCGTTCCGCTCCCCAATCCTCTCCAGCGATTCTCGGGCCCGCAGATCTCCTCAAATCTCGCTGGCGGAGTTGCAGCTGGACGTGGCGAAAAGTGGGGTGAAAATCGAGGCGTCACGCCCCACTTTCCCCACTCGTTGCGCTGCCACCGTTTGCGCGCGCCCGAATATGATTTCAAATCCCGCAAGATCCGGAGTTCAGCAACCTGATTGCTCGCCTTCTAAAGACATTCCATAAACGCTCGGAGCTGATCCGTCACCCGACGCGTGATGACTCGTTTCACTCGGATGGAGACTACTCATTTCACTCGGACATCATATGGTCCAGAATCCGTCAAGGTGCCGCACGAAGACAAGGGCGTCTAACGACCAGTAGGAGTTCTTGAGCGCCCCTATAGCACTCAACTCACCTGGGAGTTCGCCTTGACCCGATCCGCTTAACCTCGACCGATTCGGGGGCTAATGACGAGGACATATACTAGGGATGGGGTAACAGGCCTGACCTACAGACCCTACCCTAGGACTCCACACGCCTTATACTGGGCCCCAGGGCCAGATCAGCAACCAAGAATTCTGCAAACTGTCATTCACTCGGAGTTCAATGAACCACTCCGGAAGCAGGAGTTCACTCGACCGTCTATTTCACTCGGACTACCTGACAGTCACTCGACCAGAGAAGACCAGGAGGCTCCAGGAACGCAACGGTCAGGACGTGCGCTCGCTCGTATTAATTGTAATCAATGCGCCCGTTACCTGGCGCCCTTAAACCCCCTCTTTAACCCCTGGTAATGGCGGCATTCATGGGGAGACTTGGCGGACACTATATAAGCCACCCCCCGGCTCCATTCCAAGGGTTCGCAACCTTTGTAATCATACACTCAAGCAATCTAGCTCCCGAGCACCGAGACGTAGGGCTGTTATCTCCACCGCTGAGGGGCCTGAACTCGTAAATCCGAGTGTAACAACTGCGCCGTAGCTAGGCTCTGCCATCTCATCCGTACCCCTACACACTATTGTCAGACTTGCACCCACGACACATCCAGCCGGTCCCGGTCGGCGGCCGAGCCCGTCGAGAGGAGATCCAGCGCCGCCGCACCCTCCTGCCCCCCGACCTGCGTGATGACGCCAGGTACGCGTTCGACTCGCCGTTGTGGGACACCTGGTTCCGCGATGAGCACGACCTGCGGAGGCAGTCGTACTTCGCCGGTCGTGGTCCGAGCATGCCACGGGCGCCCGGCCATACGCGGATCCGCGGGCTCACCCCGACGCCGTCCCCGTCCCCGTCCCCGTCCCCGCCACCGCCACCTCCCATGATCGTCGAGGAGGAGGAGGAGCTCGTGCGGCGGGTTATGGAGGAGTCCGTCCCGTCCACAACCATGACGAGGCCCAGTGGCATGGGCTCGAGGTGATGATGGCCATCTCCGCCGCGGGCGACGTCGCCATCCCACCGGAGCTGCAGGAGGCCGCCGTCGTCAAGGAGGAGGTGGTGGTCAAGGAGGAGAAGGAGGAGGCCGCCGTCGCCGAGCCGCACTTCGCAACAATGGTGGGGCAGACGCGGTCCTAGACGGACACGATGCCGTGCACACCGGAGTTCGTCTCCGTGCCGCCCTCGTGGGTGGGTGCCGAGGCGTGGTCACCGTCCCCGCCACGGGAAGAGGTCATACAGGCGCCTCCGGCCATGCAGCCGCCGCAGGGGCCGCCTGCCCACCTCTGGCAGCCACCGCCGTACATCGACCTCATAGGGGACGACGATGAGGAGGACGGCGGCACCTAAAGACGGCGACGGCATCGAGGACGGCCATGGCGGCGGGACGGGACTTGTTTTAATGTTTTTTAAGTTTTAAGTTAAGTTTAATGTGTGGGCCGGGACTTGTTTAAATGGTTTAAATATTTTAGAACTGTTTAATTAAGTTTACTTCTTTGTTTTTAAATGTGTGGCCTTTTTTTTCCATCTCATGCCGGACAAAATGCGATGTGGCCGTGCATTGGGTGCACCGACCGGCGGGCGGGCCAAACCGGACACGGGCCTCCATTTTGCCGCCTCAAACGGACAAATTCCGGACAAAACGGACGTCCGTTTGGGGTTGACGATTGGAGTTGGCCTAAGGTATGCTTCTAGCGGTATCTCAACTGCACGTGTCATCTAGCGTCGAGGCCTTGTAGGGTACCGCGCGAGAGTCAGCGTCGTCCGTTGTTGGCAAGGCCTTGCCGTCCCACCATAGATCGATTTGGACGCTACTACCTTCGCAGGCAGGCAACTTGACGGGTTAATTAACGGGGTCTCACCAATCACGTAAGCAGGAGGGCATGCTAGCTTGCGGGTTTTGCCGACCGATGGATGGAGATCTCACTAATCATGGACGTAAGTGTAGGAAGGCAGGAGCTTATTGCACGTCTCGTCTCGTCTCGGCGGCGTGCGTATTGGCCGGACAGTCGCCGTAGCATAAGTGTTGACCTCCCAGCACGACGGAAAGGTTAACTTATTAACCAGCAGCGCTAGTTTCCATGCAGATGTGGTTATGCAGTGCCGAACGCATGCTCTCGATCGCTTGGACGGGTTCGGTTTGGACGTTGGAGGTTCCGCCGGTGAAAGGGAAGAGTGATTAGCCATTTTGCTTTTGGTGGCCTACCGTCTACTCAAATTTGGGTAGTTTCGTGGAAATTGTTTCTACTTAAGGACTTGACTGTCACGTCTAGGGGTGGGCATTTCAACACCGAAAACCGAAAACCGAACCAAATTAACCGAGATTGTGAGTTTATTCGGTTTTTGTTATTTGGTGCGGTTTTTAAATTGCTGCCATTCGGTGTTCGGTTGCATTTTTGGTTTTGGGAACTTAGGGCATCTTCAATGGCGACCCGCAAATTTCCTCCCGTATCTGTCCGCGAATAGGGGAGGACCAGTCCGCGGACATGGATGCGGGAGGCCGCCATCCAACGCTAGCCGCATACATTTCAAACTCTTTTTCAACAAATCGGATGAAATTCATCTAAACACGGCCGGATTTCATACAAGCAAGACGGATTTCGTACAAACACGACGGATTTTCATTAGATTTCGAACATTTTGAACAAAAAAAAGACCCGACCCTACACCTATCCTACACGGCGGCGGCGCCCGGCGTTCGAGCCCGTATCGTCCTCCATCCGCCGTCTTCATGACCACCGGCGATAAGACCCGTGAGGTGAAGGTGTGGTCTCTGGCGACGAAGAGTAGAACACGGGAGACGGATCAGCCCACATGGGACACCAGGCCCTGCCGCCTCCTGTGCCCTACTCATCCTCGGAGGAGTCCGCGACCTGTCCGTCGCCGGTGGACGTGAGGTCCACTATGGAAATGGTGGCGCCCGCGCTGTCGTCGTCCCACCGGGCCGCCAGATTGTTCGTTGGCGGCGCGTAGGAGGCGCAGCTGGCGTTGTTCTCCTCCGCGATCGCCTGGAGCTACGCCTCCGCGGCGGCCGCTTTCTGGTGAGCGACGGCTTGAGCGCAGAGGGCATCGTAGATGGCACACTGCTCCGCGACGAAGTTGGGGTTCGTCGCGGCCATGGCCGCCACGGCCTCCTCGCTCGCGCGCTCGCCATAGATCTGGCCCTTCGTCAGCCGGTGCTGCTCCAGGAGGAACAGGTTGTACTGTTGTTCCTCCTGCGCCTGCCGGAACGCCGACAAAGGCGCCGGCGCAGGCTGCACCTCCGCCATGGCGGCGTTGTAGTGCGCCTGCGCTAGCTCCATGGTGAAGCCGGCGTGCACAGGCGTGGGAGCCGGGGCCGTGTCGTCGGAGCCCGTCTCCATCGTGGGGTCGTCGTCGTCGTCGGAGACCTCGGGCGAGCTGGCCGGCAAGCCCACCTCGATCCGCCTGGCACGGCGGCTCTGCCAGGCGGCGGCAAGGGCGGCCACCGCGTGCTTCATCTCAGTGGAAAGGCTCTCCCACAGTGCTTCGCCGCCTGCAGTCATGGCGGATGCAGTGCAAGGGAGGAGGATGGGAAAAGGCTTGTGTTGTGTTGTGGAGTTTAGCCGGGTGTGGCCGCGTTTAAATAGCGGCTTCCGGTGAGGCCAGGCGTCCGGCTGCGTCAATGCGCGGTGCCGGAGTGGGTTTCTCGGCCGACGAGCCTGCTTAATGGCGGCATAAGGACGGATGGGGCATTGAACGGGCGTGGTAGATATCCGTCCCGTCCCGTCCAGTCACGTGTCTCCGGCATTGAACAGGCGGGGACACCGGAGATGCGTCGCGGGTGGTGCCTCGGCCGGCGCGCCGCTTCAATAGCGGAGGCAGTGAGAGGTCGCGTCCGTCCTGAGCCGTCTTCAATGTGCAGCGGCGCGCTCTACAGCGGCAGGAATACGGATAGCTGGCGCTGGGCGGGAACACGTGCTCGGGAGGGAGGAGGGGGTTTGGGTGGGCCAGGGCGGTCAGAAGCGGACGAAGTAGCGGTCCGGACTCCCGCAAAGTCCCCCCACGTTTCTCTCCAGTTTGCGGGATAAATCGAGTCCGAACCGCCATGCGGACCGATACAGGACCACGTTGGATGGCTTCCGCGGTCCGAACAACGCGGTCCGGACGGTTGCGGGAGGTTTGCGGGTCGCCGTTGGAGATGCCCTTAGGGTGTGTTTGGTTGGGGAACCAACTGTCATGGAATGAAATGGTTCCATTCCAGACGAACGGGTCCGTTCCATTCCTATGTTTGGTAGGTGATACCTCCTTTTATTGATCCGGTATTGGAACAGAAAAGTGTATCCCGCACCTATTTCCCCAGAGGTGACCCTGGGTTATCGAACCCATGCGAGGAAGATTCCCTTGAAGCGATGGTCTCTTGCAAGCTTTTGTCAAAGTGTCAAATCCAGCTTTTGACCGGATCAAGCAAGCAAATAGTAATTCAAACACTTATAATAAAAAGTGGTACAAGTATGAGGTCATAATGCTTACAACAATGTATTTGTGTTGGGACCAAATATGATCTTTATTTGTGTGCTGGAAGTCACCCATCGAGATGTGCTTGTTACGGGTTGAAGTGGGGGATGTGTCCAAATAACATCTTGACCGGCACGAGTCCTGCATCAAGAATCAGTTGTCCTACCGCAGGCCCTATCTGTCACGCGGGGTTGCCTCTATAATTAAGATAACGAAATCAGAGAAGAGCTTTGGGCGTTTAATGACTACACCTCATGTATCCCCAAGGATATGATCCATGTTACCCCTACAGAATCTTACTGTCACCGGTGTTCGGTGTAACACTTCACGGTCTCCTTGCTCCTTGCCTCACCGGTGCTCGATCTCCATGATCCTGGATACCTGTAGGGATGAAGATCGCGGACAAGACAAGAGACATCTACGGAACAATTTTATTTCACACATACGGGACGTTATTTCAAAGCCCTTCCATTGATCTCCACAACAAATACAGAGGGTTGCAAGGCTCATGACTCAACCCATACCTTACCGAACTACTCACACATGGAGATCAGATCGCAAGAAGAAAACATTGAAGAACACATCTTGGATATAGATTGATTGCAAATATGTCTTACAATGGATGCCTTGTGCGATGCACGATTACAAGTATGAACTAGATGAGGAAGCACTATGGTGGTGATGGTGGCTATGGAGATGGAAATGGCGGCGGCTAGTATTTGTGGATGAAGATGATGATGAAGGTGTTCTGGCTGCTGATGACGCTCTCCCCGCGCTCGTTCTGTTGACATTTTGATGGGGTCCCCTTTATAAAGGTTGTATAGGTGGACGATCTGCCTCAGTTGCCACGCCATACGGGCGCTTGCGCCCGTATGGAACGCCGTTGATACGTCCATTTTGCATCATGTTTTCCTACTGTTATTAATTATGTTTTAGGTCATTATTTCACTTTATGATACAATTCTTATGCCTTTTCTCTCTTATTTTGCAAGTTTCACATGAAGAGGGAGATTGTCGGCAGCTGGAATTCTGGTCCGGAAAGGGCTACAACAGAGATAGCAATTCTGCACAACTCCAAAAGACCTGAAAATTTACGGAGAATTATTTTGGAATATAAAAAAAATATTGGCAGAAGAAATACCAGAAGGGGACCCACCAGGAAGGCACAAGCCTGGGGGCGCGCCCTACCCCCTGGGCGCGCTCCCCGAGCTTGTGGGGCCCCTGGCAGGCCTCCGGCCCCCATCTTCTGCTACATAAGGCCATTTGCCCTAGAAAAAATAAAGATAAGACTTTCGGGACGAAGCGCCGCCGCCTGGAGGCGGAACCTGGGCAGGAGCACTTTTGCTCTCCGGCGGAGCGATTCCGCTAGGGATATTTCCTTCCGGAAGGGGGAAATCGAAGCCATCGACATCACCAACGATCCTCTCATCGTGGGAGGACCAATCTTCATCAACATCTTCACCAGCACCATCTCATCTCAAACCCTAGTTCATCTCTTGTATTCAATCTTTGTCTCAAAACCTCAGATTGGTACATGTGGGTTGCTAGTAGTGTTGATTACATCTCGTAGTTGATGCTAGTTGGTTTATTTGGTGGAAGATTCTATGTTCAGATCCTTAATGATATTCAATACCTCTCTGATCTTGAACATGAATATGATTTGTGAGTAGTTACTTTTGTTCTTGAGGACATGGGAGAAGTCTTGTCATAAGTAATCATGTGAATTTGGTATTCGTTCGATATTTTGATGATATGTATGTTGTTGCTTCCTTTAGTGGTGTCGTGTGAACGTCGACTACATGACACTTCACCATACTTGGGCCTAAGGGAAGGCATTGTGGAGTAGTAAGTAGATGATGGGTTGCTAGAGTGACAGGCGCTTAAACCCTAGTTTATGTGCTATTCCATAAGGGGCTGATTTGGATCCATATGTTTCATGCTATGGTTAGATTTATCTTAATTCTTCTTTCGTAGTTGCGGATGCTTGCGAGAGGGGGTAATTATAAGTGGGAGGCTTGTTCAAGTAAGAACAGCACCCAAGCACCGGTCCACCCACATATCAAATTATCAAAGTAGCGAACGCAAATCAAATAAACATGATGAAAGTGACTAGATGAGAATTCCCATGTGTCCTCGAGAACGCTTTGCTTTATATAAGAGACCGTTCAGGCTTGTCCTTTGCTATAAAAGGGATTAGGCCACCTTGCTGCACTTTTGTTACACTTGTTACTTATTACTCGTTACGAATTATCTCGCTACAAAACTATCAGTTACCACTACTTTCAGTGCTTGCAGAGAACACCTTACTGAAAACCGCTAGTCATTTCCTTCTGCTCCTCGTTGGGTTCGACACTCTTACTTATCGAAAGGACTACGATTGATCCCCTATACTTGTGAGTCATCAAGACTCATTTCTGGCGCCGTTGCCGGGTACTGAAGCGCCTTTGGTAAGTGAAATTTGGTAAGGAAACATTTTTATTACGTGCTGAAATTTACTGTCACTTGTCAATATGGAAAGTAATCCTTTGAGGGGTTTGTTCAGGGTATCTTCACCTCGACCGGAAGCATTAAGAGTTGCCCCTCAACCTACTAAAAATATTTATTATGAAATTCCTTCGGGTATGATAGAGAAATTGCTGGCTAATCCTTATGCAGGAGATGGAAAGGTACATCCTGATATACACTTGATATATATAGATGAAATTTGTGGATTGTTTAAGCTTGCAGGTTTATCCAAAGATGGAGTTAAGAAGAAGGTATTTCCTTTATCTTTGGAGGGAAAGGCATTGACATGGTATAGGCTATTGGATGATACTGGAACATGGGATTGGAACCGGTTGAAGCTGGAATTTCACCAGAAGTTTTATCCTATGCATTTGGTTCATCGTGATCGGAAAAATATATATAATTTTTGGCCTCGTGAAGGAGAAAGTATCGCTCAAGCTTGGGGGAGGCTTAAATATATGTTGCACACATGCCCCAATCATGAGCTCCCAAGAGAAATAATTATTCAAAACTTTTATGCTCGGCTTTCTCATAATGATCAATCCATGCTCGATACTTCTTCTACTGGTTCCTTTATGAAGAGGACTATTGAATTCAAATGGGATCTTCTGGAAAGAATTAAGCGCAACTTTGAAGATTGGGAAATCGACAAAGGTAAAGAGTCAGGTATAAATCTTGAGTTTGATTGTGTTAAATCTTTTATGGAAACTAATGCTTTTCATAAGTTTAGTACTAAATATGGACTTGACTCTGAGATAGTAGCTACTTTTTGCGAATCATTTGCTGCTCATGTTGATCTCCCTAAGGAGAAATGGTTTAAGTTTCATCCACCTATTGAATTAAAGGAAGAACCTATTATAGCTAAAGAGGAAACACTCATTTACAATGTTGATCCAGTTGTGCCTACTGCTTATATTGAGAAACCTCCTTTCCCTGTTAGGATAAAGGAACATGCTAAAGCTATGACTGTGGTTAATAAAAGTAATATTAGAACACCTAGACCTTCTGAACAAATTAAAGTTGAACCTAATATTACAATGGTAAAGGATTTATTAGTTGATAATATTGATGGGCATGTTATTTACTTTTGCGAAGAGGCTGCTAGAATTGCTAAACTTGTTAGAAATGAACGAGACATGTTAGATAAGAACAAGCCTGTAGTTGGCATGCCTATTGTTTCTGTTAAAATTGGAGACCATTGCTATCATGGTTTATGTGATATGGGTGCTAGTGTGAGTGCTATTTCTTTCTCTTCATATCAAGAAGTCATGAATGATATTGCACCTGTTGAGATTGAGGATATTGATGTCACTATTAAGCTTGCAAATAGAGATACTATTACACCGCTTGGGATTGTTCGACATGTTGAAGTCTTGTGTGGTAAGATCAAATACCCTACTGATTTCTTAGTACTTGGTTCACAACAAGATAATTTTTGTCCCATTATATTTGGTAGACCTTTCTTGAATACTGTTAACGCTGAAATTGATTGTGCTAAAGAAAAGGTTAGAGTTAAGTTTGGTGATATATCTCATGAATTCAATTTCTCTAAGTTTCGTAGACAACCTCATGATAAAGAATTACCTAATAAAGATGAAATTATTGGTCTTGCCTCTGTTGCTGTACCTCCTACTGATCCTTTAGAAGAGTATTTGCTAGAACATGAAAATGATATGCATATGAATGAAAGAAATGAAATAGATGAGATATTCTTTAAACAAGCATCTATTCTTAAACATAATTTGCCTGTTGAAACTTTGGGAGATCCTCTCCCACCTAAGAGTGATCCTGTGTTTGAATTAAAGAAACTACCTGATACACTTAAATACGATTATCTTGATGAAAAGAAGATATATCCTGTTATTATCAGTGCTAACCTTTCAGAGCATGAAGAAAAGAGATTACTTAAAAATCCGAGGAAGCACCGTGCATCTATTGGGTATACTCTTGATGATCTTAAGGGCATTAGTCCCACTCTATGTTAGCACAAAATTCATAAGGAGCCAGATGCTAAACCAGTTGTTGATCATCAAAGAAGATTAAATCCTAGAATGAAGGATGTGGTAAGAATTGAAATATTAAAGCTTTTGAAGGTAGGTATAATCTATCCCATAGCTGATAGTAGATGGGTAAGTCATGTTCATTGTGTCCCTAAGAAAGGGGGTATTACCGTTGTTCCTAATGATAAAAATGAACTTATCCCACAAAGAATTGTAACTGGTTATAGGATGGTAATTGATTTCAGGAAATTAAATAAAGCTACTAGGAAGGATCATTACCCCTTGCCTTTTATTGATCAAATGTTAGAAAGATTATCTAAACATACACACTTTTGCTTTCTAGATGGATATTCTGGTTTCTCTCAAATACCCGTATCACAAGAAGATCAAGAGAAAACCACTTTTACTTGTCCTTTTGGAACTTATGCTTATCGTCGTATGCCTTTTGGTTTATGTAATGCACCTGCTACTTTTCAAAGATGTATGACTGCTATATTCTCTGACTTTTGTGAAAAGATTGTTGAGGTATTCATGGATGATTTTTCCGTTTACGGAACTTCTTTTGATGATTGCTTAAGCAACCTTGATTGAGTTTTGCAGAGATGCGAAGAAACTAATCTTGTCTTGAATTGGGAGAAGTGCCACTTTATGGTTAACGAAGGTATAGTCCTTGGGCATAAAATTTCTGAAAGAGGTATTGAAGTTGATAAAGCGAAAGTTGATGCAATTGAGAAAATGCCATGTCCTAAAGATATCAAAGGTATAAGAAGTTTCCTTGGTCATGCTGGTTTCTATAGAAGGTTTATAAAAGACTTCTCTAAAATTTCTGGGCCTCTTACTAATCTCTTGCAAAAAGATGTTCCGTTTGTTTTTGATGATGATTGTGTAGAAGCCTTTGAAATATTTAAGAAAGCCTTAATTTCTGCACCTATTGTTCAACCACCTGATTGGAACTTACCCTTTGAAATTATGTGTGACGCTAGTGATTATGCTATTGGTGCTGTTCTAGGACAAAGAGTTGCTAAGAAATTAAATGTTATCCATTATGCTAGTAAAACTCTAGACAGCGCTCAAAGAAACTATGCTGCTACTGAGAAAGAATTTTTAGCAGTTGTGTTTGCATGTGATAAATTTAGATCTTACATCGTTGATTCTAAAGTAACTATTCACACCGATCATGCTGCTATTAAATACCTTATGGAAAAGAAGGATGCTAAACCTAGACTTATTAGGTGGGTTCTTTTGTTACAAGAATTTGATTTGCATATTATTGATAGAAAGGGAGCTGAGAATCCCGTAGCTGATAATTTGTCTAGAATGGAAAATGTTCTTGATGACCCACTGCCTATTGATGATAGTTTTCCTGATGAACAATTAGCTGTTATAAATGCTTCTCGTAATACTCCTTGGTATGCAGACTATGCTAATTATATTGTTGCTAAATATATACCACCTAGTTTTACCTACCAACAAAAGAAAAAATTCTTCTTTGATTTAAGACATTACTTTTGGGATGACCCACATTTATATAAAGAAGGAGTAGATGGTATTATTAAACGTTGTGTACCTGAGCATGAACAGGAACAAATCCTACGGAAGTGTCACTCCGAGGCATACGGAGGACACCATGCGGGAGACAGAACTGCACACAAGGTATTACAATATGGTTTTTATTGGCCTACTCTTTTCAAAGATGCACGTAAGTTTGTCCTCTCTTGTGATGAATGTCAAAGAATTGGTAATATTGGTAGACGTCAGGAAATGCCTATGAATTATTCACTTGTTATTGAACCATTTGATGTTTGGGGATTTGATTATATGGGACCTTTTCCCTCCTCTAATGGGTATACTCATATTTTAGTTGTTGTTGATTATGTTACTAAGTGGGTAGAAGCTATTCCAACTAGTAGTGCTGATCATAACACTTCTATTAAAATGCTTAAAGAAGTTATATTTCCGAGGTTTGGAGTCCCTAAATATTTGATGACTGATGGTGGTTCACATTTTATTCATGGTGCTTTCCGTAAACTTCTTGCTAAATATGATGTTAACCATAGAATTGCATCCCCTTATCATCCTCAATCTAGTGGTCAAGTTGAATTGAGTAATAGAGAAATAAAGTTAATTTTGCAAAAGACCGTTAATAGATCCAGGAAGAATTGGTCCAAGAAACTTGATGATGCATTATGGGCTTACAGAACTGCTTATAAAAATCCTATGGGTATGTCTCCATATAAAATGGTCTATGAAAAAGCATGTCATTTACCTCTTGAGTTAGAACATAAAGCTTATTGGGCCATTAAAGAACTTAATTATGATTTTAAACTTGCCGGTGAAAAGAGGTTATTTGATATTAGCTCTCTAGATGAATGGAGAACACAAGCCTATGAAAATGCCAAGTTGTTTAAAGAAAAGGTTAAAAGATGGCATGATAAAATAATTCAGAAACGGGAATTCAAAGTAGGTGACCATGTTCTATTATACAATTCTCGTTTAAGATTCTTTGCAGGAAAACTTCTCTCTCTAAATGGGAAGGACCATACATCATCGAAGAAGTTTATTGCTCCGGAGCTATTAATATAAACAACTTCGAAGGCACTAATCCGAGAGTGGTTAATGGGCAAAGAATTAAACATTATATCTAAAGTACGCCCATTAATGTTGAAACTAATATTATTCAAACAATGACACCGGAGGAACACATAGAAGAAACCTTCCGGAACGCTCCAGAACCCTGAAAAGGAGTAAGTATGTGGTACGGTAAGTAAACCGACTCCAAAAATTCCATAAAAGCACTTTCTGTTCGTTTTGGAATATATAAAAAATTAGGAAGATAATAAATAGTCCGAAAAGTGCACGAGGGAGCGACAAGCCTGGGGGGAGCGCCCTACCCCCCAGGGCGCGCCTACCGAGCTTGTGGCTACCCCGTGGACTTTCCTGGCTCCGTTTTTCTTCCATATTACTTGTCCTTCACGAAAAAAATTCATTATATATACTCCCGGATGTTTTGACCACCGTATCGCAAGTTTCTCCTCTATTCTTGTTTCGGGCTGTTTTTCTGACAGATCTAGATCACCATGGCGCCTCCAAGCTCGTCCAAGGACAAGTTCTATGAGAAAGTCATTGATACGTCTCCATCGTATCTACTTTTCCAAACACTTTTCCTCTTGTTTCGGACTCTAATTGCATGATTTGAATGAAACTAACCCGGACTGACGCTGTTTTCAGTAGAACTACCATGGTGTTGTTTTTGTGCAAAAATCAAAGTTCTCGGAATTGGACGAAACTTTTTGGAGATTTTTTATGGAATAAATAAAAAATATTGGTGCAAGAATCAACTGGAGATGGGGCCCCTATTGCTCACAAGGCAACAGGGCGCGACCCCCCTAGGGCACGCCCTGATGCCTTGTGGGGCCCACAGAGGTCCTCCTGACCTAATTCCAACGCTATAAATTCTCTTTCCCCGAGAAAAAAATAAGAGAAGAAGTTTCATCATGTTTTACGATACGGAGCCGCCGCCACCTCATGTTCTTCATCAAGAGGGCTGTAGGAGATATGCCCTAGAGGCAATAATAAATGTTATTGATTATCTCCCTGTTCATAATTAGGTTTATGTTCCATGCTATAACTGCTATGGTTCTCGAGTCTACAATAACCATGAGGCTCGGAGGGAGACTCATATGCACGTGTGGAATAATAAACGGTAAAATGTATTCCTAGTCTGGCCTCTAAGACTGGCTCAAGTATTGCATGATGATCCTGTTTTCCTGATTATGGGCATGGCTATGCCGGCAATTTTGAGGGCACAATGTTAGAAGAACATTTGTGTTGAATCGACCCGAATTGATGTTATGCTATGAGATACATTCGTCATAAGTTAATGGTTATAACACTGAGATGGTTAACGTTTGCATGATTCCTTAGACCATGAGAGTATCGAGTTTCTTCATGCTTACTTCATGAACTTTGGGGTTTGTTAAACGTCATCCGTAAATGGGTGGCTATTACGGCGGCTTACGGGTTCATGGAAAAGTGTGTCAAGTAACTTGATAGCTCAAGATTGGGATTTGCTCCTCCGACGATGGAGAGATATCTCTGGGCCCTCTCGGTGTTACGGTATCCATCATCGTCTGGCCAGACACTTTGTGATTTGATCACGGGGATGCCGGAACACGGGAACGAGAAAAGAGAACAATACCGGTAACGAGGTAACTGGCATAGTGGACAAGTTGTTGATCCACGGGGATGCCAACGTGTCTCACCTCAGGTATTTGTAACATATCGCGAAGCAACAGGAATAGCACACGGCAACTGGAGGTTCGCTCGAATATTCATTCGTGTGGGTATAGGGGTCAATATGGGTGTCCACGGCTCCGATGTTGATCATTGATCGGAAGGGGTTCCGGGTCATGTCTATGCTTCACCGAACCTATAGGGTCACATGCTTAAGGGTCATCTATCTGTTGAATACTAGACAGGGAGTCTGAGAGAAAATCACCGAAAAAGTTTCGGACGCCGGAAAAGTTTTGGACAGCGGAAAAGTTCCGCAGAGAGAACACCGGAACAGTTTCGGTGAAACTGAAAAGTTGTTTCAGAGGATACCATAAAGTCAAATTGGTTTTGGCACATGCTTGATAATTCTTGGAGGGTGCCAGAATCATTCTGGAAACTTTCTGGAATTTTCCGGAATGAAAACCGGAAATGTTCCGGAGCTGCCGAAACCGCTTCAGATGCTTTTCGCAGATGAAAATCACTAAACCGGAATTGTTCCGGCTCGCGTTGAAAATTATTTTGGTGGGTACTGGAAATGTTCTAAGCCCACATAAATATTTTCAGTTCGACCGGACGCTGAAAATTGTCGTCGTGAATAGTGAAAGTGCTTTTTGGGATATTTTTGGAAAGCCACCTTTTTGGGCTTTGCTCCAAAAGATCTTGGGGATGACATGGATGGATTGGGGTCATTTTTGGGGCCCCACATGGGGGTGTGGCCGGCCACATGGTGGCCTCCTTCATGGAGTCCCTCTTGTTCCTTGGTTTCACTTTTATGCCCTTGTGGAAGGACTTCATTCATGTGCATTTTGGGTTTTATTGTAAAACCACCCTACCCCTTGGTTTTCCTATAAATAGAAGGTGAGTGGGCTGCCATCTCTCCAATCCATTCTCACATACACATGCCATTGCAATGATCTGGCTTCTTCTCTCCCTCTCAGCGAAATAGTTTCGTAGAGCCGAAAGGCTGTCTGGGTTCCGGCAGGAACTAGTTCTGGACGGCGAAGCCCTGCCGGATAGATGACACCGTATGTGTGCAACTCTGTAGAGAGATCGTAGTTTCAGTCTTAGTTCGAGAGTGCCTCCCGAAGGGCTGTCCGTGTGACCGTCCGAGTTTCGAAGGTCCTCCCGAAGGGCTGTCCGAGTATCGATGGTCCTCCCGAAGGGCTGTCCGCGACACCGTCCGGGGGACTGTGCGACCACCTCCCGAAGGGCTGTCCGAGGGGCGGATGAGGGTATACATCCTCGTGGTTGGGAGGTTGTAAATCCTAGCTGCGGGGATCTGCCGATCGTCATCGACTCTACTTCCGCTGCGCTACGAGTCGGTAACGAAAAAGATCAAACCATGTATGCAGTCTCCATAGTGGTCCTGGGCTGGTGCGTAGGTCGAATTTTTTTGTTTTCTGCTGCGTTACCCTACAAGGGCTGATCTGGAGTCCATTCGGGGCTCTGGAGAGGGGGATTCGACGCCGTCGTCATCATCAACCATCCTCCAACACCAATTTCATGATGCTCACCACCGTGTGTGAGTAATTTCTCCATAGGCTTGCTGGACGGTGATGGGTTGGATGAGATTTATCATGTAATCGAGTCAATTTTGTTAGGGCTAGATCCCTAGTATCCACTATGTTCTGAGATTGATGTTGCTATGACTTTGCTATGCTTAATGCTTGTCACTAGGGCCCGAGTGCCATGATTTCATATCTGAACCCTTTATGTTTTCATGAATATATTTGTGTTCTTGATTCTATCTTGCAAGTTGTATGCACCTATTACGTGTTATGATCTGCATACCCCAAGGTGACAAAAATTGGGATTCTTTCCGGTGATTACCGTAGTTTGAGGAGTTCATGTATTCACTAAGTGCTAATGCTTTGTTCCAGTTCTCTATTAAAAGGAGGCCTTAATATCCCTTAGTTTCCTTAAGGACCCCGCTACTACGGGAGGGTAGGACAAAAGATGTCATGCAAGTTCTTACTTTAAGCACGTATGACTATATACGGAATACATGCCTACATTACATTGATGAATTGGAGCTATTGTGTATCGCTCTAGGTTGTGACTGTTACATGATGAATGTCATCCAACATAATTATCCATCACTGATCCAATGCCTACGCTTTTCGCATATTGATCTTTGCTAAGTTACTTTCGTTGTTGCTGCTGTTGCAATCACTACAAAACTGCTACTATTTCTGTTCCTATTGCTACTGTTACTACTGTGCTACTAAACAGTTTGCTGCAGATATTTAGTTCTCCAGGTGTGGTTGAATTGACAATACTCGCAAATATTCTTTGGCTCCCCTTGTGTCGAATCAATAAATTTGGGTGAAATACTACCCTCGAAGACTGTCGCGATCCCCTATACTTGTGGGTTATCAAGACCTTTTTCTAGCGCCGTTGCCGGGGAGCATAGCTCTATTTGTTGAGTCACTTGGGATTTATATCTGTTGATCACTATGAACAATCTGAAAGACGCTATTACCAAGATCGTTCCCTCTAAGACGAGGGGAGGTAAGGAACTGCCATCACACTCTGCACTTGATTCACCTTCTGTTTTGAGTAGGCTTGCGACACCACCACCTGTTATTCATTCTGATATGTCACAAGTTATTGATGATACTACTTCTGCTATGAATGATACTTATGATGATGCTAGTACTATGCTTGATAATACTGTGCCACTATGTGAATTTCTTGATGAACAAACTGCTAGAGCTAAAGAAATTGAGAATACTAAAACTGATGAAACTCCTGAAAATTGTGATTCACCTATTATGCCTAGCTCTCCTACTAGAGTTGAAATGCCTAAGATACCTGATGGTTATGTTATAGATGGAGAGATAGCTAGAGAATTTCTTGCTTGTAATAATAGAGATGATGTTATAAAATTATTGGCTAAGCTAAAAGAAAAGTCTATGACGAAGATAATGAAATATGATCCCAAGTTTGCTACCTCTCCCATCTTTGTTACTGATAAGGATTATGAATTCTCTGTCGATCCTGAGTTAATTACTTTGGTTGAATCTGATCCTTTTCATGGTTATGAATCTGAAACTGTTGTGGCACACCTTACTAAGTTAAATGATATAGCCATTCTATTTGCTCATGAGGAAAAAAATTCGCTACTACTACATTCTTAAGTTGTTTCCTTTCTCATTAAAGGGTGATGCTAAGAAATGGTTTAATACTCTTGCTCCTGGTTGTGTGAGTAGTCCCCAGGATATGATATATTACTTCTCTAATTTTTTTCCTGCTCATAAGAAACAAGCTGCCTTATAGGAAATATTTAACTTTGTGCAAATTGAAGAAGAGAATCTCCCTCAAGCTTGGGGGAGGCTTCTCCAATTACTTAATGCTTTGCCTGATCATCCTCTTAAGAAGAATGAAATACTGGATATCTTTTATAATGGACTAACCGATGCTTCTAGGGACTACCTAAATAGTTGTGCTGGTTCTGTTTTCAGGGAACGAACTGTTGGACCGGCTGAAGAACTGTTGAATAATATGTTGAGAAATGCCGATGATTGGACACTTCCTGAACCACCACCTAAGCCAACTCCGAAGAAGAGAGGTATTCTATTCCCCGGTCCAGAAGATATGCAAGAAGCTAAGAAATCCATGAAAGAAAAGGGTATTAAAGCTGAAGATGTAAAGAATTTACCACCTATTGAAGAAATACATGGGCTCGACATCCTAACATATGTAGTAGAGGTAAATTCTCTCACTAGATTTGATGAAGGTGATATTCCGTATAATAAATCTGCTAGCCAATGCCTGTATGAATTTGATAATTACATCATTAAGCAAGAACACTTCAATTTATATGTTAGCAATCAATTAAAACGCAATGCTTTGATGATAGATCGTTTGAGTGATTTGATGTTTAGAACTGCTAATGATGTTAAAGGCTTAAGTAAACTTGCTTCTATGGTTCATACTCAGTTAGAACAAATTGCTAAGTCCCAAAATGATTTGCTTGATGAAATGAATAATAAAATGAATGATCATGCTGTTAGAATTGTTACTAGAGGAGGTAGAATGACTCAGGATCCTCTATATCCTGAAGGTCATCCTAAAAGAATTGAGCAAGATTCTCAAAGAATTAACACTGATGCACCTAGTTCATCTAAGAAGAAAAATAAAAATAAAAATGATAGGACTTTGCATGCTTCTAGTGAACCTAAGATAGAAAAACATCCTGAGACTCATAATGATGTTTCTATTTCTGATGCTGAAACACAATCTGGTAATGAACATTCACCTACTGATAATGATAGTGATGTTCATGTTGATGCTCAACCGGATAATGATGTAGAAATAGAACCTGCTGTTGATCTTGATAACCCACCTCCTAAGAATAAAAGATATGATAAAAGAGACTTCGTTGCTAGAAAACATGGAAAAGAAAGAGAACCATGGGTTCAAAAGCCTATGCCTTTTCCCACTAAACCATCTAGAAATAAAGATGAGGAAGACTTTGAGCGCTTTGTTGAAATGCTTAGACCTGTCTTTTTGCGCACTCGTTTGATTGATATGTTGAAAATGCCTCCCTATGCTAAATACATGAAAGACATTGTCACAAATAAAAGTTTCAAACTACCGCCGATGCCCGTATGGAACGCCGTCTTTCATCCTGATGACTTACCTGCGTCTGTGCATATATGAAACGACCGCTGAAACGGACGGCGGCGTCCATTTGAAACGTCGTCTTTCGTCCTGATCATTTTCTTCTCCTGGCCGACGACCGCTCGAACGGGCACATGCGCCCATTTGGAACACCATCAAATGCTCTGGTCTTTCTTCTCGTTTCTGCAGAGGTTTCAAACGACCACCGAAACGAGCGCTTGCGCTCGTTTGAAACGCCGTCTTTCACTCTGACTTCTCTGGTTGTTTTGCGTTGGAACCTCCAGCAGGCCATACGACCGCCCATACGACCACCATGGTCGTTTTAAAGGCCATCTTTTGATCTGTTTCTTCCTAAACTTTTCTTTTTCTTTGTTCTCCCGCGGGGTTAGTTCCAAGACAATACATAGACATATTTTCAGGTATCCAAACATCGATACAACATATTTTTCAACTTGCACATAGCAAAAGCCTTCATTAGATCAACTCTTCCAAACTTACTTCTTCATAGAGAACTTCAATCACTCATTAAAACAAAAATAAAAACTTACTTGTCTACTTTATTCTTGTGGGTTGCCTCCCACGAAGCACTTGTTTTCGGTCGATTAGCTTGACCGTAGTGGTGATCAAGGTGGTGCAAACACATCGAGACCATAGCTTCGGGCATTCACGATGATGCCTTCTCTTGTGTAGGTCTTCATTTTCTTTTTCCTGGAGAAATGTCTCACAAAAGGATCTTTAGCTGGTAAGTCAAATCTTACATTCCCCTCAAAAACATTTATCACTGCTTTGATAGTCCTTAGAAAAGGTCTACCGAGAATTATATGAGCTATTGGATCTTCAGGCATATCTACTATCACAAGATCAATCATGACAGGGCAATCATTAATTTGAACTATAACACCATGCTTAATGCCTACTGCCCTAGTAAAAGTAGAATTAGCCATAGTCAATATAATCTCAGTAGTAGCATAAGGACCTAGATTGAGACTATCATAAATAGATTTAGGGATAGTGGAAACACTAGCCCCTAGATCACATAAGGCACTGAATTTACTCAATCCAATCTCAATCTCTATTGTAGGTTCTAAAGCATCTTCTTGCTTAACTGGTAACTTACTGTAGATATTCTTCCTTTCATCATCAAGTTCACGTACCTTAGCTGCAACTTAGTCAACAAAGACATTATATGTTTCGTTATCAGTTACCTTAGGTAGTGGGTATTTCATTGATATCATCTTTACAAAGTCAGCAACGGTGTAGTTGTACTCCGGCACATGGCTTGTGTCAATTACTTCTGCCTTCTATTCGTTACTTCTCATCATTTTAACATCTTCAACCGAGTTAGGCTCCGGTTTACCTGCAAACTTGGCTAGAATTAATGTTTGACTCTGCAATTTTAGCCCCTTGTGCTTCCATATTCTTGGATCTTCCTTCAAGTATCCGCACATCATTTTTTAGTCCAACAACCTTACTGGTCAATTGACCAAGTAAGTTATCATGGTTCTTCAAGATATTCTTGAAGTTTTCATTTTGCTCAGTCTGACTAGCAATAAAACTTTTAAGAGTTTCTTCAAGAGTATTTCTATTGCTACCATTAGCTCCATTAAAATTGTTGGATGCTCCTCCATTACTAGGGTAAGGGAGTCTAGGAGCATAACCATTATTTTTCCAATTAGGATTTTAGCTATTACGAGAAATAAAATTCACATCACTAGTTTCTTCATTAGTGATGGCATTCACGTTTACCTCTTCTTTACCTTTCATTACGGAGATAAGTTCATCAAGCTTAGCTGTCAACTCCGTGTTACTTTCTTCAACGGCATTCACCCTCCTGGCGGTGGATCTTTCAACATGCCATTGGGCATGGTTCTCTTGCATATCATCCAGTAGTTTCTTGACATCTTCTATGGGTTTTCCCATGATTGTTCCTCCTGCAGCTGTATCAAGCATAGTTTTTGACATGTGATTTAAACCATTATAAAACATATGAAGGATTAACCATTCCTCCACTCCATGATTGGGACAGTTTCTTATAGCTTCTTTCATTCTATCCCACGCAAGCGCTAGTGGCTCACGTTCTTCGTGCTGGAAACCTGTAATCTGAGAACGTAATTGCATAACATTTGCAGGAGGACAAAACTTAGATAAAAATTTACTGCAACAATCAGCCCAAGAAGTAATACTGCCTCTAGGTAGAGCTAGAAGCCATCCCTTAGCTTTTCCTTTCAGAGAGAAAGGAAATAGACACAATTTCAGACCGTCAGGGATATAATCTTTAATGCGTGTCATGTTGCACAATTCAGTAAAATTATGCAAGTGCATACCGGCATCCTTAGAAGCAGAGCCTCCAAATTGGTCCTGTTGAACCATGGAAACTAAGTTCGGTTTGATCTCATACTCAGCGGCTGCAACCTTAGGTTGTGCTATAGGTTCACGCATGAAGTTATTGCTGGGAGTAGCAAAACTCCCAAGATTACGAGCCATAGTAATCTTTTTGGTTTTTTCTCAACTGACGACTTGCAACAAAAATTAAACTTAAACTAAAAACTGAAAATTAACTTTAACAAAAACTCTAAACACAAAGACTAGGAATACTAAACTCCTCCCCGGCAACGGCGCCAGAAAAAGGGCTTGATACCTCCTTTTATTGATCCGGTATTGGAACAGAAAAGTGTATCCCGCACCTATTTCCCTAGAGATGACCCTGGGTTATCAAACCCACGAGAGGAAGATTCCCTTGAAGCGATGGTCTCTAGCAAGCTTTTGTCAAAGTGTCAAATCCAGCTTTTGACCAGATCAAGCAAGCAAATAGTAATTCAAACACTTATAATAAAAGAGGTACGTGTATGAGGTCTTAATGCTTACAACCATGTATTTGTGTTGGTACCAGATATGATCTTAATTTGTGTGCTGGAAGTCACCCATCGAGATGTGCTAGTTACGGGTCGAAGTGGGGGATGTGTCCAAATAACATCTTGACCGGCACGAGTCCTGCATCAAGAATCAGTTGTCCTACTGCAGGCCCGATCCGTCGCATGGGGTTGCCTCGATAATTAAGATAATGAAATCAGACAAGAGCTTTGGGCGTTTAATGACTACACCTCATGTATCCCCAAGGATATGATCCATGTTACCCCTACATAACCTTACTGTCACCGGTGTTCGGTGTAACACTTCACGGTCTCCTTGCTCCTAGCCTCACCGATGCATGATCTCCATGATCCTGGGTATCTGCAGGGATGAAGATCGCGGACAAGACAAGAGACATCTACGGAACAATTTTATTTCACACATACGGGACGTTATTTCAAAGCCCTTCCATTGATCCCCACAACAAATATAGAGGGTTGCAAGGCTCATGCCTCAACCCATACCTTACCGGACTACTCACACATGGAGATCAGATCGCGAGAAGAAAACATTGAAGAACACATCTTGGATATAGATTGATTCTAAATATGTCTTACAATGGATGCCTTGTGCGATGCACGATTACAAGTATGAACTAGATGAGGAAGCAATATGGTGGTGATGGTGGCTATGGAGATGGAAATGGCGGCGGCTAGGGTTTGTGGATGAAGATGATGATGAAGGTGTTCTGGCTGCCGATGACGCTCTCCCCGCGCTCGTTCTGTTGACATTTCGATGGGGTCCCCTTTATAAAGGTTGTACAGGTGGATGATCTGCCTCAGTTGCCACGCCATACGGGCGCTCATATGGGCGCGGAACGCCGTCTTTTGCACTGGTTTCACCGAAATGTCTCCTGTTGATTCTTTCTTCCTCCATTCTCCTTCCTTTCCATTCCCACACGTGATTTCTTCCCTTTTTAGCCCATTTCCCGTGGAAACACATCAAAGAGAGGATTTGTGAAATCCCTTGCACTTATTAGCCATTAGTGATAATATCAGAGCGAATATTACTATTTAAATGAAATATCTCGGTTTAAACAAAGGTAAAATGAGTGTAAAAATATCACTCATCGGTAGGAGCAAAAGAGCGGAACGGGTTGGTTCCATTCCGGTGTTTGGTTGGAAGCACGGAATGAAAAGTGGAATGATATAAAATTCAAATTTTGGCAACATTTCGCTTGTATTTTCAAGAAAGACAACATAACAATATATATTGACAAGCTTAACATATAAATGACAACAGATATAACACAGTTTTCAACAAGGTGTACATAGTTAACACAGTAGACAACCATACATGTGTGGTTCACATGTAAAATTCCCAAAAGCAACCAAAGTGCAATAGAGCCATACATGTCAAGTTCACATACTTGAAAGCCACAAATGTCAAGTTCACATACGAAATCTCCAAAAGCAACCAAAGTGCACTAGAGCCATACGTTTCAAGTTCACATACTTGACAACCATACCACCATATCGAATTTAGAAGTTCTTCTTCACATACCTACTCACCCAAACAGACTTGTTGGTTTGGGAAAGTTTCATGAAGGCTCTTGCAGTCTTGGGGTTGTCCACAAGAATAGCATAGTAGTGGGCTAGGTGCTCTTCATCAAAATCTGGCAATGCAGAGACTACACCCCAAAGGTCATCGGGTATATCATCATTATCTCCACTAGACTTCACAAGCGCTTCAACCACAACTTTGAACCCATCTTTGAGAGTGATAACTAGTGGATCATCAACAACGTGCTTTACCTTAGCCTTCTTTTTGGGTGGTGCTTTGGGTTCAGAAGACTCACCAACATTTGGTGACGTGTTCACCTCACCATTCTCCTCGTCTTCGACATCAATAGAAAGAAGATCATTGCCAGACCTAGCATTCGGCCCCTTGGCCCTGATTGTCCCATAAATGGAAGCCATGGCATGATAGTATTCAATTGGGGTATTCAACAAGGGGGCATCAGCTTTGTAGGTCTACAAACATGGTGCAAAATGATTAGCATAATGCAAACATAAAATGGCATCAGATTTGTGGGGTGAGAAGCATACCATACAATGCCCTACATAGTACTCCTCGCTGAGCCTAATTGTGCAAGTATCTTCATCACAAAGAGCTCCACTTAAATTCTTAAAATTGACCACCCTTCCCCAAATACACCGAACCCTCTCACCAGACCTACTACTCCTCGCAAGCTAGCTCAGAACGACTAAAAAATTTAGCTAGCACAAAGCCAGCTAACCATGTGATTCTCACGTAGATTCCCACTTGAAAGTCAAGGCGTGCACCAACTAGCTCAATCAGCTAGGCCTATGCTAGCTAGCCAAAAGCCCAACCTTGTGTTGCTGTCGTTTTTTCTTTTGTATCTAAAGTGAGCGCCGCTGTTCGTTTTGTATGAGTTTCATTCTATGTTTTCCTTTATATTATCTTGTAATAAGTTATTATTCCATATCCTGTCGTGGATTGGTTTGGTTAACCAAAACACCAAACCAAACCAAACCGAAATATATCGGTCTATAAGGTTCGGTTTTTTCCATTTGGCTAATTTTTTTCGGTTGTTGTTTTTGAGAAACCGACATTCTAATTAACCGAATAAACCAAACCGTATTAACCTAAAAAACCGAATGCCCACCCCTAAATCACGTATGTGGTGGCCACGACCAGTGCGACAGGCAACAAGGTAAATCCTATTTGGCGCTCAAGGCGTCAAACATAGCATGCGGCTATACCGCGCTTATAGCAATGTAGAAGCACCCACCGCCTGAAGGGTCTCCCCTAGTGGGCCGGCCCTGCAACAGGTTTCTTCATTTCTCCACCCAGTTTCGTTTTTTCTCTCATTTTTTATATTTAAAAAAAATCTAAAATACATATATTTCACAAACAATTACTTAATTTCTGAAATATATGTTTGTACAGTGTTAAAAATAATAATGGTGATAGCATTAAAAAAATTGCAACAAAAACAAAGTTCACGTGTTTCCAAATAAAATATACTTGGCATTATAATGTTAATCATGTATTTAAAACATGTTCAACGTGTATAAAAAATGTCTTGATGTATAAAACAAATGTACAACATGTACGAAATAACTAGACATTAAAACATATATTGAAAAAAAGTTAATCATGTATTTAAAAAATATTAAACGTGTATAAAAAATGTTCCTAATGTATATAAGAAATGTACAGCGTACATGAAAAAAGAGGCCATCACAAATTTAATTTGAAAAACTATATCAACTAATTGAATAAAATG
Organism: Elymus sibiricus; assembly: GCA_039707655.1. NCBI lineage: Eukaryota > Viridiplantae > Streptophyta > Magnoliopsida > Poales > Poaceae > Elymus > Elymus sibiricus. The sequence continues at coordinate 129,706,805 of CM077676.1, read as the reverse complement.
TTAAACTTATATAAAATAAATGTTTCAGATGTATGCAAGAATGTACAATCTGTACGAAAAAAGTAGACATCAAAACATATATTTTTTAAAATTGTTAAAAATTATATTTAAAAAGGTTAATTATGTATTAGAAATTGTTGAATATATATTAAAAAATGTTCTTGATCCATACAAAAAATGTAAACATCAAAAGCATATGTTAATTATGTATTGTAAAAATCTAAAACATGTATAAAAATAGTGTTTCATATGTATACAAAAAATGTACAACTTGTATGAAAAAAGTAAACATCAGAACAAATAATATAAAATAATAATTAATCATGTATTTCAAGATACTAAAACATGTGTAAATAATGTTTTTGATGTATATAAAAAATGTACATTGTGTGTAAAAAAAGTAGGCATGTGTTGAAAAATATCAAAATTAAAAAGAATAATAAAAAACCTACAAAAACTGAAGAACACAAAAAACTAAAGAAAACCGACAAAATGGAGAAAGAAACAAAGAAATACAGAAAGAAAAGAAGAGAAAGAAAAATGTAAAACAAAAAAGGAAAAAAGAATTTCGAGAAAGAAACAGAGAAAAGTGAAGAAAAAAGAAAAAGGAAAACCGATAAAAATTAAAAAACAAATAAAATAAACCAGAGAAAAACCCAAAAAAGAAAAAAGCGAAGAAATCACGAAATGGGCCGGCCCAGTACCATAGTGCACAGGGGAATGCTTGAGGCGAGACTTTCTTACATCTCATTACGGGCGATAATAGCGAACCAACCTATGGTGGATGGTTAGGAGGACAGTGGTATCCCGAATCACCAGGGTTCAAGTCCTAGACTTGACACCAGCGCTCGCATTTTTCTGTATTTATTTCAGGCCTTCCGGCGATGTGCGTTCAGTGGGAGGAGACGTTCCCGTCGACTATGAAGGCATTTGTGGTGACTTCGTCAATCTCAAGATGATATGCCGTCTTAGTCTCTCGGAGGTGCTCATACGGATAGGGTGTACATGTGTGCGTTTATAGAGGTGGGTGTATGTGCGTATGTATGAGCGTCTGCGTCTGTACTGATAATATCCCCTAAAAAAAGTACGGGCGATAAATAGCCCTCGCGTCAAACATAGCCTTAACTGTAAAGGTGCACACCCCTCGATTATGGTTGTTGCTAGTGGGCCTTAGCATAAGCTTCAACAATTTTTCTGAATTGCCTAAAATAACAGTTTTTCTGAATTGTGAAGCTTCTAGAAGCTTTGGACCGATATTTTTTGTTTGTCTCTTTTTCCAATTTTTCTCTATTTATTTCCTTTTTTTCATTTTAAAATTTCATGAATATTTTTAAAAATTACTGAGAATTTTCGAAATTGGTGAACAATTTTCAAATTCATAAATATTTTTTAAATTCATGAACAAAATTTAATTTTGTTTGAAATTCATGAACAATTTTTAAATGCACATTTTTTTTGAATTCACTATCTTTTTCTTGAATTCACACAATAATTCTTTCAAATTCATGAAGTTTATACATTCCACCAATTTTTTGAACCAACAGGGTAGTAGCAGACAAAAACGATTGAAAAGAAATGTGCGTAATCTGTTGGTGAGCGAAGCCAATGGGGGAAGTGAGCTACTGGGTCGTGCGCTAAAGGCGTTGTAGAGGAGTCCCCGACACGAACATAGGCGAAGTCGAATCGCAAGTACTTTGGGCCGCACTGGGCTTGAAAATGAGCTGGGCATGCATGCTAGTATATGTTAACCGTATTGCCCGTCACTATCTCTAAACATACTAAGCTCCCTTTAGTTAGTAAATACTAGAAAACTAAGCTCCCTTTGGATACTAAGCTCCCTAAAGAGGGAGCTGATCGGGGCTACAAGGAGTAAGTGGGGCCACGTTAACAGTGTGTGTGTGTGTGCGCGCGCGCGCGCATGTGTCTGTCTGTGTGTGTTGTTGTTTTTCATCCGACCTGGCCCACTTGCCAGCTACGTGTGAAGCGTGTCTACGTTTTCTGGATTATACGATATCGCTCCGGTTTGTTGGGGAATGGGGAGGCAGGGACACAGATCCAGCCACAACCTTCTTGGTGGAGAGGAATAGGAGGTGTCAAGGTTTGCAGGTGACTCGATTGCGGGAGTTGTCGCCAGGGCTGGATGGAGCGGTGGCTACACCATCTCCTATGGCCATATCGGTTGCAGAGGGTAGGCAGTTCAAGGGGAGCATGGTGTGAAGAATAGCAACGACGTCGACACTAATCATTGGAGGTGGTCGAAGTACAACATGCCAACATCAGTGTAGGAAGCAGAGAGGTTGTGTTGAACCGATCAATACTAGGGCGCCGTTTCACCCATTGCAGGGGATGGAGAGGGGCGTTGGGCCGGTGTTGCGCAAGTCACGAGTGAATCGGAGAAAGGGAGGCACATGGGGGAGGGAGGTGGGGCGACGAGGTGCGGGGGTGGAGCTGGGCACGAGGGGAGGTGGGGTGACCCATCTCACTTGGGCCTTGAACATTGCTGATGACGTGCATACCTATTGTACAGTGGATGTTTTATCTCTATTTTTTCTGTTGCCTTCTCCCATTTGAAGCCCATTTTGAGTTACTATTGATGTTTGGTTTTGACTAGCACACATGTTACTACTCTTTTACAGGACTTAAGAGTGTTTTTTTCTCCTTGTCAGAGACTATTGGTTTATTTGCATGGAAGAGTGTAGATTGATAACTTCTATCTGCATGGTCATGTTTGATTTTGAGTGATCGGGTGTTTGCGATTCTTATCACGGTGATGCTCTCGTGGTGCATGTGATGATGCAAGTTTGTTAGCTCTAAAGCTATTGGGATATCCCCCACCCCATTTATCCATGCCCTTCAAGTTGTCCAAACTCTTTTTGGTACCTCCTATATTGATTGTATGAAATGAATTGTAGTTTACGTCGGCAAAACTACATTCTTTGTTAGATAACATAGTTGGTGGCTTGTCGACTGTATTATCAATTTATTGACCTAATTTTTTTTATAACAATATACAATGTAGTAGGCATAACAAGAAAAAAAAACTTTATACACAACCTCAAGGGACAAAATGGCGCCTCAAGGCGTGCCTTTCCTTCTATTAGATCACTAGAGTAGTGATCTAAACACTCTTATATTTCTTTACAGAGGGAGTAGTTTTGTTGATTCACCAAATCGATACCATGCGATAGATTGAAACAACAATCTCTGAATTTTATGACAAATTTGGTGACCTGATGCATTTATTCTTAGATCCTGGCCCCTTGTATTTTCGCACGAGATTCACTAAGGGCTTCCAGATGTATTTTCCCACGACATTTGTTGATGCCCATTTTGACGCATACGAACGGCCCTGGGCCAAAATGTGGCCCATCTTATGACTCAAAAAATTGAACCATGAGAGATAATAGTTTATCCCCCCACACCCCCACTCCTAAGTACTTGTCAATCTATATTAAAGATGACATTTAATAGTAATAAGTAATGTTTGAGCAAAGTTTCAGATCAATTCAGCAGAACAGCAATTTCAGGAGTTGCTCATATATTTAACTGAGTGTATAAATTATAATCCAAGTTGTCGATGGTGCTATAGGTACATAAACCAGGTTTAAATAATTGCAATATCAATACATAACCATAAAATTTCAATATTGATACATAACCATCAGGTTTCCGTATCAGATACATAACCACCAACCCCGCAAAGAAAAAAAATGCATAACCACCAGGTTTCAGAAATGAAACCATTAAATTTGAGCTCCAGCTCAAGCACCATCTCATCAAAGGAATGATGGAAATGTGAAATAAAGTAATGCAGCTAAACACAAGCTTGAGAACATACAATCTTTCACGGTGTGAACACTGTAAGATTCAGAATCACTGTGAGGTATTTAACTGCGGCAATTCAGAAATTAGCTCTTGAAATTCAAAGACGGTCCAGTCAGCTTTGGCTGCAACTGCTTCTCTCATCTGGACACCAGCGTAACAGATGAACAAGTCTGCTCCACCAGGTTGCCGAGCCTGCAAGGACACATGTATATAAATTAAGCTACACACATTTTTGTCCATTCGTCATAGAGATAGCTCCTTCATCGCACTAAAAATTAATAACACTAAGAATCGGTTAAATAGCTGCGTACACATCATTCATAAAAAGATCATATGTGGCCTTTGACGAGAATTAAATGCCATGTATCAATATTTAACATGTCGTTAGGAAGTCACAGCAGTTTTGTACCCCACACCCCCCCTACTCCTAAGTACTACCTCCGTCTCAAAATATAAGACGTTTTTGTAGGCTAAACATCTTACATTTTGAGACAGAGGTAGTACTAAGTGATGTCATAGCCTTCTTGCCACCTCATTTTATTTAAGAAATTCACTCTCCTGTTATTTACATCTCTAGTCACATAAAGAAGAGAACAACATGCAGCAGCCTGATGTGAGATTGATAAACACAAAAGGCGAGACAGGAGTTGCAAATAAACAAATCAAGCTACATCAACTGGCCACTTCCACATCTTTCCCCCATCAGATAAATGAATCGTGTCAATACGTGCTGTTTACCCAAAGAAACATATTTATTTTCAAAGGAATTATCCAGAGATGTACCTCAAGATCAGTTGCACCATCTCCAATCATAACCAGCGTCTTGTAACCACGATCCTGAACACATGGAACAAGGTCACTTACGGGGCTAGAAATTAAGAACATAAATGCAACATCGGAAGTTACAGTTACACTAAACCTGTCTTATTTGTTGCACTGCTACTGCTTTACCCCCACTTCGAGAAGTGGGTTCTGTGGTATCAAATCCAGCATACTCTCCGGATGTACCAAATAGCAATCTGTTTGCTATGATGTTTTCAGTAGGAATGCCAAGCTCAAATGCCACGGGCTGGAAACAAGACAAATAGAAAACTAAGGGCTGCTTTATGCATGCATGTGAAAATTCAGTCGCAAAATTATATTTACAATTTTCTCAAGAGAAGAAAAAAGGAATTATAGTTTTTAGATCGGGAGAAGAAACATATCCTTGTTTAATGTTCCAACAAATAATATAGATGGGAATTTTAGCACTAATGTCTGTATTCAAACTATTGATATGTTAAAAGTAAAGCTTGGTGTGACATCCAAATATAACAATTATCAAAGTTTGAAGATTTTTGAAGGACAGGCAAATTTGACCATGTTCTGATATTCCAAAAGTACCAATAGTGCAGCCAATTAGTGAAGATATACCTCAATCATTTGTCGGAAACCTCCTGACACAAGGAACACTTCAGTATTATTAGCTATTAACGTTTTAATCAAATCAGCAATTCCAGGAGAAATCCTGCAGATACAAACATATTGCTTTTGATAAACACGTGGATGAACCAAGAAAATGAACAATGTGCGTATCTAACACGAAAATTACATCTGTTTTAGTGCTGAATAAATGACTAACGAATACCATCTTAGCATTATTCTGTAGTCAGATATATTAGGAAATCTCTTATTAAGACACGCGGTGAATAAGTCGGAAGGGTTATGTTGTGGTTGCAGGGCACGTAACGGCCTAACGGTGGAGACTCAAGTGGTATAAGCAGGTAGTAGTATTTTGTATCTCGTTTAGTGGTATTAAAAAGAACTTAGACTATATGGTGGTATTATCCTGAAATGTTGTTTTTCTTGTGGTACCAGACCAATTTTGCATATAGTGTAGCTAATATTTTTCATATTGGCATAAAAAGAGAAGCCGTGTGAAATCAGTTAGGCATTCCTAAGACCGTTCTGTTATGTTCAGTGGCACATATCTTATCATTCCAAATTAAGAATAACAAAGCTGTGGAATCTCAAAAGATCCATCCTAGGAAGCAAATACGGCAGCTAAATAGTGATTAACTTCTTGAATCAACTTGAAGTTCAGACTTGGATAAGGTTACCTGGGCGGCCTCTTCTCCAAACAGTCCTGAACTTGGGACAGAGATGGCTTGATTAACGAAATCCGGGCAGCAAGAGCCTCTTCAAATGGAACGGTCCCTGTCATTGCCCTGAGAACATTAGACCAAGGTTAGTTCTTCCAAAGATATTACTCCCTCCGATCCAAAATAAGTGTCCAGTTTTGAACTGGGGTAGTATATGATCGGAAACTGCGACACTTATTATGATCGGTGGTAGTATATGCTAAGCACTAACATACTGCGGAAAACGCGACATTTACTTCGTCGTCCACTCAGCAACTGCCTGCCCAGCCCCACAGAAATCAGCAAGCTCATCAATACCCTCATCCAAGCATACAGTGCTATCCACATCGAAGCACACCGCATCAGCACTGCGCCATGTCTCAAGAACCTCTGGACACAAGCAGGAAAATCATTACATAAGCTAACCTCTATGCTTCTTGGAGGCGCACATCGATTAACCAATTAAAGGAATTCTCAGTAAGTACTACTAACCTTTGGAAGGCTGGCGGTTAGCTAAAGAAGAAGAGGAGGGGTGCTTGGAGACCTCCATTGCTGCCACCACAACGGCACGAGCTTGAGAGAGTTTGGCACAAGGGAAGAGTGGGTTTACAGCTCTTATTGCTAACTGTGAAGTCTGTGGTGACCGAACTGAAGATAATGGAGAAACAGAGAGAGTATGCCGTGGGCTGGTGCGTACACTGATTGGACTGGCCATACCATACACACCTGCCTGCAAATCAAAAGGAAACACCATTAGGCCAAAAACACGACCACCAAGATCAAGTTACTCTAGCCACCTTCAAGAGAAGACAACATTTACTGCAGCGACTGGCACAAGGACAAAGCCCCAGCCCCTAGGCTTGCTCGAACTCATTGACGCAAAGCATCAAACAGCTCGTGGGCATGCGCCACGCGGTGCAAAAAGTGTCAAACACCGACGCGGGACTAAAATTAAGCTTCACAAGCGGAGCACGAAGAAATTCATACGGACAGCAGGCAACGGCATTACGGCGTGGCCTATGATATCTTCTCTGCCGAGACCGGATTGCTGACTGACTGCCACCGTGGCCGACGTCCGCGCCCTCCTCATGCCGAGCCGCGCGCGCGACCGCTCGCCTCACCCCGCTCACTGCGGGCCGCGACCGTGTCAGAGGGACGGCGCGGCGCATCACCTCCGACGGCGGCAGTACATGCCAGAGCAGGGGTTCCACGGCGGGCCGCCCTGCCCTGCTCGTATGGTGGATCCGCGTGCCAGTAGCCAACGCCCATGGCGGATAAGAATCTAGGAGAGGGCGGCATGGATGAAATCTAGCAAGGAACGAACAAAAAAAGGATCGGATCGTGATCCGGGAACTCACGCTTGCAGAACAGGAGAATATTCCTCGTCCGGTCGAATGGCGCGCCCAGGTGCGATATGAAGGATTTGCAGAGGTTGGTGACGGGCGGAGGGTAGCGTTCCTCACCTACCACGTACCTGAACTATGTTGCTATCCTCCGATGACAAGTGGGCCTACTGATTGGCTCTTGTTACCATCCCGAATATAGGAAAATACAACTATTGCCCGTCCAATATCGGAAAATCCCCGATAAAAAAGTTTCCAGGAATTTTTAGCAATTCAGAAAAAAGTAAAAAATCTTTGAAACTTTTTTCGAACAAACTTGACCTACTGGCGTACTCGTATAAAAATTTCGACAAAGAAAAACCCCAGTAAAAAATCTGAGCGAAAAAACAATTTTTCTAGGAAAATATAGAGTGAAGATATAACTCTAATGTAGTGCCGATTTTTTTTTTTTGCCAACAATACCGCGAAAGTCATTTCTTCGCAAAAAGTTATATGCGAGTGTAACGCTTGAGCAAGTTTGTTGTCAAAAGAAATTCCTGATTTTTCGACCATTTTTTGCAACTACTACTTCTTTTAAAACCCGGGTGCACCTACCCCAGGTTCCATTCGTTCCCCTCCGTCCAATATCTCTCTTTGACAGCTAAAAAAAATCACGCTTTGCGATAGGCATTTACCATCTCGATTTTTAAACATGTAAAAGGCTATTGCCATTTGATGATGCAGCTCCAACGTGGGTGACCAGAAACAAGGTAGAGTGGAGGTGGTGATAGGGGTAGGCGGTGGGGAAGCGAATACGAGCATGCAAGCGGAAGTAACCAGTTCGGAGACTGCTAGTAACCTGACAGTGTCAAGTGTGGCGCCCCATCAGGCGCAATGAATTGTATAAGCTGGACCTGTCGGGGGTGTGGCCAACAAACCGATAGTTCATGATTTGGTGTGCCTTGTTCAGAACGCCAATGCAAAATTGGTCTTTTATGTGAAACTAGACATGAAGCAAATAAAGTTCATTGTTTACGTAAGGGCATCTCCAACGGCAACCCGCAAAAATCCTCCCGCACCCGTCCGCGGACAGGGGAGGACCAGTGTGCGGACACGGATGCGGGAGGACGACATCCAACCGTAGCCGCATACATCCGCCCTTTCTCATTTTTTTTGAAGTCCGCACGATCCAATAGCCGCATGCAAAGGATACAGACGTTCAAATAGCCGCATGCAGCACTAGTTCAAATTTAAAAAGTTCAAATTTTACATCCCAACATTGTTGTCCCCTTTCACCGCCCACTGATGCTCAATCAGATCTTCCTTCAGCTGCTCGTGAGTTGGTCGATGCCGAATTTGTTGATGCATTTGAATAAACTCTTCAAATGTGGCCGGATTCTGGCCCAGAAGTTGGATTGGATCACCCATGTTCTCAAATTCCAGAGCTGCGGCAGCATCATCACCCTCATCCCCGACGATCATGTTATGCATGATCACACAACATGTCATCACCTCCCACAAGGTCTCTGGATCCCATTGTTTTGCAGGTCCACAGAAAACTGCAAAACGGGCCTGAAGAACTCCAAATTCCCTCTCGACATCCTTTCTAGCTACTTCTTGTCTTTGGGCAAAGTGAGCCTTTTTCTGACCAACTGGGTTTGAGATGGTGCTGACAAAGGTAGCCCACGGAGGATAGATACCGTCAACCAGATAGTAGCCCATGTTGTACTCATGTCCATTGACAGTATAGTGGCAAGGAGGAGCTTTTCCTTCAGTCAGCCTCGCAAACAACGGCGATCGTTGTAGCACATTGATGTCATTGTGAGACCCGGGCATGCCAAAGAAAGCGTGCCAAATCCAAAGATCCTGTGATGCAACTGCTTCAAGAATGATGGTGGGCTTCTTAACATGACCTTGATATTGCCCATGTAAAGCCTTCGGGCAGTTCTTCCATTTCCAATGCATGCAGTCAAGAGATCCAAGCAAACCTGGCCTTTGCTTCTGAGATTGCCAAGAGCCTCTCGGTGTCTACCACAGTTGGTTCTCTCAGGTACTGAGGTCCGAACACCTCGACCACGACAGTTGCAAACCTGACCATGGCATCTCCGCATGTGCTCTCAGACATTCGTAGGTACTCGTACCACGAATCAGCGGTCATGCCATATGCAAGCATCCGGAGTGCGGCCGTGCACTTCTGGTAACCAGAGAAGCCAATCGTTCCCACGTCGTCCTTCTTCAGGATGAAGTAGTTATCGTAGGACCGGACGCCATGGTACAAACGATCGAAGACAGTCTTGCGCATCCGAAAACGCCGGCGAAAATGGTCAGCAAATAGTGCATCAGGGGCAAAGTAGTCGGCCATCAGTGTCAAATGCCCGCGTGCCCTGTTGTGGTTGAGCACTCGATGACCCTTGATCGAGCCCTTGAAATTGAGAACATGCTCCTCCGCACGCTCTGCGTCTTCAAGGACCGCCACATCATGGCCGTCTCATCGGAGTACTCCTCCTCATCCGACGAGCCATCGGAGGACTCAACATACTGCTCGTATATGTACTCCAAATTGGAATCCATTGCTAAAAAGAAGAAGTGACAACTGTTTTCAGCTTCGGCGATTCATCGAACAGTTGCCGGGCACTGTAGAGGGTGGTACCTGGCGGAGCGGTCGGAGGACAGGGGTTGAACGGAGACGGGGGAGCGGCGGCGGGGAGCCCTGGTGGAGCGTCGGAGGTGACGGAGACGCAGAGTTGCGGCAGGGGTGTGGCGTGGTGGCCGGGGTGGTGGAGCGGCGGCGAAGGCAAGAGAGAAAGAAGGAATGAGAGAAAATGAGGAGGATGGAGTCGCGGGGTCCGGGAAGGGTTTTGGGTGGGCCAGGGGTGTAGGATTCGTTCGTTTCGCGTGTCCGGACTCTCGCAAACCTCCCGCACTTTTGTCTCAGTTTTGCGGGAGAAATCGCATCCGGACCTCCCCGTGGACCGATACAGGTCGGCGTTGGACGGCTCACGCGGTCCGGATGGATTTGGGTAGTTTGCGGGTCAGCCTTGGAGATGCCCTAATAGGTTTGTTTTGAGTGGTACTCCATTAGTCTTGTTACTATTTAAATGCAGTATAAACTACTAAATTTTACTTCTGTGTTCCGATTGCAATTTTGTTGGTTGCAATTTTGTTTATTGTTGTCTGATGTTGATGATGCCAGATCAGGAGCGATGCAACTATTTTGCTGATTGCAATTTTGGTATAGAACTCTAGTTTCAGTTTCATACATTGCAATTTTTGCTATATTTGTGTAGAACTCTAGTTACAATATAGATTAATAGAACTTCATTATTCATATTCGTAATCAATCATGCAATGATGACTTGTTAAATTTGATTATCTAAATCATGCTATTTCTTTCTGCATAGGATGGTGATATAGAGGAATGGGTTGAGGTTAACGAAGGATATGAAGAGGTTGATGAGGCAGATGCGTGTGACATGGATGATGATATGTCAGACCCTTCTCTAGGATTGGGTGACAAAGAAAATGATGTAGAAGCTGAGGTCAATGACACTGAGAAAACAAAGAGAGGGAAAAGTAAAAAGGCAACAGTTGATGTTGGTAATAAGGTTAAGGTGAGGAAAACTAGAGTTAAGCGTGCACCATGTTGGCAGCATTTCAAGGAGGTCAAAGCTGTATGCAAGAAGAAACCAGGGGCGGTCGTCACGAAGGCAAAATGCTTGCATTGTTGTAACTTGTTTGCTTATACTCCAGGAGGACCAACTACTAGTCTCAATCGGCATACAGATGTTTTGCGGACTGTCTGAACAAGAAGGGAAGACAACAATGACAAGGTACAATCAATTTGGATCCTGAAAAGCCAGGTGCATCTCTTGTAGTGAATCATGAATATGATCATGCAGAAGTTGTTAAAATCATAGGAAAGATGATAATTGTGCATGAATATCCTTTTAGGATGGTAGAGCATGCTTGGTTTAATATCCTCATGAGACATATGAATGCATCATACAAGTTCATTGGTAGGAAGAAAATTAGAGCCGAATGCATGAAGGTGTATCTTTCTGAGAAAGAAATCCTTAAGAAACAACTAAGGTTTGTTGAGAGCATTAGTTTGACAAGTGATATATGGACTTCCAACCAGAATCTTTCCTACCTAGCTGTTGTTGCTCACTACAAAGATGATGATTGGGTTATGCAATGTCGTGTTTTAAACTTGATAGAGTTAGACCCGCCTCACTCAGGCTTTGTCATATCTCAAGCTGTTTTTGAATGCTGCCAAGAATGGAAAATAGAAGATAAGATCATGACAATGACCATGGATAATGCTGCCCCGAATGATTCTGCTGCTAAGAAATTGATGGACAAGTTCACTGCTAGGAAATCAGCAAAATTCATATCTAAGTACTTCCATGTTCGCTGCTGTGCACACATAGTGAATTTGATAGTCAATGATGGCATGGAACCATTACAACCTTTGATATGCAAGCTTAGAGAAACTGTCAAGTACTTGAAAAAAATCTCCATCATGCATGTCGAACTTCTTGTCAGATTGCAAGTCTCTTAATATTAAAGTTGGAAAAGGATTATGCCTAGATGTAGCGACTAGATGGAGTTCTACATACAGAATGGTAGACGCTTGCACTTTGTATAAGGAAGCTTTCAATGAGTATGCACAATCAGATCCTAATTATGAATGGTAGCCTGACGACGAAGATTGGGTATTATATGGCAAAATTCAACCCATCTTGAAATCATTTGCTGAGGTAACTACAATACTATCAGGATCTACTTACCCCACTACCAACATTTTTTATCCATACATCATGAATGTTAAGATTGCTACAGTAGATCATGCTTTGTCTGGAGATGACAATTTGAAAATGATGGGGGAAGCAATGCTTGATAAGTTTGATAAATATTGGGATAGCACTGTTGTGCCAGAAAACAAAAATCGAAAAGATAAAAAAAGGTAAAGAATAGTGTTATGGTGATTGCCACCATTCTTGATCCTAGATTTAAGATGAAACTTGTGGACTATTGTTTTAGAAAATGTATGGTAAAGAGAAGGGTAGTATTGAGGTGGAAGATATCAAAACAGAGTTCTTCGATCTGTATGCCACATATGAGATGGAAAATCGTCAGAATGAGGCTTCTAACACCAATGAGCAGAGTTCAATTTCAAGTAGGCAAGCATCTACGTCTATGGCCACATTGTCGAGTGGGTTTCAATCCTTTCTCGAGGAGACAAATTCGGAGCCATGCAAATCTGAATTGACTAGTTATCTTGAAGACAAGACTCATTCCATTAGTGATCCAAATTTCACATTACTTGACTGGTGGAGGTTGAATGCTCATAGATATCCTATTGTGGAAAAAATGGCAAATAAGTTCTTGACTATACCATCTACTAGTGTCTCATCAGAGTCGATATTCTCTACAGGAGGTAGAGTTCTCGACGACTACCGTAGTTCTCTACACCCAAGCATGGTTGAGGCACTTGTTTGTGCTTCTAGCTTCATCAAAGGATCAAAAGAAAACCACATTAGGCCTACAATCATAGTGGTAACATTAGTTGCTCTTTGTTGTCTATTACTTATAAGCTTTGACATACTATTTCTAAATGGACTGTCTAACTGAAATTGCATTTCCCTTTGTAGGAAGATGACATTAATGATGATGTTGAGCTCATTCCATTTCCTGAATCTATGGTGGCAAGCAACTAGCAGGTTGGTGCTTGGCTACTGGTACCTGCAGACCAAACAGGGTAGTGTAGCACTTTCGCGGAAGTATCCTAATGAGTAATCGTCCCAACAAAGAGTGGAGGAGAGTATTTATGGAGGTGTTTCTGTCACACACAAGGTGTCACAGTTCTTGTGTGAAGTACTGCTTGAGCTTCTGCAAATACTATTACTGTCCTGGGTAAACGATAAACCAAATATGCTAATATAAAGAGGATTTAAAGGTGTCTACTAAATAACTAATGAAAGTAAATAACAAGAACTAAAATATAAATGGTGTTGCCTGCAATGAAGAGATTCGGTGCGGAGAGATTTCAGTTCATGGTAAAAATATATGAATTGTGCCAATGCGACGGTAATACCAGTTACCTTGTATTGTACTCATAGTATTTGATATAAACTTTCTGTAGGCGGTTCTCCCTAGAGTCATGAAGCTCCTCCACTAGGGGTTACATTTCATTCTATGGTCCTGCTTCTCCGTTGCCACAGAGTGGTCGTTTCCACAATTAAGGTCGTAAGACCGGAACCAAGTATTAAGTTCAATGGATCATCGTTATCTCATATTGTCTTCGGTTCTCATAGATATCTCCACCTGTCACGTCAGAGGTCACAGAGTTCCTAAACAATACATGTTACCTGTGTAGGTCTTGAGATCATGTTGCCTGTGCCCTTAAATTGGACAACACGCATAGAGTTCACCATAATATAACAACATACTGAATAGATCATACTACTACGAATTCAAATGACGACATATAGGATAGGCACATATCAATCTTACCACTTACCTACATCTCCCACACCTAGGGGAATTACTCACACATCATAAGAGGGGAATTAATCACATCAAAGAGAAAAACCATGAAAACCATATCGATAATATTGAGGGGATCCACAATGAGATGAAATGGTGCCCAAATAGTCTTGATCTCAAATGAGATGAAGTAGAGATTACAAGTTCCAATCCCTCTTACAATAGTGAAGGAGGTGATGATGATGATGGAGATGAAAGGACCAGAACTACGATGATCCTCGTGAGTTCTTCAGATCCTCTCTTCTCCTGTTCTGGATGGTGTGGCGGCGGCTAGGGTTCTCTCCTCCTCGTGGCCCCTTCACGAAAGTTGCTTGTATAGACGAGGAGGGGTTGTGGGCACTCCAAACGACCGCTCATACGAGCGCGTGTGGTCGTATGGAATGTCGTCTTTCACCCTGATGCGCCTGTTGACAATGCTCTCTTCAGGAAAGTTGCTCCAATTGGCTTGATTTGCAGCAATCTCCTTTGGTTTCCTTCCAAATATGATATTTCCTTCCATCCAAAGGCCAAAGTAGATTTTCTTCTCTTTTGTTGGATCAGCATTAGAAATATCCGAAGAATAACAAAAATCCAATGAAACCAAATGGAAATCACTATGAAAAACATCGCAAATTCTCGAGCCATCAACTTCCCCAAGCTTAAGATTTGCTCGTCTTCGAGCAAACAAGAAATCAAGAGAGTGAAAAGGAGCTTGGTTGAATGGAAAGAACTTTACCGGCTCGAGAAAATACATCATATTCATCCTCCCTTATCCTGCAAGATCATTCAAGAAAGTATTTGCAATTGAATAGCTGCACCTAAACTCGTTCCCTAACCACGTATAGTCTCATACCATTAGTTATGATTTCTCAAAACAAATTTTCTTCGCTAACCAAGTGTTTAGGCAAATGAAGGTGTTCATCTATTAGATCGATATTCAAATTAAGCTCAATCATCAAAATGCATTTAGAAGGTTTGGAGATCAAAGATAGCAAAGTACTCAAGTTTTTCATTAACACCCACTAATGCCTCCTAGTCATGGCTCTCAAACACTTCTCTCAGTCATTGTTCTTCGGGATTTCAACTCTCGATGACGGGGTTATGCCAAAATTCACTATATGCAATTGGGTTCCACTGTGGCTTAATTTCATGCACTACGGATCAAGGATGGTTGTCTCTTTCGAGCTCAGTGATCAGTGCTTTTATTTACCACTTGCACACTCCCTTGGGGAAGGTCGATCGTTTACTACACAATCCCCAAGTTCGTGACGGAGTTGCAGTTACGCAAATTATCTCAACATATAGCAACGAGACGTAAAGCCAGCCTAGGGCTGGAGCTCCACGATTTAAGTATTGCGAATAAATTTTGGCATAACCTCAACCACTTTAAATATTCATCCCTCTAAACAACTCCATCAATAGGTGTCATCAAGTCAATCAAAATCAGCATGTGGAGTTGAATTGATGAAGTACTCGTTCTCTTCGAAAGTTCCCGACCTCTAATTTTTTTAGATTTCCATTAAACAAAAATATGCTTTCCCACAAGGTTTGACTAGCAAAATCTGAAATTGGGAGTTATGACTAGATGATATTCAACTATCATGGGGAACTAATTCAAGTGCAGCCAGTCAACTGAAAATTCTTCCTCAAATAATATTGCAAGACAAGGGATTATGTATATGTTATACCTTCTCGCGCTGGCTCATTCTTCCCCTCCATCAAGTCCCAATTCATTTTCTTCATTTCTTCTTGCTAGTAGAGAACAAACCTGTAGGCTCAAAGAAAACAAACGAAAAGAACTGCAACAAGGCAAGACCAAAGTGTGCTCCTCATTTTATTATGCAAACTGAAAATAAACATGCAAAATACAGAAACAAAAGAAAAATAAATATGCATGCATGGATAACTAGGGGATTAGCTTCCCCAAGCTTAGGCTCTTGGCCTACTCTTTAGTCCATGTCCTCGTCATCATCGCCCCCTTGGCCAAAGTGTGGCCACTGCATCTGAGAGGGGTCGCTAGAGGACTAGCCTCCCGTGCCAGGGTATGGCTGCCAAAAAAAAGAGGGACTGTATGTTCCCACTGAGCAGGTTGATGTCGTTGTTGGCCTCACGGAGGTCCGTACGAATCCCTCCTACCTGTTGCTGCAATTGCTGAAACTCTACCCTTGGCACATAGTCACGTGGCTGCCCAAAGTTAACCTGCAATGCATATTGTGGTGCAGGCTGTGATCGAAAGTTGGGTGCATACTGAGGGGCATCGCCCCATGCATCCCAACCATGGGCAGGACCTACTGCTGCAGCCTCCCACTCTGGAGTGGGTTCGGATTGAGAAATGTTCCCGAAACCGGCCTCGTGGCGTTACTCGTTGATCTCATCAATAGAGAGTACCCACATATCATGCATAGAAACAGTAAATGCTTGCGGTAAGGGCAAGCGAACAACGACAGAGTGCGTGTTAGGTAGGGGGCACTTGTAGCAATGCTCCTCTTGCATGGGCCCAATGAAATGAGTATTGATCATAATTCTATGGTTGACTGCCGTAGGGCCTGGGACGTGCTGCATCTCATCAAGATCGAGGCCGAAGTGCTCGGCAAGCCGAGTCACTACGCCTCCCACAACAATAGTCCTCCTCGGCTGCATGTGCTGCCTACCGAGGTGATGCATAAGAAAAGCTCCCAAGTTAGGCTTGGGGGTGTAGTCGGGGTGGAGTGCTGTGTGGAGCACACACATGTCATAGCTCAACATGCCCCCAAGGTTCTCCCTACCAAAAATAGTGTTGGCAATGAAAATCATGAAGTAGCGAATGGCGGGGTTTTGGATGCTCGATACCTTCTTCCCAGAGAGGTCATGCTCATCCTTGACGGAGATGAGCTCCCACGAACCCAACGCGTCAGTGATGACCCACAAGTATAGGGGATCAATCGTAGTCCTTTCGATAAGTAAGAGTGTCGAACCCAACGAGGAGCAGAAGGAAATGACAAGCGGTTTTCAGCAATGTATTTTCTGCAAGCACTGAAAGTAGCGGTAACAAGTAGTTTGATAGCAAGATAATTCGTAACAAGTAACAAGTAACAAGTGTAACAAAAGTGCAGCAAGGTGGACCAATCCTTTTTATAGCAAAGGACAAGCCAGAACGAACTCTTATATAAAGCAAGGCGTTCTCGAGGACACATGGGAATTTCATCTAGTCACGTTCATCATGTTTAGTTGATTCGCGTTCGCTACTTTGATAATTTGATATGTGGGTGGACCGGTGCTTGGGTGCTGTTCTTACTTGAACAAACCTCCCACTTATGATTAACCCCTCTCACAAGCATCCACAACTATGAATGAAGAATTAAGATAAATCTAACCATAGCATGAAATATATGGATCCAAATCAGCCCCTTACGAAATAACACATAAACTAGGGTTTAAGCTTCTGTCACTCTAGCAACCCATCATCTACTTATTACTCCCCAATGCATTCTCCTAGGCCCAATTATGGTGAAGTGTCATGTAGTCGACGTTCACATGACACCACTAGAAGAAATACAACATACACATCATCAAAATATCGAACGAATACCAACTTCACATGATTACTTATAACAAGACTTCTCCCATGTACTCAAGAATGAAAATAACTACTCACAAAACATATTCATGTTCAAGATCAGAGGGGTATTCAATGTCATTAAGGATCTGAACATATGATCTTCCACCAAATAAACCAACTAGCATCAACTACAAGATGTAATCAACACTACTAGCAACCCACAGGTACCAATCTGAGGTTTTGAGACAAAGATTGAATACAAGAGATGAACTAGGGTTTGAGATGAGATGGTGCTGGTGAAGATGTTGATGAAGATTGGTCCTCCCACGAGGAGAGGATCATTGGTGATGTCGATGGCGTTGATTTCCCCCTCCCGGAGGGAAGTATCCCCGGCGGAATCGTTCCACCGGAGATCAAAATTGCTCCTGCCCAGGTTCCGCCTCGAGACGACGGCGCTTCGTCCCGAAAGTCTTCTCTCTATTTTTTAGGGGAAATGAGCCTATATAGCAGAAGGAGGGGGCCGGAGGCCTGCCAGGGGCCCCACAAGGCATCAGGGCGCGCCCAGGGGGCGCACCCTGTTGCCTTGTGGGAAACTGGTGGGTCCCCTCTGGTATTTCTTTTCTCCAGTATTTTTTATATATTCAATAAAAAATCTCCATGAAATTTCAGGTCATTTGGAGATCTGTAGGATAGGTATCTCTGATGTAGCCATTTCAGGTCCAGAATTCCAGCTGCCGGCAATCTCCCTCTTCATGTAAATCTTGCAAATTAAGAGAGAAAAGGCATAAGAAATTGCATCATAAAGTAAAATAATGGCCAAATGAATTATAAATAACAGTAGGAAATCATGATGCAAATTGGACATATCAACTCCCCCAAGCTTAGACCTTGCTTGTCCTCAAGCGAAAGCCAAAATTGATAATCATGACCACATGTTAAGAGAGAGAGGCGTCGATAAAAATAAAATATGGACATGAAAGCATCATGATTAATTTTATAACATCAATATATTATCATAAAGCTTCCTACGGACAAGTAATGATTCATCACAACATTGAAGTATAGAGCATAAACTTTCTTGAGAACTAACAAACTATGTTCTCAGTCAATGAAACAATTACAATTCATCGTATTTTCGGGAAGAGTCTATGTAAGAGCTCTTTGTTTTACCAAGTCCACATACTCAACTATCATTTAGTCTTCTATGATTGCTGACACTCACGGCATATTTTTATAGAGCAAAAGCTTCAATCAGACACATAGAAAGATGGGGGTTTATAGTTTCACCTCCCAACAAATTTACCTCAAGGGTAATGTCAACAATAATAACTCATGATCACTTACATCCAACTGGATATATATGCCTAGATCTTTCCCCACCACATGGTGCTTGCAAAGAGAGAAAAATAAAAACGGAATAGAGAAGAATACTATTGACCCTTGCATAAAAGTAAATACATAAAAGTAAAAGATAGGCCCTTCGCAGAGGGAAGTACAGGTTGTCATGCGCTTTTTGTTTGGATGTGCAAACTCTTAATATAAAGGAACGTCACTTTATATTGCCCCTTGTGATAGCAACCTTTATTATGCAGTCTGTCGCTTTTATTTCTTTACCATCACAAGATCGTACAAAGCTTATTTCCCCTTACAATAAAAGTTCATACATATTTAGAGGCAATTTTTATTGCTTTATGCACCGATGACAACTTACTTGAAGGATCTTATTCAATCCATAGGTAGATATAGTGGACTCTCATGACATGAAACTGGGTTCAAGGGTTTTGGATGCACAAGTAGTATCTCTACTTAGTGCGGATTTTTGGCTAGCAAAAGATAGTGAGCAAGCACCACATGTTAGAGGATCTAGGACAATATAACTTCTATGTGAATGTAAGCAAACATAACTCATTACGTTGTCTTCCTTGTCCAACGTCAACTGTTTGACATGCAATATTTAATGGGGGCTCACAATCATAAAAGATGTCCAAGATAGTATATTTATATGTGAATCCTCTCTTCCTTTATTATCTTTTTCATGAATTGCATCAATGAACAATGCTATGTTTGTTCATTTCCAATAAATTTTATCAACTATACCTTTCTTTATGTAAAGTCATTACTCCCCAAGGGATTAGCATATGATCTTTTTCATTCTTTTATTGTTTAGATTGAAACATAGAAGTAAAGAAGCAAAACCAAATTACTCTTTATTATATAACTCTCACACACGATTACATAGATAGATAGATAGATCACGAAACTAGCACTCGAAACTAGATCATACTAAGACTTTATTCCTCTAAATCATGAAATAACTAAGGATCGAACTAAGATAGATAATGATGATAAAAGGTGATGGTGATACGATACCGGGGCATCTCCCCCAAGCTTGGCACAAGCCAAGGGTGGTGCCCATACCCGTGTACTCAAGTCTCCTTCTTCGGGGATGGTGGTGGTGATGAAGTGATGGGTTGTCCTCCGTCTTCCAAGGCATAGGGTTTCCATCATAGAAGGATGAATGTGTTTCCAGAGTCCTGAAATTTGCAGCTAAACCCATACCTTTAAATTTAGCCTCATACTCGAAATTTTGGTTTTGTAAATCATAAAATTGGGCCTGAAGGTGATCAATTTGGTCATTGAGCTTGAAGATGGCTTCCCCAATATCCTTGCCGTCCACCTTGTGGTCACGGAGGAATTCCGTGATCATGGAGTGGTTAGCACTGAGTCCGTGCTCCACCATCCCTTGGCACTTAAAGATCCCCTGTTTCACCGCTTCCAGCCTGGCCTCCTCGCTCCCGGTCTTCTTAGGCCCTTGAAGGTCCCGGATGTGAAGCACCCCCTCGCGCATCTCGATAGCTTGAGGGTGTTTCATCACCTTCGGAAGGTAGGGGTTGATGACCTTCTCGTAGAACTTGTCCTTGGACGAACTTGGAGGCGCCATGGCGATCTAGATCTGTCAGAAAAATAGCTCGAAACAAGAACAAAGGAGAAACTTGCGATACAGTGGTCAAAACACCCATGAGTATATATAAAGAATTTTTATCTTTCAAAACAAGCATACGAGAAGAAAACGGAGCCGGGAGGGCACACAAGGGGCCCACAAGGCAACATGGCACGCCCCAGGGGGGGTCGCGCCCTGATGCCTTATGACCTCCTCGTGGGTCCTCTCGGCTATTTCTTATTTTTGTATTTTTTCTAATATACAGACAGAAATAATTTTTATGGAATTTTTGGTGTCAGTTTTCTTACCGTATCACATACCTATCCCTTTTCAGGGTTCTGGAGTGTTTCGAAAGGACTGTTTGATGTGTTCCTCCGGTGTCATTGTTTGAATAATATTAGTTTCAACATTAATGAGAGTACCTAACATATAATGCTTAATTCTTTGCCCATTGACCACTCTTGGGTTGGTGCCTTCGGAGTTGTTGATTTTGATAGCTCCGGAGCGACAAACTTCTTCGATGATATATGGCCCTTCCCATTTAGAGAGAAGTTTCCCTGCAAAGAATCTAAAACGAGAGTTGTACAATAGAACTTGCTCATCCACTTTGAATTCCCCCTTTTGAATTCTTTTATCATGCCATCTTTTATCTTTTTCTTTAAATAAGTTGGCATTTTCATAGGCTTGGGTTCTCCATTCATCTAAAGAGCTAATATCAAATAACCTCTTTTCACCGGCAAGTTTAAAATCATAATTAAGTTCTTTAATTGCCCAATAAGCTTTATGTTCTAGTTCAAGAGGTAAATGACATGCTTTTCCATAGACCATTTTATACTGAGACATACCCATAGGATTTTTATAAGCAGTTCTATAAGCCCACAATGCATCATCAAGCTTCTTAGACCAATTCTTTCTGGATCTATTAACGGTCTTTTGCAAAATTAATTTTATTTCTCTATTACTCAATTCAACTTGACCACTAGACTGAGGATGATAAGGTGATGCAATTCTATGGTTAACATCATATTTAGCAAGAAGTTTACGGAAAGCACCATGAATAAAATGTGAACCACCATCAGTCATCAAGTATCTAGGGACTCCAAACCTCGGGAAAATAACTTCTTTAAGCATTTTAATAGATGTGTTGTGATCAGCACTACTAGTTGGAATAGCTTCTACCCACTTAGTAACATAATCAACAGCAACAAGTATGTGTATATCCATTGGAGGAAGGAAAAGGTCCCATATAATCAAAACCCCAAACATCAAATGGTTCAATAACAAGTGAATAATTCATAGGCATTTCCTGACGTCTACCAATATTACCAATTCTTTGACATTCATCACAAGAAAGGACAAACTTACGTGCATCTTTGAAGAGAGTAGGCCAATAAAAACCAGATTGTAATACCTTATGTGCAGTTCTGTCTCCCGCATGGTGTCCTCCATATGCTTCGGAGTGACACTTCCATAGGATTTGTTCTTGTTCATGCTCAGGTACACAACGTCTAATAATACCATCTACTCCTTCTTTATATAAATGTGGGTCATCCCAAAAGTAATATCTTAAATCAAAGTAGAACTTTTTCTTTTGTTAGTATGTAAAACTAGGTGTTATATATTTAGCAACAATGTAATTAGCATAGTCTGCATACCAAGGAGTGTTACGAGAAGCATTTATCACAACTAATTGTTCACCAGGGAAATCATCATTAATAGGAAGTGGGTCATCAAGAACATTTTCCATTCTAGACAAATTATCTGCTACGGGATTCTCAGCTCCCTTTCTATCAACAATATGCAAGTCAAATTCTTGTAGCAAAAGAACCCACCTAATAATTCTAGGCTTAGCATCTTTCTTTTCCATAAGATATTTAATAGTAGCATGATTAGTGTGAATAGTAACCTTGGAATCAACAATATAGGATCTAAATTTATCACATGCAAACACAACTGCTAAAAATTCTTTCTCAGCATAATTTCTTTGAGCACTGTCTAGTGTCTTACTAGCATAATGAATAACATTCAATTTCTTATCAACTCTTTGGCCTAGAACAGCACCAACAGCATAATCACTAGCATCACATATAATTTCAAAGGGTAGGTTCCAATCAGGTGGTTGAACAATAGGTGCATATATTAAGGCTTTCTTAAGTATTTCAAAGGCTTCTACGCAATCATCATCAAAAAACAAATGGAACATCTTTTTGCAAGAGATTAGTAAGAGGCCTAGAAATTTTAGAGAAGTATTTTATAAACCTTCTATAGAAACCAACATGACCAAGGAAACTTCTTATACCTTTGACATCTTTTGGACATGGCATTTTCTCAATAGCATCAACTTTAGCTTTATCAACTTCAATACCTCTCTCAGAAATTTTATGCCCAAGGACTATACCTTCATTCACCATAAAGTGGCACTTCTCCCAATTCAAGACAAGATTAGTTTCTTCACATCTCTGCAAAACTCGATCAAGGTTGCTTAAGCAATCATCAAAAGAAGTTCCGTAAATGGAGAAATCATCCATGAATACCTCAACAATCTTTTCACAAATGTTAGCGAATATAGCAGTCATACATCTTTGAAAGGTAGCAGGTGCATTACATAAACCAAAAGGCATATGACGATAAGCATAAGTTCCAAAAGGACAAGTAAAGGTAGTTTTCTCTTGATCTTCTTGTGATACAGGTATTTGAGAGAAACCAGAATATCCATCTAGGACACTTCCATAGGATTTAATTTCCTGAAATCAATCACCATCCTATAGCCAGTTACAATTCTTTGTGGAATGAGTTCATTTTTATCATTAGGAACAACGGTAATACCTCCTTTCTTAGGAACACAATGAACATGACTTGCCCATCTACTATCAGCTATGGGATAAATTATACCTGCCTCCAGAAGCTTTAATGTTTCAGTTCTTACCACATCCTTCATTTTAAGATTCAAGCGACGTTGATGATCAATGACAGGTTTAGCATCTGGCTCCATATTAATCTTGTGCTGACATAGAGTGAGACTAATGCCCTTAAGATCATCAAGAGTATATCCAATAGCAGCACGGTGCTTCCTCAGAGTTTTAAGTAATCTCTTTTCTTCATGCTCTGAAAGGTTAGCACTAATAATAACAGCGTATATCTTCTTTTTTATCAAGATAAGCATATTTAAGTGTATCAGGTAGCTTCTTTAATTCAAATACAGGATCACTCTTAGGTGGGAGAGGATCTCCCAATGTGTCAACAGGCAAATTATGTTTAAGTATAGGTGCTTGTTTAAAGAATAGTTCATCTATTTCATTTCTTTCATTCATATGCATATCATTCTCATGGTCTAGCAAATATTGTTCTAAAGGATCAGTCGGAGGAACAACAATAGAAGCAAGACCAATAATTTCATCTTTATTAGCTAATTCTTTATCATGTGGTTGTCTACTGAATTTAGAGAAATTGAACTCATGAGACACATCACCAAAATTAAGACTAACTATTTCTTTATTCCAATCAATCTTAGCATTAACGGTATTCAAGAAAGGTCTACCAAAAAAAATGGGACAAAAATCATCTTGTGGTGATCCAAGAACAAGAAAATTAGTAGGGTATTTGATCTTACCATACAAGACTTCAACATCTCTAACGATCCCAAGTGGTTCAATAGTATCTCTGTTTGCAAGCTTAATAGTGTTATCAATGTCTTCAATCTCAACAGGTGCAATATCATTCATGACTTCTTGATAAAGGCAAAATGGAATAGCACTCACACTAGCACCAATATCACATAAACCATGATTACAATGATCTCCAATTTTAATAGAAACAACAGGCATGCCAACAACAGGTTTATTTTTATCTCTAGGATCTCGTGAAGCAATCCTAGTTGCTTCTTCACATAGATATATAACATGCCCATCAATATTATCAACCAAAAGATCTTTAACCATTGCAACATTGTGTTCAACTTTAATTTGTTCAGAGGGTTTAGGTGTTCTTATTCTACTTTTATTAACCACAGTTGTAGCTTTAGAGTGTTCCTTTATCCTAACAGGGAAATGATGTTTTTCAATATAAGCAGTAGGCACAACTGGAACAACATTGTAAACCATGATCTCATCTTTAGCTATTATGGCTTCTTCTTTTAATTCAATAGGTGGATGATATTTAAGGTGGATGATATTTAAACCATTTTTCCTTAGGGAGATCAATATGAGCAGCAAATGATTCACAAAAGGTAGCTACTATCTCAGAGTCAAGTCCATATTTAGTACTAAACTTATGAAAAATATCAGTTTCCATAAAAGATTTAACACAATCAAACTCAAGATTTATACCTGACTCTTTACCTTTGTCGATTTCCCAATCTTCACAGTTACGTTTAATTCTTTCCAGAAGATCCCATCTGAATTCGATAGTTCTCTTCATAAAGGAACCAGTAGAAGAAGTATCGAGCATGGATTCATCATTACGAGAAAGCCGAGCATAAAAGTTTTGTATAATTATTTCTCTTGTGAGCTCATGATTGGGACATGTATGCAACATATACTTAAGCATCCCCCAAGCTTGAGCGATACTTTCTCCTTCACGAGGCCAAAAAATATATATATATAATGCCGATCACGATGAACCAAATGTATAGGATAAAATTTCTGGTGAAATTCCAGCTTCAACCGGTTCCAATCCCATGTTCCGATATCATCCAATAGCCTATATCATGTCAATGCCGTTCCCTCCAAAGATAAAGGGAATACCTTCTTCTTAACTCCATCTGCAGATAAACCAGCAAGCTTAAACAATCCACAAATTTCATCTATATATATCAAGTGCATATCAGGATGCACCGTTCCATCTCCTGCATAAGGATTAGCTAGCAGTTTCTCTATCATACCCGAAGGAATTTCATAATAAATATTATCAGTAGGTTCAATAGGTTGAGGAGAAACTCTTACCGCTTCCGGTTGAGGTGAAGATACCCCAAACAAGCCCCTCAAAGGATTACTTTCCATAGTGACAAGTGACAATAAATTTCAGCATGTAATATAAATGTTTCCTTACCAAATTCCACTCACCAAAGGCCCTTCACTCCCTGGCAATGGTGCCAGAAAAGAGTCTTGATGACCCACAAGTATAGGGGATCAATCGCAGTCCTCTCGATAAGTAAGAGTGTCGAACCCAACGAATAGCAGAAGGAAATGACAAGCGGTTTTCAGCAAGGTATTTTCTGCAAGCACTGAAAGTAGCGGTAACAAGTAGTTTGATAGCAAGATAGTTCGTAACAAGTAACAAGTGTAACAAAAGTGAAGCAAGGTGGCCCAATCCTTTTTTATAGCAAAGGACAAGCCGGAACAAACTCTTATATAAAGCAAGGCGTTCTCGACGACACATGGGAATTTCATCTAGTCATGTTCATCATGTTTAGTTGATTCGCGTTCGCTACTTTGATAATTTGATATGTGGGTGGACCGGTGCTTGGGTGCTGTTCTTACTTGAACAAGCCTCCCACTTATGATTAGCCCCTCTCGCAAGCATCCACAACTACGAAAGAAGAATTAAGATAAATCTAAACATAGCGTGAATCATATATATGGATCCAAATCAACCCCTTACGGAATAACGCATAAACTAGGGTTTAAGCTTCTGTCACTCTAGCAACCCATCATCTACTTATTACTCCCCAATGCATTCTCCTAGGCCCAATTATGGTGAAGTGTCATGTAGTCGACGTTCACATGACACCACTAGAAGAAATACAACATACACATCATCAAAATATTGAACGAATACCAACTTCACATGATTACTTATAACAAGACTTCTCCCATGTCCTCAAGAATGAAAATAACTACTCACAAAACATATTCATGTTCAAGATCAGAGGGGTATTCAATGTCATTAAGGATCTGAACATATGATCTTCCACCAAATAAACCAACTAGCATCAACTACAAGATGTAATCAACACTACTAGCAACCCACAGGTACCAATCTGAGGTTTTGAGACAAAGATTGAATACAAGAGATGAACTAGGGTTTGAGATGAGATGGTGCTGGTGAAGATGTTGATGAAGATTGGTCCTCCCATGATGAGAGGATCGTTGGTGATGTCGATGGCTCCGATTTCTCCCTCCCGGAGGGAAGTATCCCCGGCGGAATCGCTCCGTCGGAGATCAAAATTGCTCGTGCCCAGGTTTCGCCTCGAGATGGCAGCGCTTCGTCCCGAAAGTATTCTCTCTATTTTTAGGGTAAATGAGCCTATATAGTAGAAGGAGGGGGCCGGAGGCCTGCCAGGGGCCCCACAAGGCATCAGGGCGCGCCCTGTTGCCTTGTGGGCAACTGGTGGGTCCCCTCTGGTATTTCTTTTCTCCAGTATTTTTTATATATTCAATAAAAAATCTCCATGTAATTTCATGTCATTTGGAGCTCTGTAGGATAGGTATCTCTGCTGTAGCCATTTCAGGTCCAGAATTCCAGCTGCCGGCAATCTCCCTCTTCATGTAAATCTTGCAAATTAAGAGAGAAAAGGCATAAGAATTGCATCATAAAGTGAAATAATGACCAAATGAATTATAAATAACAGTAGGAAATCATGACGCAAATTGGACATATCAGTCAGCAACAGGCGTGCCCCTAGTGTCGAGAACTCCTTGGTTCTCGAAACCGAAGGCACTGCAGAACTGCTCCAGCGTCATAGTGCGCTGAACTCCTCCGAGCATGAATGAGCAGCTCGGTGCCACTCTCGAGTCATCGAGAGTGTGGGAGAAGGTGGAGAGGAGCTCCATGGTGATGCTGCGGTACGTGAGGTAATGGAAGTTGCTGAAAACTCCCATCCCAACGTTGTTCGCAAGCCACGCGAAGACATGTGAAGCCCTTGGGACTCCAAGAACGCATCACACTTCCACTTCATGGGGGCCATCCCCCGGTTGTTCACGCGTTGGAAGTCCTTGTTTGCAGTAGCACGGGGTTCATCTCCCTCGTTCCGGGCACGCTTAGAGCGCTAGCCCATGGCCTTCTTCCCCGCGGCAATCGCCGATCTCATCATTTTCTACACACAATGAAAATAACAACAGAAAAATGTAAGTTTAACGTGGGGATCGAGTTCTAATACTACCTAAGACCGATTCCAACCTATTACTTTGAATCCTAACATGCAAATCGACCGGAAATCAAAAATATTATGCATCTCATCTAGGATATGAACATTGATGAAACCACCACCAAAACTTGCAAATAAACCATGGATCGAAGGAGAAACTCATCGAGGATGAAGATGCATGGATCAAATGAACGAAATCCGTGAAGAAACGAAGGTTTTGGAGGATTTTTGTTAGGGTTTGAGAGAGAGATGTGAGAGCTTTGGGCATTGGGAGGAAGAAGAAGAAAACCTCCCAGCACCGGCGACTCAAATTTATGAAAATTCAGGCAAAACGGGCGCTCATACGGGCGCGGGCGTCTGTATGGAACGCCGTCTCACGTTTAAATCAGCTGACCTAGGGTTTACATACCTGAAACGAGCGCTCAAACGGGCACACGCGCTCATTTGAAACGCCGTCGTCAAACCTGCTTATCCGAAGCTCTGTCGGGCAGAGGGTGAAACGGGCGCTCGAACGGGCGCTGACGCCCGTCCGAAAGGCCGTCTTTCTCTCTGTTCCCGCGGACGCTCCTGGTCGAAGAATCAAACGACCGCACAAGTGGGCGCTCTCCCCCGTTTGGAACGCCGTCTTCAAATCTGTAAGTTGTGACTGCTTTCGGTGAGAGTGTCATACGACCGCGCAAACGGGCGCAGGCGGTCGTATGAAACACCGTCGATCTCTCTGTTCTTTTTTGTGTTTCTTCTGAAATTTCATGCGACCGCGCATACGGGCGACAGTGCCCGTATGAAACGCCGTCGTTCTCCTCTGTTTCTTTCCTCCTTTGTTTCTTTTCCTAATTCCTCTTTTCAACATTTCTCCTTCAATAAAAAGGTCAAAAACAACTTTTCTGAGGTATTTTCATCAGTTCATTTATAAGAGCAAACTATTGACTAAAACAAAAATAATATTTTATCAAAAAATAAAGAAATAATGGGTTGCCTCCCATAAAGTGCTAGTTTTTAGGTTGCATAGCTCAACCTCTTACCTCGGTATTTCATCAAGTATCAGGTGGTCGTGGATTTTCTCTGCTCACCGTACATAATCGTTTAGGTGGTGGCACATACTTCACCCTTGCTCCTGGCTTCTTCGGGAAGTACTTGACTATTTCTTCCTCACATATTCTAAAGGTTACCTTCCCTTCCGAGCAATCTAGCGATGCACCTGCCGTATTCAAAAATGGTCTACCAAGGATAATTGATAATTTTTCATCTTCGGGCATGTCAAGAATAATAAAATCAGTAGGTATAACATGCCCGTCCAATCTCAACGAAACGTTTTTAGCCATCTCCACTGGCTTCTTTGTGGACTTGTCTGCCATCTGCAAAGTTATGCCTGTGGGTATGCATTCAGATAAATTTAACTTGTGATAAAGAGTTAGAGGCATTACACTTACCCCTGCTCCTACATCACAAAGAGCGTTATTTATATCAAGATTACCAATAGAACAAGATATCGTGGGTATACCCGGGTCTCCCAGTTTCTCTGGTATCTTGTTATCAAACAGATACTCTGTTATCATGGCAACATGTTCCTTTAGAGTCATACTCCTTTTATTATTCACTACATCACGCATGAACTTAGCAAAAGTAGGAATTTTTAACATATCTGTCACATGCATTGATATTTTAAGATCAACTATGGCTTGAAGAAAAGAAGAGTATAATGCATCATTTGAAGGTGGTCTTACAGCCTTAGGATAAGGAAGAGTTTTCTTAGATTTACCTTTATCTTTCTCCTTCTCCTTACCATTCTCTTTGTTTTTCGGTGCTTGACCACTAACCTTCTTGGTTGGATCAGGTGGTTGTTTATTTCTTTCCACCCTAGGTTCTTCCTCTTCTTCTGCTTCCGAAGTTTCTTCTTCATTGTTATTGCCATTAGTTGTTTCTGCATCAGAGTCAAATTCTTTTTCAACTTCTGCTTCATCCCCCTGAGTATCTTGATGGACCTGTTCTTCAGGTTCTTCTTCACCAAAGAGCAATTCTCTATTCTCTTGAGTTTGGCTTTGGCTCTCTATTCTTCTTTGTTCTTGCTCACTTTCATACTATTCCGGGCCCTTGGGATCCTACGTTCTTTTACCACTACGAGTAGATATTTCATTAGTAGAAACATGATTATCTAATTGAGCAAGAATCAAAGCTTGAGCCTCAGAGATTTGAATACATTGAGTCTCTATCATACGAGAGTGTTTATCAAGATTCTTTACAGCTTGACTTAACCCATCTACCTCTCGTGAGAGATATGCTATTACCTTTTCATTATGATAGATACATCTTCGAAAGTCTCTGTTGAAGTTATCTTGATGGAATTTAAACTTGTTCATCGTATCTTGAAGCTCATCTTCGTGGCGATAAATACTGAATATATCCACTTTTTCATTGATAACTTGTTCAACAGGCTTACCTTTCTCTTGAGTAACCTTCTTGAATTCTCCCATGTCTTCAATATGGTATACCTTTCCAGTTGGTTTGATAGGTTCTTCAATATTCCATTGCTCGTGTGCGGATACAATCTTCTCAATATGTTCTTTCCCTTCTTCTAGGGTTAATGACATAAATTGTCCACCTACACTTAGATCAAGAATGAATTTTGATTCATCATTAATTCCATGATAAAACATATGTAGTATAACATATTTAGCATAACCATGGTTAGGACATAATGTTAAAAATTTGGAGTATCTCTCCCAAGCCTTATATAGTATTTCACCGTCTTCTTGGACAAATGAAGTGAGGTTTCTTCTCAATTTAGTAATCTTCGAGCTTGGAAATAATTTAGCCATAAACTTTTCAGCACACATAATCCAGCTGGTTATACTGTCTTGAGGCAATCGATTATACCACTTCTCAGCATCATCCTTTAGAGAAAACCTAAAGAGTCTCAATAGCACAAATTCTCGTGAAACATCTTTTAATTGCAATGTCCCACATAGAGTGTCAAACATCATCAAATGTGCTTGAGGATCTTCCTCTTCAGTTCCTGCAAAAGCATGGTTTCTTACTTCTGTAATAAGATCACAGTCAATCGAATACTCTTGAGCATAATTAGTAGAATAAACTATAGGAGATCTAGAAACAAGTACTGGAGCACAGTGATCCCTAATAGTCTTCTTGGGCTTTTGAGTAATCGTCATTTCTGCGAACAAAGTGTTAAGCTCAACTGTCTCACTATTTTTGTATTTTTCTATTAATGAAGCTGGTTGCTCCCGAGGAAAACGACTAATATAATCTGGTAAATACGTTCTCCCTGAACGAGTAGATCCCCTGTGAGTTACAGGAAGCATCTACAATAACAATACCTGCAAAATAGTTATGAAACAAATACTCTGCTCTTAGCTCCCCGGCAACGGCGCCAGAAAATGCCTTGGTTCCTGCAGACCAAACAGGGTAGTGTAGCACTTTCGCGGAAGCATCCCAATGAGTAACCGTCCCAACAAAGAGTGGATGAGAGTATTTATGGAGGCGTTTCTGTCACACACAAGGTGTCACAGTTCTTGTGTGAAGTACTGCTTGAGCTTCTGCAAATACTATTACTATCCTGGGTAAACAATAAACCAAATATGCTAATATAAAGAGGATTTAAAGGTGTCTATGATAACCCACAAGTATAGGGGATCGCAACAATTTTCGAGGGTAGTATTTCACCCAAATTTATTGATTCGACACAAGGGGTGCCAAAGAATATTTGTGAGTATTAGTAGTTGAGTTGTCAATTCAACCACACCTGGAGAATAAATATCTGCAGCAAAGCACTTAGTAGCACAGTAGTATGATAGTTTGAATAGCAATAGTACCAGTAGCAATAGTAACAGTAACGGTAGCAGTAGCAGCTTTGTAGTGATTGTAACAGCAACAGTATGTCGTGGTGAAATCACGGCAGATGCCATGAGATGGCTAAAAGTGGGGGCCTGCGTGAGGATGCCGGTGGGTTCCGGAAGCGAGGTTGGCACGCGCGAGTGCGAGACACAAGACGTACCCAGGTTCGGGGCCCTCCGGAGAGGTACCATCCCTAGTCCTGCCGAATGGGATGATAAGCACAAGGGCTACAAGGTTGCTCCTGGAGCTGTTTGGGCGGAGGAGGAAGAAGGGGCTAGACCTCCGTTCTACCTCTCTTGTGAGTGAGTGTGTGTGTGGTAAGCTGAAGTCCAGACCCTCTACATGGAGGCCTCCTGGGGGTCTTATAGCCCGACCCCCCAGGGTTACATGGGTAAATCTACGTGCGGGTGGGATCCGGATGTCGGCGTCTGGAGCCTGCAGTGGGGCCCGCCAGCTGCTGGGACCCACCGGCTGCGGGCCCCGCCGGCTGCCCGGCACTGTGGCTCGTCGCCTCGTGCGTCACGGAGTGGTTGGCGTTGTGGGGCTACAGTGGCTCGCCGTGCTGACGTCGGTCGCCCGGGTCAGCGGGGTTGGCGGCACTGTTGCCACGCTCCTCCGGGATTGGCGGCACTGTTGCCACGCTCCTCCGGGATTAGCGGCAGTGTAGCCACGCTCTCCCGTCGTGGAGAGCCGTCTTGTCATACGAAGGGATGGGACGGCCGCTGACCCATCGCCAGCTGGCTAGCGGTCAACCAGACCCGGCATGGGGCCGCGCCCAGCCGGCCAGCCGGATTTGAGGGGCACGGGCTGCCCCGATGTTTTGAAAAGGGCTTCGGGCTCCGTTGCCTACCCGGGGGTTATCCCCCCGACAGTAGTCCCCGAAGCTGTAAAGGCTCGCCGGCTCCAAGCAGAGGGGCCTTTGCAGCTTATCCCCCCTGAAGGAAGGCGGTTGTTGATGTCTTAGCGCCGTCTTGACGCCGCGAACGCCGGGTGCTGGGAGCCGGGTCGGGATGCCCAGCCGAAACAGAGTACAAACGGCCCGGTCGGCCAGAGTCCAGCCGGCATGGGGGATCGCGCCAGCCGCCTGACAGAATCCCGCATGTGCAGCCCAGCGGCAGACGAGGCCTGCCAGGCCACGCGCGCGACGGGACGTTGCAGTGGGCTGGGACCCACCAGGCCACGGCCTCGGCCCGCGCGTGGGATCCGCTGCGGCCACACGCGACGGTTGGGTTCTCAATGCAGTTATTGCACGAATGTAATGTGCCCGCACATTGCGGGGGAGTGGGGAACATGGGCACAAATGATCCCACTTCCCCACGTCGCCGTAGGTTTAAATGGAGGGGGAGGGGGAAAGGCCGAGGAATTCGCACGCCTGCCCCTGCCGCTCCACCCTTCTGGTTTAAATGGAGGGGGAGGGGGAAAGGCCGAGGAATTCGCACGCCTGCCCCTGCCGCTCCACCCCTCTGCCCCTTGCTTCTGCTTCTTCTTTCTTGCGCCCGCCCATGCCACACGCCGCCGAAGCAGCGCTTGCCCGAACCGCCGCAGCGCCGTGCGAGCGGCCCGCGAGGAGCGGCCTTCGTCAACCTCAGCAGCTCTGCCGTAGCTCCCACGCCCGCGCGATGGCTTGGCCAAAGGGTTCCTGGGAGGGCTAGGATGTGACGGAGGAGGACATCGAGTACCTCCGCCGCACGCGGAGGTTGCCGCCTGCGGATGCGGTGGAGGCGCGCGCGCCCGGCAAAGAGCGCATCCTGGCGCCGCGGGACGGCGAAGCCGTTGTCTTCTACACCCACTTCGTCCGCGGATTCGGGCTCCCCGCAAGTGAGTTTTTTCGCCAGTTCCTGGATTTCTTCGGGCTGCAGCCGCACCACCTCGGGGCCAACTTAGTGGAGCAGCTCTCGGCCTTCGTGGCTTTCTGCGAGGGCTACCTCGGTCTCCGCCCCTACATCGACCTATGGTGTCGATTCTTCTACCTCAAGCAGCAGGGAGCGGCAGCCGGCACTATGTCCGCCTGCGGGGCGGTGGTGGTCTACGGAAGGCCGGGTGGAGGCTACCCCAAGGTGCCCCTCGAGGACTTGGCCAAGAAGTGGCAGAGGTTATTCTTCTACATGAGGAACGTCAAGCCGGAGGAGGCCCACATAAATCTGCCTGCCTTCAACAACGTGCCGCCTTTGGAGAAGCAGAACTAGGGCCGCAACCCCAGGCAGCTGTCCGGGGAGATTCTGAGCATCTGCGTCCAGCTAAAGGAGCTCACCGACCACGAGGGGCTCATTCTCTCCGACCTCATCGCCGCCTTCATCGCCCGCCGGGTGCTGCCGCTGCAGCACCGGCTGACGCGACCCCTGCTGGATGTCGACGCGGGACTTCACGCGGGCCAAGATCGTCGGCCGCGTCAACGGCATCTCCAGCGCCGGGCTGAACGCGGAGGAGTGGAGCTTCGGGAAGGAGCCCTACAGCCGGGCGGCTCGCGCGCCTACGGTGAGTCCCTGGTCCCTGTACTTTGCCGCCCGCTCTCTCTTCTTGCGACCTGATGCGCTGGGTCGGCCGCAGCATTTTGCTAGCCAGCAGCCCCCGGATGGGCCAAACCCGCCGGTCCTACAGCCAGATCGGGACGGCTCGGACGAGGAGGAGGAGGGCGCGGAGAGGGCGAGCGACGGAGACGGCGACCGCCACGTGAACACCGGAGCCGATGGATCCAGCCATGCCGGTGAGTGCCTGACCTTGAATCCTTTGCGCGAGTGGGCCGACGACGACGCGGATGATTTGAACGAGACGCGTGGTGCAGCGCAACCGTCCGCGGAGGCAGAGGCCTCCGTCGTCCCCAGGAGGCGGCTGCGAAAGGTGGGCGAGGCCTCCTCTTCCGAAGGGCAGGCGACCGCGGGGCGGCCGCACGGGAAGCAGCCGGTCGAGGCGCGGCCGGCTGCGAAACGCCCGGCCGGAGCGCAGCCAGCCGACGCGAGGAAGACGGTGAAGAAGATGCGCTGGCTGCCCCCGTCAGCGGACCCGAAGCGCGCCGTTCCCACGGTTATCGGGTAAGCTTTCTTTTCGTATCTTGCTTCTGTTCTTTGCGCTGCTGTGCTATCTTTCTCCTTCCTTATCTTCTTCACGCGCTGACCAGGAATGTGCTCAAGCTAGCTGAGGCAGCCGCCGCAGCGGCGGCCATGGAGGAGGCCGACCGGCAATGGCACCGGCGCGGCGCGGGAGAGCACGAGTCGGCTGAGACCACCGAAGAGGTGCTCGCGGCCCGCCAGTCCGGCGCCGCGCTGGAGGAGGCCGAGAGGGACGCGTAGAGGGTGCGGGTGGAAGCCGAGAAGGAGATGGCCGAGGCCGAGGCCAAGGCGTGGGCCGGCGTCGTGGTGGAGGCCGCGAGAGGGCGGAGGAGGGCCGCCGAGGAGCCTGAGTGGCCGGCCTGGCTGACGGCTTCGCCGCCGCCGTCGCTGGTCGCGGAGCACCGCTCCAAGTCGGTGCACGACCCGGCTCGCAGGGCGGAGGCCGACGCCAGCGCCACCGAGGAGGCAGCCAGCCGTGGCGAGACCGGCAACCACGAGCCGGCCGCCGACCAGACGGCCGAACCGGAGGCACCACCAGCTGTCGACCCGGCCGACGGGGCCGAACGCGGACATGGAGGAGGCCGTGGGCCAGAGACCACACCACGCGGAGGGGGAGTGCCGCCCCCAAGCGCGGAGGCCACGCTAGAGGGCTCTGGCGCCATGGTGACCGTGGAGCCACAGGCCACGGGGCGCAGTCTCGAGCTGAGGCCGGCGGGCAGCGGGACCAGCGCTGGGTCCTCAGCCTGGCCGCAATGATGCTGGGCGGCGAGCACCGGCGAGGTGACGAGCAGCGCCCCCAAGCGACATGGACACAGCGGTGGACGCCCTGCGGCTGCAGTTCGCCGACCACCGCGGCCAGTGGCAAAGCTTTGCCCAGGCGGAGGACACCCGGCTGCGACAGCTGGAGCAGACCATTGCGGTTTGTTTGCCGTCTTTGCGTTTCTTTGCGGCTTCGTCTTGCTTCTTCTTTTCTTCTTTTGACCGGCTTGGTCACTTTCCAGTGGGGGTGCGTCAGCGCACCCACTGGGTGTAGCCCCTGAGGCCCGGGCCGGCTGCGCAGCAGGTGGGTCGGGCCCTCTCAGGCGACTTGTTCTAACTTTCTTTCTTGCAGTCCGTCTACGACATGCGGGTGGCGGCGTACAACTGTCTCCTGGGCCAGTTTCGCTCGGTGAGGACCCAGCTGGTGGCCAAGGAGGAGGAGCTTCGCCAGGCCAAAGGTAATTCTTGCATTTTTCCAGTGGGGGCGCGCCAGCGCACCCACTGGGTGTAGCCCCCGAGATTCGGGCCGGTTGCGAGGCAGCCGGGTCGAATCTTATCGCTTTTCTCTGTCTTCCTTTTTGTTTCTTGTCCGGCTGCTAACCAGAAATTCTGTTCGGCTGCGCAACCGCCGCCATCGACCTGGCCGAGGTGGAGGAGCTCCGGCGCCAAGCAGCCGAAGCCGGCCGGCTCCACGACGAGGCGACTACAGAGCGCAGCCGGCTGCAGGAGGAGGCAGCCCGGCTGACCCGGGAGAGGGACAAGGCGGCGGCCGCCCACAAGGCCGAGTTGGACCGGCTTGCGGCGGAGCACCGCAAGGCGGTGGCCGAGAAGGGCGAGGAGGCGAACAAGGCCGCCGAGGAAGTCGCCCAGCTCAGGGCGGATTGCGATCGCAGCGCCAGCGCGTGGGCGGCGAAGGAGCGGGAGATGCTGCAGGAGGCGCTGTACATCGACGAGCTTCTCACCCGTGAGTGCTCTGTCCTGTTTCTTCTGTCTTTCTGGTTCCGGCCGGTGACATGGCCGACCGGGTTCTTTGGCTCTTTGACCGATCTTCTCCCTTTCTTCCCCAGGGGTCTTTCCCGAGACCCAAGCGCCGGCCGAGGCGGCCGTGAACGCCCTTCGCCAGGAGCAGAGGGCCGAGGGGGCCGTCGTTGAGGAGTACGCCGCCTGGACGGTGGCGGAGATCACCGTCACCGCCAAGGCCCGCTTGGAGGCGGTGGAGCGCGACATGAACCGGCTCTTCGTAGCCGGCTTGTCGATGGTGGGCACCCTCTAGCCGAACACGGTGGTGCCAACCACCGTCAGCCGGCTGGCGCGGTGGCTGGAGGCCGGCTTGGCGCGTGGAGGGCTTCCGCGGCCCGGGCCGGCGCGGAGAAGGCACTCAGCTTCGTGCTGTCTTGGTATCCAAGAGTCAGCTTGGACCAGCTGCGCGCGCGGAGGGCCGGGGCGGAGGCGGACTTGGCGGAGCGGGCGACGCCGATCGTTGTGCGGGCCAGTGACATTGCGTCGTTCACCCCCCACGAGGAGTTCGTGCCAGAGCGGGCGCCAAACGGCACGGCGCTTCCCGCCGACGACTTCGGCCTGGCGCTCAAGGACCTGGAGGGCAGCTCAGCCGAGACGGAAGCCGGGGCAGATGACGATGCCGCCGAGCTGGACGACACCGCCGCCACGGAGGATCCGGCGGAGAGCGACGCCGCCGCGGCCGCCGCATAGGGCTTTTTCCTGTTTTTTTGTTTTTGAACTTGGAACCCTTGTTAGTTGGCAAGTCCACCCACTGGGGGTGTATGTTTATGTAATGAACTCCTGGCCGTGGGCCTTTTGCTATGTATATATGCATGTATGTTTCCATCTATGCGTGTCTTTGCCGTCTGGCGGCTCGCCTTTGCTTGTTTCCTTAGGCTATTTTTCCTATTCTTCTCCCCTCTCGTCTTCCTCCCCGCCAGCCGGACAGCCGGGAGCCGGTCTGTAGCTGGGACGGGGAGTCAGACTCGAAAGGAAACGTACAGTACTTAGGTTTTTAGGACTTGAGCGCGAGCGAAACACCCACTGGGCTGGCTGGCTGCAGGCGGCGAAGCCGGCTGGAGCGCAGCAGGTCTGTGCGGCGATGAATGAGAGGGGGCCGGGTTGATCGAGCTGGATGCTCGTCCTTAGCCGCCTTTCCCGTGAGGGTGCATTCAGCCTTTGGCTCTTTCCAGCCAGACAGCCGGGAGCCGGTCTGTGTCTCGTGGCAGAGAGAGGGCTTCAGCGGTACACACGCTACTGGGCCGGCTGCAGAGGAGCAGGGCGCGGGCGAGCCCCCGAGCCCCTGAGCCGGACGTGCCGACCCGGTGGGAGGGAGGCAAATGTGGTAAAGTGCGCAAGAGAAAGTAAAGCTCGGTAGAGATGAAAAGGTAGCCCTCGAGTGTCGTTCGGGGGACCTGCTGCTTTCATTACATAAAAAGGGGTAACGATACATACATACATGGTTCACACGAGCGGGCCGCTCCGGGACCGCCCTTCTGGTTCCTCTACCAGTCGAAGACGCAGTACGTGCCGCTGTGGGGTGCACCGTGGCCGATGATGCGGCCTTCCCCGGGGGAGGGGGCGGAGGAGGGAAATCGTACACGGTCCAGCCGGGTAGTGGACTGACTTCTTGACGCATGTGACGCTCGTACGCGGCGCCAGCGTTCTCCAGACCGAAGGGGCCAAACACGCATGAGCCGGGTAGGATGGGAGGAGCCGCCACCTGCTCGGCGGGGATTGCCGTGGAGCCTTCGGGGACAGCTCCCCCTCCGCGGCCGACAGCGCTGGCGAGCGCGCGGATGCCGGTTGGTCATGCGACGCAGGCGGCGATCGTTGTGCTGGCGCGGAGCGGGAGCCGCCGGCTGGCTTGGTCGCCTGACCATTAGCTGCTGACGGGTCCCTGCTGCCTCCGAGCCGGCTGGACAGTAGTCGGCATTTGCGGCGTCCGCCGCCGCGCGCTGAGGGCTTGGTTGGGGTTGGGCACGGAGATGGTTTCGACTGTGCTGGCGGTTGGCTTGTAGGGCAGGAGGCCTCGTCCTCGCAGCTGGAGCCGGTAGCCCTCGAACCCGCCGGGCTGAGGGGGACGATTGACAATGCCTCTATGTGCAGCGGGTCGGTCCGGCCGGCGGTGGTTGCGGCTGCGGCTGTGGCGGTGTCTTCGCCATCGACCTCAGGGCCGCGGGTAAAACCGGTGGTCAGCACCTCCACAAGAGCACGGCCGGTGGCCGGCTGTTCGAGCTGTGCCGGCATGGCCGACTGCTTGCCGGCCAGTGCCACGAGTCGGTCGAGCTGGCGCCTCTCCTCGGTGATGACCAGCGACTCGGCCAGTTTTGAGCCGGCTTAGGCGCACTCCAGGGACTTCTTGTTGTTGCCAGTGATGGTGATGATGCCCTTGGGACCCGGC
The DNA here is from genome assembly GCA_039707655.1 of Elymus sibiricus. Lineage (NCBI taxonomy): Eukaryota > Viridiplantae > Streptophyta > Magnoliopsida > Poales > Poaceae > Elymus > Elymus sibiricus. The sequence goes on along the minus strand of CM077676.1, from coordinate 129,668,389 downwards.
GGCTTCATCTTGAGGAAGGCGTAGTGGGAGACTGCCATGAACTTGGCCAAGGCGGGCCAGCCCAAAAGCGCGTGGTAGGGGCTGGCCAGGTTGACCACCTCAAACCAGATCGGCTCGCGGCGGAAGTGGGCGCTGGTGCCGAACAACACGTCCAGCCGGACCTTGCCAATGGGGGGGCAAGAGGCACCCGGCACGATGCCGTGGAACACCGTCCGAGTGGGCTGCAGCTGGCTCTCCTCGATGCCGAGCTTGATCATGGTGTCGCGGTAGAGGATGTTGATGCTGCTGCCGCCATCGATCAGCACCCACAAAAAGTGGCAGGTGCGCTTCTCAGCGACGAAGGTGGGGTCAAGGACAAGCGCGTAGCCACCCGGCGTGGGCATCATGGCCGGGTGGTCCTCCCGGGTCCAGCTGATGGGACGGTCGGACTAGTGCATGAACTGGGGGACCGGGGGGACGACGGCGTTCACCTCGTGCTGGTACTTGCGCTTGCCGTGCTTGTCATCGCCCTCGCTTGTGAAGACTATGTAGGCCGCGCCCTGGCGAGGGAAAACGTTATTGGCGAGGGCGCCGACTGCCGGAGGTGGTGGCAGAGGCGGCGAAAGCTGCGGGCCGGGGCCGGGTGGCAGAGGCGGGAGGTCGCCTCGCATCAGGCGCTGGGTGATGCTGCTGTTCCGGAGCGTGTGCGTAGACGGCTTCGCGCCGCTGTGGTGCTTGCAGGGGGCGTCGAGCATCTGCTCGAAGGTGAGCTTGGGCTGCCAGGCCATCTTGCCAGTGCGCTGGCGCTTGTTGCCGCCTTGCTCGGCCGGCTGCTCTTCCTCCACAGCGGCGACTTGCCGGTTGTCGTAGCGGGGGGCCGGCTGCTTGCCCTTCCGTTTGTTGTTGTAGTCTTGCCGGCGCTGGTTGTTGTTGCCAGCCGGCCGAGGGTTGGCCGGCTGGACCGGGGCAGGCTTGCCGGATGCGTCGACCGAGACCTTCACGCGCATTGCGGAGTCTGCCGTGGCGTATTTGTCCGCCATGGCCATGAGCACCGCCAGGGTGTTCGGCTCATCGCACATCAGCTGGTGCTTGAGCAAGGTGCCGTCTCGGCACCCGTCGACGAAGTACTGAATGGCCTGCACCTCGTGGACCCCTTCGCAGGAGTTGCGCAACTCCGTCCACCGTGTGAGGAAGTCGCAGAGAGGCTCGTCCGGGCCCTGAACGCACATGGAGAGTTGGCGAGGCCGACCCGGACGCTTGTACATGCTGGTGAAGTTGCTCACAAACGCCTCCTCGAAGTCCAACTAGGAGTTCACGCTGCCGGCTTTCAGGCTGTTAAGCCACGTCTGGGCCAAGCCGAGCAGCATGAGGGGGACGTAGCGGACCGCCACGCGCCTGTTGCCGCCGGCTATGCCGACAGCCGTGGTATAGTCGACCAGCCAGTCTTCCGGCTTGGTGACGCCGCTATACTTGGGGGTGTCGCGGGTCAGCGTGAAGCCTTTGGGGAAAGGTTCCTCGCGGATGCGTGGCCCGAAATAGCCGGGACCAACGGAGTTCTCCTCCTCGAGCGCCGTGGGGGCTAGACCTCCGTTCTACCTCCGTTCTACATGGTTGCTCCTGGAGCTGTTTGGGCGGAGGAGGAAGAAGGGGCTAGACCTTCGTTCTACCTCTCCTGTGAGTGTGTGTGTGTGTGGGGGGGGCGTAAGCTGAAGTCCAGACCCTCTGCATGGAGGCCTCCTAGGGGGTCTTATAGCCCGACCCCCCAGGGTTACATGGGTAAATCTACGTGCGGGCGGGACCCGAATGTCGGCGTCTGGAGCCGGCAGTGGGGCCCACCAGCTGCTGGGACCCGCCGGCTGCCCGACACTGTGGCCCGTCGCCTCGTGCGTCACGAAGTGGTTGGCGTCGTGGGGCTACAGTGGCTCGCCGCGCTGACGTCGGTCGCCCGAGTCAGCGGGGTTGGCGACACTGTTGCCACGCTCCTCCGGGATTGGCGGCACTGTAGCCACACTCTCCCGGGATTGGCGGCACTGTAGCCACGCTCTCCCGTCGTGGAGAGCCGTCTTGTCGTACGGAGGGAGGGGACGGCCGCTGACCCATCGCCAGCCGGCTAGCGGCCAGCCAGACCCGGCACCGGGCCGCGCCCAGCCGGCTGGACGGCCAGCCAGATTTGAGGGGCACGGGCTGCCCCGATGTTTTGAAAAGGGCTCTGGGCTCCGTTGCCTACCCGGGGGTTATCCCCCCGACACAGTAGCAAAGTAACTTAGCAGAAACCACTATGAGAAAAACGTAGGCATTGGATCGATGATGGATAATTATGTTGGATGACATTCACCATATAACAGTCACAACCTAGAGCGATATACAATAGCTCCAATTCATCAATGTAAAGTAGGCATGTATTCCGTATATAGTCATACGTGCTTATAGTAAGAACTTGAATGACATCTTTTGTCCTACCCTCCCGTGGCAGCGGGTGTAGGAGATATGCCCTAGAGGCAATAATAAATGTTATTATTTATCCCCATGTTCGTAATTAAGTTTATATTCCGTGCTATAATTGCTATGGTTCTCGAGTCTACAATAACCACGAGGCTCGAGGAAGACTCATATGCATGTGTGGAATAATAAATGGTAAAATGTATTCCTAGTATGGCCTCTAAGACTAGCTCAAGTGTTGCATGATGGTTCTGTTTTCCTGATCATGGGCATGACTATGCTGGCAACTTTGAGGGCACATTGTTAGAAGAACACTTGTGTTGAATCAACCCGAATTGATGTTATGCTGTGAGATACATTCATCACAAGTTAATGGTTAATAACACAGAGAAAGTTACGTTTGCATAATTCCTTAGACCATGAGAGTATCGAGTTTCTTCATGCTTGATTCATGAACTTTGGGGTTTGTTAAACGTCATCCATAACTGGGTGGCTATTACGGCGGCTTACGGGTTCATGGGAAAGTATGTCAAGTAACTTGATAGCTCAAGATTGGGATCTGCTGCTCTGACGATGGAGAGATATCTTTGGGCCCTCTCAGTGTTACGGTATCCACCATCGTCTGGCCAGAAACAATGTGATTTGATCACAGGGATGCCGGAACACGGGAACGAGAAAAGAGAACAAAACCGTTAACGAGGTAACTGGCACAGTGGACAAGCTGTTGATCCACGGGGATGCCGATAAATCTCACCTCGGGTGTTTGTAACATATCGTGAAGCAACATGAATGGTACACGGCAACTGGAGGTTCACTTCAATATTTATTCGTGTGGGTATAGGGGTCAATATGGGTGTCCACGGCTCCGATGTTGATCATTGATCGGAAAGTGTTCCGGTCATGTCTATGCTTCACCGAACCTATAGGATCACACACTTAAGGGTCATCTATCTGCTGAATACTAGACAGGGAGTCTGAGAGAAAGTCACCGGAAAAGTTTCTGAGACAACGGAAAAGTTCCGGAGAGAGAACACGAAACAGTTTCGTAAAACCGAAAGGTTGTTTCGGAGTATACCATTAAGTCAAAATGGTTTTGGCACACGCCTGGAAATTCTTAGAGGGTGCCAGAATTGTTCTGGGAACTTCTGGGATTTTTCCAGAGAAAAAACCAAAAATGTTTCGGAGCTGCCGGAACCGCTTTGGTTGCTTTTCGCAGATGAAAACCACTAATCCGGAAATGTTTCGGAACGCGTCCAAAATTATTTTAGTGGGTACTGGAAATGTTCTAAGACCTACAGAAATATTTTCGGATCTAACGGTCGCGGAAAAATGTTTCCGTGAATAGTGAAAAGCACTTTTTGGTTGCTTTTTGGAAAGCCACTTTTTGGGGCTTTTACCAAAAGATCTTGGAGAAGGCTTGGGAGGGAAGGAACCCGTTTTTGTGGCTGAAATTTCAGCCCCTCCACCGCTCCTTCTCCTATAAATAGAGGTGGAGAGGAGCTCTCCACACTCACTCCAACTCTCTCACAAATGCCATGCATGATCTGGCTTTCTTCTCTCCCTCCCACGAAATAGCTTCGTAGAGCCGAAAGGCTGTATTGGTTCCGGTGGGAACTAGTTCTGGACGGCGAAGCCCTGCCGGATAGGTGACACCATATGTGTGCAACCCCGTAGAGAGGTCGTAGGTTCAATCTTTTGCCCGAGGGGCTATTCGAGTGTCCTCCCGAAGGGCTGTCCGAGTGACCGTCTGAGTTTTGAGGGTCTTCCCGGAGGGCTGTCCGTGACACCGTCCGAGGGACTGTCCGACCGCCTCATGAAGGGCTGTCCGAGGAGCATACGAGGGAGAACATCCTCGTGGTTGGGAGGTTGTAAATCCTAGCTGCGGGGATCTGCACCAATGATCTCCACCGACTCTCCTTCCGCTGCGCTATGAGTTGGTAACGATCAGATCAAAAACCTTGTATGCATCTTCTTAGTGATCCTGGGCTGGTGCGTAGGTCAGAAATTTTTTGTTTTCTGCTGCGTTACCCTACAGTGGCATCATGAGCCGTGCTATGCGTAGATGCAGGTTACGATCTAGAATACATAGAGATGTATGGGTGTTGCATAATATAATTTTGTAGTAGATGAGATCTATTGTTGAAAATTATTTATGCGGGTAGCAGATGAAATCTATTACCCGATGTTCCTGTTGCTTCTCTGGAATTTGCGTATTTCTGATCTTGATAACAGCATGGTGGAGTTTCAAAGTTCTGGCAATCCGCGATCCTGATTGATCAACGAAGTGCTAACAGTTCGTTGAATTCCACCATAGTTAAAAGAAAGATGAAATTTCGCAGACAAAAGGGCAATGCAGATATGATCTACACGGTGGTCATGTGTATGACGAAGTTCAGTATGGGGCTCGAGATTTTATTATCTCGTGTTTCATACACCCCGCAAAGTTAATCTAGCGACTTGAATAATCATACTTGATGATAAACGTTGGTAGCTGCGGTTTGGTTGAAACCTTAGAAGCCACGTAAAATAAATTTTTGCATAAACTGATTGGAGGCGTCTAACTTGGTTTTGCAGTATGTGCATGTGATGTGGTATAGCAGTGCTCAAAATAATTTGATTATGTATGAGATGACTATATAATGTAAATTAACATGACCTGCGTGTCATGATTCAGCATGATGGCTGGAGCCATATGATTGTCACTTTAATGACCTGCGTGTCAACCTTAAGTAATGCACTTATTTTATTAGCTATAGAGATAGCAATATCATCTGGTGCATCGACAAGGTGGTGGTAAACTTCGCGAAGGTGAACACCGACGCGAATGCCGAAGATGAAGAAATAAAGACTTCTCCGTCAGAAAGGGCTATACCATATCATGCTATTATGAATTGCCTGAGATGTTTATCCCTTTGATGCACCCTTGTTGATTGCGTGGTAGTCACTTTTATTAGGGTTATCTCTCACTTAAAATATCAAGTAGTTAGTGTTCTCCCAAGTGTAGCACCGTCACGGCACCTATCTCTTCGGGGCATCACATGATCTCCATGGGTGCGAACGATTAGAGAAGTGTGAGGCGGGTGAGTTGAGACCTCGCAGCGAGATCACTTGGTTGTCTTGACGTTCAGGCAGGACAGTCCTGAGCTCGGAACACACGCATCGAAAGATGAACAAGAATCACATAGAGATGTGATCGGCAAGTTTGCCTACCGATTGAAGTTCGCGCCATTTGTGTTCATCTCGAACCGTGGCGTTGAATGGAAATGCGGGTCTTGAATCACTCACAATCAATTATGAGAGATATTGATTTGAGTGGGAGCGCACGTTAGAATTAATTCTTTTAATTCTTAGTGCAATTAATTATGAAGACTGTCTAAGTGTGATTTGCATAATAGTTATAGAATAATGGCTCGCGTTTCCACCCTCCCTATTAAAATTGAATAGCTGTTAAAAATCTGGTTAAAACTTTACGGTTGGTAACGTAATGTGAGGATTGTCCTCAAGAGTGCCGAGAAGGACTTTGTCCTATCGCATGCTTTCGGTATTCTCCCGCTAATGCTATGGATGATGTGGCTCTCGTCCTTCGATCCAAAAGCTAGAATTCCGTTATTGTCAAGTGTAATATGTTTGCTTCCATGAGACCCGAACTTCGAAAGTTTTTGATAGTTATGTGATATTCATGGAACTGAAAATTAGTTTCAGATACAAACAAAGGCTAAAAGATATGGGATATCCAAAGCAATGTTTGTTTGCAAATTATTAGTAAAGTATTTACTATGCATAAGACTGATAAGAGAGGGATCCAGAAGAACGTCTGTCATATGATGAAGGTGAATAAAACAACAACTTATAGAGAAAGGAAATGTCTGAAGGGTGTTAGTGAAACTTTCACGCCTAGGAAGTCCAGGGCTAACGCCACTCTTAAAAGTTGGGTGCTTCTTCTGAGAGTAGGAGAAATACTGAAAGTTAAACTGTTAGAAGTATAAAGGCAAAAAGAAAGAAGACTGGAATGTCCAGCTCATGTATGAAAGTCATACAAGTTATTGATGTATGGAAGGCTGGTCAAAGAAGCAGTTCTTGAGAATTATGATTAAACATGTTAATCACCGATTCTTGGGTATTGCGAGTTGATCACAGAGATACCCGCTCGATTGCATTCTGTTGCGACTCGATGCAAGAACTACTATGGCCTAAAAGACTTGCCGGGAATGAGGTTTAGATATGCGCTGGGAACATAGTAAATGTTACTATACCTTCCATCGGTGTATTACCTATGTATTTATTTTTATAATTCATTTTTGGAGTTTCATACACTCTAGCCCTTTGCATAAAGTATCTTGCAAGAAGGTTGTTCATAAGAGAACTTTTGATGTTCGGTGTTATGAATAACATAAGTGCCATACTTTCGTTATGAATGAGATGTATGTTATGAATATTGATAATAATACATTACCTATGTATTTACTTTCATAATTCATTTTAGAGTTTTATACACTCTAGCCCATTTGCATAATGTTTGTTGCAAGAGTGCTGTTCATAAAAGAACAATTGTTGTTCAGTATTATGAATAACATAAGGGCCATACTTCCATCAAGGATGGGATGTATGTTATGAATATTGATGGTAATATGATGCATCCATAATACTGATGCTAAACGTCACAAGACTAAAAGAATACCACATATGTGTGGCACTGCATTTGGTCACATTGGAGAAACCCGCATGGAGAAATTCCATAATGATGGATTTTGAAGTCGTTTGATTATGAATCATCTGACACTTGCAACTTTCATCCGAAAAGTGAAGTGACTAAAATACCGTTCACATGCCATGAGGAACGAGTAACGAACTTATTGGTGATCATACATTATGATGTGTGTAGTCCGATAAATGTTGTTGCTAGTAGTGGATTTGTCTATCTTCAAAGATGACTCAAGTAGATATATGGATATTCACTTGATGAGACATAAGTCTGGATCTTTTGAAGTCATTCAAAAGGTTTTCAAAAATGAAGTAGAAATCATTGTAACAAGAAAATTTTGTTTCTACAATTAGATTGCAGAAAGGAATATTTGAGTTACAAGTTTAGCGAATGTCTGATGAGTTGTGAAAAGAGTTTCATAACTTACACCTCCCCACCACTGTGAGTGGAATGTCCGTGAAGATGTAATCAAACCATTTATGACATGGTAAGATCAAAGATGACATAAATCAATTTGCCATGATCCCTTTTTAAAGTAATGCTTTAGAGACTGCGGCTTTTACACTCAAAAGAGTGCCATCAGATCTGTTGAAATGACACCATGGTATGGTACACCCAACCATGTTATATCTTTTCTTAACATTTGGAATATGGGGCTTGTGTAAAATGTTTACAAACCTATTCCAAATCAGACAAGTGCTACTTTCAAGGTTATCCCAAATTATTGGGAATTCCTCCACCACTATACCGAGGCAAAAAGTTTTGCCACAAAGAACGGTATGCTTTTAATGAGAATTGTTCTTGCAAAAAGGTGAGTGGAAGGATAGTGCAACTCGATGAGATAACAGTATCTTCGTCATCAGATCAAAGGAAAGAAACCTTGGAAGTGATTCCATAGTTTCCTACTGCGACTGATACGGAAGCCTCTACATGAGATGTATGGACTTCGGTCGAACTTGCAGCTGAACCACGTAGGCAAAACTCGTGCAAACCTCTCAGGTGCGCAAACGAGATATTGTTGTTAGACAACAGTATACCTATGATACACAAGGAAGCGTTGATGGGCCCTGACTCCGGAATTGGCTAAAAGCCAATACAATCCGAGATAGTTTCCATATAAATGATTCGAGATTAAAATCTTGATACACCTTTCGGAAGACTTAGAGTCTAACGAATATTTATGGAACTATAAACTGATACGGATAAAAATGTTTTATCCATAAAGCTGGACTTGTTGCTTATAACAAATTCAAGGAATTAACTACGGCGAGACTGTCTCTCTGTAGCGATGCTTAAAGTTGGTTCGGGTTAAACTAGCAATTGATACATATTTCAATCATGAGATATGTAACATGGATGCCAAAAGGATTTCCATAAAATGGAAATGCTACCTAGGACTTGCATGTGATACAGTCCAAGGTGTTTTGTCAGTCCAGAGGATGCTAGTGAGTATGCAAACTTCAGAGTTCCAGTAATGGACAGAAGAGAGCAAAATGGAGTTGGAATCTTCGGTTTTGATGAAATAGTCAAAAGAGTTTGATTTCATCAATGGATAATGAAGATGCTTGTGGTTACAAGAAAGTAAGTGGGAGCATAATAATATTTCTAAAAACCTTGTGTGCTTGACACATTGTTAATTAGAAATAATATAAATTTCTTGACACGAATTAGGACTTCATTGAAAAATAGTTTTACGATGAAGTACTTGGGCTGGGTAGCCTTGATGTTAGGCATAATTATCTACGAGATAGAATTGCCTAATAGGGCTAAGCCAAAATACATATTAACAAGATGCTAAAACAGTTTAGCATTAAAACGCCAAGGAGTGATTCTTACCGAAGTCACATGGAAAGAGTTTTTGCAGGACTCGGTGTCCCAAAACACTGATGAGCAAAATACATGATGGAGATTCCACACACTCTTGTGTTTGGATTAATCATGTATTCCATGGTATGTAAAACAACCAGATATGTCTGACACTCCCAAGCTGTTGCGAGTATAGATACCAAAGTGATCAAAGTACTGATCATGGGACAGCAGTGAGAAATGTTGTTGAGTACTATAGTAGCACCGATGACATGTTTTCTCGCAAGAAGAGATTATGAAGTGCTCGTTGTAAGTAATTACATCGATACAGTCTTCATCAGTGCTCCATGCGATTTTCGATTTAAGTTAAGGGTTTTGTGTAATACACGATATGGTGACACGGTAGTTGGAAATTGTTCCAAACAGGTTACTGTGGCAAATTCTATAACAAAGGCTAAGTATGTTGACGCTTTGGAAGTGACAAAGAAGATGTTGAATCATATAGTTCATTCATGAACTTAGTATGGTTCCAAGATGGCTTTGGTCAATGGGACACTATTGTAGATAGTTGCTCCATAGCTCAGTCTGAGGAATCAAGGTTTGACCTGTGATTCACATATATACAAAACCAAGTCCACACAAAATATGAATTTTGTGAAAGTGTGAAAACGCGAGGAGATGCAATGATACACACGGAACTGAAGTTGTCAGATCCGTTGGACATCAGGCTATACCACAAGGGAAGCATATTTTACACCGGTATGCCATAGGTGTAAAGTGTTTTAGCATTGACTAGATTATTGACTCTAGTGCAAGTGGGAGTCTGTTGGAGATATGCCATAGAGGCTGTGGCACCCCGGCTCAGAGAAACTGGAACACCCCGTATTCCAGCCCAGAGATCAAGTCTTCTGGAATACGTCACTGCTTGGAATAGAACAAATCAGCTCTTTATTACAAATATTACGGGTACAAGGGTTCTGAAGGCACGAAGGTTACAGGGGGCACGACGACACTTCGCCTGCTCAGATAGCTCTATGCTAGCAGCGGAACAACTCGTAGTGGAATAACTTCTAGCAGCGGAACAACGACGACGGTGATGAACTCCACTCCGCAGGGACTCTGGCTGGGACATATCCTAGAGCGCAACCTCGGGGTCCTCGACAAACAAGCAATCACGGCATCACCTGCAATCTGGCATGACACACCAGGTGAGTACTTTGAATGTACTCGCAAGCTCACAGCAACCAAAGCAATCAAGACATACAATAGCATGGCATTTATAGGTTAATCATCAAAGATAAACACGATACTACTAGAACAACATGAGCATGGCAACAACATATAATTCATGATATGAACAGGATGATACTAGCACTAGCATGCAAGGGGTTCGATGTTTAAGGTCTCATGGACCAACTTACTCTGTTCGGAGGTTATTTTGTAGTCACAAACTTACCATCGTGATCATCACTCGATCACCTCATAATCAATCAACATCGGTATCCACGATACCATCGTGATCCTCTCATGATCACATAAAGATCAACCAACTTCTTTTCTCATCGAACCGGGGTTGTTTATTATCCAGGTTATTATTTCTGTTGACCCATAGTGTGACCTACTACGAACTGTGTCCATGACCAAGGACGCGGCTATCGATAGATTATACACTCTGCAGAGGTTAGTACACTGTACCCACACCACGGAACTCATGGCCTCGTGCTCCCATTTGGGTGGACCAACGACGTTCTGACAAAACCAGTCTATTGCATGACACTCTCCCGGCCACTCCTGACAAACTTCCCTTTGGGCCATGTCCTGGGTTGCCCCTGATGTCAACATGTGACATCCGCCACCTCTGTGGCTGCCACCGTCGTGGCCAAAACAACAACTGTCCCAAACGGGGACTCTGGATCCATACAACTTGGGCACTCAAGGCTTATGGCTGCCCACCGGGCCAGGGTAGCGCGCGCACGTAACCTTCCCTAGTTGGAGGCACCGACGAGAGGCATGACAATAGACCGAATTAGGGCCTCCCCATCCAGGCAAGTGTGGTTGCACTGGTGAGCTCGATTCGGTGGTACCATGACTCAGCCAACAGATTTGTTCAAGTTCGATTAATGTCCGGTTTAACTTGAATAGTGATGAGCTAAGTCACAGTAAAATACATAATGCAATAACAATGCAGATGAGCATGACATCAGTGTAACCATGGATGGGCAACATAACCATTTAACATAGTATCAACAATGATAAATCATTGAGTCTAGGGGATGCAAATGAGCATGGCATAAAGATGATCATGAATATCACAAGAGTTTTTCATATCAAACCGATAACTATTCATATGAGCATATTATTATCAAAAGCATCGGAAAATAAATATGAGAACTATCATAATAATAATACTAGCAAATAATCATTTAACTACTAGATGCAAATGAACAAGGCATAAGAACGAGCATGGATTCACAAGCATATATTATTCACGAAATAATTAAATGAGCAAACAATCATTTAAATATTCAAGTGGAAACCATGGCTACTGCAAGGCCATCATGCAAGTGGCTGTTGTGGCTTGCCTGGGGATGGATGAACCATCGGGGAGAAGTGCGGAGACACTCGCGGAAAAATCGCCAGAAAAGATTCCCTTTCGGAGGGGGCTGAATAAGGGCAGGGGCAAAATGGGCATTTTCAGAGTGTGAAAACATCATGAAAATAGTACCATCGGAACGGCCTCGACGAACTGAGATCGTGGGCGTTGGAATCACCTGATTCGGAGTTGCGGGTGAAAAGTTACGGCCGTTCGTTCGATAGACAGAAAAACAAATTAAAATTGAGTTTTTCTGCTGCTAACGGACGAACGTCCGCAAATTAACACTTTCGGCCGGCTGAGTTAAAACAGAAAGCGCCTTTCCGAATAATACGCTTTCAGTATACTGAAAACGTATTTTCAGCCAATACAGCTCAGAAGTGCGCTTTCAAAAACCGAAGACGTAGTCGAGTGAAATACGCTTTCGCTTAAACTCCTGCGGGCCCGAGTCAACGCGGTCGTCTGGCTGACAGGTGGGGCCGAGAGGTGGTGGGGCCCGCCAGGCCACGTCACCTTCTTCAACCCCACGCGCCCGCGATGTACAGCAGGGTGCTCGACGCCGGCGGCCGTCCCGGCGACCTCGGCCGCCTCCGGCGACTCCTAGCCCACCGGTGAGATCGGCTCGCAGCGGCGCATCCACCCATGGAGGATACGGAGCTCGGGGAGGGCGGGAGCTCGTGCTCCCTCGTCAATGGCGGACGGCGGCCATGGCCCCTTTCAGGCACGGCGTTCTGGGGTACTGGAGGAGGAGGGCAAGAGGTGGGGAGCTCCAGGGAGCTCGTGAGGGTCTCTGGTGGTGGCTAGGAGGGGAGGGGAGCCCGGACTCGCCGGAATTTAGGCCGACCCGAGCGGCGGCCATGGTTGAAATGTGGAGGAGAGGGAGCTCCTCGAGCCCACTAGAGAGGTCGGGGTGGGTGCTGGGAGAGAGGGAGAGAGGTTGGTGAGGAGAGGAGGGCCTCGGGTGGCTTTATATAGCCGCGGCGAGGATGCCATAGCCGGACGACGACGGGAGCTCGCGGACGATTCCTCTGGCGTGACCGCGTGCACGCGCGCACGCGCGGAGGGGGGGGAGAGGTCCAGGGGAGGCTCATTCGGTGCAAAGCTATCGCGGGAAGGAAGAGGACAAGGGCTAAGCGACGACGGCCGCGGGCATGCGCTGCGGCATGGCTCGCCGGAGAGGAAAGAGGAGATGGGGAGGGGTCCAGAGAGGTTGCGTGGAAGCAAGGGAGTGGTGGCGACGCAGAGGACATGGTTTGGTGTCGCGAGGACGGCATTTGGGCGGCGGCAGAGGGCCCCGACGGCCAGAGCACGCTTTCGGCGCGCCAGACCGCGTGGTCACCGCGTGCACTGGTGCACGTGGGACTTTAGGGCCGCCCACACTATGTCTACCGTGTTGTCTCTGGTAAGTAGGTCCTACCTGAGGTGATAGATCGAAGAAAGGCACTTTGTGCTGATGGGACACTTTGATGAAAGTTTGCTGTTGCAAACTTAGGCAGGAAGTAGTGATCAACTTAGAGGGTATAAGAACTAAGCAAGATGTCACAGGGGCTTAGGGTAGGAAGAACTACCATCCTGTGGATTTTGAGGTCATTAGGGCAAGGTTAGAGTGCAGTTGCTTCACAACTGCCAAAAATTGGCCAGAATCTAGATCAGGAAGTAGCACTCACATAGGGTGTTGGATTGAGCTTAAAATTTGTGGAGGGTGATCATTTGGGCATATGAAGTTACCATAAAAATTTCATCCCATTTGGATAAGTAAACATCGTACTTCCTTCACAATGATCCACACTGGACAGAGACTTGGGGGATTTTTTCAGAGAAAATGGCTTGACAAAATAATGTGAATTTTGGCATGATCACATTATTTAGGGATATTTAGGTCCTGGATTAATTTCAGAATTTTTAAAGCAATAGAAAATATAGTTGCTTCACAAACTGAAATTGTGACCAGAAACCAATATTTGAAGTTGTGCTCACATAGATTTTTGGATGGAGATGAAATTTGGTGGAGAGTCATGATTTGATCATATAGATGATATCCCAAAATTTCAACTCATTTGGATAATCCTAGCTAGTACTTCCTTCACAAAGCTTCTCTCTGGTCAGAAACTTTGGAATTTGCTGAGGAAGATTTACTAGGCAAATGAAGCTGAATTTTGGCATGTGGCAATAATTTGGATAGGAGAGAGTGCCCAAAAATTTTGAGGGCAATCAAGAAAAGATAAATAGCACTTTCTTCACAAAGTACCATTCTGAACAGAATAGGAAATGAATATTCCTGAATTATCTTTGAACTAGGCAAGGATGTATTTTGACATATTTGTGGAAGATATGATCCAAAGAATTTATGAGAATTTTGTGGGAATTTTGTGGAAGGCAGAAATATAGGTTGCTTCACAACCTAGGGCAAATAGGGTTATTTCTTTAATAGAAAAAGGAATATTCCCAAGAAATAAATATTGGGGTTGGGCTAAGATGGAAATGACATGGCCTTGGGATAGATTTGAGAATGACAAGCCACAAGGAAGTGACAGGAGAGAAGATTTTCCCAGGTTTCAAGACCACAAAGCCACGGAAAAGGAACTCCAAATAAAAATTCGAAGAAATCCAAAAGAAAAAGAAAGGGCCAAAAATCGGGGTGTTACAGAGGCAATAATAAATGTTATTATTTATCCCCATGTTCATAATTAAGTTTATATTCCGTGCTATAACTGCTATGGTTCTCGAGTCTACAATAACCACGAGGCTCGGAGGAAGACTCATATGCACGTGTGGAATAATAAACGGTAAAATGTATTCCTAGTCTGGCCTCTAAGACTAGCTCAAGTGTTGCATGATGGTTCTGTTTTCCTGATCATGGGCATGACTATGCTGGCAACTTTGAGGGCACATTGTTAGAAGAACACTTGTGTTGAATCGACCCGAATTGATGTTATGCTATGAGATACATTCGTCACAAGTTAATGGTTAATAACACAGAGAAAGTTTACGTTTGCATAATTCCTTAGACCATGAGAGTATCGAGTTTCTTCATGCTTGATTCATGAACTTTGGGGTTTGTTAAACGTCATCCATAACTGGGTGGCTATTACGGCGGCTTACGGGTTCATGGGTAAGTATGTCAAGTAACTTGATAGCTCAAGATTGGGATTTGCTCCCCCGACGTTGGAGAGATATCTCTGGGCCCTCTCGGTGTTACGGTATCCACCATCGTCTGGCCAGACACAATGTGATTTGATCACAGGGATGCCGGAACATGGGAACGAGAAAAGAGAACAAAACCGGTAACGAGGTAACTGGCATAGTGGACATGTTGTTGATCCACGAGGATGCCGATAAATCTCACCTCGCGTGTTTGTAACATATCGCGAAGCAACAGGAATAGCACACAGCAACTGGAGGTTCACTCGAATATTTATTCGTGTGGGTATAGGGGTCAATATGGGTGTCCACGGCTCCGATGTTGTTCATTGACCGGAAAGTGTTCCGGTCATGTCTATGCTTCATTGAACCTATAGGGTCACACACTTAAAGGTCATCTATCTGCTGAATACTAGACAAGGAGTCTGAGAGAAAGTCACCGGAAAAGTTTCGGAGACAACGGAAAAGTTCCGGAGAGAGAACACGAAACAGTTTCGTAAAACCGAAAGGTTGTTTCGGAGTATACCATTAAGTCAAAATGGTTTCGGCACATGCCTGGAAATTCTTAGAGGGTGCCAGAATTGTTCTGGAAACTTCTGGGATTTTTCCGGAGAAAAAACCCGGAAATGTTCCGGACCTGCCGGAACCGCTTTGGTTGCTTTTCGCAGATGAAAATCACTAATCCGGAATTGTTTCGGAACGCGTCCAAAATTATTTTAGTGGGTACTGGAAATGTTCTAAGACCTACAGAAATATTTTCGGATCTAACGGTCGCGGAAAAATGTTTCCGTGAATAGTGAAAAGCACTTTTTGGTTGCTTTTTGGAAAGCCACTTTTTGGTGCTTTTACCAAAAGATCTTGGAGAAGGCTTGGGACGGAAGGAACCCCTTTTTGTGGCTGAAATTTCAGCCCCTCCACCCCTCCTTCTCCTATAAATAGAGGTGGAGAGGAGCTCTCCACACTCACTCCAGCTCTCTCACAAATGCCATGCATGATCGGCTTTCTTCTCTGCCTCCCACGAAATAGTTTCGTAGAGCTGAAAGGCTGTCTGGGTTCCGGTGGGAACTAGTTCTAGACGGCGAAGCCCTGCCGGATAGGTGACACCGTATGTGTGCAACCCCGTAGAGAGGTCGTAGGTTCGATCTTTTGCCTGAGGGGCTGTTCGAGTGTCCTCCCGAAGGGCTGTCCGAGTGACCGTCCGAGTTTTGAGGGTCTTTCCGGGGGGCTGTCCATGACACCGTCCGAGGGACTATCCGACTGCCTCCCGAAGGGCTATCCGAGGAGCAGATGAGGGAGAACATCCTCGTGGTTGGGAAGTTGTAAATCCTAGCTGCGGGGATCTGCAGCAACGATCTCCACCGACTCTCCTTCCGCTGCGCTATGAGTCGGTAACGATCAGATCAAAAACCTTGTATGCATCTTCTTAGTGGTCCTGGGCTGGTGCATAGGTCATAATTTTTTTGTTTTCTGCTGCGTTACCCTATAATGGGGTCCATAAGGAAACTAAGGGATATTAAGGCCTCCTTTTAATAGAGAACCGGAACAAAACATTAACACATGGTGAACACATGAACTCCTTGAATTATAGTCATCTCCGGAGAGTATCCCACACAATTGTCACTA
Organism: Elymus sibiricus; assembly: GCA_039707655.1. Taxonomy (NCBI): domain Eukaryota; kingdom Viridiplantae; phylum Streptophyta; class Magnoliopsida; order Poales; family Poaceae; genus Elymus; species Elymus sibiricus. The sequence continues at coordinate 129,652,106 of CM077676.1, read as the reverse complement.
TGGGGTCTACGGACCAGAACAATAACAAGTGCATATGACAAGCGGATAGGATCAAGAACTCAAATATATTCATGAAAACATAAAGGGTTCAGATCTGAAATCATGGCACTCGGGCCCTAGTGACAAGCATTAAGCATAGCAAAGTCATAGCAACATCAATCTCAGAACATAGTGGATACTAGGGATCAAAGCCCTAACAAATTGACTCTATTACATGATAAATCTCATCCAACCCATCACCGTACAGCAAGCCTACGGAGGAATTACTCACGCCCGGTGGTGAGCATCATGAAATTGGTGATGGAGGATGGTTGATGATGACGACGGCGACGAATCCCCCTCTCCAGAGCCCCGAACGGACTCCAGATCAGCCCTCCCAATGAAGAACAGGAGGTGGCGGTGGCTCCGTATCGTAAAAGGCGATGAAACTTCTTCTCTTATTTTTTCTTCGGGAAAGTGAATATATAGCGTTGGAATTAGGTCAGACGGCCACCTGTGGGCCCTACAAGGCATCAGGGCGCGCCCTAGGGGGGGGGGGGGTCGCGCCATGTTGCCTTGTGGGCAACAGGTGTCCCCTCTTCTGTTGATTCTTGCGCCAATAATTTTTATAAAAATTCTCCAAAAAGTTTCGTCTAATTCCGAGAACTTTGATTTCTGCACAAAAACAACACCATGTTAGTTCTGCTGAAAACAGCGCCAGTCCGGGTTAGTTTCATTCAAATCACGCAAATTAGAGTCCAAAGTAAGAGCAAAAGTGTTTGGAAAAGTAGATACGACGGAGATGTATCAATTCCCCCAAGCTTAACTCATTGCTTGTCCTCAAGCAATTCAGTTGACAAACTGAAAGTGATAAAGAAAAAGTTTTACAAACTCTTTTGTTCTTGTATCTGTATATAAGCTTAAATAGCACCCAAGTTTTCAGCAAAGATCATGAACTAACCATGCTCATAATAACACTTAGGAATTATATTTACTCATATGAATGGCATAATTAACTAGCGAGCAATAATAACATATCTCGAATGCGAACAAGTTGTCAAAACAATCATAATATAATATGATAACATGGTATCTCGCTAGCCCTTTCTGAGACCGCAAAACATAAATGCAGAGCACCTCCAAAGTTCAAGCAGCGACTAAACATTGTAATTTAGGGTAGAGGAGATCCAGTCATGATGCACACAACATTAACTATACTCAATGCATAAGGATGACAATAGTGCTCTTAGGATTGGTGCTTATAATGAGAGGGCGAGACTCAACAATAAAAGTAAAATAACAAAAAGGTAAATAGATAGGCCCTTCATAGAGGGAAGCATAGATTTGCAGAGGTGCCAGAGCTCGAAGCTTAAATCAGAGATGAAAACAATTTTGGGAGGTGTACTTTTCCTGTCAACGTCACGACCGAGGATTTTCAATATCTTCCATGCTAAACACATTATCGGCGGTTCCCAAGCGAAAAGGTAAAGTTTACTCCTTCTCCACCATACAAACATAATCCATGCCTAGCCGAATTCACGGGTGCCCTCCATACCAACAACTTTCCAGAGGATTTTGTTTCATTTTGTAGTTTTTCATTTCGAGCATAGGACTGGGCATCCCGAATACCAGCCTCTCTCATGCAATGACAAGTGAATAAACACTCATATGAGAATAACCCACTTAGCATGGAAGATAATGAACGCCCCCTATCGCTCCATGAGCGGTACGGGCACACAAAACAGATGTTTGTTTGAATGATTAGAGGTGGCACATGCAAATTTACATGGAACGGTGATACGTCTCCAACGTATCTATAATTTTTGATTGTTCCATGCTATTATAGTATCAATCTTGGATGTTTTTATATGCAATTATATATCATTTTTTGGGACTAACCTATTAACCTAGTGCCCAGTGCCAGTTGCTGTTTTCTGCTTGTTTTTGGCTTTTCAGAGAGTCGGTACCAAACGAAGTCCAAATGCCACGAAACTTTTTGGATATTTTTTTCTGGACAAAAGAGACCCTGGAGACATGGAGAGGAGACCAGAAGGTTCACGAAGCCTCCACAAGGCAACAGGGCGCGGCCCCGGGGGGGGGGGGGGCGCCCTGATACCTTGTGGGGCCCTCGTGGCTCCGTTTGACCTAATTCCACTCCTATAAATTCACAAATATTCAGAAACCATCGAAGAGCCAGAAGAGAAAACCTTTCCGCCAACGCAAGCCTGTGTTCTTCCGCGATCCCATCTAGAGGCCTTTTCCGATACTCTGCCGGAGGGGGAATCGATCACGGAGGGCTTCTACATCAACCTTGCTGCCCTTCTGATGATGTGTGAGTAGTTTACCACAGACCTACGGGTCCATAGCTAGTAGCTAGATGGCTTCTTCTCTCTCTTTGATCTTCAATACCATGTTCTCCTTGATGTTCTTGGAGTTCTATCCGATGTAATCTTCTTTTGCGGTGTGTTTGTTGGGATCCTATGAATTGTGAGTTTATGATCAGATTATTCATGAGAAATATTTGAGTCTTCTCTGAACTCTTTTATGCATGATTAAATATAGCTTTGTATTTCTCTCCGATCTATCGATTTGGTTTGGCCAACTAGATTGGTTTATCTTGCAATGGGAGAGGTGCTTTGTGATGGGTTCAATCTTGCGGTGCTCAATCCCAGTGATAGAAAGGGACATGACACGTATTTGTATTGTTGCCATTAAGGATAAAAAGATGGGGTTTATTCATATTTCTTGAATTTGCTTCTCTACACCATGTCATCTTGCTTAAGGCGTTAATCTATTTTTATTAACTTAATACTCTAGATGCATGCTGGATATCAGTCGATGAGTGGAGTAATAGTAGTAGATGCAGGCAGGAGCCGGTCTACTTGTCTCGAACGTGATGCCTATATACATGATCATTGCCAAGAATCCATCATAATTATTTGCTTTTCTATCAATTGCCCAACAGTAATTTGTTTACCCACCGTATGTTTCTGCGCTCGAGAGAGAAGCCTCTAGTGAAAACTATGGCCCCCGGGTCTATCTTTATCATATAAAAAACATAAAAATACCTTGCTGCAATTTATTTACTTTTATTTAGTTTAGTAATTTACTTTATCAATTTATCTCTATCAGACTTAATCCTTGCAAGTAACCGCTAAGAGGATTGACAACCCTCTTATTCGGGTTGGGTGCAAGTGTTTGCTTTTGTGTGTGTAGGTGTTGTTCACTGGATCTTGCTTGGTTCTCCTACTGGATTGATAACCTTGGTTCTTAACTGAGGGAAATACTTATCTCTACTATACTGCATCATCCTCTCCTCTTCGGGGAAATACCAACGCAGTCTACAAGTAGCAGGAAGAATTTCTGTCGCCATTGCCGGGGAGACATCATCAAAATCTATCAAGTACCTTCGCACAAATTATCATTCACTTGCATTTACTTTATTTGCCTTTTATTTGCATTTGCCTCTCGTTTTCATCTCCCCCACTTCTAATTTTTTTTTACAAAAACACAAATATATTTTATTTGCTTGCTTTGTCGCGATGTCTCAAGAAAATACAAAATTGTGTGACTTTTCCAATACTACTAATAATGATTTTATTAGTACTCCTATTGCTCCTCCCGCCACTAGTGCGGAGTCGTGTGACATTAATGCTGCCTTGCTTAATCTTGTTATGAAAGAACAATTTTCTGGTAGTCCAAACGAAGATGCTGCATCCCATCTAAATACTTTCGTTGAACTTTGTGATATGCAAAAGAAGAAAGATGTGGATAATGATATTGTCAAATTAAAATTATTTCCGTTCTCACTATGAGACCGTGCTAAAACTTGGTTTTCATCCTTGCCTGGAAATAGTATTGATTCTTGGGATAAGTGTAAGGATGCTTTTATTACCAAGTATTTTCCTCCCGCTAAGATTATTTCTTTAAGAAATCAAATTATGAATTTTAAGCAACTTGAGCATGAACATGTTGCACAATCTTGGGAGAGAATGAAATTAATGATAAGAAATTGGCCAACTCATGGTTTAAATTTGTGGATGATCATACAAAAAATTTATGCGGGACTAAACTTTGTTTCTAGAAATTTGCTAGACTCTGCCACAGGTGGTACTTTTGTGGAAATTACATTAGGAGAAGGTATAAAACTCCTAGATAATATTATGACAAATTATTCTCAATGGCACACCGAAAGAACTCCAACTGGTAAGAAGGTAAATTCTGTTGAAGAAATCAATACTTTGAGTGATAAGATGGATGCTATTATGAAAATTCTTGCTAGTAAGAATGCTCATGTTGATCCTAATGATGTGCCTTTGTCCACTTTGGTTGAGAAAAATAATGATTCTATTGATGTGAATTTTATATCTCGAAACAATTTCAACAACAATGCTTATAGGGGTAATTTCAATGCTAGACCGTTTCCCGGAAATTCCTCTAATAATTATGGTAATTCCTATGGTAATTCATACAATAATAATAATAGGATACCCTCTGATCTTGAAAGTAATATTAAGGAATTTATTAATTCTCAAAAGAATTTCAATGCTATGATAGAAGAAAAAACGAATAGAGTTGATGAAATGGCTAGGAACATGGATAGAATTGCTCATGATGTGGAAAATCTCAAGATTAAAATTTTGCCACCTAAAATTGATATAAATGAGTCTATTAAAGCCATCCATGTCTCCATTAATGAAAGTAAAGAAAGGACCGCTAGGTTGAGAGCTAAGCGAGAATTTCTAGAAAAAGCGATTCCACCCGGTTTCTATCGTAGTAATGATGAAGACATTAAAATGATTGGTGTCACCCCTATTGAATCTTTATTTAGTAATATAAAACTTGATGAAAAAGGGACTGGAGAAGAGTCAACTTTAGATAGAAGGAGTCCCACTTGCTTGGAGGGTGATAATCTTGATCATAAAAATGAAAAAAGTGGGTTTGGAGAGGTCAAAACTTTAAATAGTAATGCACCCACTACTTTGGATTACAAGGACTTTAATTATGATAGTTGTTCTTTAATTGAGTGTATTTCCTTGTTGCAATCCATGATTAATTCACCAAATGCATATGAACAAAATAAAGCTTTCACTAAACATATCGTAGAAGCCATGATGAAAGCACATGAAGAAAAGCTTGAGTTGGAAGTATCAATTCCTAGAAAATTACAAGATGAATGGGAACCTACTATTAAAGTAAAAATTAGAAATTATGAATGTAATGCACTTTGTGATCTTGGTGCTAGCGTTTTCACTATACCAAAGTCTTTGTGTGATGTGCTGGGTCTCACCGACATGGATCCTTGCTCCCTTAATTTGCATCTTGTGGATTCCACTATTAAAAAGCCATTGGGTAGAATAAATGATGTGCTTATTCTTGCAAATAGAAATTATGTGCCTGTGGACTTTATTGTTCTTGATATTGAATGCAATCTGTCTTGTCCTATAATACTTGGTAGGCCCTTTTTACGAACTATAGGTGCTATTATTGACATGAAAGAAGGTAATATAAGATTTCAATTTCCATTAAGAAAAGGGATGGAACACTTCCCTAGAAAAAGAATTAAAGCACCTTATGAATCCATTATGAGGGCCACTTATGGAATTAACTTGAAGGATGACAACACTTGAAACTATGCATTATGCCTAGCTAGGGGCATAAAACAATAGCGCTTGTTGGGAGGCAACCCAATGAATAAAATAATTTTTTGCTTTTACCTTCTGTTTTTGAGTATTTGCATGATTATAGCCTCTGTTATGATTGTGTTTTTATGTTTATTAGTGTTTGTGCCAAGTAATGCCTTTGGGATGATTTGGAAGATAGTATGATTGATGCTGTTTGAAAACAGAAACTTTTGCGTCCAGTGCTGGAATTTCTTATTTTCGCTGGATTGTCAGAACCTTTTGAATTTTTTACACAGTATTTATATAGGAAATTCCCACGTTGTCCTAATTGCTCAGAAGTTTTGGAGTTACATAAGTATGACCATAATTCAGATCTTTACAGACTGTTCTGTTTTAGACAGATTCTGTTTTTGTTGCATAGTTTGCTTATTTTGATGTATCTATGGATCGTATCGGGGGGTATGAGTCATGGAGAAGTTGGAGTATAGTAGAATTATACCAATATTAAATATGAATCAATTTAAAACAGTACCTAAAGTTTAAGATTTGTTTGTTATACTAACGGATCTCACGAGGTTTCTGTTGAGTTTTATGTGCTGAAGTTTTCAAGTTTTGGGTGAGACTACGATGGATAAAGGAATAAGGAGCAGCAAGAGCCTAAGCTTGGGGATGCCCAAGGCACCCCAAGGTAATATTCAAGTGATACTCAAGCGTCTAAGCTAGGGGATGCCCCGGATGGCATCCCCTCTTTCGTCTACAATGTATCGGTAACTCACTTGGAGCTATATTTTTATTCATCACATGATATGTGTTTTACTTGGAGCACCTTGTGATATAGTTTGTTTGCTTTTTAGTTTGTCACAATCATCTTTGCTGAACACACCTTTTTGAGAGGGACACACATTATTCGTGATTTGTTAGAATACTCTATGTGCTTCACTTATATCTTTTGAGCTAGGCAGTTGCTCTAGTGCTTCACTTATATCTTTTAGAGCACGGCGGTGGTTATATTTTAAAGAAATAGTTGCACTCTCATGCTTCACTTATATCTTTTTGAGAGTCTCATGATAGCAATGGTAATAATCACAGGTTATGAATTTGGTCCTGATATGATAGGTATTCAAGAGGGATATAATAAAAACTTTCATGTAGATCACTGAATATGATAAATTTGATTCCTTGCAATAGTTTTACGATATTAAGATGGTAATATGGGGAGGTACTAGTAGATGATTGTGGTTTAGTAAGAATAATTGTGTTAAGGTTTGTGATTCCCGAAGCATGCACATATGATCTGTCGTTATGCTAAGAAGTTGGAACATGATTTATTGTTGATTGTCAACCTTATGAGTGGCGGTCGGGGATGAGCGATGGACCTTGTCCTACCAATCTATCCCTCTAGGGGCATTCGTAGTAGTACTTTGCTTTGAGGGCTAATAAACTTTCGCAATAAGTATGTGAGTTCTTTATGACTAATGTGAGTCCATGGATTATACGCACTCTCACCTTTCCGCAATTTGCTAGCCTCTTCGGTACCGTGCATTGCCCTTTCTCACATCGAGAGTTGGTGCAAACTTCGCCGGTGCATCCAAACCCCGTGATATGATACACTCTATCACACATAAGCCTCCTTATATCTTCCTCAAAACAGCCACCATACCTACCTATCATGGCATTTCCATAGCCATTCTGAGATATATTGCCATGAAACTTCCACCGTTCCGTTTTTTATATGACACACATCATCATTGTCATATTGCTTTGCATGATCGTATAGCTGACATAGTATTTGTGGCTCAGCCACCGTTCATCATTTTTATACATGTTACGCTAGCATCATTGCACATCCTGGTACACTGCCAGAGGCATTCATATAGTCATATTTTTGTTCTAGTATCGAGTTGTAATATTGAGTTGGAAGTAAATAGAGGTGTGATGATCATCATTATTAGAGCATTGTCCCAGTGAGGAAAGGATGATGGAGACCATGATTCCCCCACAAGTCGGGATGAGACTCCGGACGAAAAATAAAAAAAGGAAAAAAAGAGGCGAAAAAGAGCGTTGGAAAAAAATGAGAGAAAAAGAGAGAAGGGGCAATGTTACTATCCTTTTTCACACTTGTGCTTTAGAGTAGCACCATGTTTTTCATATAGAGAGTCTCCTATTTTGTCACTTTCATATACTAGTGTGAATTTTTCATTATAGAACTTGGCTTGTATATTCCGATGACGGGCTTCCTCAAATGCCTGAGGACTTCATGAGCAAGCAAGTTGGATGCACACCCACTAAGTTTTCATGTTGAGCTTTCATACACTTATAGCTCTTAGTGCATCCGTTGCATGGCAATCCCTACTCCTTGCGTTGACATCAATTGATGGGGATCTCCATAGCCCATTGATTAGCCTCGTCGATGTGAGACTATCTTCTTATTTTTTGACTTCTCTTATTTACCTCTACCACCACACTCTATTCCACCCATAGTGCTATATCCATGGCTTGCGCTCATGTATTGAGTGGGAGTTGAAAAAGCTGAAGCGCGTTAAAAAGTATGAACCAATTGCTCGGCTTGTCATCGGGGTAGTGCATGATAAATACTTTGTGTGAAGAAGATGGAGCATGACGGGATAACTTTCTTTAGCATCGTTATTTTGAAAGGCATGATTGTTTGTTAGTATGCCTGAGTATTGATGTCTTTATATCAAATTATAGACTATTGCTTTGAATCATTTGGATCTTATTATTCATACTGTAAAAGAGATTACATGATGAAACATGCTAGGTAGAATTCCACATCAAAAATTCTGTTTTTATCATTTACCTACTCGAGGACGAGCAGGAATTAAGCTTGGGGATGCTTGATACGTCTCCAACGTATCTATAATTTTTGATTGTTCCATGCTATTATAGTATCAATCTTGGATGTTTTTATATGCAATTATATATCATTTTTTGGGACTAACCTATTAACCTAGTGCCCAGTGCCAGTTGTTGTTTTCTGCTTGTTTTTGGCTTTTCAGAGAATCAGTACCAAACGAAGTCCAAATGCCACGAAACTTTTTGGAGATTTTTTTCTGGACAAAAGAGACCATGGAGACTTGGAGAGGAGGCCACAAGGTTCACGAAGCCTCCACAAGGCAACAGGGCACGGCCCCAGGGGGCGTGCCCTGATGCCTTGGGGGGCCCTCGTGGCTCCGTTTGACCTAATTCCACTCCTATAAATTAACAAATATTCGGAAACCATCGAAGAGCCAGAAGAGAAAACCTTTCCGCCACCGCAAGCCTTTGTTCTTCCACGATCCCATCTGGAGGCCTTTTTCGGTACTCTGCCGGAGGGGGAATCGATCACGGAGGGCTTCTACATCAACCTTGCTGCCCTTCCGATGATGTTTGAGTAGTTTACCACAGACCTACGGGTCCATAGCTAGTAGCTAGATGGCTTATTCTCTCTCTCTTTGATCTTCAATACCATGTTCTCCTTGATGTTCTTGGAGTTCTATCCGATGTAATCTTCTTTTGCGGTGTGTTTATTAGGATCCGATGAATTGTGAGTTTATGATCAGATTATTCATGAGAAATATCTGAGTCTTCTCTGAACTCTTTTATGCATGATTAAATATAGCTTTGTATTTCTCTCCGATCTATCGATTTGGTTTGGCCAAATAGATTGGTTTATCTTGCAATGGGAGAGGTGCTTTGTGATGGCTTCAATCTTGCGGTGCTCAATCCCACTGATAGAAAGGGACATGACACATATTTGTATTGTTGCCACTAAGGATAAAAAGATGGGGTTTATTCATATTGCTTGAATTTGCTTCTCTACATCATGTCATCTTGCTTAAGGCGTTACTCTGTTTTTATTAACTTAATACTCTTGATGCATGCTGGATAGCAGTCGATGAGTGGAGTAATAGTAGTAGATGCAGGCAGGAGTCGGTCTACTTGTCTCGGACGTGATGCCTATATACATGATCATTGCCATGAATCCGTCATAATTATTTGCTTTTCTATCAATTGCCCAACAGTAATTTGTTTACCCACCGTATGTTTCTGCGCTCGAGAGAGAAGCCTCTAGTGAAAACTATGGCCCCCGGGTCTATCTTTATCATATAAAAAACATAAAAATACCTTGCTGCAATTTATTTACTTTTATTTAGTTTAGTAATTTACTTTATCAATTTATCTCTATCAGACTTAATCCTTGCAAGTAACCGCTAAGAGGATTGACAACCCTCTTATTCGCGTTGGGTGCAAGTGTTTGCTTTTGTGTGTGTAGGTGTTGTTCACTGGATCTTGCTTGGTTCTCCTACTGGATTGATAACCTTGGTTCTTAACTGAGGGAAATACTTATCTCTACTATACTGCATCATCCTCTCCTCTTCGGGGAAATACCAATGCAGTCTACAAGTAGCAAACGGTAGAGTAATACCGCATATAGGTAGATATAGTGGACTCATCTGGAACAACTTTGGTTTAAGGATTGTGGATGCACAAGCATTTTTCCCGCTTAGTACAGGTGAAAGCTAGCAAATAGATTGAGAAGCGACCAACTAGAGAGCGAAAACGGTCATGATCATGCATTGAGAATAATTAACATTGAATACTAGCATGAGTAGGATATAGACACCCTGAAAATAAATATCGTGGAGGCTATGTTGGTTTTGAATCAACTACATGTATGAACATGTGCCAAGTCAAGCCACTTGAAACATTCAGAGGAGGATACCATATTAACATACTACATCATAACCATTTTAATGCATGTTGACATCCAAGATAAATCATTATCCACTCCTAGCTACTTAAGCATGGCATGAGCAACTATAATCTCTAATTGTCATCACAAACATGTTTACTCATAGCATGCTGAATCATGGGCACTGAGATTAACATATTTACAAAAACAAAAACAACAAGAGTTCATACCAGCTTTTCTTTGCATCAGTCACTTCATCAAATCATCGTCATTATTGCCTTTCACTTGCACAACCGAATGATATGAAAATAATAATAGTGGTAACTCATAATGTTCAGCATATAAATCAAAACGCACCATGGGGATATCGAGCCTAGGCAGAAAATAAAAATTTTGCACAAAGAATTTGTAAGAATGTGGTGCTGGTCACACTCATCTGCGAGGAAGTCGGTCAGCCCGGCGTTCGCAACAAATTGTGCGAACTCTTGACGAAACCCGGCTTCGTTCATGAAGGTGTTGTCCGGCCACTCGCACGGTCGGACTTCCGACCTACGCGGAATGTTGAGGTCACGGTCAGGGGCATTCCCAAGGACACCCTTGGAGCTCTGGCTCGAAGAACCTCTCTGGAGCAAGTTTATTTTCCTAAGGACAAATTTCTGAAAAATAATAATTTTGGAGCACAAAAAGATGTTAACAAAACTTCATAAGATTGATAGCAACTACTCATACAAGTGCCTAGAGGCTATATCAAACATTCAAACTACTTAGAACTCAAAGAATTCAACATTCAAGCTCGTTTTCAGTAGCACCAATAGCAGTAATTTATGCAAAATATAATCCACTAAAGCAAAAACTAATTGGAGCAATGGGAGAGTCACATACCAAGGAGCAATCCCCCAAAACAGTTTCGGAAATGGAGCTCCGAGCAAAGAGATCGAAAATCTCAGGTTTGGGAGCAAGAACACAAGAGAGAGAGCTACCATGATTTTTTTCTGGAGGTAGGAGATGAAGTGGGCTGAATAGATAAGTGAGTGGGTCCCTGTGGGACCCACAAGGCATCTTGGCGCGCCCTAGGGGGTGGCCGCGCCCTGTTGCCTTGTGAGCAATAGGGGCACTTCCCTGGGTTGTTTTCAGTGCCAAAAATTCTAAAATATTCCAGAAAAAATCATGTTAAAAATTTATTACATTCTGAACACTTTTATTTTTGGGTCATTTTTTATTGCACGAATAATTCAGAAAACAGGATAATCATGGCATTTTACTTTATTAAACTATAAATAACAGAGAGCAAACTATGATTACAGAAAGTTGTGCTTACTAAATTCATCGACCACATGCCCCTCAAAAAGAATCCATTAATAAGGTTGATCAAGTATTATTAACAAACTATTTCTGAGTAACATGAAACCGAAGAATTTTCGTATAATACTAATTTACCTTAACGGGGATATGCATCTCCCCAACAATAATAATTTCATATTTCTTTTTGACAGTAGGAAGAGGAAATTTGAATCCTCCAATAGTGATTGTCGAAACCTTTTCAATACAATTCATACCATTCACTGAATTTTGCTTCCTCGGAAAATAAACCGTATGCTCATTACCATTGACATGAAAAGTGACTTTGCTTTTATTGCAATCAATAACAGCCCCTGCAGTATTCAAAAAGGGTCTTCCAAGGATAATTGACATGTTTTCGTCCTCGGGCATATCAAGTATAACAAAGTCTGTTAAGATAGTAACATTTGCAACAACAACGGGGACATCCTCGCAAATTCCAATAGGTATAGCAGTTGATTTATCAGCCATTTGCAAAGATATTTTAGTAGGTGTAAGCTTATTCAAATCAAGTCTTCTATATAAAGAGAAAGGCATAACACTAACACCGGCTCCCAAATTACATAGAGCAGTTTTAACGTAACTTCTTTTAATGGAGCATGGTATAGTAGGTATTCCCGGATCTCCTAACTTTTTAGGTACTCCACCCTTAAAAGAATAATTTGCAAGCATGGTGGAAATTTCAGCTTCAGGTATCTTTCTTTTATTAGTGACAATATCTTTCATATATTTAGCATAGGGAGACATTTCCAACATATCAATCAAGCGAGTGCGCAAAAAAACAGGTCTAAGCATTTCAACAAAGCGCTCAAAGTCTTCCTCATCTTTATTTTAGATGGTTTAATAGGAAAAGGCATGGGTTTTTGAACCCACGGTTCTCTTTCCTTTCCATGTTTTCTAGCAACGAAGTCTCTTTTATCATATCTTTTATTCTTAGGAGGTGGGTTATCAAGATCAACAGCAGGTTTTATTTCTACATCATTATCTGGTTCTTTATCATTATCTGGTTGAGCTTCAACATGAACATCATCATTATCATTATCATTATCATTATCACTAAGTGGGTGTTCATTACCAGACTGTGTCTCAGCATCAGAAATAGAAACATCTTTATGATTATTAGGAGGTTTTTCCGTATCAGGTTCACTAGAAGCATGCAAAGTCCTATCATTTTTCTTTTTCTTTTTCTTTTTGGATGATCTAGGTGCATCAATATTAATTCTTTGAGAATCTTGATCGATTCTTTTAGGATGACCTTCAGGATACAGAGGCTCCTGAGTCATTCTACCTCCTCTAGTAACAACTCTAACAGCACGATCATTCATTTTATTATTCATCTCATCAAGCAAATCATTTTGTGACTTAGCAATTTGTTCTAACTGAGTCTGGACCATAGAAGCATGTTTACTCAAACTCTTAACATCATTAGCAATTCTAAACATCAAATCACTCAAGCGATCAATCATGATGGCATTTCTTTTTAACTGATTGCTAACATACACATTAAAGTGGTCCTGCTTAATAATGTAGTTATCAAATTCATCCAAGCATTGACTAGCAGATTTATTGGAAGGAATATCACCTTCATCAAATCTACGAAGAGAATTTACCTCTACTACCTGTGTTGGGATGTCAAGTCCATGTATTTCTTCAATAGGTGGTAGATTCTTAACATCTTCAGCTTTAATACCTTTTTCCTTCATAGATTTCTTAGCTTCTTGCATATCTTCTGGACTGAGGAATAGAATACCTCTCTTCTTTGGAGTTGGCTTAGGTGGTGGTTCAGGAAGTGTCCAATCATCAGCATTTCTCAACATATTATTCAATAGTTCTTCAGCCTGTCCAACAGTTCGTTCCCTGAAAACAGAACCAACACAACTATCTAGGTAGTCCCTAGAAGCATCGGTTAGTCCGTTATAAAAGATATCAAGTATTTCATTCTTCTTAAGAGGATGATCAGGAAAAGCATTAAGTAATTGGAGAAGCCTCCCCCAAGCTTGAGGGAGATTCTCTTCTTCAATTTGCACAAAGTTAAATATTTCCTGTAAGGCAGCTTGTTTCTTATGAGCAGGAAAGTATTTCTCAGAGAAGTAATATATCATATTCTGGGGACTACGCACACAACCAGGAGCAAGAGTATTAAACCATTTCTTAGCATCACCCTTTAATGAGAAAGGAAACAACTTAAGGATATAGTAATAGCGAATTTTTTCCTCATGAGCAAATAGGGTGGCAATATCATTCAATTTAGTAAGGTGTGCCACAACAGTTTCAGTTTCATAACCATGAAAAGGATCAGATTCAACCAAAGTAATTAACTCAGGATCGACAGAGAATTCATAATCCTTATCAGTAACAAATATAGGAGAGGTAGCAAACTTAGGATCATATTTCATTCTCTCCATCATAGACTTTTCTTTCAGCGTAGCCAGTAGTTTTCTAACATCATCTCTATCATTACAAGCAAGAATTGCCCTAGCTATCTCTCCATCAAAAACATAACCATCAGGTATCTTAGGCATTTCAACTCTAGTAGGAGGACTAGGCATAATAGGTGAATCATAATTTTCAAGGGTTTCATCGATTTCAGCATTCTCAATTTCTTTAGCTTTAGCAATTTGTTCATCAAGAAATTCACCTAGTGGCACAGCATCATTAAGCATAGTACTAGCATCATCAATAGTTTCATTTATAGCAGAAGTAGTATCATCAATTACTTGCGACATATCAGAATGAATAACAGGTGGTGGTGTCGCAAGCCTATTCAAAACAGAAGGTGAATCAAGTGCAGAGTGTGATGGCAGTTCCTTACCTCCTCTAGTCATAGAGGGGACGATCTTGCTATTAGCATCTTTCAGATTCTTCATAGTGATCAACAAATATAAATCCCAAGTGACTCAACAAATGGAGCTATGCTCCCCGGCAACGGCGCGAGAAAAAGGTCTTGATAACCCACAAATATAGGGGATCGCAACAGTTTCCGAGGGTAGTATTTCATCCAAATTTATTGATTCGACACAAGGGGAGCCAAAGAATATTTGTGAGTATTATCGGTTGAGTTGTCAATTCAACCACACCTGGAGAATAAATATCTGCAGCAAAGCACTTAGTAGCACAGTAGTATGATAGTTTGAATAGCAATAGTAACAGTAGCAATAGTAACAGTAACGGTAACAGTAGCAGCTTTGTAGTGATTGTAACAGCAGCAGTAGCAAAGTAACTTAGCAGAAACCAATATGAGAAAAATGTAGGCATTGGATCGATTATGGATAATTATGTTGGATGACATTCACCATATAACAGTCACAACCTAGAGCGATACACAATAGCTCCAATTCATCAATGTAATGTAGGCATGTATTCCGTATATAGTCATACGTGCTTATAGTAAGAACTTGTATGACATCTTTTGTGCTACCCTCCCATGGCAGCGGGGTCCATGAGGAAACTAAGGGATATTAAGGCCTCCTTTTAGTAGAGAACCAGAACAAAGCATTAACACATGGTGAATACATGAACTCCTCAAATTATAGTCATCCCCGGAGAGTATCCCACACAATTTTCACTATGGGGTCTACGGATCAGAACAATAACAAGTGCATATGACAAGCGGATAGGATCAAGAACTCAAATATATTCATGAAAACATAAAGGGTTCAGATCTGAAATCATGGCACTCGGGCCCTAGTGACAAGCATTAAGCATAGCAAAGTCATAGCAACATCAATCTCAGAACATAGTGGATACTAGGGATCAAAGCCCTAACAAATTGACTCGATTACATGATAAATCTCATCCAACCCATCACCGTACAGCAATCCTACGGAGGAATTACACATGCCCGGTGGTGAGCATCATGAAATTGGTGATGGAGGATGGTTGATGATGACGACGGCGACGAATCCCCCTCTCCGGAGCCCCGAATAGACTCCAGATCAGTCCTCCCGATGAAGAACAGGAGGTGGCGGCGGCTCCGTATTGTAAAACGCGATGAAACTTCTTCTCTTATTTTTTCTTTGGGAAAGTGAATATATAGCGTTGGAATTAGGTCAGACGGCCGCTTGTGGGCCCCACAAGGCATCGGGGCGTGCCCTAGGGGGGGGGGTCGCACCCTGTTGCCTTGTAGGCAACAGGTGGCCCCTCTTCTGTTGATTCTTGCGCCAATATTTTTTCTATATTCCATAAAAATTCTCCAAAAAGTTTCATCCAATTCTGAGAACTTTCATTTGTGCACAAAAACAACACCATGGTAGTTCTGCTGAAAACAGCGTCAGTCCGGGTTAGTTTCATTCAAATCATGCAAATTAGAGTCCAAAGCAAGAGCAAAAGTGTTTGGAAAAGTAGATACGACGGAGACGTATCAGTCTACTAAATAACTAATGAAAGTAAATAACAAGAACTAAAATATAAATGGTGTTGCCTGCAATGAAGAGATTACGTGCGGAGAGATTTCAGTTCATGGTAAGAATATATGAATTGTGCCAGTGCGACGGTAATACCAGTTACCTTGTATTGTACTTATAGTATTTGATATAAACTTTCTGTAGGCGGTTCTCCCTAGAGTCATGAAACTCCTCCACTAGGGGTTACATTTCATTCTATGGTCCTGCTTCTCTGTTGCCACAGAGTGGTCGTTTCCACAATTAAGGTCGTAAGACCGGAACCAAGCATTAAGTTCAATGGATCACCGTTATCTCATATTTTCTTCGGTTCTCATAGATATTTCCACCTGTCACGTCAGAGGTCACAGAGTTCCTAAACAATACGTGTTACCTGTGTAGGTCTTGAGATCATGTTGCCTGGGCCCTTAAATTGGACAACACACATAGAGTTCACCACAGTATAACAACATACTAAATAGATCATACTACTACGAATTCAAATGACGACATATAGGACATGCACATATCAATCTTACCACTTACCTACATCTCCCACACCTAGAGGAATTACTCACACATCATAAGAGGGGAATCAATCACATCAAAGAGAAAAACCATGAAAACCATATCGATAATATTGAGGGGATCCACAATGAGATGAAATGGTGCCCAAATAGTCTTGATCTCAGATGAGATGGAGTAGAGATTACAAGTTCCAATCCCTCTTACAATAGTGAAGTAGGTGATGATGATGATGGAGATGAAAGGACCAAAACTACGATGATCCTCATGAGTTCTTCAGATCCTCTCTTCTCCTGTTCTGGATGGTGTGGCGGCGGCTAGGGTTCTCTCCTCCTCGTGGTCCCTTCACGAAAGTTGCTTGTATAGACGAGGATGGGATGTGGGCACTCCAAACGACCGCTCATACGAGCGCGTGCGGTCGTATGGAACGCTGTCTTTCACCCTGATGTGCCTGTTGACAATGCTCTCTTCAGGAAAGTTGCTCCAATTGGCTTGATTTGCAGCAATCTCCTTTGGTTTCCTTCCAAATATGATATTTCCTGCCATCCAAAGGCTAAAGTAGATTTTTTCTCTTTTGTTGGATTAGCATTAGAAATATCCGAAGAATAACAAAAATCCAATGAAACCAAATGGAAATCACTATGAAAAACATCGCAAATTCTCGAGCCATCAGCTACTGGTTGAGACTTGTAATTTTTATTTTGCAACTCTATTTTTCTTTCTCTTGCACTATTTATAGTGCAATGCCCATTTTGTCTATTAAACCTTCTCCTATTTAAGGTCTACTACACTACTCTAAGTGAAACCTGAAAGTTTACTTTCTTTGTTTCAAAATTTGCGTGTAGGAAAACTCTGCAAGTTCATGAAGGCATAGCGGCAGCAAGGTGGAAGGGCTCCTGGAATGTTTTTTTACTATTGGATGTAGTGTGTTGCTACTCCTGGACTGTTCTTTTACTACTAGCTGTAGCGTGTTGCTACTATCTTAAAAGTTTAAATTATGCAAGGTGAATGGTGCACCAGACTTGTTGGTGTTTGCTGCTGCGAACTAGTATTGCTACTTTATGCTATTGTGAATTTGTGATGGACCAGACTCGAGTGGTGTTGCTACTGCGTACTAGTCTTGCTTGTTGGAAATATGCCCTAGAGGCAATAATAAATTGGTTATTATTATATTTCCTTGTTCATGATAATCGTTTATTATCCATGCTATAATTGTATTGATTGGAAACTCAAATACATGTGTGGGTACATAGACAACACTGTGTCCCTAGTAAGC
Organism: Elymus sibiricus; assembly: GCA_039707655.1. NCBI lineage: Eukaryota > Viridiplantae > Streptophyta > Magnoliopsida > Poales > Poaceae > Elymus > Elymus sibiricus. The sequence goes on along the minus strand of CM077676.1, from coordinate 129,634,292 downwards.
CTCTAGTTGACTAGCTCGTTGATCAAAGATGGTTAAGGTTTCCTAGCCATTGACATGAGATGTCATTTGATAACGGGATCACATCATTAGGAGAATGATGTGATGGACAAGACCCAAACTGTAAACGTAGCATTTGATCGTGTCAGTTTATTGCTATTCTTTTCTGCATGTCAAGTATCTGTTCCTTTGACCATGAGATCATGCAACTCACTGACACCGGAGGAATACCTTGTGTGTATCAAACGTCGCAACGTAACTGGGTGACTATAAAGGTGCTCTACAGGTATCTTCGAGGGTGTCTGTTGGGTTGGCATGGATCAAGACTGGGATTTGTTACTCCGTGTGACGGAGAGGTATCTCAGGGCCCACTCGGTAATACAACATCACATTGAGCCTTGCAAGCAAAGTGACTAAAGAGTTAGCCACAGGATCTTGTATTACGGAACGAGTAAAGAGACTTGCCGGTAACGAGATTGAACTAGGTATAGAGATACCGACGATCGAATCTCGGGCAAGTAACATACCGAAGAACAAAGGGAACAGCATACGGGATTAACTGAATCCTTGACATAGAGGTTCGACCGATAAAGATCTTCGTAGAATATGTAGGAGCCAATATGGGCATCCAGGTCCCGCTATTGGTTATTGGCCGTAGAGGTGTCTCGGTCATGTCTACATAGTTCTCGAACCCGCAGGGTCTACACACTTAACGTTTGGTGACGATTAGTATAGTTGAGTTATTATGTTGGTGACCGAAGGTTGTTCGGAGTCCCGGATAAGATCCCGGACATGACGAGGATCTCCGGAATAGTCCGGAGGTAAAGATTGATATATGTGATAATAGTGTTTTGATCTCCGAAAGAGTTCCGGAGTTCACCGGAATGGGTTCCGGATGTTTACCGAAGTGTTCGGGTGCAGCAACACTTTATATGGGCCAAAGGGATAAAGCCCACGAGGTATTGGAAAGTGCAAAAGTAGTTTTGCTGCCGCGTAAACGGTACTACCGCTTGTGTGAAGCGGTACTACCGCCCGAGCGGTACTACCGCTTGTGTGAAGCGGTACTACCGCCCAAGCGGTACTACCGCTTGTGTGAAGCGGTACTACCGCTTGTGTGCGGCTGTGCACGGTTCGGCAGGGATCCGAGTTGGACTCTTTCCCTGCGGGCCAAACCGACCTTGTGCGGGCAAAACCGACCTGGAGGAGGCTTTTACTCCAAGTTTAGACCCCAAGGCTCAACATATAAATAGAGGGGCAGGGCTAGCACACGGGATACATCAAGATTTCCCCAAGCCGTGTGCGGCAACCCTAACCCTCTAGTTCCTCCGTCATAATCTCCGTAGCGCTTGGCGAAGCCCTGCAGAGATTGTTCCTCACCACCATCACCATGCCGTCGTGCTGCTGGAACTCAACCACTACTTCATCATCGCTCGCTGGATCGAGGAGGTGAAGGCGTCATCAAGCCGTACGTGTGTTGAACGCGGAGGTGCCGTCCGTTCGGCGCTAGTTCGTGATCGGATCGAGGGACGACTTGCGATTTGGATCGCGGAGACGTTCGACTACATCAACCGCGTTTCTTAAACGCTTCCGCTTAGCGATCTACAAGGGTATGTAGATTCACTCTCCCTCTCGTAGATGCTCATCACCATGGATAGATCTTGTGTGTGCGTAGGAAATTTTTGTTTCCCATGCAACCTTCCCCAACAGTGGCATCATGAGCCAGGTCTATGCGTAGATGAGATCTCGAGTAGAACACAAACGAGTTGTGGGCGTGGGTGTATACATATTGCTTGCCGTTACTAGTTGATATTTGATTCGGCGGTATTGTGAGATGAAGCGGCCCGGACCGACATTACGCGTACACTTACGCGAGACAGGTTCCTTCAACTGACATGTAATTTTGTTGCATAAAGATGGCTAGCGGGTGTCTGTCTCTCTCACTTTAGTTGAATCGATTTCAATGAAGAGGGTTCTTTTAGAAGATCAAAAAGCAATCACTACACCACGTTGTGGTTTTGCGTAGGTAAGAACGGTTCTTGCAAACCCGTAGCAGCCACGTAAAATTTGCAACAACAATTAGAGGACGTCTAACTTGTTTTTGCAGGGTATGTTGTGATGTGATATGGCCAATTACATGATGAGATATATGTGATGTATGAGATGATCATGTGTTGTATAGAACATCACGACTTGCATGTCGAAGAGTACGGCAACTGGCAGGAGCCATAGAGTTGTCTTTAATTATTGTATGACCTGCGTGTCAATCATTAAGCGCTATGTAATGCTTTACTTTATCGCTAAACGTTAGCTATAGTCGTGGAAGCAACAGTCGGCGCGACAACCTTATGGCGACACGTTGATGGAGATCATGGTGTCATGCCGGTGACGATGGAGATCATGCCGGTGCTTTGGAGATGGAGATCAAAAGCACAAGTTCATGGCCATATCATGTCACTTATGATTTGCATGTGATGTTAATCCTTTTATGCATCTTATTTTGCTTAGGACGACGGTAGCATTATAAGGTGATCCCTCACTTAAATTTCAAGATAAATTGTGTTCTCCCCGAGTGTGCACCGTTGCGAAAGTTCGTCGTTTCGAGACACGCCGTGATGATCGGGTGTGATAGACTCCACGTTCACATACAACGGGTGCAAGCCATGTTGCACACGCAGAACACTCGGGTTAAACTTGACGAGCCTAGCATGTACAGACATGGCCTCGGAACACAAGAGACCGAAAGGTCGAACATGAGTCATATAGTAGATATGATCAAACATGAAGATGTTCACCATTGAAACCACCTCAACTCACGTGATGATCGGACTTGAGTTGGTGGATTTGGATCATGTTACACTCGAATGACCGGAGGGATGTCAATTTGAGTGGGAGTTTTTTAAGTAATATAATTAACTAAAACTCATTATCCTGAACAATAGTCTAAGTTGTCTTTGCTATATTTATGTTGTAGATCATGGCTCGCGCAGTAGCACCCCTGAATTTTAATGCGTTCCTAGAGAAAGCTAAGTTGAAAGATGATGGAAGTAACTTTGTGGACTGGGCCCGTAATCTAAGGATTATCCTTACGGCTTCCCAGAAGGCTTATGTCCTTGATGCACCGCTTGGTGATCCACCCGCTCCAGTTGAGTCTCTAGACGTTGTGAACGCCTGGCAGACTCGTTCTGATGATTACTCAATAGTTCAATGTGCAATGTTGTATGGCTTAGAACCGGGACTTCAAAGACGTTTTGAACGTCATGGAGCATATGAGATGTTCCAGGAGTTGAAGTTTATCTTTCAGAAGAATGCCCGGATCGAGAGATATGAGATCTCCGATAAGTTCTATACTTGCAAGATGGAGGAGAACGGGTCTATCAGTGATCACGTGCTCAGAATGTCTGGGTACTCCACCCGTCTGGCTGAATTGGGGATGCCCCTTCCGCCAGAGGCTATCACTGACAGAGTTCTTCAATCATTGCCACCTAGCTACAAGAGCTTCGTGTTGAACTATAACATGCACGGGATGAACAAGTCAGTCGCCGAGCTGTTTGCGATGTTAAAAGCCGCTGAGTCTGAAATTCAGAAGGAGCATCAAGTGTTGATGGTCAATAAAACCACTAGTTTCAAGAAAAATGGCAAGGGTAAGAAGGGTAAATCTAAGAAGGGTGGCAAAGCAGTTGCTACTCCCGTGAAGAAACCCAAGGCTGGACCCAAACCAGAAACTGAGTGCTTTCATTGCAAGGGAACTGGACACTGGAAGCGGAACTGCCCCAAGTATTTGGCTGACAAGAAGGCGGCCAACAACAAACAAGGTATATATGATATACATGTTATTGATATGTTCCTTACCAACCCTCGTTGTAGTGCCTGGGTATTTGATACCGGTGCGGTTGCTCATATTTGCAACTCTAAACAGGAACTGCGGAATAGACGGAGGCTGGCAAAGGACGAAGTGACGATGCGCGTGGGAAATGGTTCCAAGGTTGATGTGATCGCCGTCGGCGCGCTCGCTCTTCGATTACCGTCGGGATTAGTGATGAACCTAAATAAGTGTTATTTGGTGCCTGCGTTAAGCATGAACATTATATCTGGATCTTGTTTATTGCGAGACGGTTACTCATTTAAATCAGAGAATAATGGTTGTTCTATTTATATGAGTAATATCTTTTATGGTCATGCACCCAATGTGAGGGGTTTATTCTTATTGAATCTCGATAGTAATGATACACATGTTTATAACATTGATGCCAAAAGATGTAGAATTGATAATGATAATACCACTTTCTTGTGGCACTGCCGTTTAGGTCATATTGGCGTAAAACGCATGAGGAAGCTCCATGCTGATGGACTTTTGGAGTCACTTGATTTTGAATCACTTGACACATGTGAGCCATGCCTCTTGGGCAAGATGACTAAAACGCCGTTCTCTGGAACAATGGAACGGGCAAGTGACTTATTGGAAATCATACATACTGATGTGTGCGGTCCGATGAGTATTGAAGCACGCGGTGGTTATCGTTACTTTCTCACCTTCACTGATGACTTAAGTAGATATGGGTATATTTACTTAATGAAACACAAGTCTGAAACATTTGAAAAGTTCAAACAATTTCAGAGTGAAGTTGAGAATCATCGTAACAAGAAGATTAAATTCCTACGATCTGATCGAGGAGGAGAATATCTGAGTTATGAGTTTGGCAGTCACTTAAGACAGTGTGGAATTGTTTCACAATTGACACCGCCTGGAACACCACAGCGTAATGGTGTGTCCGAACGTCGTAATCGAACCTTATTGGATATGGTGCGATCTATGATGTCTCTTGCCGATTTGCCACTATCGTTTTGGGGTTATGCATTAGAGACAGCTGCATTCACTTTAAATAGGGCACCATCGAAATCCGTTGAGACAACGCCATATGAACTTTGGTTTGGCAAGAAGCCAAAGCTGTCGTTTCTTAAAGTTTGGGGATGTGATGCTTATGTCAAAAAGCTTCAGCCTGAAAAGCTGGAACCCAAAGCGGAGAAATGCGTCTTCATAGGATACCCAAAAGAGACAGTTGGGTATACCTTCTACCTCAGATCCGAAGGCAAAGTGTTTGTCACTAAAAACGGAACATTTCTTGAGAAAGAGTTTCTCTCGAAAGAATTGAGTGGGAGGAAGATAGAACTTGATGAGGTTGTTGAACCTTTACTTCAACCTGAGAGTAGCGCAGCGCAGAAAGTTGTTTCTGTGGAGCCTACATTAGCTGAAGAGGAAGTTAATGATGATGATCATGAAGCTTTGGATCAAGTTGCTAACGAACCTCGTAGGTCGACAAGGACGCGTACTGCTCCCGAGTGGTACGGCAACCCTGTCTTAGAGGTCATGTTGTTAAACAACGATGAACCTACAAGCTATGGAGAAGCGATGATGGGCCCGGATTCCGAGAAGTGGTTAGAGGCCATGAAATCCGAGATGGGATCCATGTATGAAAACAAAGTATGGACTTTGGAAGTATTACCTGAAGGGCGTAAGGCCATTCAGAACAAATGGATCTTTAAGAGGAAGACGGACGCGGACGGTAATGTCACCGTCTATAAAGCTCGACTTGTGGCAAAGGGTTTTTCACAAGTTCAAGGAGTTGACTACGATGAGACCTTCTCACCCGTAGCGATGCTTAAGTCCGTCAGAATCATGTTAGCAATAGCTGCCTTTTTCGATTATGAAATTTGGCAGATGGATGTCAAAACAGCGTTCCTTAACGGTTACCTTAAGGAAGAGTTGTATATGATACAACCAGAAGGTTTTGTCGATCCAGAGAATGCTGACAAAGTTTGCAAACTCCAGCGATCCATTTATGGACTGGTGCAAGCATCTCGGAGTTGGAATCTTCGTTTTGATGAGGTGATCAAAGCGTTCGAGTTTATACAAGTTTACGGAGAAGCTTGTATTTACAAGAAAGTGAGTGGGAGCTCTATAGCGTTTCTAATATTATATGTGGATGACATATTGCTGATTGGAAACAATATAGAAATGCTGGAAAGCGTAAAGGAATATTTGAACAAGAGTTTTTCAATGAAGGACCTAGGAGAAGCTGCTTTCATATTAGGCATCAAGATCTATAGAGATAGATCAAGACGTTTAATAGGACTTTCACAAAGCACATACCTTGATAAGATTTTGAAGAAGTTCAAAATGGATCAGTCCAAGAAGGGGTTCTTGCCTGTTTTGCAAGGTGTGAAGTTGAGAAAGACTCAATGCCCAGTGACTGCAGAAGATAGAGGAAAGATGAGTGTCATCCCCTATGCTTCAGCCATAGGCTCTATCATGTATGCAATGCTGTGCACAAGACCCGATGTCAGCCTTGCCATAAGTATGGCCGGAAGGTTTCAGAGTGATCCAGGAATGGAACACTGGACGGCGGTCAAGAATATCCTGAAGTACCTGAAAAGGACTAAGGACATGTTTCTCGTTTATGGAGGTGATCAAGAGCTCGTCGTAAAGGGTTACGTCGATGCAAGCTTTGACACTGATCCGGATGACTCTAAGTCGCAAACCGGATACGTATTTATTCTTAATGGGGGTGCGGTTAGCTGGTGCAGTTCCAAGCAAAGCGTGGTAGCAGATTCTACATGCGAAGCGGAGTACATCGCTGCCTCGGAGGCGGCGAAGGAAGGTGTCTGGATGAAGGAGTTCATGACAGATCTTGGAGTAGTGCCTAGTGCGCTTAACCCAATGACTCTGTTTTGTGATAACACTGGTGCCATTGCTCTAGCCAAGGAACCAAGATTTCACAAGAGGACCAGACACATAAAACGACGTTTCAATTCCATCCGCGATTACATCAAGGAGGACGACATAAATATTTGCAAAGTACACACGGATCTAAATGTTGCAGATCCGATGACTAAACCTCTTCCAAGGGCTAAACATGAACAACACCAGAACTGCATGGGTGTTCGATTCATTACAATGTAAATCACATAGTGATGTGAACTAGATTATTGACTCTAGTGCAAGTGGGAGACTGTTGGAAATATGCCCTAGAGGCAATAATAAATTGGTTATTATTATATTTCCTTGTTCATGATAATCGTTTATTATCCATGCTATAATTGTATTGATTGGAAACTCAAATACATGTGTGGGTACATAGACAACACTGTGTCCCTAGTAAGCCTCTAGTTGACTAGCTCGTTGATCAAAGATGGTTAAGGTTTCCTAGCCATTGACATGAGATGTCATTTGATAACGGGATCACATCATTAGGAGAATGATGTGATGGACAAGACCCAAACTGTAAACGTAGCATTTGATCGTGTCAGTTTATTGCTATTCTTTTCTGCATGTCAAGTATCTGTTCCTTTGACCATGAGATCATGCAACTCACTGACACCGGAGGAATACCTTGTGTGTATCAAACGTCGCAACGTAACTGGGTGACTATAAAGGTGCTCTACAGGTATCTTCGAGGGTGTCTGTTGGGTTGGCATGGATCAAGACTGGGATTTGTTACTCCGTGTGACGGAGAGGTATCTCAGGGCCCACTCGGTAATACAACATCACATTGAGCCTTGCAAGCAAAGTGACTAAAGAGTTAGCCACAGGATCTTGTATTACGGAACGAGTAAAGAGACTTGCCGGTAACGAGATTGAACTAGGTATAGAGATACCGACGATCGAATCTCGGGCAAGTAACATACCGAAGAACAAAGGGAACAGCATACGGGATTAACTGAATCCTTGACATAGAGGTTCGACCGATAAAGATCTTCGTAGAATATGTAGGAGCCAATATGGGCATCCAGGTCCCGCTATTGGTTATTGGCCGTAGAGGTGTCTCGGTCATGTCTACATAGTTCTCGAACCCGCAGGGTCTACACACTTAACGTTTGGTGACGATTAGTATAGTTGAGTTATTATGTTGGTGACCGAAGGTTGTTCGGAGTCCCGGATAAGATCCCGGACATGACGAGGATCTCCGGAATAGTCCGGAGGTAAAGATTGATATATGTGATAATAGTGTTTTGATCTCCGAAAGAGTTCCGGAGTTCACCGGAATGGGTTCCGGATGTTTACCGAAGTGTTCGGGTGCAGCAACACTTTATATGGGCCAAAGGGATAAAGCCCACGAGGTATTGGAAAGTGCAAAAGTAGTTTTGCTGCCGCGTAAACGGTACTACCGCTTGTGTGAAGCGGTACTACCGCCCGAGCGGTACTACCGCTTGTGTGAAGCGGTACTACCGCCCAAGCGGTACTACCGCTTGTGTGAAGCGGTACTACCGCTTGTGTGCGGCTGTGCACGGTTCGGCAGGGATCCGAGTTGGACTCTTTCCCTGCGGGCCAAACCGACCTTGTGCGGGCAAAACCGACCTGGAGGAGGCTTTTACTCCAAGTTTAGACCCCAAGGCTCAACATATAAATAGAGGGGCAGGGCTAGCACACGGGATACATCAAGATTTCCCCAAGCCGTGTGCGGCAACCCTAACCCTCTAGTTCCTCCGTCATAATCTCCGTAGCGCTTGGCGAAGCCCTGCAGAGATTGTTCCTCACCACCATCACCATGCCGTCGTGCTGCTGGAACTCAACCACTACTTCATCATCGCTCGCTGGATCAAGGAGGTGAAGGCGTCATCAAGCCGTACGTGTGTTGAACGCGGAGGTGCCGTCCGTTCGGCGCTAGTTCGTGATCGGATCGAGGGACGACTTGCGATTTGGATCGCGGATACGTTCGACTACATCAACCGCGTTTCTTAAACGCTTCCGCTTAGCGATCTACAAGGGTATGTAGATTCACTCTCCCTCTCGTAGATGCTCATCACCATGGATAGATCTTGTGTGTGCGTAGGAAATTTTTGTTTCCCATGCAACGTTTCCCAACATTGCTACCATTTGACTTCAACGTCCTTTTCTTAATTTATGCTATTGTGAATTTGTGATGGAAACCTTATGTGTTTGGAGTTTGGCACTTTGGCTATAGCGTGTTGCTATTATTTTTAAAATTCAAATAATGCAAAGGTGCACCAGCCACCAGACTGTGCACCAGACTTGTGTGTTGCTGCTGCTGCGTACTAGTGTTGTTAGTTGTTACTATTTGAATGTAATTGTTTAATTTATGCCATTGTGAATTTTTGATGGGATCATGGGATTCTTCTGTGTATTGTGTTGTTTATTACCTTAACGTCATTGTTTAATTTATGCCATTGTGAAGTTTTGATGGGATCATGGGATTCTTGCCATTGTGAATTTTTAATGGGATTATGGGATTCTTCTATGTTGTTTATTACCTTAACGAGCACTCGTGAACGCTCGCGAGCATAACGAGCTCATAACGAACCGAGCTGAACAGAGGTTTTAGTTCGTTAATATTAACAAGCTTATTGATAACAAGCTTAACGATAACGAGCTTAATGATAACGATTCGAACGAGCCAAGCAGCTCCTTAATCCAGCACTAACAAGGAAGAAGGAAGGAGGAGGCTCCGCCAACGCCCGCCACCGGCCCTCCGACCATCTCCCCAGCACCATGTTGGGTTGTAACTTGTGTCTCTCCTTTATGTTCTCCATCCATATGTTTGAGTAATATCATTCGTTCTCCGGGAAATATGAATGAACTCTAGTGTCTTATTTCAATGCCAATGATATACGATCCTTGAAATATGTTTATGTTAATAATCTTATCGATGTTGAGTGAAGTCGACCACTCAACATTTGCCTTCATGGATGAAAGGTTATTACTATCATTGTGATGGTGGGTCGAGGAGGTATTGTAGTGACAGTGCTTAATTCCCTCCTTCTCTGACCTATTGATAGGGGATTTACTAGAGACTGCATTTAAGTTGCGTCCACGGGAGACTAGCTTAATCATTGTTTCCAAAACATGAATGTGGGGAGGAATGGTGGTGGCATATGTGATACTTGGCTGCTGCATGTATGCACATATCTGTATGTGGCTCTGCCCACTTATTAAAACATCGATTATGTCTCAGACTAGGTTGTCTACTTTCACGACCGTGTACCCTAAGTACTAGTAGTGATGAATCTGAACCGCCCTGAGAACACTTTATCACTCAACCGCCGCTTCATCTATTTTATCCCCCTTTTATTTATATTTTTACTTTCCGTCCAAAGTTTACTTAAACCCCCTTTTATGGTCTGGGTGCAAACATAGTTGCGCCTGTGACAACGTAGTTGTGGGGTTGGTAGTTACCTGCGTGTCACTCCCTATAGGTTCGACAAACCTTACTTATCATGAATTGCAACAGCACTATGTACTTGCACGTCATCAAGGGCCACGACCATGTCCGAGGGGCGGCACGGTGCATCACCTCTGATGGAAACACTACAAGGCAGAGCAGGGGCTCTACGATGGCCCACCTTGCCATGCACATATGGTGGATCCACGTGTCAATAGCCATCGCCCATGGCAGATAGAGAATTTATGAGAGGGCGGTATGAATGAAATCTAGCAGGGAACGAAAAAAGAATGGATCGTGATCCGGGACCTCATGCTTGTAGAACAGAAATATATTCTTCGTCCGTTCGAATGGCGCACCCAGGTGCGATATGAAGGATTTGTAGAACGAAGGTTGGTCACGGACAGAGTAGCATTCCTCGCCTACCACGTACCTAAACTATGTTGTCACCCTCCATGACAAGCGGGCCTACTGACTGGCTCTTATTACCATTCACGAATATAAGGAAATATAATCGTCGCCGTGCCGCCTTAAGGGGAGCCGGAGAAACTGCCAATGACCACAACATGGCCACGCCACCTCGAGGGATTCAGTGGATGCGTCCGCGCTGTCCACATCCGTCCGCGAGGCCGAAAACGCACTAACCTATCTTACTTTGGTAATCATGCTAGGCTTTATTCTTATCATGCTGATGTTCGCGGACTCTCGGACGTGGTTCTCCTGCATGACTAATTGTGAAGTCCAAGATCCACTAGTGCAGGGAGGGGGCAAAAAACGCTGCCTACACGAGGCCGACCACCACTATGAGAAGAGGGGGTGAGAGGCGGGGGAAGGTCCAGGGGTCCACAAGTTGCCTAGATGGAGGTGACGCGGGGGTAACGCAGAAGCAACCGGAAACTTTTCGAGTCTACTGCAAATTTGTACTATGGCAACACCAGTTGTAGAGATCTTCTCAAGTAACCAATTTGAATTTCATGCAACGAAAACTTTCGAGGATGTACCAACTCTTGCCCGTCCAACATCTCGCTTTGCGATATGCATGTACCCTCTTGGTTCTTTTGGAAAGACTGAATTCTAGGCTTATAAATTTCTTTTTTTTAGTCGAAGCTTATGAATGTTGCGGCTATGACTAAATGGTCATGGGAACTATCTCAACAGGAGTGGGGGGGGGGGGGGGGGGGGGGGGGGCTTGATTTCTGTAAAATACCTGCGGAACACTGATCTTTTAGTGGGACTTGCAAAGGGTGGCTTTCAATTACGGAAATGCTAAAAATCTGAGTCAGATTTTTAGGCATGGCAAATGGAACGTTTTTCATGTTAATTTATGTTGGCGCAAGGATGGCAAATTTACCCACGATCCAGGGTAATATACGCCTTACCCTTCACCGGATCAGCACTAGTATCAGATTTGACGGCCATCAAAGACTCCATATAGCTCTGTAAGAATCTGACAGACACATCCATCGGCGGGGCAGGTTTGTAATGCACCAATTCGTTGCGAACATACCAGCTTCTCCAGAATATCAGTAATATCATACACCTCTCCAAATCACTCATTGGCGCTAGTACTTGCAGTAGCCACTCCTTCCCATAATTAACTAGCGATTGTAGGTGAGGGAGTCTCCAGATTTCCGCCATTGCCACATATAAATCCCGTCCAAGTTGGCATCTAACAAACGGGTGAAAATTGTCCTCCGTCTCCATTCCACACACTGGGCAGATGCTCGTAGTTTCTAAACCAATCTTATGTTTATTCTTCCATGTCGGCAGTCCATCAGTCGCTACTCTCCATGCGAAATTTGAAACTGTCGGCGGCGCTCCACAGCTCCAAATAAACTTCCAGCAACTTCTCGCTCCGGACGGCGCCGTGCTAGATGAGGCCGCATTAGACCTATGTAGCTCATGAAAGGCCAAGTGATAAGCACTCTTCACCGAAAAATTACCAAGCTTTTCAGGCCCCCATGCAATAACGTCCTCGCCTTGCCTTGGGGAAGCCTTAATCTTTAGGATCTCCTCCAAATCTGCTCGGACAAAGTACTGATTCAGAAGCTGAATATTCCAAGAGCCAGTCTCATTTAGAAGGTCCGAGACATAACGAATACGGCATAGACCCTGCCTAGAAATAGGTTTGTAAGAGAAAGGACGTGGGATCCAACTGTCCCGCCACACCCTAATACTTCTCCCATTACCCACTCTCCAAATTAAACCTTTCTTCAGTAAGTCCAGCCCATGACTGATAGCCTGCCATGAAGACGAAGCATTACCGGTGAAAACCGTATCTTCAAGCTTGCCCACGGGATAGTATTTAGCTTTGAGCAAACGCGCGCAGAGGCTGTCCGGTCTCGTGATAAGCCTCCAAGCTTGGCGAGCTAGAAGAGCTTGATTAAATAGACGAAAATCCCGAAAGCCAACACCACCCCTATCCTTTGGTTGCATGAGATGATCCCAACCTTTCCAATGCACCTTCCTTTTTCCCTTCGCCGATCCCCAATAAAAATTCCTCACCATTCTAGTGAGGTCATCACAAATTGAAAAAGGGAGTTTGAACACTCCCATTATGTATGTGGGCAAAGCTTGCGCGACTGACTTTATAAGTACCTCTCTTCCCGGCTGTGTTAGGTACCCATCTCCCCACTGAACAAGCCTTTTGGTGAGACTTGTTTGAAGATTTTGAAACTTTCCTTTGGACATACGTCCCTCAGGTGTGGGGAGGCCCAAATACTTCTCCTCAAAAACCAAACTCGTGACATGTAGGGCCTCCCTAACTTGTTCTTTAACCATGGCCGGACATGCTTCACCAAAGAACATAGAACACTTGTCATAGTTCAAACTTTGACCCGTGGCCGAGCTATATAAATCCAGAGCTGATTTAACATGTTGTGCTTGTTCCCTAGAGGCCTTGAAAAAAAGCAAAGTATCATCTGCAAACAGCAAATGTGAAATACCCGGTGCTCTCCTACAAATGTTGACGGGTATTATATCACCGTTCTGCACCCTACTTCTCAGAATAGCTGAGAGTCCATCTGCCATAAACAGAAATAAGAATGGAGAGAGTGGGTCACCTTGCCGCAGCCCTCGCGACGGTGCAAATGAATCCAAGAGAGTTCCATTTAATTTTACTGAGTACCTCACCGATGTGACACACGCCATTATCCAGTCAATCCATCGCTGAGAGAACCCTAACTTTTGCATCACTTGCTCCAAGAAAACCCAATCCACCCTATCATAAGCTTTTGACAGATCCAGCTTATAAGCACAATAACTCCTTGTGGGGTCCTTCTCCTGTTTAATATAATGTATGCATTCAAAAGCAACCAGGGCATTATCAGTAATCATCCTTCCCGGGATAAAAGCACTCTGCTCCACAGAGATTATATCATCCAAGAGTGGTCGCAACCGGTTCACCAAGCACTTGGATATTACTTTGTAGATCACATTACAAAGACTGATACGCCTGTAATCAGACATTTTTGTGGGGTTAGTAATTTTTGGAATAAGCACAATTGAAGTTGAATTTACTCCCTCTGGCATGATTCCAGTCCTGAAAAAGTCCTTGACTGCTGCTATCACACTCTCCTTCACCGTGCTCCAGTTTCGCTGAAAGAATCGAGCGGGAAAACCATCCGGGCCTGGTGCCTTCAAAGGCCCAATCTGAAACATTGCATCTAAAATCTCCTTGTCTGTGAAGGGTGCACACAGCCTAGTATTGTCGGCCGGCGACACCACTTGCTCGAAGAGACCCACCACGGCTGATGCATCCAGAGAGGTATCGGCTGCAAAAATATTGTGAAAATAATCATTTGCAATTCTCCCCATAGCAGCAAAATCAGAGTGCACTGTCCCTATACTGTCCGTCAACTCCCGGATCTTGTTCTTCCTCGCCCTCCAAACAGCTTTACTCTGAAAATATTTTGTGTTCCGATCACCTTCCTTGAGCCAAGAAATCCTCGATCTCTGCATCCACATCATCTCTTCTTGATATAACAATTCATTCATCTTGTCCATCACTCTTCTTATTTCTTCCCTATCTGCATTCATATGCATTAGCTCTTCCAGTTGAGTCCGTGACTTTGCAAGTTCCCTTGTTACGTTGCCAAACTTCTTGCTCCATGACCCTAGAGCGGTCATAGTTTTAGACAGGGCATCTCTCAGTTGCGTCAAAGTATGGATCTCACCTACCGCACCCCACGCATCTTCCACAACTTTTGGCAGTGCCGAGTCCCCCTCCCAGAAAACCTCATATCGCCTGCTCCTCCCACCCGTCGGTCCCGGGTCCGGCTCCCCCTTGAGAAAGACCACGACATGATCAGAGCAGGGTGTCGGGATATGCTCAACTGCAGCAAAGGCAAACATATTACGCCACGCGTTCGTGGCTACCGCTCGATCCAGTCTTACTCTCACATGCACCGACAATACAAGTGGCTGAGACGCCTAGATGGACTAAACCGAGCCAGGGCTGGACTAAACTAAATACAGACGGCGCCTTTGTCACGAGTGATGCGGCAGGTGCGGGGATGATTTTGAGGGATTCTTCAGGGAAGATCATCTTTTCAGCATGTAGAGCTTTGTACTCCTGCAGTGATGCGTTGGAGGCGGAGCTTTGTGCATGTATGGAGGGGCTGTCCTCGTCGATTCAACGCACCGAAATGCCGATAGCAATTGAGATGGATTCCTCAGTTGCAGTTTCTATGATCACATGTGGGGGCATCGATCGATCGGCGTATTCTTCTCTAGTGAATGAGATTAGACTTCTATTAAATCTTCGTCAAACTTGTATTACTCATGTCGCACGCTCGCAAAATAAAGCGAGTAATAGTTTAGCTGTTTTTGGACGTGTTAATAATAGGACTATGACTTGGATAGGGTCGGGTCCTCCTGAAGTTCTGGAGTTAGTTGCTGAGGATTGTAATAATGTTTTGATTGAGTAATACAAGTGATGAGCCCGCAAAAAAAAAAAAGGATGGCAAATCTAGTTGGTGAGTACGGCAATTTCCAGGCAAAATATAAATTGAAATAGATTTGCCATGCTCGTCAACTAAACTAGCCAACCTCGGCAAACATAATTTGCCATGAAAAATGTTTGATTTGCCACGCCTAAAAATCCGACGTTCACTGGATATTCGGATCCTTCAATTATGAAATAGCACCAACAAAAGGATTTTTGCCATCTCCCTTGACCAGGACAATTCGGTTGCGCGTGTCCATGCAGAGCATGGTTGTGAACTTTATTTATGTAGAGGCTCAATTCGCTGGAGTCAATGGGGGAGGCGTTGCACAGAGAATTTTAGATTATTCCCCTTGTCGAAAACTGGGACTTGATCTAGGTCATTGGAGACCTCGGGTATCTTTTCCACGAGTTTTCTTTTCTCCAAAATGCAAGATGGAGCTCCTACTGCTTTTCGTGAGGTTTGGCGAGTGGCCATTAATTCCCCTCAAGATCAAAGTATTTCTCCGGGTGGTATTCTAGAAAAAAAAAAGTATTTCTCCGGGTGCTCATCGAGAGCAGGTTGCCATCCAATGATGACATCCTCAAGTTTCATGGCTCGATCGAGCAACACGATGTGTGTGCTCCGTGGAGAGACGGGAGATGGCTAACCAAATCTTCGCGGAGTGATGACACGAGGTACTCTCGTGTGGCTGGAATCCAAACATTTTTCGACCTTTCAGAGCCTCGCGGGGGGTAATTAGAGAGAATTGTTTGGGCCTGTTTTGTGGTGCAATGCTAGGCCTTCTGGACTAGTCGCTGCAAGTTTATGATTGAAGGTGGTTTTCCTAAGCATCCGGCGGATGCTCTGTATAAATGTGCTACGTACGTAGTACTTGCAGCTATGGATGCAGAAGGACAGGGCATCAAACTGATCCAGCGGTGACGTTGATCAAGACCTAACTCGCTAGCTAGCGTTAGTGCATGGATGACTAGTTTCTGTCCTTTGAGCATGCCTGTCTATCTATATCTAAAAAGGAGAAGAGAACATTTCCCCCATAGAAAACTTGTCACGACAACATCTGAGATCTTTATTTAGTGCTAGCCCGTACGTAGGAACATGCATGCATGCATGTTCGTTGTGCCTAGCTACAAGGCTAGAGCAGGTACGGACGTAGAACCGTACACAATACGTGCACGCTCGGTCACAGCTTGTCACAGCGCGCGGGCGCGAAGACCATCTTGTTCCTCTCCAGGTCGTAGACGATATGCATGTTCTGCTGCTGGAAGTTGCCTATGGTCGTCCCATCGCTTTCGTCCGCCGGAAGGATCACCATGCACAGCTCCCTGCCGGTACCGTCGTCGTCGTCGACATCCAGCACGTAGTTCTCCCGCGGGAGGTCCCAGTCCGCGCACTCCAGGTGGAGGATGAGCTTCGGCACGGTGGGCACCTTCTTCTTCGCCGCGACGGAGAAGCACAGCAAGCTGCTGCCTGCGTCGGTGGAGGCGTTCGCGATGGGTAGCGCCACCTGCGACACGAACGCCTCCTGGAGGCTTCGGAACACGGCCTGCGGGAAGCTGGTGATGCTCGTGCCGGAGTCGATGATCGTCCCGCCGGAGCCGTTGCCCTTGAACGCGAACGCCGACGCGTCGAACGGCAGCCGCGTCTTGCCGACGGTGACGCCTTTGAGTGAGAGGTAGTAGTAGAATGGACTACCCGCAGGGTTTCGCGCGAACGGGGTGGACTGGATGGGCCCCGTGGCTTGCTCTTCGAGGTTGTCAGGCGTGCCCAGGAACACCGGGCTGGTCCTGGACTCTACCATGGTCGTCAAGCAGTGGGAGAATCTGTGGACCTTGAGCTGCGACGGCAGAGACATCGGGCTGCGGCCGAAGCCGGCGATGCCGGACTCGTTCGATATGAAGAGGCCTTTGTTGTACATGCCACAGCCAAAGTGGAGGTTGGGCACAACGGCGACCGCGCCGCGCTTGCCGTGTGGCGCCTTGAATGTGAAAGTGTCCATGACGATCTTGCCCCTCGTGAAGGATTTGTCGGCGTAGCTGTAAACGTACGAGCAGAAGCTGTCACTGGCGTTGCACCCGGTGAGCGGGAAGTCCCCGTGCGCACAGAGAGGGTCGGAGCACGAGACATCACGGAGGGTGCGGGAGGCGGAGGTGTTGAGAACGGGGAACCGCTGGTCGAAGCAGTCCACGCAAGCGCACTGCGTCCAGATGAGGTCGCTGCCGGTGTCCAGCTCCAGTGCCACGCGCTGCGGGCGCGGCGTGCCGATGCAGAAGTGGATGAGGTACTCGGAGTTGATGTCGACTCTGCCGACGGTGCGGCGGGCCGCCGGCACAGTCACCGTGCGGGCGCTGGAGCCAGGGCGGGCGGACGAGTACAAGCTGGCCACGCGGGCCCTTGACCGGGCGGCCATCCGGCTGAGAAGCTCACGCTTGGTGAAGCCGCGGCCGCTGTCTACGTGCGTAAGGTCGGCGCGCACGGCCACGGGGCTCGTCGCCGACTCGGCGACCGGCCAAGCGAACAAGATGGTGAGGAAGAGAACACAGGGCAAGAGCTGCGACACTGACAAGCCCTTCATCATGCCCACACTACTGTACTGCACTGCACTGCACCTAGCTAGCAGACGTGGATTTATAGTCCTCCAAAGATTCCTCGCTCTCCACGATACAACAGAGGAGCAGCGCGGCCGTGCTGCTGAGTTGGAAGTGCTACAGCACTCGTATGGCTCCAAATCTTGGTGCCGGCTCGTCTATGCTTCCAGCAGCACTGTATATGAGTTTTCAGATCTCTGGATGCATGCATACATCTGACAAAACTCCAACCAGCGACGCGAGCAAGAGGTACGTCTATGTTGAAACATATGCTCATGGCTGCTGAGTCATGGAGCGTACTCAAGTTCGGCCATCAGCCGAAATAGGAAATTGTTGCTCTCGACCGTCCACTGGCACCTACGCTCGACACCGTTGATTATTTGGCACCATTTTTTTTTAGATATATGTGATATTTCTTTCGTTTAATGTATGCCGGAACCATCAACTAGTATTAGCAGATCTATCTATCTATCTATTATTACCATGCGAATTAATTAGAGACTACTAAGAAATTTCCACATTAACAAGAAAAAAACAAGCTTATTGATCTTGCGCCACCAGATTATTTGGGAGCACCTATAGCTCAGTTGCCGGAAAATTTTATTTGTTTTAGTCAGTTTTCCCCTCAACCGTCGGATTCAACCAACAACACTGAAGCTAGTTGTCCTGAGTTAACTGAAAACTTATGTTTTTTAAGGGTCCATTGAAAACTTATGTTTTTTTAAATGAACTGAAAAGTTATGTTTTTCTTAGATTTTTTTTGAGGGATCCCAAACTTTCTTAAAATTGAACAATATTCAACGGGATACAAAAAGGGTCATGAGGGGATAAAAGCCACACATGGCGACCCTGAGGAAGCGATACAACAAATTTTACAATATTTATGTGCCTCCTGATTCAAAGCTCGACCTTCGAACATAAAATCACAGCAGGCAAAACATACTCTTCTCTTGTTTATCTCTTTCATAATAGTGATATGGGGGCCTCCCAACCCCTTTTTGATGTCGTCCACAATTGGTTTGCAGTCGCAGGCAATTACCAAACGATCCAAATATAGATCAGCCGCAAGCGCCAAGGCCTCGCGGCATGCTATGGCCTCTAGAGCTGTTGGATTACTAACACCAGGTAGAACAATAGCTGAAGACCCGAGGTACTGGCCTTGTTCGTTTCTGCAAATTGCAGCAGTAGCTCCAACGGTCCCATCATGAGATAGTCCACCGTCTACATGGATTTTAATGTGGCCAATCGGAGGCGGTTTTCAAGCTCTTTGCACATTGACCACATGTGTGTGTCTCGCCGGATTGGCCTCACTGGACTACGTATTCAAGCCATCTAACTCAGCGATGAATTTTTCTTAGATGAACTGAAAACTTATGTAATCTCAACATCCCGATGAAGGCCCAGCAGATAGGAAGTACAACTATCTAAGCCCAACCAAGCAAACGATTGCATGGCTGCTCCAGGGGGATACTACTAGCACAAGAATTTATTTTTTTGATTTTTTTGTGTGCATGACCACACACTGTACATGCAAATCACTGCATAACCATCACCATTTATATATTATTGGCTTTCTCACGTATATTACTCTGTAGTTATAAATATTAATGGAAAGATATAAGAGGGAATTAAAACCATAATTCTAATATTATTATATTTAAACATTTTTTTTACAAATCAATGTATTACCTGGAAATTAAAGTAAATTCAAATTAGTGAACTAAAAAATCTAGAATTGAACAAGTAAAAAGCAAAATAATAATAAGTTTCGATGGAGCAATGAACAAAAGGCCAAAAATAAGAATAAATTTCAATATAAGGAAGATAGAACCATGGGAGTGGTGTTACCCTAGAAGAAGAAATGCAAAATAACAAAAAAAAATCAATCAAAGGAAAATAGAATTATAGATGTGGTGTCACCTAAAAAAATGAACAAAAACAGAAAGAGAGAACAACATGATTATTTCCAATGAAGAAATAATTCTAGGTGTGGTGTTAACAAAAGAAATGGACACATAAAAAACAAAGAAGAACAAATTTCCTTCTATGGAAGAATGAATTACAAGAACTGGTTTAACCATAAACAAAGCAATAAGAAATTTAAAAACATATACAAGATGACTAACGTGAACAATCATAAAGACTTATTATGAAACTATATTCTTATATGCGGGAATTAGACTATACTGAAAATTTACACGCATAGACATAATAAACGAACCAATAAGAAAAAAAACATATACAACTATGGCTACCGAACAACCTTGTACTGTTTGGTATTGTGCAAGAACAAGTGTAACTAGTTCAACTTTAATAATAATTACTAGTTCAACTAGATCAATTACAAAAATGAGTTCCACTTTAAGTTTCTAGTACAAAAAATTAAGGAGTTTCATAAAATTACGATATCATATATGTTGCCACAAAGACATAATAAAATAGAAATAAAAATTTCATTCTAAGGTAGAATGAATTAAGAGTATTGGTGTTACCCTAAAGAAGAAAGAAAACAAAGAAAAAACTCAGATGACTAAATGTGCAATAGATTCCACAGAACTTACACTATTCCACAATATGCAAGAGCAAGAATATCATAGTGCAACTTTAATAATAATTCTGATTCAAGTAGATCAACTAAAAAAATAATTCCATTTTAATTTCCTAACACAAAATTAAGTAGTCATGGTTGCAACATCAAATACGCCGTCACATGCACAAATATTGGAGAAATTTAATTCCCCAAAATATATTAACTATGCATCAATAAACAAAGACATGATAAAAAATGGTATTACAAGGTAGAATAAATTAAGGGTATTGGTATTACCTAAAAAATAAAATAAGAAATTTTAACCCAAATGATGAACACAATTTGCAACATTTTCATAGAGTTTGCACCATTCCACATTATGCAAGGGCAAGCATATACTCCCTCCGGAAATAAATATAAGAGCATTTAGATCACTAAAGTAGTGATCTAAACGCTCTTATATTACTTTACGGAGGGAGCAACAGTGTAACTTTAATAATAATTATGACTCAAGTTTATTAATAAAATAATGTTTTCGATTTTAGGCTCCTAAGAAATAATTAGTAGGGTCACACGATTGCAACATCAAATACGTCGTCGCATGCAAAAGATAGCAGAAATCCAACTGTAAATAAATTTGACTAACCATCAATGACCAAAAGACATGATAAAATAAAATTTAATTAATTCTAGAGTAGAATGAATTAAGGGTATTGGTATTACCCTAAAGGAGAAAAAAAATGAAGAAAACAAACTCATTTTTTGCGAGTGAAGAAAAAAAACTCAAAAATGAATCGTGACCAAAACTTACATTAAATTTCAAAGAATTTGCAATTTCCCACAATATGAACGAATAATAATATAATAGTGTAAATTTAATAAAAATTATGATTCAAGTAGATCAATTCAAAAAATGAATTCCATTTTGGTTTCATAAAAAAAATAAGTAGTGTCACAGGATTGCAACATAAAATACCCTTCCGCATGCAAAAATATAGGAGAAAATCTAAAGGCCCCAAAAATGACTAAGCATCAATAAACAAACATACTAGAACTAAAATAGCAGTATACAAAACCAGTTATTTAAAACAATTAGTACAAAAAAGCATACAGTATCTCTAGGGTAGAATGAATTAAGGACATTGGTATTACCCTAAAAAAGTAAAAACTTAAAATAAATGATGAAAAAATTGTACCCAGATTGCATAGAACTTGCACTATTCCACAATATATAAAACAAATCATTTAGTATTGTAACTTCTATATAATAGTAAGATTTACACATAAGTTACACAATACTTGCATGTAAAACTTAAACAAGAATATTAGAGATTAACCGTCTATCAACACGTCCAAAATGAAGTGCATCCTATAATGATGACACTACCGGGATTACTGGCTATGCCAAATCCCGTCGGGATAGACCTATGCCGACGGCTACCGTCGGCATAGACCCGTCGGCATCGTATACGTCGGCGTACCTGGGCCTGCCGTCGGCATAGAAAAGCCATCAGCATAGGTACCTATGCCGACGGTGTCCATACGGCCGTCGGCACAGATTGGCCGTCGGCAAACTCGTACGTATGACGGCGGCAGACGGGGCCGCCGTCAAGTTACGCCCAATAAAAACGCGCCACGTGTCAGCACTATACCGACGGCTAAGCCGTCGACATATGTTCAAATCTATGCCGACGGCTAAGCCATCGGCATAGTGCTGACACGTGGCGAATGCTGGCATTCCCTGGCGCCAGCATATGCCGACGGCTAAGCCGTCGGCATAGATTTGAACATATGCCGACGGCCAGGCCGACGGCCAGGCCGTCGGCATATACTGGTGCCAGGGAGTACAGTTGCGTGACACATGGCACCTATGCCGACGGCTAAGCCGTCGGCATAGATTTAAACATATGCCGACGGCTTAGGTGCCACGTGTCGCCCACTGGTGCCTCGGCGGGTGGCTATGCCGACGGCAAAGCCGTCGGCGTAGATGCTGCCTATTTTTTTCTGATTTCTATTTGAATTCATTTCAAATTCACAACACATATACATATACATATATTCAAATTCACAACACATATACATATAACTTCATCATCACAATAACATCATCATCACAATAAGTATCGTCATCACATAAGTATCATCATCACAATAACATCATCATCATCATCACAATAACAAAAACATAAGGAGAAGCACACAAGTCCTGCGAGCATACAAAGGGCTTAAGCCCTACGAGGTCCACTACCAAGGTCCTCACCACCCAGACGGCCAAAGCCCAGGTCGTCACTGCTTGCGGCAGCGCTACCGCCAGGACCGGCACCGCTACCGCTACCGCCACCGCCACCTCGGTGGATCGGAGTGACCGGGCTCGGTGACTCGGGAGTGATGCCATCATTGGCACCACCACCAATGGATGATCCACCGGTTCCCTGGATGTTCGAAAAGACATGTTAAGGGGATATATGATTGTGTTGAATAAACGGTAAGCAGTGGTTGATGAGTTTGGGGATGTACTAACCGGAGTCTCCATGTTCTTTTCCAGAAACTCCTCAAAGGTAAGGAGCACTGGTGCAGGTCCAGCAGGTGGTGGTGGTGGTTCCATTACAGGAACCATGCCGACCGCCATGCTCTCAAAAACGCGCTGCATGTGAATTGACCAAGCAAACACGAAGGTCAGAAGAAATGGAAGTGCAAATATGGAAGTGAAATGAAAGAGGCTAAACTAACCGTCATCATGCGACTGCTGTGCTCCTGGACTGCTGCAACTCTCGCCTGCCACGCCATGGTCTCCTGGCGTGTGTACTCCATGTAGGCCTACGATATGACATGATGAACTCATAAAATATCTCAATGCGGAAAATAAAGTGAGCAAAAAAGGAAGATAAGAGGGAAAATACTTACGCTGGTCTGCTGGGCTAGGAGGGAGTGTGACTGTGCACTGGTCGTGCTCGTGCGCTGGCTCAGGCTCGGGTCGGTAGCTCGAAGCCGTGTGAAGGAGATAGAAGGAGTACACACGGCATCCAGAACCGCCTGCCGACCATGAAGCTTCGGCCCTATGCCCACCACCACCCTCTCGTCCGTAGCCTGCTTTAAGGGGTCAGGTGTGCCAGGATTTACCCTCAGATACTCCTCCTCGTAGGCCTTCAGGTTCTCCTCGCTCTTGCCGTAGTAGTCGCCTTTGCCCTCCTTGGACTTATTCCGCGCATGGGCGATCTGCCACGCCTCTATGTCAGAGAGCGGCCGCTTCAGTTTCTCCTCCTGCACCACCAAACAGAGGTTAGTGATACATAAGAAAGTGACGGTAAATAGAAGAAGAAGAATGTTTCATGTAAATAGATATACCTGAACTTTCTTGTGGCTAAAGTGGTTCCGGTTTCCCTGACCATGTGTTCTGTCGGTCCCTCGGTTAGCCCGGTTTTTCTTGCTCTTAGCAGCCCACTCTGCATCCTGACCGAGCCACAGATCCACCAATGCCGCCCATCCATCATCCTTTCCATAACACCAAGCAGGACACACCTACATAATGAAAGCATAATGGCATGTCAACACGAAACGATGAAATTTACCACAAACGCCGGAATGAAAAGTTTGTTATACTTACGGCCAAGTACTCCTCCCTCTCCAAGGTAACATGCATCCTCCGCGCGTCTTCCTTGGTCATCTTCGTCTCAAGAGCGTCGTGATGATATTGCGAGATGGCCACCCAGCGCACCTCGTACTGCATCTGACAGGCCTTCTTCCTCGCTTGGCGCAGCACGATCTCGTCGGCAGTGGACTTGTGCTCCTCAAGAACTCGATAGTATTTCTACAATCATTCAGAAAACCAGAATGGAAGAAGCCATGAGTTAAACCATTCGATGATAATATACGAACGAAACTCAAGACTCGTGCTTCTGAAGAGAACTTACCCAAAAATTTGTGATCACGGCCTTAGCATACGTGGTATGGTCCGGGTGGGGGGCCGCTTCCCAGTGGTCCCAGCTCGTGGCCAAAACCCGACGCTCAGGCTGCCTGACTGGATCCGGACGGAACAGCCCCGGTCAGTGTTCCTTCAGTAAAACGGTGATGACGCCGTTTGGAAGACGGGCCCCTTTAGGAATTATTTAGTTGCTGCAAAAGATAGAAAGAATAAAAATATGAGCATGTGTGCAATCAAAAGAATGAAAATATTAGCATGTGTACAAGCAAAAGAATTAAATTATGATTAAGTGGCACTTACTCTTTCCCCTTGGGCTCAATGAGCCACTTCTGCTCCTCGGTAGCAGGAAGGGGAGGGAGCTTTGCATTACCACGCAGCCACCCCTTGTTGTGGGCAACCCCCTCGCTGCCACCACCATCCTCCCCGCCACCACCATCCTCCTCGCCTGCCTCCTCCTCTTCCTCGTCCCCCTCCCCAACCTCCTCCTCCTCCTCATGAACCTCCTCCTCCTCGCGAACCTCCTCCTCCTCCTCCTCCTCCTTGGCAGAGGGTACCTCACTAGAGGAGGGTACCTCAGTAGAGGAGGGCCTCGAAGAGGACACCCCTAAGTCAGTGAGGGAGCGCTGTTTCTGGCCCCGACCCTGTCCTCCTCTAGGGGCTCTCCCCCCCCACCCCACCCCCTCCACCTCTAGGGGTACCTCTCCCTCGACCTCCCTATGAGGAGTCATCCTCAAGTAGTCGGGGGGGGGGGGGGGAGAGTACGGGGTCGACCACTCCGACTAGTCATCGTGGTGAGCTTCGATAGGAAACCTGTGCCGTCGGCCTTCCCCTTGCCCATGTTTAGCGAACCTGCATTGAAAAGAGAATAAACAATTAGTACATTAATAATGAAGAAAAAAGCATAATAATAAGGAATAAAAACACATTAATAAATAAGCATAAAAAGGCATATTAACAAACCATAGAAAAAAAGACATGAAACGTACATCTGCTAGAACCCATACGAATCATCACTGTTGTAACCGATTCCTCGATCGGTCTCATCATCACTATCACGCATATCATCTTCGTTGTCTGACGGAGGTGGAGGCTCTTCCTCGTCGTCAGCGTCTTCGTTTAACTTTTCTAGCATAAGTATGTCATTTTCATTAACAATGGCCTCACCATCATTCCGTGCATCGTCATCGTTTGAATCCACTTCATCATCACCCAAGGCATCAGCGTCATCGTTTCTGACCACATCATCATCAGGTTGCTCTTGATAGAACACTCCCTCGTATGTCATGGGGTTAATGTTGTAGTAATCGTCATCATTCGGGTCCGGTAGCTTACCATGTGGCGACACCTTGAACACAACTTCCCAACCCTTTAGGTACTCTTTCTGGCATGGGTAAGGTAGGTAATAAACTTGTGTGGCTTGGGTAGCCGCAATAAAGAGATCGGCTCCGGCATACACGGTTGATGGTTTAACTTCGACCAAACCAACGGAAGGCGTATGTCTCAGCCCCTCTACTGGGTCGAACCATCGGCATTTGAACGCAGGGAGACTTAGGGTTTCGCGCCCACGGCTGAATGTAAGCTCGTATATTTTTTCTACCCTTCCGTAGTAGTCAACTGAATTTTGACCTTGCGTGTACACTCCGGTATTTATAGTCTTGGGATCAGGCCGGCTGTTCTGGTGCTCCTCTGTATGGAAGCGATACCCATTCACATCATACTTTTCACATTTCTTGACCCGAGGGTCAAAACCCATGGAAACCCATCTCAATTCGTCATCCATGGATATGTTCGGATCATTTCCCTACAAGTTTAATTGAAATTGTTGGGTGCATTAGTTCGGTAAACTAATAAATGTTGAACTAGGTATTTAATAGGGGAATGTGAAAGTTTACTTTCTCCATGAACCAAGCAACAAAAATTTTCCTTCCAGGGTTTCCATGCCGGAGAAGAGTAAGTTCCTCCGCCTCAGTAGGAGGAATCATTCCCATGCACTCCTCACGAACGAATTGACTAAAATAAGAAAAGCGGTGTTAGACCGGGACTAAGTGAACATAGAACATGATGTTGTGCAAGACATAAAGAAATGGTGTAGTGGTATTACCTCATCCACACATCCTCAACTTCCTTGATGTTGTGCAAGACATAGAACATGAGGTCCTCCCACTCTTGTTGTGGCATGTTATAAGATTTCGAGCCCCCAGCCCTGCCACCTTGCCCGCTGAATAGATGGAGCTTGGGTTTATACTTGGGCTCTTCTATATTGTATCGAGGCACCTTATTATGCAGAGTGGGAACGTGGTCTGGATAGTACGATGTCCTGAGGTCTGACACCTCCTCTAGGATAACTGCCTCAGCTATGGAAGCTTCAATCTTAGCTTTGTTTCCACATTTGTGTTGGAGATGCTTGTTCTGTCTCTCAGGGCCGTACTGCCAATGATTCTGCACAGGCCCCCCAACAATACCTCGTTCGCGAGGTGCAAAATGAGATGTGTCATCGGAGTAAAGAAGCCTGGCGGAAAGATCTTCTCTAGCTTGCATATCAACTCCAGTGCCTTCTTATGCAATTGTCTAATCACCTCGGGACATACTTCTTCAGCACAGAGCATGCGGAAGAAACGGCTTAGCTCCGCAAGCACTCACCAGACATGCTCGGGGACATAGCCTCGAACCATCACCGGCATTATCCGCTCAATCCATACATGATAGTCATGACTCTTGAGCCCGGTCACTTTGCCCGTTGAAAGATTGACTCCCTTACTTATATTCGATGCATAACCATCAGTGAACTTCACTATATGTTTGAGCCACTTCAATACCTCCATCTTTTCTGGTGTTTTAAGTACGAAGTCAGCATCTGGCTTGAACCAGTTTCTTCGACCGCCTGTGGGAGGCTTCATGTTTAGACGTGGTCTATCACAAATTTTCTGTTGATCGGCTCTAGCTTTAACGTTATCCTTCGTCTTATCAGGAATGTTGAGGATCGTGCGGAAAAGGGACTCTACGACATTCTTTTCGGTGTGCATCACATCGATGTTGTAAGGAAGTTTGAGGTCCTTGAAATAGGGAAGCTACGTGAAGGGGGTAATGTGAGTCCAGTTGTGCGTCTCACCATATCCCTCGAAGCCTTTGGCTTTGCCTTTGCCTTTGCCTTGGCCTTGGCCTTGGCCTTCGCCTTCTCCTTTGGCTTTGCCTTTGCCTTTGCCTTTGCCTTTGCCTTTGCCTTCGCCTTTAGGCTTGAGAGCTTTTAGCTGAGCAAGAACATCTGCTCCCGAAAACGTTGGAATATCGTTTACTTCATGGACAAACGTTGGAATCTCGTTTACTTCTTGTCTTCCCTGTCTGGATGGTCTGGAGGGAGGAACTGTCGATGCAGGTCAAATGCTACATACTTTCCACCCTTCTTCAGCCAAATTAAACGTAGAGCCTGCATGCACACTGGGCATGGCATCTTCCCACTTGTACACCATCCGCAGAAAAGGGCATAACCGGGAAAGTCATGCATGCAATAGTGCAACCAAACTTTTATCAAGAAATTTCTCTGCAAATCTCGGTCGTATGTCAACCTCGGGAAGTACCAAGAATGGTGCAAATCATCCACCAGCGGCTGCATAAACACACCCAAATTCTTCCCCGGGTATTCAGGCCCCGGAATGATGAGCGACAAGAACATGGTCTTGCGTTGCATTAGGGCACCGGAAGGGAGATTGAGCGGAATAACAAACACGGACCAGCAGTTGTATGCATTGGACGACATACCATATGGATTGAACCCATCACCTGATATGGCAATTCTAACATTCCCAGCCTCGGCTGCTTCCTCGGGGTATTCTTCATCGAACGACTTCCATGCTTCGCCTTCTGATGGATGTACGATTTTATTTGGATGGTACCTTATACCTTCCTTGTGCCACTTCATCATTTTGGCAGACTCCTCCGTGATGAAAAGGCGCTGCAGTCTTTCTATGAAATGCATATACCGAAGAACCTTTTCAGGGATGCCTAGCTGCCTCTTCTCACCATCCTCACCGACCGCCTCAAGGTACCGAGAGGAACCGCACTCCCTACAGTACTTGTCATCCGCATACTCGTGCCTAAACAAAAGGCAATTCTTCGGACAAACATGTATTTTCTCATAATCCATAGAGAGTGCCTTCATGAGTTTCTTCATGGCATACATGCTTTTCGGCAGTTCATGACCCTCCGGGAGGCTGTTAGCCCATACTCCCAGAAATGCTTCGAAGCAAGCTCGGCTACAGCCGTACTCAGCCTTGACTGCCATCAGTTGCGAGATGGCATCCAGCTGAGAGACTTTGGCACCCGCATAAAGAGGTTTATTTGACGAGGCCAAGATCTCCAAGAAGGCCTTTGCGGTTGCCTCCGGCTCCTCCGGTTCATTCTCTGAAGGTGTCGCATGTGCCATCTCTGCAGCAATGACATCATCTAGCATGTCTCTGACCCCGTCGTCCGCATAACCACCGATGCATTGTCGCATCACCTCCTCTCTACCACGGTCCCGCTCAGCAAAGTTTATCGGCGGCATGTCAAAGTTTGGCATATATCCGTGCGTGCGAAGGTGCTCAAACATGTCCTTCTGATTTTTACGGAGACGTCTTTCACATTTCGCACAGGGGCATTGTGGGATAATTCTCATTGGACGACGGAATATCTCCTTCAAAAACACATCGGTTCTCGCGACCCACTCTGGTGTAACTCGATTCCGGCGGATAAAACCACTGTACATCCACAGATTATCTGCCATCCTCTGCTTTATTGGGAGCCACACAACAAAATTAAGGATTCATTTAAATTAATTACATCAAATTTTTATTTTCTACCGCGTTGACGGCATTGAATCCACCTACATCTCTAATAGGTAAAGATAGGTCCTAATCCCACCCGAGGATGTGTAGATTGAGTACGTTCTCCATGCTCTACCCCGTTCCGAGACAAAATTTCGGCAGCACCTCCCCGCTATTCTCCAGATACACGTCTCGGCAATAAGCCGAGAGAATGTCGGAGAGGCGCCGCCGAAATCCTGTCTCGGAACGGGGTAGAGCATGGAAAACGTACCCAATCTAAACATCCTCGGGCTGTCCGTGGAAAACGCTGGACAATCCAAAAAAGTTGCGGTGATAAATATGCAATTGAATGCATATTTATCGATGCAACCCTTTCGGACGGGAGACGCCTAGGTTACGCGACTTGACGAGATAATGAAATCTAGTGACATGATTAAAAGAGCGTAGGAGGTGAAGGTGACTTCGTAGCTCACCCTCGGCTGTAGAGGAAGTAGTCGAACAGCAGCGGGATCACGGACCAACAATTTCGACGACGATGACTCCAAAGAGATGCAACACCACAAAGCCTGTAAATTTTACCGACAAAACAACTTAGATCATCACATCAAATACCTATTTTATAGCAAGACCATCAACATCTTCATTATTAATATGCGTTTCCCCCCTCCGTGCGTTTTTTAGCAAGTTAACATTTTTTAGCCAAACATTTTTTCTCAAATACTATTTTTTCTCAAATATCTATTTTTTAGCAAGACCATCAACATCCATCTAGCAACAGTAGCATAATCATCATTCATCATTCATTAACAGTAGACCATCATCATGAATTCATCTAGTAGTAGCATGCATCATCATTCATTAATAGTAGACCATCATCATGCATTCATTAAGATTTTTTAGCAAGTTAACATTAACAGTAGCAACATCATCATTCATCTACATAACATCATCATTCATCCATCTAACATCATCAATACATCTAGCAAATTAGCATAAAAAAGAGGAGGCAGAGGGATGCTCACCGTGGGCTGATGGACGGCCGGCGTTGGAGTCCGGAGGAGGCAGAGGGGTAGCCGGCGGCGTCGCTGTCCAGAGAAGGAAGAGGGACGGCGGACGGCCGGCGGCTAGGACGGCGCCGGTGAGGCGGGTCCGGCGCGGAGGGGGCGCGCGGAGGGCCGGCCACAAAGGCGCCCGACGCCGAAGGGGCCCGCGGGAGGCGGAGCGCGGCGGGGCGGCCGACGACGGAGGGGATGGGGCGGCGGTTGGGGTCGGGGAGGCGGCGGCGCAGGGCGGTGCGGGGCTAGGACGATGGCGGCGCGGGGTGGAGAGCGGCGCGGGCGGTCGGGAAGGCAGCGGCACGGGCGGGCCGGGGGTCGGGTGGCGGCGGCGGGGCGCGGAGTGGGTGGCGGTGGCGGTTGCGGGCGCGAGAGAGAGGGGATCGAGAGAGAGCGAAAGAATGAGTGGAGGAGGAGCGGCCGTGATTGGATAAGGGGCACCTATGCCGACAGCTTAGCCGTCGGCATAGGTATTTTCTTTTTTTTTCTTTTTTTTGCTTTTTTCTCACAATTTCTTTAGCACGTGCCACGTCATCGATCCGGGGCATAGCTATGCCGACGGCTTTGCCGTCGGCATAGATATGTATTATTATTATTATTATTTTCCCTAAATTAAAATTTCATTAATTTAAATGTGCCTTATCTAAACATAAACATACATAGATACACCACGCGTGTCTGTTGGGCCCAGTTTGCCGCCCGATCAACAGTGCCAGGGTTAGACGGGACGGGGTACTTGGGGGGGTAGCTATGCCGCCAGGTCTTGCGCTGGGCCCTCTTACACATCTGGAAGTGTGGTGGCAGGTGCAAGCACCCGGCACGCGCCTCCGTAGTGTGACCCCCGTCACGGACATCGCTGCCGCCGTCGCACGAAGGGGGCAAACGGCCACGTCGGGCAGACACGGAGGGAATCTTGCGGTGGGTGGTGCCCGGACCTTGATCCGAAGTGTACCTATGGGCTGGCCTATCACAGCCAGGTGAAAATGTCCATCGATCAAACCCCATCCGGCGAAAGTCAAAGGCCTTGATCCGCCGGTTAACAGTGCCAGGGTTAGACGGGACGGGGTGGTAGCTATGCCGCCAGGTCTTGCGCTGGGCACTCTTGCACGTCTGGAAGTGTGGTGGCAGGTGCAAGCACCCGGCACGCGGCTCCGTAGTGTGACCCCCCTCACAGACGTCGCTGCCGCCGTCGCACGTCGGGCATACACGGAGGGAATCTTGCGGTGGGTTGTGCCCGGACCTTGATCCAAAGTGTACCTGTGGGCTGGCCTATCACAGCCAGGTGAAAATGTCCATCGGTCAAACCCCGTCCAGCGAAAGTCAAGGGCCTAGATCCGTTGGTCAACAGTGCCAGGGTTAGACGGGACGGGGTACTTGGGGGGGGGGGGGGGTAGCTATGCCGCCAGGTCTTACGCTGGGCCCTCTTACACGTCTGGAAGTGTGGTGGCAGGTGCAAGCACCCGGCACGCGGCTCCGTAGTGTGACCCCCCTCACGGACGTCGCTGCCGCCGTCGCACGGAGGGGGGAAACGGCCACGTCGGGCAGACACGGAGGGAATCTTGCGGTGGGTTGTGCCCGGACCTTGATCCGAAGTGTACCTATGGGCTGGCCTATCACAGCTAGGTGAAAATGTCCATCGGTCAAACCCCGTCCGGCGAAAGTCAAAGGCCTAGATCCGCCGGTCAACAGTGCCAGGGTTAGATGGGACGGGGTGCTTGGGGGGGGTAGCTATGCCGCCAGGTCTTGCGCTGGGCCCTCTTACACGTCTGGAAGTGTGGTGGCAGGTGCAAGCACCCGGCACGCGGCTCCGTAGTGTGACCCCCCTCACGGACGTCGCTGCCGCCATCGCACGGAGGGGGGAAACGGCCACGTCAGGCAGACATGGAGGGAATCTTGCGGTGGGTTGTGCCCGGACCTTGATCCGAAGTGTACCTATGGGCTGGCCTATCACAGCCTGGTGAAAATGTCCATCGGTCAAACCCCGTCCGGCGAAAGTCAAAGGCCTAGATCCGTCGGTCAACACTGCCAGGGTTAGACGGGACGGGGTGCTTGGGGGGTAGCTATCCCGCCAGGTCTTGCACTGGGCCCTCTTACGCGTGGCGGGTGCTTGCACCGGCCACCACACTTCCAGACGTGTAAGAGGGCCCAGCGCAAGACCTGGCGGCATAGCTACCCCGCCACGTACCCCGTCCCGTCTAACCCTGGCACTGTTGACCGGGCGGCAAACTGGGCCCAACAGACATGTGTGGTGTATCTATGTATGTTTATATTTAGATAAGGCGCATTTAAATTAATCGAATTTCAATTTAGAAAAAAAATAAAAAAAAAATATATTACATAGCTATGCCGACGGCAAAGCCGTTGGCATAGCTATGCCCCGGATCGATGACGCGGCACGTGCCACGGATCGATGACGTGGCACGTGCCGCGGATCGATGACATGGTAAAAGTATGCCGACGGTCGCCGTTAGGGCCGTCGGCATATATTTGACGGCGTCAAACGGCAGTTAAACACTAGGTGGCCGGGCCCACATATATGCCGACGGCCTGTCTATGCCGACGGCCACCGTGGGCTGATGGATGCTCACCGTGGGCTGATGGACCGACGGCGTTGGAGTCTGGAGGAGGCAGAGAGGTGGCCGGCGGCGTCGCTGTCCAGAGGAGGAAGAGGGACGACGGCCGGCCGGCGGCTAGGACTGCGCCGGTGAGGCGGGTCTGGCGCGGAGGGGGCGCGCGAGAGGCAGAGGGGGCGCGCGGAGGGCCGGCCACAGAGGCGCCCGACGCCTTAGGGGCCCGCGGGAGGCGGAGTGCGGCGGGGCGGCCGACGCCGGAGGGGATGGGGCGGCGGTTGGGGTCGGGGAGGCGGCGGTGCAGGGCGGTGCGGGGCTAGGACGACGGCGGCGCGGGGTGGAGAGCGGCGCGGGCGGTCGGGAAGGCAGTGGCACGGGCGGGCCGGGGGTCGGGTGGCGGCGGCGGGGCGCGGAGTGGGTGGCGGTGGCGGTTGCGGGCGCGAGAGAGAGAGGGGATCGAGAGAGAGCGAAAGAATGAGTGGAGGAGGAGCGGCCGTGATTGGATAAGGGGCACCTATGCCGACGGCTTAGCCGTCGGCATAGGTATTTTCTTTTTTTTCTTTTTTTTTGCTTTTTTCTCACAATTTCTTTAGCACGTGCCACGTCATCGATCCGGGGCATAGCTATGCCGACGGCTTTGCCGTCGTCATAGATATGTATTATTATTTTTTTCCCTAAATTAAAATTTGATTAATTTAAATGTGCCTTATCTAAACATAAACATACATAGATACACCACGCGTGTCTGTTGGGCCCAGTTTGCCGCCCGGTCAACAGTGCCAGGGTTAGACGGGACGGGGTACTTGGGGGGGTAGCTATGCCGCCAGGTCTTGCGCTGGGCCCTCTTACACATCTGGAAGTGTGGTGGCAGGTGCAAGCACCCGGCACGCGGCTCCGTAGTGTGACCCCCCTCACGGACATCGCTGCCGCCGTCGCACGAAGGGGGGAAACGGCCACGTCGGGCAGACACGGATGGAATCTTGCGGTGGGTGGTGCCCGGACCTTGATCCGAAGTGTACCTATGGGCTGGCCTATCACAGCCAGGTGAAAATGTCCATCGATCCAACCCCGTCCGGGGAAAGTCAAAGGCCTAGATCCGCCGGTCAACAGTGCCAGGGTTAGACGGGACGGGGTGCTTGGTGGGTAGCTATGCCTCCAGGTCTTGCGCTGGGCACTCTTGCACGTCTGGAAGTGTGGTGGCAGGTGCAAGCACCCAGCACGCGGCTCCGTAGTGTGACCCCCCTCACGGACGTCGCTGCCGCCATCGCACGAAGGGGGGAAACGGCCACGTCGGGCATACACGAAGGGAATCTTGCGGTGGGTTGTGCCCGGACCTTGATCCGAAGTGTACCTATGGGCTGGCCTATCACAGCCAGGTGAAAATGTCCATCGGTCAAACCCCGTCCGACGAAAGTCAAAGGCCTAGATCCGTCGGTCAACAGTGCCAAGGTTAGACGGGACGGGGTACTTGGGGGGGTAGCTATGCCGCCAGGTCTTGCGCTGTGCCCTCTTACACGTCTGGAAGTGTGGTGGCAGGTGCAAGCACCCGGCACGCGGCTCCGTAGTGTGACCCCCCTCACGGACGTCGCTGCCGCCGTCGCACGGAGGGCGGAAACGGCCACGTCGGGCAGACACGGAGGGAATCTTGCGGTGGGTTGTGCCCGGACCTTGATCCGAAGTGTACCTATGGGCTGGCCTATCACAGCTAGGTGAAAATGTCCATCGGTCAAACCCCGTCCGGCGAAAGTCAAAGGCCTAGATC
Source organism: Elymus sibiricus (assembly GCA_039707655.1). Classification (NCBI taxonomy): domain Eukaryota; kingdom Viridiplantae; phylum Streptophyta; class Magnoliopsida; order Poales; family Poaceae; genus Elymus; species Elymus sibiricus. The sequence continues at coordinate 129,599,948 of CM077676.1, read as the reverse complement.
CGCCGGTCAACAGTGCCAAGGTTAGACGGGACGGGGTGCTTGGGGGGGTAGCTATGCCGCCAGGTCTTGCGTTGGGCCCTCTTACACGTCTAGAAGTGTGGTGGCAGGTGCAAGCACCCGGCACGCGGCTCCGTAGTGTGACCCCCCTCACGGACGTCGCTGCCACCGACGCACGGAGGGGGGAAACAGCCACGTCGGGCAGACACGGAGGGAATCTTGCGGTGGGTTGTGCCCCGACCTTGATCCGAAGTGTACCTATGGGCTGGCCTATCACAGCCAGGTGAAAATGTCCATCGGTCAAACCCCGTCCGGCGAAAGTCAAAGGCCTAGATCCGTCAGTCAATAGTGCCAGGGTTAGACGGGACTGGGTACTTGGGGGGTAGCTATGCCGCCAGGTCTTGCGCTGGGCCCTCTTACACGTCTGGAAGTGTTGTGACAGGTGCAAGCACCCGGCACGCGGCTCCGTAGTGTGACCCCCCTCACGGACGTCGCTGCCGCCGTCGCACGGAGGGGGGAAACGCCCAGGTCGGGCAGACACGGAGGGAATCTTGCGGTGGGTTGTGCCCGGACCTTGATCCGAAGTGTACCTATGGGCTGGCCTATCACATCCAGGTGAAAATGTCCATCGGTCAAACCCCGTCCGGCGAAAGTCAAAGGCCTAGATCCGTCGGTCTACAGTGCCAGGGTTAGACGGGACGGGGTGCTTGGGGGGTAGCTATCCCGCAAGGTCTTGCGCTGGGCCCTCTTACGCGTGGCGGGTGCTTGCACCTGCCACCACAGTTCCAGACGTGTAAGAGGGCCCAGCGCAACACCTGGCGGCATAGCTACCCCGCCAAGTACCCCGTCCCGTCTAACCCTGGCACTGTTGACCGGGCGGCAAACTGGGCCCAACAGACACGTGTGGTGTATCTATGTATGTTTATATTTAGATAAGGCGCATTTAAATTAATCGAATTTCAATTTAGAAAAAAAAATAAAAAATAAAAAATATACTACATAGCTATGCCCCGGATCGATGACGCGGCACGTGCCACGGATCGATGACGTGGCACGTGTCGCGGATCGATGACATGGTAAAAGTATGCCGACGGCCGCCGTTAGGGTCGTCGGCATATATTTGATGGCGTCAAACGGCAGTTAACCACTGGGTGGCCGGGCCCACATATATGTCGACGGCCACCGTAGGCATATCACGACCTATGCCGACGGCTTAGTTACGCCGACGGCCCCCGTCGGCATAGATGGTGGTATGCCGACGGCCGAACTACGCCAACGGTTTGCCTTAGGCCGTCGGCATACCCCCCCCCCCCCCCCCCCCCCCATCTATGCCGACGGCCCCCATCGGCATAGTCGGGGCCGTCGGCAACGTGCCTTATTCCAGTAGTGTGATGAATCCTTCACCATCTCTCTCACACGTAAGCATGCTTGTACACACACATATGACAAGTGCGCACACTAAGGAAAAGAGCAGTGGCCACTACAAAATGGAAGTTTATTACTGACGAGCCACTTGTGTCACATACAGCCAATTTTCGTTAGCAAAAATGAAATGTTTATGTTACCACTTTTTTCGTCATCTAAGATCATATCTTAGGTGACGGTTCTTGCTTTGTCACTGAAGTCCATTTTTCGTGATGGCCGGGACTATCACTGTTTGATCAATCGTTTTATCACCTAATATCATTTTCGATGATGATATACCATCACCAACAATTGGTTCGTCAGGTTTGCCCAGTCAATATTTCTGTCATAGGGGTTGTCGCTGCATATGGGTCAAGTCGTTGATTGTTTGGTGACGGCGGCTGTCACTAACAGTTAGGTTCATCGGGTTTGATCGGTCAAAGATGTTGAGATATGGACCGAGAAAGTGCTGACATGGCTGCGTACATGTGGGTCGGTAGTGACGACATGCATTCCCGTCACAATTACCGTCACCGGTTGAAAACAACGTCAATTTGTATATTATTACAATTTGCAACAAATTTGAATTTATATTTAATTTCATAAAAAACATATTTTAATTTTAAATAGCTGCAAAATATGAATTCAAACATGGACATCAGATCTTTCATGAAAGAAGTCCACATAACCCCCTAAAATTTCATGAATCGGCTATTTAACCCCCTGAACTATACTGGATTATACTGTACCGCTGGTCTTTGTGGTCGTCCACGGCAACCTGACGTTTCAGGCAGGTCGTTTGGATTCCGTTTCCGTACAGTCCACCACTGGAGTTGTTCCGGTTTGCCAAGGAGAGAAACCTATGTTCCTTACGAATTAAAAAAAAAATGTTCACAGTTTTGGAAAATGATCGCAAATTTGAAAAAAAACGTTCTTGATTTGATTTTTTTGCGAAATCACAAAAAAATTGTGAAATCAAAAATTATTTGCGGATTTGAAAAAAGTTCACAGATTCAAATAATGTTCATGAATTTGAAAAATTGTGCTTGTGTGTCTTACGAAATTTCTACGCACAGAAGGTGGAGCTCTGGGCTGCAGCCACTGCCCTAACTGCTTGTCGTGGATGTACCTGATTGGTTTACATAAACATTATGTAACGAATGGCATCAAGTTATCTTTTGGGATCGTTCAGGGTTGGCATTTTCTTTGTTTTCGTGGCATGAGAACATTTGATCGGCCTGGTAACAACTTGTCACGACAAAATATAACACCAGGGCACCAGGGTACTGGTTCTACGTATGTTTCTTTGTGCTCGTTTTAACCTAGAACCAGTACGTACGTAGTACGTAGAACTGTACACAGTACACGCGCCTTGAAGCATACATGCACGCATGAAAGTGCGCGTTCAGTCACAACTTCTCACAGCTTGTCGCAGCGCGCCGGCGCGAAGACCATCTTATTGTTCTCCAGGTCATAGACGATATGCATGTTCTGCTGCTGGAAGTTGCCTATGATCGTCCAGTGGCTCTCGCCCGCCGAATGGATCACCACGCACAGCCCGCCGCCTGTGCCGTCGCCGTCGTCGTCGATATCAAGCACGTAGTTCTCCCGTGGCAGGTCCCAGTCTGTTAACAGCCCAGTAGTATTACTCTCGACGTATCACTCTCGCTCACGAATTCGAGTCATAAGTAGCGATTACAAGGTCTGATACAAGAATGGAGAAGGGGATTGGGAAAGAGAGTCGCCGCCGCCGGGTGCCGTGATCCACTGGATACCCTTCCACTGCCTTGGGTGTGGGGTTAAGTAGCTGCTTGCCGGGTGCCAGTCACACCCACTCTGGCCCGTGGTTCCTGGGGTTGGGCTTCCTGTGCCTGGTGGGCCGAGCATCTTGCGAGGCCGTTGCTTTGTCAGGTGCTGGGGCCATCTCGTCAGCGGTCTTGACATCCCCTCCTTTTTGAGATGAGGCTTGCCCCCAAGCCTCTGCTGTAGGAAAACGCGCCTGAAGCTCGGCCTTGTCCTCCCAAGTGTCGTTGATGTTGGTGCGGTCGGACCAGCGCACGAGGACTTGCTCAGTCATGCTGCCGTTTTTGCGTTTCCAGCGAGTGTCGAGGATGGCTGTCGGGGCTGCTGGTACATCAGAGTTGTTAGGAAGCAGTGGTTCGACAGTCATACCTGGAAGGAGAGCGCGATGGAGCATGGAAACGTGAAAGACCGGATGCACCGTGGCCTGTGCCGGCAGGTCCAGCTTGTATGCTACTTTGTTGACCTTGGCAATGATCGGGAAAGGTCCATAGAACTTGAAAGAGAGTTTGTGGTTGGCCCTCTTAGCCACTGATGTCTGAACATACGGCTGAAGTTTGAGGAAAACTTGATCGCCCACTTCAAAACTGCGCTCGGAGCGTCTCTTGTCCGCTTGTTGCTTCATGTGCAGCCGTGCGCGTTGCAGATGGTGCTGCAGCAGGTCCTGCACAATCGCCCGTTCATCCAACCAGGAGTGCAGCGACGGAACCGAACAAGCTGTGGTAGCAGTAATTCCCCAGTGGCGAGGTTCATGCCCAAACATCGTCTTGAACGGGGTCATCCCGATCGCGGAGTGAGGGGAGGAATTGTACCAGAATTGCGCAAGTGGGATCCAGTGACTCCACCGTTTCGGGCAGGCGTGCGTGAAGCAACGAAGGAAAGTTTCCAGGCACTGGCTGACTCGTTCTGATTGTCCGTCAGTTTGGGGATGATTCGCCGTGCTCAGTCTCAACTCTGTGCCCGCGTAGCGGAAAAGTTCTTGCCAAAAGTGACTGGTGAAAACCGGATCGCGATCTGAGACGATGGAATTGGGGAACCCATGGATAGGATAGATCCGTTGCATGAAGAGAAGTGCCACTCGAGAAGCCGTGTAAGGATGAGCAAAAGGAAGGAAGTGGGCAAATTTCGTCATGCGATCGACCAAAACCCATATGCAATTGTACTGACCTGACTGGGGCAACCCGTCAATGAAATCCATTGTAATCATATCCCACGACTCTTGAGGAATTGGCAGAGGTTGCAGCAGTCCTGGAGAAGCCACTCGCTCAGATTTTGCCTGCTGGCAGACTTGGCAGCATTTGACATATTGCACGATATGGATCTTCATCTTGGGCCAGGCAAATAGACGGTGCACGCGTTTGTACGTGTCTGGGAACCCGGAGTGGCCTCACATGGGGCTATCGTGGAACGCCGCGGTGATCTGTTGCTGCAGTGCCGTGCTGCCGCCCAACCAGATGCGCTCCCGGAAGCGTGTGATGCCCTGGGTCAGGCTGAAACGCCCCTTCGGGTCAGGTCTGATCGCCAATTGTTCCAGCAGTTTCTGAGCTTGTGGATTGCTGTTATAACTGGTCAGAACATCCTCGAGCCAGGCAGGCTGACAAGACGAGATCCCAAACACGGTTTCTGCTCTGGGTAGCCGGGATAGAGCGTCCCCCCCCCCCCATTTTCTGCTCCTTTCTTGTAGACAATCCGGTACTGCAACCCAAGAAGCTTAGTGAAAGCGCGCTGCTGCCAGGGAGTGACCAAGCGCTGCTCCTGCAGATGTACCAAACTGCGCAGATCTGTCTTGATGACAAATTCCGCTGACTGGAGGTAGGGTCGCCATTGATCCACGGCTACGATGATTGCCAGATACTCTTTTTCGTAAGTGGACAACCCCCGGTATTTGGCGCAGAGGGATTTGCTCATGAAGGCTATCGGGTGGCCGTCTTGTTGCAGGATTGCCCCGATACCTGTGTCACACGCGTCTGTCTCGGCCGTGAACTGCTTCTGGAAATTGGGTAGGGCCAGAACGGGCGCTGAAATTAGTCCCTGTTTGCGCAGCTGGAAACTTTGTTCCGTGTTATCTGTCTAGACAAACAGGGAGCCCTTTTTGAGCAAGTTGAACAGGGGTCGGGCCAGCACTCCAAACTGCCTGACGAACCGGCGATAGTAACCTGCTAGGCCCAGGAACTGACGGACCTCCTTGACGTTTGTTGGTGATGGCCACTCCTTGACTGCTTGTATCTTGGCGGGGTCGGTCGCGACACCCTCGCCACTGATCACATGCCCCAGGTACATGATGCGCTGCTGACCAAACGCGCACTTGCTCATCTTCACTCGCCACTGATCACGTCGGAGCAGCTCAAACACTTGCCGCAGGTGTTGAACGTGGTCTTGCAGGGTCTTGCTGAAGACGAGGATGTCGTCGAAAAAGACCAGTACGTAGACCCGAATCAATGGGTGCAACGTGTCTGTCATGGCTCCGTTAAAGGTTCCTGGTGCTCCTGCAAGTCCAAAGGAAACCACTCTGAACTCGAAGTGCCCCGAATGCATCTGGAAAGCTGTTTTGAATTCCTCCCCTTCAGCCATGCGAATCTGATGATATCCCGCGCGTAGGTCTAGTTTTGAGAACCATTTGGCCCCGTGCAGTTCATCAAGCAGCTCCTCGATCACTGGGACTGGGTACTTGCCGACCACTGTCATGGCGTTGAGGTGTCGATAGTCGATGCACAGTCGCCATGTAGCGTCCTTCTTCTTGACCAGAATGACAGGTGAAGAAAACGGGTTGTTGCTCTTCTGAATAATTCCTGCCGCTAGCAATTCTTTGACCTGCCTCTCAATTTCAGACTTGTGCTCAGGCTTGTATCGATAGGGTCTCAGGTTAACAGGCTGTGCCCCCGGCATTAAGGGAATGCGGTGGTCGCACGCACGTCGTGGAGGAAGTCCTTTTGGTTCTTCAAATAGATCCTTGAACTGATCAATCACCGCCTGGATGTTCCCTGGAGTTGGGGTGAAAATCTCATCGGTGTCACAGACTTGGCACCGCTGAATCACTTGAGCTACGGCTCCCTGACGCTGTAGGAACTGCAGCTGCAGGCTGTTGATTTCTGGACACGCTGCAGCGCCATCCGTTTGCCCTTGGAGATGTGCGGGGCCCGTCGGTGTGGTGATCAGGAGGTGTTTGCCCCGCCAGTCGATGCTCATAGGGCTGTGTTCCTCGAGCCAATCCATACCGAGGATCGCGTCATATGCCCCCAAGGAAAGAATCTTCATATCGGTCACGAATTCCTGATTCTGAGAAGACCAGCGGCAGTTTGGAATGTGTGATATGCAGCAGAGTTCCCCTCCATCCGCGACCTTGACGCGACATGGCCTGGGCAACAGCACCACGCCATGGAGCGATGTAGCCAGTGTTGGGGAACGTTGCATGGAAAACAAAAAAATTCTACGCACACGCAAGATCTATCCATGGAGATGCATAGCTACGAGAGGGGGAGTGTGTCTACATACCCTCATAGACCGTAATAGGAAGCGTTAGAACAACGCGGTTGATGTCGTCGAACAACTTCACGATCCAACCGACCGAGCACCGAACGTACGGCACCCCCGCGTTCAGCACACGTCCAGCTCGGTGACGTCCTCGACTTCTTGATCCAGCAAGACGGCAAGGTAGTGGATGAGTTCCGGCAGCACGACGGCGTGGTGACGGTGATGGTGATGCTATCTCCGCAGGGCTTCGCCCAAGTACAGCGAAAATATGATCGAGGGACGGAACTTTGGAGGGGGGCGCCGCACACGGCTAAGACAATGTTGTGGCTTGTTTGGGGCGCCCCCTCTCCTCTATTTATATATGTGTAGGGGCTTGGAGTAGAAGGAATAGTGCCACGTGAACAGTACAACATGAATAGTACCATGTGAACAGTATCATGTGAATAGTACACACGTGGACTTGGACTCCAAAGTCCAATCCTATTCCTACTAGGACTCTTCTTTTTTCCTTCCCTAGCTGCGTGGGCTTTTGAGGACTTGGTGCGCCTGGCCCGATAAGGCCAGGGCGCCTCCCCTTAGCCCATGCCAGCCCTCGGGACGTGGTGGACCCACTTGTGGACTTCCAGACCCCTCCGGAATCCTCCGGAACCTTCTGGAAGCTTCCCGGTACAATACCGAAAAAACTGTACCTTTTTCCGGAACCCAAAATATGACTTCCCATATATAAATATTTACCTCTCGACCATTCCGAGACTCCTCGTGACGTCCGGGATCTCATCCGGAACTCCGAACAACATTCGGTTACCAATTCACATAACTCATATAACACTATATCGTCAACGAACGTTAAGCGTGCGGACCCTACGGGTTCGGGAATGATGTAGACATGACAGAGACGCCTCTCCGGTCAATAATCAATAGCGGAACCTGGATGCCCATATTGGTTCCTACATATTCCACGAAGATCTTATCGGTCGAACCGCAATGACAACATACGTAATTCCCTTTGTCCGTCGGTATGTTACTTGCCCGAGATTCGATCGTCGGTATCTCCATACCTAGTTCAATCTCGTTACCGACAAGTCTCTTTACTCGTTCCATAATACATCATCCCGTAACTAACTCCTTAGTCACTTTGCTTGCAAGCTTCTTATGATGTGCATTACCGAGAGGGCCCAGAGATACCTCTCCGAAACACGGAGTGACAAATCCCAGTCTCGATCCAAGCCAACTCAACAGACACCTTCGGAGATACCTGTAGAGCATCTTTATGATCACCCAGTTACGTTGTGACGTTTGATAGCACACAAGGTATTCCTCCGGTATCCGGGAGTTGCATGATCTCATGGTCGGAGGAACATGTATTTGACATTCAAGAAAGCAGTAGCAATAAACAGAACGATCATATGCTAAGCTAACAGATGGGTCTTGTCCATCACATCATTCTCCTAATGATGTGATCCCATTATCAAATGACAACTCATGTCTATGGTTAGGAAACCTTAACCATCTTTGATCAACGAGCTAGTCTAGTAGAGGCTCACTAGGGACACGGTATTTGTTTATGTATTCACACATGTATTTAAGTTTCCGGTCAATACAATTCTAGCATGAATAATAAACCTTTATCATGAACAAGGAAATATAAAATAATAACAACTTTATTATTGCCTCTAGGGCATATTTCCATCAGTCTCCCACTTGCACTAGAGTCAATAATCTAGTTCACATCGCCATGTGATTAACACCCAAGAGTTCACTAGAGTCAATAATCTAGTTCACATCACCATGTGATTAACACTCAGAGAGTTCTAAGGTGTGATCATGTTTTGCTCGTGAGAGAGAATTTTAGTCAATGGGTCTGCAATATTCAGACCCATGTGTACTTTGCAAATCCTTATGTCATACTGTAGATGCTGCTATCACGCTTTACTTGGAGCTATTCCAAATGACTGCTCCATTATACGTATCCGGTTTGCTACTCAAAGATATCCAGATTGGTGTCAAAGCTTGCATCGACGTAACCCTTTACGACGAACTCTTTATCACCTCCATAATCGAGAAACATTTCCTTAGTCCTTTAGTTACTAAGGATAATTTTGACCGCTGTCCAGTGATCCACTCCTGGATCACTCTTGTACCCCCTTTGCCAGACACGTGGCAAGGCACACATTAGGTGTGGTACACAGCATGGCATACATTATAGAACCTATGGCTGAGGCATAGGGAATGACTTTCATTCTCTCTCTATCTTCTGTTGTGGTCGAGCTTTGAGTCTGACTCAACTTTACACCTTACAATACAGGCAAGAACTCCTTCTTTGACTGATCCATTTTGAACTCCTTCAAAATCTTGTCAAGGTGTGTACTCATTGAAAGTCTTATCAAGCGTCTTGATCTATCTCTATAGATCTTGATGCCCAATATATAAGCAGCTTCACCGAGGTCTTTCATTCAAGTATCCTTTTATGCCATCCAGAAATTCTATATCATTTCCAATCAACAATATGTCATCCACATATAATATTAGAAATGTTACAGAGCTCCCACTCACTTTCTTGTAAATACAGGCTTCACCGTAAGTCTGTACAAAACCATATGCTTTGATCACCTCATCAAAGCGTATATTCCAACTCCGAGATGCTTGCACCAGTCCATAGATGGATCGCTGGAGCTTGCACACTTTGTTAGCACCCTTAGGATCGACAAAACCTTCTGGTTGCATCATATACAACTCTTCTTTGAGAAAACCATTAAGGAATGCAGTTTTGATATCCATTTGCCAGATCATAAAATGCGGCAATTGCTAACATGATTCGGACAGACTTAAGCATCGCTACGGGTGAGAAAGTCTCATCGTAGTCAACCCCTTGAACTTGTCAAAAACCTTTCGCGACAAGTCGAGATTTGTAGACAGTGATATTACCATCAGCGTTTGTCTTCCTCTTAAAAATCCATTTATTCTCAATGGCTTGCCGATCATCGGGCAAGTCCATCAAAGTCCATACTTTGTTCTCATACATGGATCCTATCTCAGATTTCATGGCCTCAAGCCATTTGTCGGAATCTGGGCTCATCATAGCTTCTTCATAGTTCGTAGGTTCGCCGTTGTCTAACAACATGACTTCTAGAACAGGATTACCGTACCACTCTGGTGCGGAACATACTCTGGTCGACCTACGAGGTTCAGTAGTAACTTGATCTGAAGTTTCATGATCTTCACCATTATCTTCCTCTCTTATTGGTGTAGGCATCACGGGAACGGTTTTCTCTGATGAGCTACTTTCCAATTCGAGAGAAGGTACAATTACCTCATCAAGTTCAACTTTCCTCCCACTCACTTCTTTCGAGAGAAACTCCTTCTCTAGAAAGGACCCATTCTTGGCAACAAAGACCTTGCCTTCGGATCTGTGGTAGAAGGTGTACCCAATTGTTTCTTTAGGGTATCCTATGAAGACGCACTTCTCCGCTTTGGGTTCGAGCTTATCAGGTTGAAGCTTTTTCACATAAGCATCGCATCTCCAAACTTTAAAAAACGACAGCCTAGGTTTCTTGCCAAACCACAGTTCATACGGTGTCGTCTCAACGGATTTAGACGGTGCCCTATTTAACGTGAATGCAGCTGTCTCTAATGCATAACCCCAAAACGATAGTGGCAAATCGGTAAGAGACATCATAGAATGCACCATATCCAATAAAGTACGGTTACGACGTTCAGACACACCATTACGCTGTGGTGTTCCAGGTGGCGTGAGTTGTGAAACAATTCCACATTTTCTTAAATGAAGGCCAAACTCGTAACTCAAATATTCGCCTCCGCGATCGGATCGTAGAAACTTTATTTTCTTGTTATGATGATTCTCTACTTCACTCTGAAATTCTTTGAACTTTTCAAATGTTTCAGACTTGTGTTTCATCAAGTAGATATACCCATACCTACTCAAATCATCTGTGAAGGTTAGAAAATAACGATACCCGCCGCGTGCTTCAACATTCATCGAACCGCATACATCGGTATGTATTATTTCCAACAAATCAGTAGCTCGCTCCATTGTTCCGGAGAACGGAGTTTTAGTCATCTTGCCCATGAGGCATGGTTCGCAAGTATCAAATGATCCATAATCAAGAGATTCCAAAAGTCCATCAGCATGCAGTTTCTTCATGCGCTTTACACCAATATGACCTAAACGGCAGTGCCACAAGTATGTTGCACTATCATTATCAACTTTGCATCTTTTGGCATCAATATTATGAATATGTGTATCACTACGATCGAGATTCAACAAGAATAAACCATTCACAAGGGTGCATGATCACGAGGGATATTATTCATATAAACAGAATAACCATTATTCTCTGACTTAAATGAATAGCCGTCTTGCAATAAACAATATCCAGATATAATGTTTTATGCTCAACGCAAGCACCAAATAACCATTATTTAGGTTTAATACTAATCCCGAAGGTATTACGAGCGTGTCGATATTGATCATATCAATCTTGGAGACACTTCCAACACATATCGTCACCTCGCCCTCAGCTAGTCTCCGTTACTCTGCAGCTCCTGCTTCAAGTTACTAATATTAGCAACTGAATCGGTATCAAATACCCAGACGCTGCTACGAGCACTAGTGAGGTACATATCAATAACATGTATATCAAATATACCTTTGTTCACTTTGCCATCTGAAAGATCGTGGATGTCGCCTAGAGGGGGGGGGGGGTGAATAGGCGCTTTAAAATAATTACGGTTTAGGCTTGAACAAATGCGGAATAAAACTAGCGTTTAATTTGTCAAGCACAAAACCTAAATCGACTAGGCGCACCTATGTGCACCAACAACTTATGCTAAGCAAGATAAATAACTAAGTGATAGCAAGATATATAACAAGAAACAATATGGCTATCACAAAGTAAAGTGCATAAGTAAAGGGCTCGGGTAAGAGATAACCGAGGCACGCGGAGACGACGATGTATCCCGAAGTTCACACCCTTGCGGATGCTAATCTCCGTTAGAGCGGTGTGGAGGCACAATGCTCCCCAACAATGCCACTAGGGCCACCGTATTCTCCTCACGCCCTCGCACAATGCAAGGTGCCGTGATTCCACTAAGGGACCCTTGAGGGCGGTCACCGAACCCGTACAAATGGCAACCCTTGAGGGCGGTCACCGAACCCGTACACTTTGGCAACCCTTGGGGGCGGTCACCGGTACCCGTCAAATTGCTCGGGGCGATCTCCACAACCTAATTGGAGACCCCGACGCTTGCCCGGAGCTTTACACCACAATGATTGAGCTCCGAGGCACCACCAAGCCGTCTAGGGCGCCAAGGCACCCAAGAGGAACAAGCTCTAGGGTGCTCAAACACCCAAGAGTAATAAGCTTCTCAACTACTAACTTCCACGTATCACCGTGGAGAACTCAAACCGATGCAACTAATGCAATGGCAAGAACACACGAAGTGCTCAAGTCCCTCTCTCTCAAATCCCACCAAAGCAACAAAAGCTATGGAGGAAAGTGAGAGGAAGAACAAGGAGAACACCAAGAACTCCAAGATCTAGATCCAAGGGGTTCCCCTCACTTAGAGGAGAAAGTGATTGGTGGAAATGTGGATCTAGATCTCCTCTCTCTTTTCCCTCAAGAAGGAGCAAGAATCATTGGAGGGATTGAGAGATAGGCAAGCTCAAGAAGGTCAACAATGGGGGGGGGGAATGAGCTCAAAGGATAAGGTAACCGTTGGGGAAGAAGACCCCTTTTATAGGGCCACCCCAAATCCAACCGTTACCCGTGCTGGACGCGTACAAGCGGTACTACCGCACTTGCGAGCGGTACTACCGCACTTGCGAGCGGTACTACCGCTTAAGCGGTAGTAATTCAAAAACAGCAGGCGAGAACACGGGACTGGAGCGGTAGTGCCTCACCAAGCGGTACTACCGTCCACCCAAGCGGTACTACCGCTAAACCGAAACGAGCAACAGAAACTTGCACACTCTGCGAAACACAAGCGGTAGAGCAGCGGTAGTGCAGGGCGGAAGTACCGCACCAAGCGGTACTACTGCCCAGCAGAGCGGTACTACCGCTCTGAGCGGTACTACCGCACTACAGCCGCACTACTACCGTTTAACAGAAAACGGCAACAGAGACGTGCACAGAAGGAAACCCCGCAAGCGGTAGTGGCGGCGGTAGTAAGGGCGGTAGTACCGCCAGAGCGGTACTACCGTGCTACTACCGCTCTACTACCGTGAATGGCAAACTGGCAACAGAGAGTTGCACGCTCGGGGAAACCCCAAGCGGTAGTGCCACGGAAGTACCAGCGGTACTACCGCATAAGCGGTACTACCGTGGGCACCAGCGGTACTACCGCTTGCAAGCTACTGAAAATCCACAGAAAACAGAGGATACAAATAAAACCAGAACTGCCATAACTTCTGCAAATGAGCTCCGAATTGAGCAAACTCAAGCTTGTTGGATAGAAGACAACGAGTACTATCCAAACAGCGACAGGGGAGATATGCCTAACATATAGAGATGAGAAACCTCTATGAATGAAGAACCGGCATAAACTCCAACATCGAAAACATCATAGAAGATGCATATATGAACTCCGTTTTCGATGAACTCGAGCTTGTCATGAAGATGACCAAAAGCTCAAAGACTCACAAAGAGAAACACCAAACACAAACCAAGAAAGATGATGCAAGGATGCAATGGTTTGAGCTCTCTACGAAGATACGATAAAGCTACTCACTTGAGAGCCCCCCTTGATAGTACGGCTATCGATCCTATAACCCGGTCTCCCAACTACTACCATGAGACCGGTAAAATAGAAAACCTATCAAGGGCAAACCTTTGCCTTGCGCATAGTCCACTTGAGCTAGATGATGACGATCTTGACCTCCTCAAGTTGGACCACCTTTCTTGATTGCGCCGGCTCGATGAAGACTAGTTGATTGCTCCCCCATACTCCACTATGGGTGAGCCACTCTTCGGCACATCTTCACAAGTCCATTGTCACCACAATGGACGGCAAGCTTCAAGCATGTGATCTCTTCGTGATGCTCCACTTGAACTTGCACACCGCAATCTTGATGACGATCACCACTTGATGTCATCCTCCATGGGTTGTGTGATATCTTCCTTTTGATGCACGCCCATGGAAACAAACCTAACCCCACAAAGAACTCTCACATAGAACACGGGTTAGTACACAAAGCGTAATGGACAATGCTTACCATACCATGAGATCACTTGATCTCGCTTGGTACATCTTCTACGCTTTGTGTGTTGATCAACTTGAATCACTCTTCGTATTTAGTCTTGATCAACATGACCAATCTTTGGATAAATCCTTGAATAGCACCTTGGTCAACACATATTCTTCTTCAAATCACCTTGAGACCAACAAATGGTCTACAAGCAAATCCTATGGACAAACCCTTCAAATATAACTCAAGGCAACCATTAGTCCATAGAGATTGTCATCAATTACCAAAACCAAACATGGGGGTAGCACATGTTCTTTCACCATCCTTCTTATCCGCCAAATACTTGGGGCAGTTCCGCTTCCAGTGACCAGTTCCTTTGCAGTAGAAGCACTCAGTTTCAGGCTTGGGTCCAACTTTGGGTTTCTTCGTGGGAGCGGCAGCTTGCTTGCCGTTCTTCTTGAAGTTCCCCTTATTTCCCTTGTCCTTTTTCTTGAAACTAGTGGTCTTGTTAACCATCAACACTTGATGCTCCTTCTTGATTTCTACCTCCGCCGATTTCAGCATCGCGAAGAGCTCGGGAATTGTCTTCTCCATCCCTTGCATATTATAGTTCATCACGAAGCCTTTATATCTTGGTGGCAGTGACTGAAGAACTCTGTCAATAACACTCTCAACTGGAAGATCAATTCCCAGCTGAGTCAAGTGGTTGTGGTATCCAGACATTCTGAGTATGTGTTCACTGACAGAACTGTTCTCCTCCATCTTACAGCTGAAGAACTTGTTGGAGACTTCATATCTCTCAACCCAGGTATTAGCTTGAAATATCAATTTTAGCTCCTGGAACATCTCATATGCTCCATGGCGTTCAAAACGCTTTTGTAGTCCCGGTTATAAGCCGTAGAGCATGGCACACTGAACTATCGAGTAGTCATCAGATCGAGCCTGCCAGGCGTTCACAACGTCTGCAGCAGCTCCTGCAGCAGGTCCATCACCTAGCGGTGCATCAAGGACATAATCCTTCTGTGCAGCAATGAGGATAATCCTCAAGTTATGGACCCAGTCCGTGTAATTGCTACCATCATCTTTCAACTAAGCTTTCTCTAGGAACGTATCAAAAACAGGGGAGCTACAACGCGAGCTATTGATCTACAACATAATTTGCAAAGACTATCAGGACTAAGTTCATGATAAATTAAGTTCAATTAATCAAATTACTAATGAACTCCCACTTAAATTAACATCCCTCAAGTTAACTAAGTGATACATGATCCAAATCAACTAGCCCATGTCCGATCATCACGTGAGATGGGATAGTCATCAATGGTGAATATCTCCATATTGATCATATCTACTATATGACTCATGTTCGACCTTTCGGTCTCCAGTGTTCCGAGACCATGTCTGTACATGCTAGGCTCGTCAAGTTTAACCCAAGTATTCTGCTTGTGTAAAACTGGCTTACACCCGTTGTATGTGAACGTAGAATCTATCACACCCGATCATCACGAGGTGCTTCGAAACGACGAACTTTAGCAATGGTGCATACTCGGGGAGAACACTTTTATCTTGAAATTTAGTGAAGGGATCATCTTATAATGCTACCGTCGTTCTAAGCAAAATAAGATGCATAAAGGATAAACATCACATGCAATCAAAATATGTGACATGATATGGCCATCATCATCTTGTGCTTTTGATCTCCATCTCCAAAGCATCGTCATGATCTCCATCGTCACCGGCTCGACACCTTGATCTCCATCGTTGCGTCGTGGTCGTCTTGCCAACTATTGCTTCTAAAACTATTGCTAACGCATAGCGATAAAGTAAAGCAATTACATGGCGCTTGCATTTCATACAATAAAGAGACAACCATAAGGCTCCTGCCGGTTGCCGATAAATTACAAAACATGATCATCTCATACAATAACGTATATCACATCATGTCTAGACCATATCACATCACAGCATACCCTGCAAAAACAAGTTAGACGTCCTCTACTTTGTTGTTGCAAGTTTTACGTGGCTGCTACGGGCTTCTAGCAAGAACCGTTCTTACCTACGGCACAAAACCACAACAGTGATTTATCAAGTTTGCTGTTTTAACCTTCAACAAGGACCGGCCGCAGTCAAATTTTATTCAACTAAAGTAGGAGAAACAGACATCCGCCAGCCACCTTTATGCAAAACAAGTTGCATGTCTGTCGGTGGAACCGGTCTCATGTACGTGGACATGTAAGGTTGGTCCGGGCCGCTTCATCTTACAATACCGCCGAATCAAAATAAGATGTTGGTGGTAAGTAGTATGACTATCACCTCCCACAAATCTTTGTGTTCTACTCGTGCATATCATCTACGCATAGACCTGGCTCATGATGCCACTGTTGGGGAACGTTGCATGGAAAACAAAAAATTTCTACGCACACGCAAGATCTATCCATGGAGATGCATAGCTACGAGAGGGGGAGTGTGTCTACATACCCTCGTAGACCGTAAGTGGAAGCGTTAGAACAACGCGGTTGATGTCGTCGAACAACTTCACGATCCAACCGACCGAGCACCGAACGTACGGCACCTCCGCGTTCAGCACACGTTCAGCTCGGTGACGTCCTCGACTTCTTGATCCAGCAAGACGGCGAGGTAGTGGATGAGTTCCGGTAGCACGACGGCGTGGTGACGGTGATAGTGATGCTATCTCCGCAGGGCTTCGCCCAAGTACTGCGAAAATATGACCGAGGGACGGAACTATGGAGGGGGGCGCCGCACACGGCTAAGACAATGTTGTGGCTTGTTTGGGGCGCCCCCTCTCCTCTATTTATATATGTGTAGGGGCTTGGAGTAGAAGGAATAGTGCCACGTGAACAGTACCACGTGAATAGTACCACGTGAACAGTACCGCGTGAATAGTACACACGTGGACTTGGACTCCAAAGTCCAATCCTATTCCTACTAGGACTCTCCTTTTTTCCTTCCCTAGCTGCGTGGGCTTTTGAGGAATTGGTGCGCCTGGCCCAATAAGGCCAGGGTGCCTCCCCTTAGCCCATGCCAGCCCTTGGGACGTGGTGGACCCACTTGTGGACTTCCGGACCCCTCCGGAATCCTCCGGAACCTTCTGGAAGATTCCCGGTACAATACCGAAAAAACTGCACCTTTTTCCGGAACCCAAAATATGACTTCCCATATATAAATATTTACCTCTCGACCATTCCGAGACTCCTCGTGACGTCCGGGATCTCATCCGGGACTCCGAACAACATTCGGTTACCAATTCACATAACTCATATAACACTATATCGTCAATGAACGTTAAGCGTGCGGACCCTACGGGTTCGGGAATGATGTAGACATGACCGAGACGCCTCTCCGGTCAATAATCAATAGCGGAACCTGGATGCCCATATTGGTTCCTACATATTCCACGAAGATCTTATCGGTCGAACCGCAATGACAACATACGTAATTCCATTTGTCCGTCGGTATGTTACTTGCCCGAGATTCGATCGTCGGTATCTCCATACCTAGTTCAATCTCGTTACCGGCAAGTCTCTTTACTCATTCCATAATACATCATCCCGTAACTAACTCCTTAGTCACTTTGCTTGCAAGCTTCTTATGATGTGCATTACCGAGAGGGCCCAGAGATACCTCTCCGAAACACGGAGTGACAAATCCCAGTCTCGATCCATGCCAACTCAATAGACACCTTCGAAGATACCTGTAGAGCATCTTTATGATCACCTAGTTACGTTGTGACGTTTGATAGCACACAAGGTATTCCTCCGGTATCCGGGAGTTGCATGATCTCATGGTCGGAGGAACATGTATTTGACATTCAAGAAAGCAGTAGCAATAAACAGAACGATCATATGCTAAGCTAACAGATAGGTCTTGTCCATCACATCATTCTCCTAATAATGTGATCCCGTTATCAAATGACAACTCATGTCTATGGTTAGGAAACCTTAACCATCTTTGATCAACGAGCTAGTCTAGTAGAGGCTCACTAGGGACACGGTATTTGTTTATGTATTCACACATGTATTTAAGTTTCCGGTCAATACAATTCTAGCATGAATAATAAACCTTTATCATGAACAAGGAAATATAAAATAATAACAACTTTATTATTGCCTCTAGGGCATATTTCCATCAGCCAGCTACGCGTCGATGAAGGAAGTGGAACTGCCTGAGTCAACCAATAGAAGAATCGCTCGCCCTTGGAGCCACGCCTGCAGCTTGATGGCTTTGGGCGGTGTTCCTCCAGTAAGCGCGTGGCGTGAGATGGCCATCGCGGTCTCCACTGGTGTGGCCTGGAAATCTTCGCCTCCCTCGATGGCGAAAAGCTCCAGCAGCTCCTCGACGACATGCAACTACACGCTGGTGGGACAGGTGTGTTCCTGCCCCCAGCGCTCGCCGCACTTGAAGCAGAGCCAGCCGGTACTCGCGCAGCGCCTTGATCTTGGAGCCATCGCCACGGTTGCCGTCTCCAGCGCGGCGTTCGTGGGCGACCGATGAAGTAGGTGGCCGCCTCGTCGATGGTGGTGGTGGCAGTGCCATGGGCACACCAGTGTGCGCCCGATTCGCCAGGTCCGATGTGCGGGCAATTGGCGGGGGTCGAGGCCGTTCCGGAGTGGCGCCCTCTACCACCTCCTCTTGCAGCAACGCCAAGGCGCAGGCGGTGTCGAGGTCCGGCGGCCGTTGGACCAGGACGATCGCGCGGATGTCGGCGCGGAGCCCCTCAACAAAACGGGTGAGATAGTAGTAAGGATGAATTGAATCAGAATAAGCAGACAAATGGCTAATAATTTGCTCAAAACGTTCAATATAATCTGCGACAGAAGTTGTTTGTGCAATCGTGTAAAATTGGCGGATGAGTAGCTGATGACGATCCCTACCAAAACGGGTGCACAACAAGGAAGAGAATGATTCCCAGTCAAATTCAGAGATGCGCTTCTGAACTGACTGTAGCCACACCGAGGCTGTCCCCGAAAAATTCAGGGTAGCCATGGGCACCCAAAACTTCTCCTGAATGGCGAACATATGGAAATACTGCTCGCACAAGGTTTTCCACAGGCGTGGGTTCTCGCCAGAGAATTGGGGAAAGGCGATCGAGGGATGCGCCTGACCGATTCCCGCGAGCAGTTGGCTCACGTGCGCGTAGGGAGAGGCGAGCGGGACGGGTGGAGGAATCGGAAACTGACCGTTGGCCGGGGTGGCCACCGATGCGAACGCCGGTGCCAGACCCCGAGGCGCGACGTCGATGCCATGGTCGATGGACCCAAGAGCGTTGCCCTCCGCGCCCTTGCTGGTGCCGACGTGGTCACGCAGCGGCGCTGGTGGTGGTAGTGGTGCTGTAGCCGCCACCGGCTGCTCTCCCGCAGCAGGAGCAGGTCGTGCTTGCTGGAGTTCGGCAACCGCGGCGGAGAGCTGGTCCACACGCCGCTCCAGATCGGGCCGCCACAGCGCCAGATCGTCCAGCTTGGTGGTGTGGGAATGGATGTCGGCGTGGATTGCTTCGAGGGAGCCGTTCAGCTTGTCGAAGTAGTCCTTGAAGGAGGGATCCATGGCCGCGATGCGATCCTTGATCGATTTTTGCAGCCGCGTCTCCACCAGACGCGCCAGGGTGTGGATCGAAGGCTCTGAGTACCAGATGTTAACAACCCAGTAGTATTACTCTCGATTTATCACTCTCGCTCACGAATTCGAGTCACAAGTAGCGATTACAAGGTCTGATACAAGAATGGAGAAGGGGATTGGGAAAGAGAGTCGCCGCCGCCGGGTGCCGTGATCCACTGGATACCCTTCCACTGCCTTGGGTGTGGGGTTAAGTAGCTGCTTGCCGGGTGCCAGTCACACCCACTCTAGCCCGTGGTTCCTGGGGTTGGGCTTCCTGTGCCTGGTGGGCCGAGCATCTTGCGAGGCCGTTGCTTTGTCAGGTGCTGGGGCCATCTCGTCAGCGG
Organism: Elymus sibiricus; assembly: GCA_039707655.1. NCBI lineage: Eukaryota > Viridiplantae > Streptophyta > Magnoliopsida > Poales > Poaceae > Elymus > Elymus sibiricus. Next base: position 129,580,115 of record CM077676.1, on the reverse strand, counting down.
TCTTGACACAGTCTGCGCCCTCCAGGTGGAGGACTAGCTCCGGCACGGCGGGCACCTTCTTCTTCGGGGCGACGTCGAAGCACAGCATGCTGTCGGCGCCGGTGGAGTCGTTCGCGATGGGTAGCGGCACCTGCGACACGAACTTCTCCCGGAGGCTTCGGAACACGGCCCGTGGGAAGATCGTGATGCTCGTGCCGGAGTCGATGATCGTCCCGCCTGAGCCGTCGCCCTTGATTGCGAACGCCGACGCGTCGAACGGCAGCCGCGTCTTGCCGACGGTGACGCCTTTGAGTGAAAGGTAGTAGAACGAGCTGAGCGCACCCCCAGGGTATGGGACGAACGGGGTGGGCTGGATGGGCCCCGTGGCGTGTGCTTCGACGTTGTCAGGCGTGCCCAGGAACACCGGGCTGGTCCTGGACTCTACCATGGTCGTCAAGCAGTGGGAGAATCTGTGGACCTTGAGCTGCGACGGCAGAGACATCGGGCCACGGCCGAAGCCGGCGATGCCGGACTCGTTCGAGTTGAAGGTGCCTTTGTTGTCCATGCCGCAGCCAAAGTGGAGGTTCGGCACGGCGGCGACCGTGCCGCACTTGCCATGGGGCGCCTTGAATGTGAAAGTGTCCTCGACGATCTTGCCCACGGTGACGGATCCATCGCCGTAGTAGTAGACGTACGAGCAGAAGTTGTCTTTGACGCCGCACCGAGAGAGGCCGCCCCACGTGCAGAGAGGGTCGGAGCACGAGACATCACGGAGGGTGCGGGAGGCGGAGGTGTTGAGAACCGGGAACGGCTGGTCGAAGCAGTCCACGCAAGCGCACTGCGTCCAGATGAGGTCGCTGCCGGTGTCCAGCTCCAGTGCCACGCACTGCGGGCGCGGCGTGCCGATGCTGAAGTGGATGAGGTACTCGGAACTGATGTCGTCTCTGCCGACGGTGCCGCGGGCCGCCGGCGCAGTCACCGCGCCGGGACGGGCGGACGAGTACAGGCTGGCCACGCGGGCCTTTGACCGGGCGGCCATCCGGCTGAGAAGCTGGCGCCTGGTGAAGCCGCGGCCGCTGTCCGCGTGCGTAAGGTCGGCGCGCACGGCCACGGGGCTGGTCGCCGACTCGGCGGCCGGCCAAGCGAACAAGATGGTGAGGAAGAGAACGCAGGGCTTCATCGTGCCCACACTACTGCACTTCTGTACCTCTGTACGTCTGTTGTTGAGTTTGAAGTGCTAACACCGCAGGCGTGGATTTATAGTCCTCCAAAGATTCCTCGCTCTCCACAATACAACAGAGAAGCAGTGGCCGTGCTGCTGAGTTGGAAGTGCTAGCAGCCGTGGGTTTCCTCGCACACAAAAATCACTCATACGGCACTGAATGGCTCCAAATCTGCTCATAGCTGCTGAATCATGGAGCGTACTCAAGTTTGGCCATAATAAGCCGAAATCAGAAAATGTTTCTCGACCGTCCCACTCGCACCTACGCTCAACACCGTTGATTATTTGCCACCACTGCGGCGCGACCCGCTAGTAGGGCCAGAGGCAATGTATGGTCGTCGCATAGACGACGCTGATATGGACAGCATGCCGAATTGCATTTTCTAGCAAGCATCCATCGTTCAACACTTTTTTCGAAATATGTGCATGTATACGAGTATTAGGGCATCTTCAACACGGATCCTCAAACCTCTGACATCCGTCCGGCCCGAGCGGTCTGGACCCTGCAAGCCATCGAACGGAGTCCCGCATCCCTCCGCGGACCAGTCCGGACTTTCATTTTTCCGCAAACCAGAACCAAACCAGGGGGGCTTTACGGAGTCCGGACATCAGCCACGTAGGACTCCGACACCACCGGCCCACCCAAAACTAAGGTGGAGCCCGCACATTTGGAGCTGGTCGCACCGTTTTCGCGGCAAAATCACTCTTTCTCAACCCTCTCCTCTTCCATCCTGCCGCTCTTCACCCCAATTCCTGCCCTTTTTCGTCATCGCCGGCACGTACAAAAACGAGCGGAGACGGTGATGGAGGATCCGGCGAAGGCGGACGCCCGCAAGATCAACACAGTGACATGCCAAAACCGCCGCCTCAAAGTGAAGGCAAAGGCGGCGCCACTCAAGAAGTAGAAGGTCGATGGGAGGTGGTAGTCGTGGCGGGGGACGTGTGCTACTTGTGAGCTGCGTTGGTAATTTCCTGAAGAGGAAGGGAGATGCAGTACAGTAGAGATAAGTATTTTCCTCAGTTAAGAACCAAGGTTATCAATCCAGTAGGAGAACTAAGCAAAATTCCATTAAAGCGCACCAGCACACACAAGAGCAAACACTTGCACCCAACGCGAATAAGAGGGTTGTCAATCCTCTTAGCGGTTATTTGCAAGGATTAAATCTTATCGAGGTAAATAGATAAAGTAAACTACTAATTAAAATAAAAGTAAATAAATTGCAGAAAGGTATTTTTAGGTTTTTTATATGATAAAGATAGACTCAGGGACCATAGTTTTCACTAGAGGCTTCTCTCTTGAGCACATAACCATACGGTGGGTAAACAAATTACTGTTGGGCAATTAATAGAAAAGCAAATAATTATGACGGATTCATGGCAATGATCATGTATATAGGCATCACGTCCGAGACAAGTAGACCGACTCCTGCCTGCATCTACTACTATTACTCCACCCATCGACCGCTATCCAGCATGCATCTAGGGTATTTAGTATGAAACAGAATAACACCTTAAGTAAGATGACATGATGTAGAGAAGCAAATTCAAGCAATATGAATAAACCCCATCTTTTTATCCTTAATGGCATCAATACAAATACGTGTCATGTCCCTTTCTGTCACTGGGATTGAGCACCGCAAGATTGAACCCATCACAAAGCACCTCTCCCATTGCAAGATAAATCAATCTAGTAGGCCAAACTAAACCGATAGATCGGAGAGAAATACAAAGCTATAACAATCATGCATAAAAGAGTTCAGAGAAGACTCAAATATTTCTCATGAATAATCTGATCATAAACTCACAATTCATCGGATCCCAACAAACACACCGCAAAAGAAGATTACATCGGATAGAACTCCAAGAACATCGAGGAGAACATTGTATTGAAGATCAAAGAGAGAGAAAAAGCCATCTAGCTACTAGCTATGGACCCGTAGGTCTCTGGTAAACTACTCACACATCATCGGAAGGGCAGCAAGGTTGATGTAGAAGCCCTCCGTGATCGATTCCCCCTCCGGCAGAGTACCGGAAAAGGCCTTCAGATGAGATCGTGGAAGAACAGAGGCTTGCGGTGGCGGAAATGTTTTCTCTTCTGGCTCTCTGGGGGTTTCCCAATATTTGTGAATTTATAAAAGTGGAATTAGGTCAAAAGGAGTCACGTGGGCCCCACAAGGTACTAGGGCGCCCCCCCCATGGGGCGCGCCCTAGTGCCTTGTGAAGCCCCTGTGGGGCTTATGGCCTCCTCCTAAAGCTTCCCAGGTTTCTTTTGTACAGAAAAAAATCTCCAAAAAGTTTCGTGGCATTTGAACTTCATTTGGTACTATTTCTCTGAAAAGCCAAAAACAAGCAGAAAACAACAACTAGCACTAGGCACTGGGTTAATAGGTTAGTCCCAAAAAAGATATATAATTGCATACAATTGCATATAAAAACATCCAAGATTGATACTATAATAGCATGGAATAATAAAAAATTATAGATACGTTGGAGACGTATCAACATGCAGGGGATGGGCGTGGTGCCGGTGGCGATCGTGGTGCAGGGCGGGGCCAAGGACGCGGGGCGTCGCCGCCGTCGCCGTCCGTGCAAATGCCGCCCTGACCGGAGCAATACAAGGCTTCCTATTTCTACGCTGCCCAGCAGCTCGGTAGGAAGCCCCTGGCATCCAAAGATTAGTTGTTGTGCGATGTGTGGAAGGTCGTATCTACGGACTTTGTAGGCATGAGGCAAGGGGTTGACCTTTTGACAAAACATGCATGCTTCATTTCATGAGCAAAAACACTTCGCACCTACGACTTGTACCTGGTACATGAACGCAATGTTAAGTCGTTAGCATCGGTGGTATACCATCTCCAACTTCGTCATGAAGTATTTCGATGTGATTGCACAAGTGGAGAGAAGGTGGCCACCGGTCTCGTCAACCATGGAGATCGTAAGTTTTGTTTCTTGTTGCTCTACACGTTGGTTAATTCATTAATTCACTCAATGTGTTGTAACTTGATAATCATCATGTTGTATAGCTTGGATGCGCTGCCGTGTTGTACCACAGAACTAAGTTCAGGCCATTTACGTTCATACATTATTGAGTGAAGCTCAAGGGCACAGTGTGTAGGACAACATGTGCGGATTCTGACTCAAGTATCGTTGAATTTGGAATCGATGAATTCAAAAAATTTGTTGAACATCCGGTTATCTCGAATGTAATATTTCTATTTGAACTATTGTTGTACTAGGGATATTTACATGTTATTTATGGATGAGTTGTGCTATTTTTTGTAATTATTTTGAGTGTTGCGGACTTAGAAAAAAGCAGGGGCAGACATTTACAGGACATAGTTGGATGGTCGGCTTCCATATCCATGTCCGCGGACGAGTCCAAACTAGTCCAAGGATAAATAGTGTGTCTATTTTGAGAGTCCACCTTAGAACGTAAAGGCTCTCCGATGTGCTATTAGGGCATCTCCAACGCTAGCCCCTAAATGGACATCGCAAATGTTCTTTTTTATGTCCGGACGTGGTCCGTGGACATGATGCGGAAGAGAGCTAGCCAACGCTAATACACAAATTAATCCTTATTTGTTTGGTTGGGAGGAGAATGCATGTAGTTGCATTTGGTGGGATATTATGGTGTGGTGTCCGGTTGGAAGGAGAGAGAAGATGCGGGTCATGCATGTGGAGAGAGAGAGAAAAGAGAGGAGGACCAAGTGGTTGTTTTTAGTTGGTCAAGTATATGTCCGGACACTCCCAAAGCTCTCTCCAAGTAGGTTCCGGTTTGAGGGGGAAAAGACGTCCGGACTGCTCTGCTGCCCGATATAGATTTTCATTGGATTATAAAAGTTAACAAAAATGGTTCGGACACTACAATCCGGACATATATGGGAGTTCTGAGGGTCTTTTTGGGAGATGCCCTTATATGGAATAGAGTACTCTGTGGAAAATATATATGTCACCACATGTGATAATGAAAAAGAAATGTGGCATAAAGAATAATCCAACGTGCATGTTGCACTCCCAAACCCACTGAATTTGTGAAGTTGAGCCGCATGCCGCATGGTTAGTATCCGGGATTCTGATTTGGCGAGCAAAAGGTACTCCTTTCGTCCTATAATATAAGATCTTATTATATCCAATTTGATGGGACGGAAGGAGTAGTACTTAGAAAACCAGGAGACAAGCACATAGAACGATGGCAGAGCATTAGGTTCACAGAGGAGATGGACTAGATGGCCATATGAAGCGGGGTAGGTGTCGGTACCAAAACCGGCAGATCTCGGGTAGGGGGTCCGAACTGTGGATCTTGGAATCAACGAGTAACAGGGAAGGTAGAGACAGCGATTTACCCAGGTTCGGGCCCTCTCGAAGACGTAAAACCCTATGTCCTGCTAGATTGTATTGATGTGATTGTATGAAGGTTACAGAGTTGATCTACCTCGAGATCGGATGGGCTAAACCCTAGGTGGGTATTATGATGATTCTCCCCCTCTACGGACTAAACCCTCTTGTTTATATAGACACCAGAGGGACCTAGGGTTACACATGGTCGGTTGCCATCAGGGGATAAACATGCCGGTTACGCTAAATATTTCTTGGAGGAGACGCCAAGTCTTCGGAGGTTTCCTTCTGTGCGCGGGGTCGCCCACTATCTGGCCTTCCTTTTGATGAGTAAGGGTGGCCCACTAGTCCGGCCTACGAGAGATAGGCCGGTAGCCCAAGTACCCCCTAGTCCGGGACACCCTCAGTAGCCCCCGAACTAGCCTCCAATGTCGAGGTTGACAGTCTTCGGCAGCTCCATGCTCCAAGGGTCTTCGGCTTGGGGGCGAGTTCCTTCCATCACATGTGTCCGGTTTGACAATAGTTCGGCCGCCGAGGATCCTCTGATTGGCGAGGCTTTGCGGAGCCCGCCATACCGTTTTTCTTCACCCAGAATTAATGACGCGCCTCGATTTCTGCATACCCGAGGAATGCGAGCGGCCCGGTGGGTTTTTACAAAAATGCCCCTATTTGGGGGAAAGGATGCCCTTTTAATAGGTCAAGGACGTGGAGATTAACGCACCACATCCCCTGCCATTCTTCCTCACATCCCCGAGAGGTCACAGCCAGCAATCAATGGCGAGTGTTCCAGGCTCCTCCTCACCCCCTCACGGCCCCCGTCAAGGCGACTGGGCGAGCTGCTCAGTATCCCACATGCGATTGAGCAGCCTCGAGACGTAGGGGTATCTTCCCGCTTCAGATCTCGTGTCCACCCGCCCCGGATTAACTTCCGCGGACGGGGAGGCCCTCGTAGAGAACTTTCCTACCCCCCACGGGGAGGAAAGGGTATGCTTCGTGCCCTTCCTCTTGCGAGGCCTAGGTTACCCCATTCATCCCTTCCTGAGGAGTCTACTAGAGTTTTACGGGATCCAACTCCACCACCTTACCCCAGGATCGATTCTACACATCTCGGGCTTTGTCGCCCTTTGCGAGATGTTTCTGGGCTGCGAGGCCCATTTCGAGTTGTGGAGGAAATACGTCTGCCTTGTCCCCCACACCCGAGGAGGGATAATTTATGGGGTTGGCGGGGCCGAGGTATGGCGTATCGCCGGAACGGGATATCCCATAGGGACTCCCAAGAAGGATGCTGAGGAGTGGACCTCAGAATGGTTTTATATTGAAGACGTCCCCCTATTCGATCCAGCTCGGAGGGGGTTGTTCGAATTCTCCCTTGTTTCTCCGAAGAAGCGGTTCAACTGGCGCCCGAAGAGTTCTTCCCAAGAGGAAAGCGCCAAAATAACGCGGATGGCCGCCCAAGTGAGGTGGCTAGCCCATAACGGGCTAACCGTGATCGACGTGATGGCAGCAGCCATTGCTCGGTGCGTTCAACCTCTTCAACAGAGAGTACACTCGCTATGGCGCTACAACGGGGAGAATGACTCGACCCGATACACACGGAAGGGACCTGCCAATCAGGCGGCGATGGCGGCCATATTGGCCAATCTTTTCAAGGGAGAAGAGCGAGAGTTTGCTCGGTTAAGGCCCAAAGAAGGCTTCTCGAGCTATAAACCCATCGAAACGGTGAGTCCAACCACGCTTCATAGCTCGGATGGCACACCAATTTTTCTTAATCTGCTTTTTAACTTGTTCGAACAGAGCTGGAGGCGCTGGATCGAGACAGTGAGCTGCCCTGCTCCTCAACCGGAGAGTCATTCTCGTGACAACGACCCTGGGTTTCATGACGATCCCGAAACATCGATCGATTTTGAGGAGGGGGTCTTCTACCAGGAGAGCCTCGATGGTTCTAAGGTGGCCCTCTTGGCCGATCACCCCGGAGCACTTCCCTGCTCCGCTATAAGTGACCAACGGGCTCCTTCTCGAAAAAGACGCTCAGCTACTGCGGCTCCAAATACACTGACTTCTACTCCCAAGGGCCGCCGTACGATGCGTCGGACACCTGCAAGAGTGGCACCAACGGCCCGAGCGGCAAGTGGCCGTGGGGCATCTAAACGCGCGGCCCCGATGGGAGTTACGTCATCCGCGCCCCGCCCGAAGAGGTAACGCATCCGTCATACCAACACAGTCTTTACTTCTGACACTCGCCGAGAATGCCAACAATTTTTTCTGCGGTGTCCTGCAGGCGATATGTAGAACCACCTTCACCTGAGGATGTTGAAGAGGTGTCGGGGGGTGACCCAAAACCGAGGTCCCTAGTTGTAGTTGGCGTTACTCCAGAGGTCCTTGCCGAGGACCAACATCCCGAGGACTCAGGGGGCGTATCGGTCACCAACTCCTAGGTCGAAAGCGTGATGAATCACCGAAGGCGCAAGGCGTTGCTACGGCACTCTGCGTTTTCCGATCAGGAGTTTAATGCTCTGAGTTCGGTAGACGCGTACCTCGGAGCTGCCCGAACGGGACTCGAGGGGGTAGTTAAGCTCATGTCTACTTAGGGGTGGAAACGGATCGGATGCGGATCGGATAGTGGCCTTACCACTTCCATTTCCATATTTTGAAAACGAATATGAATGCGAATACGGATGTTATCGGATACGAATGCGGATCGTATGTTACTCGAATACGGATACATATCGGATGTTTACTCAATTCGGAACGGATACGAATAATAGGGACATATTGCTTAAGAAAATTAGTCGATAACTATGTGACATGAAATAATCAACTTGGGACATACAATAAGTAAATCATAAATAGGTTTATGAATAAATACTACTATAATGCATAATAATTTCCAAGTTTAATTATACAAAGAGTAAAATTTGACCACTTATTTGACTTTATGTTGGATAATTGGCATATTGGGGCTAGAATTTTGAAAATTAGCTCCCATAATCTTATTCGGATACGGATATGTCCACTTCCATATCCATATTTGTGTCAAAATCTCATACCATATTTATTTATTTATTAAATAAATCCAGATACGGATAATTTCCATTTTCATTTTAGTTCGGATGCGGATGTTTCGGATATGAATAGGCATTTTCTTGAAAATGAATATTAGATATTTCGAATTATCCACTGCCGGTTTCCACCCCTATGTCTACTAATCTGCAGGTACACCGTTGGTTTTGAAAACCAGTTACCTAACCCAGTAGCCCCCGAGCCTTAATTTGGGCGGAACGGCCGAGTTAAGGGTCTGATGTTTATAATGTCGTGCTATTGTGCAGACTGTTCAGGAACAAAACATAAAGTTGTCTGAAGACCTTGGGCTTGCGCAAACACAATTAAAATCTGTGGAAGCCGAACTAGAGGAGGTCAAGAAATTTACCAGAGAGGCACATTGTCGGTGTAAAAACCGGCAGATCTCGGGTAGGGGTCCCGAGCTGTGGATCTTGGATCGATGGGTAACAGGAGACGAGGGACATGGTGTTTACCCAGGTTCGGGCCCTCTTGAAGAGGTAAAACCCTACGTCCTACTTTGATTATATTGATGGAGATGTATCAAGTATAGAGTTGATCTACCTCGAGATCGTATGTTGTGTATGATTCTAATGATCTAGGATATGAGATGTCATAATGATCTATCGACTAGCCTAGCCTCGGCTTATATAATGTACCGGAGGCCTAGGATAACAAGAGTCTTAGTTGGCTACGTCGGTGGAGAGGAGTCCTTGTCTTGATCACCAAGTCTTGTGGAATCTTCCTCGTTTATGTCATGGGCTGCCCGAAGAAGCCCATTAGTGAACCGCCATGGGGGTCCTCGTCCCGACCCACCTGGTCGGGAGACGACGTGGTGAGTCCCCCCTAGTCCAGGACACCGTCAGTAGCCCCCTGAACCGGTCTTCAAGTTGGGGACGCTCCTCGGTTCTTTGGAATTGTTCTTCGTCTTCGGTCGTCGGTCTTGAAAACTGGTTCAACAAATATTCGCATCTCCGATCTCGAGGATCGCCGAGGTGTATCCGAAGAGTTCATACGTCGGGTATCCGAGGAGCCCCTTTAGGTTCTTGGCCTTTATCAATGCCTTGTTATTTTTTACGCCATACCTCGGGTTCAAAGTTTTTCCCGTGCGGCGGTGTCCTCTTGCATCCGAGCTCCAACGCCAGACTGCATCCGAGGTGTCTTTTGCAGCCGAGCTCCAACGCCGGTCTGTATCCGAGGTGTATTTTACCAGCCGAGCTCCAACGCCGGTCTGTATCCGAGGTGTTACCTCGGTATTGAAAAAGTTGAAAGAGGTTATCCGAGCTTAACGCCGAAAAAGTTCTCTATGGAGCCAGCCACTCTCATCCGAGCTTTATGTCGGAGTGCTTCCGAGGTGGTGCACCACCATGGCCTTGGGCTGATATTATTACAGATTTTTTTGATTGGTGCAATTTATTTGCTGACGAGATGTATAGCCAGTAGCCCTCAAGGTGTGTGTCGGCCAAAAATCCGAGATGCACCTGAAGGAAATCATAAAACCGATGACCCAGTAGCCCATGAGACTCAGGTTGATTCGCGAAATCGGCCTAAGGATCAACTCCTAGCTCGGCAGCATACTTAGGAACAGAAACACGGTGTGCAGTAGCCCCCGAGACTCAGGTTGGGTGCGACTGACCAACCTGAGGATCGTAATCTCCTCGGAAACGGTTTTGCACTTTGAATTTTCTGCATTGAATCATCAATGCAGTAGCCCCCTAGCCACTGGTCGGGTGGCAACACCAGATCAGGGGATCGATGTAACCCGTTAATGTCTTTTAAGTGAGAAGCGCGAAGCCCAGTAGCCCCCGAGCCTTAAGTTGGGCAAGGGTGGCCGAATTAAGGATCGATATCCAGAGTAAATTGACTTTAATCACAATTTATGTCTAATGATTCTATGTATCTAAGTATTTTACATCATTAACGCTCGGATCCGCCTTGTACAAGACTTTGTTGACCGACCATCGGCTTCAACCTCCTCGGCCAGTAGCCGAGAAGTGTTTGTCCTACTTTATAAAGCCTTTATAAGGGCAAAGATTTATGGAAAACAAGGCAATCCGGCCATACGGTTTTATAAACAAAGGTACTCGGAGAGATATGTTATATTACTATTTAATGTAAGAAACATCTTCTGGGAAAAATAGTTCCTTTATAAGTTCCTTTTCCCAGACTATCATGTTGACCATGATCGTGAAACCTCAACTCCGATCAATGTGGGAGAAAAATATTGAGAATTTAGTTTGGGGAAAGTTCCCGAACTCTGTGGTCTTTAATGAACCTAAATTTTCACTTCCGTCGTTGCCGACCAATTATATTCTTAAGATGGCTAGCTTTCGGCTTCACCCAGTCTGAGGTACTAACCCGGATGACCTGGAAGTAACAATCACAGAGGTGCTCCCTTTACCCCATAGCCAAACAATCGGGAACGTAGGGGGTAAGCACAGGAGCCAGGCAACCCAGCTTGGCCAAAATCTTAATTCAAATTGATGCATATTTATGGCTTTATAACAATGATTACGGAAGGCAGCTTTTGTATATTGAATACAAACGCTAATGATATGTTGGGCTCTCCAGGAGTCCTGATGTAACTGCGCCGAGGTGCCTCAAGGGGCCCTCGGCACATGTTAGGATGGTCAGCTTTATGCTATATGTTATTTTGACTCCATTGCGACCGTTTATCATTTGAAAGTGGCCCATCGTCGGCTTCCACCCCTTTGTAGATGCTACGCAGGGTGTTTCCGAAGTAACAAGACAACCCTTAGCCGACGTCTCGGTGCCCGAAGGCGGTTGTATTAGTGGAAACGAGGCAATCAGATATGCAGGCTTTATAACTTTCACTTAGTCATAGGAGCTTAAAGTTGGGAGGCCAGTTACTAGCCCCCGGTTAGTGTTCGGCGTCAGCCGAGGTCAAACCATTAACACTTCGGTCAATTTTATGAAAGGCCCATAGTTTAACACGAGATAACCTCTATCGATCTATAGTTTGACACCATCATCGGATCGCTGACCAGTTTACGCTTATTGTGACAGTCAGTTTTCGGCTTTCTCCACTGAGGCACTTGACCAGGCAAACCGGAAGTACAATCGCAGTGATTCTCCCTTTGCACACCTAGCCGAACAAAGCGGAACGTAGGAGGCAAGCACAGGAGCCGGGCAACCCAACTATTGACCGAAGACACAATTCGAAACTGATGCATATAAAGCAATATCCGAGAACGTTTTGCCGAGGACTCCACGGAGTACCTTGGATTTTGGTGGGTTCGGCTCTAGTCGCAGACTCCCATTGATATTGCCGATGCTTTAAAGGTGTCCGGCGTTGTACTATGAGAGTTATGCTGGAGACACACAGTAGCCCCCAAGACTCAGGTTGGGTGCGGCCGACCAACCTAAGGATCGAATCTCCTCAGGAACTAGTCCAGATGTCATGTGCATTTTGCCAACGCTGAGGTGTAGGTCGGCAGGAAAGATGCCGAGCTGCGGGTCGGAAAAGATCTCCCGAGCTGAATTATTATGCAGGGCACCTCGGTCACGAGGATGTCCTGTCTCCTGAAAGAAAAACATACAAATAGCTTGAAAGTGCCATAAGCTCGAAAAACCAAAAAACTTATGAGAAAACTTTACATCCGAAGTAAATCAAGTTTTTTGGTGCCAATCCAAAAATTGGTCTTAAAATTAGTTTGTGCTTCTGTCGTGCTTTAACATGACACATCCGATCTCAAGACTTCAAGCGGGTCAGCCTTCAGCTTCCACCTCCTTTCCCGAAGGCGGAGTGCTTCTCGTTAGGCCAGTTTAGTGAACTAAACTCGAGCGGCTTGAGAGAGAAACCAGGCTATCCGGCTATTGACCACACACTCGAGTCGAGAAAGGAGTGGTAGAAAAAGACTTTGCAACGACTAAGAAGAAAACATATTTATTATAAAATGGCTCATATAAATTTAAGAGCCCCCAGTTAACTTGGGTAAAGGAAGTTGTTTTTAACAAACATCGTTTTTGACAAACAGCTTTTTGGTTAACACAAATATAACGCTTGGTCGAACCGAACAAAAAATAAAAATTAAAAAAAGTTGAGCATGAAAGCGACTTAGCTGGTTAATGTGCTCGGTGTTGATGACGTGGGCCGAGCTTGCAGCGGGTCGAGGTCCAGCCCCCAAGCCGGTCCCGAGGTGCCCGAGCGAAGAGCTCGGTTCGATAAAGTGGCGACACGGCACGGTCGATGTGGCGAGGCGAAGCCTCCGGTCCAGCCGAGGTGACGAAGCTGGTCGGCTGGTGACGCCGAAGTCCCCAGAGTAGGTTGATGAAGAGATGACGAAGCCCCCGGTCCAGCCGAGGTATCGAAGCCTCCATGTCAGCCGACGAGTCGAAGCAGGTCAGCGTGTTAGATGTTGGTTTGAAGAAGAGGCGGCACTGCCCTATGTAATCCGTGGGGTGACGATGTTGGTGATGATTTAGACTTCGTGATGCCGAACTCTTGGTCGGCTCGCCGAGGTGATGATCTGATAAGGTTGACCTCGGCTCGACGAGGCGACGATCTATCTAGCGCAGGTCGGCAGCCGTGGAGCAACGTTGTCGGGTTGGTTTGACACCAACGCGACGGTGAAGATTACCTCGGAAAAGGTTATAAAATTTGTGGGCACGTGTGTGAGAGCAACACACAATATCCTAAGAAAAAACTCCTCCAAAAAGGATGTCCAATATCCCGTTCATGAAGAAAGATGAACTCGGGTCGGATTCGTTTTCGCATAGAGAACAGATCCGAAAATTGACGCACTCCTCGGGCTGTTCTCGGAGTTTGAACGGTCGGATCGAGCTGAAATTTTGAGGGATGGTAGATATAGGAATTCCGCAGCGGATCAACGGTTGGATTTTCCAAAGGATGTCCGAGCTGGACGCTGGACTCCTCGCCCTAAACTCGTCTAGATTCACGTCCAGATTTGACAGGGCTCCGGTATATCCTAGATCGCCGGGGTTTCCTCCATAGGAATACGACGAAATTTTACGGGGTCATTATAGACTCAATTCCTCACAATTCCACCAAAGGATTCGCTAAAACGACGCTCGAGGAGGCGGTGACAGTGAATGCGAACCCGCTGTATAGAAAAACTGCACGGTCGCCCAAGGGCAACGTTGATGTTGAGCCCCCGAGCTCCATGGACGATTCTTCCATGATCTCGGATGAGATCGGTGTTGATGATGACGAAAACATTTGTCTGATCTTGACGATCCGAAGAGGAGCCTGGTCCTCGGTCCAGTCGAGGTGACCAGTCGAGCCGGCGATGGAGATGCCGACGTCGCAGTTGATCTGCAGTCAAGCCATTGATCCTTTTTTTTATCACACAGCGGAACTCTCAATGAAAGCACCAGTGTCGGTGTAAAAACCGACAGATCTCGGGTAGTGGGTCCCGAGCTGTGGATCTTGGATCGATGGGTAACAGGAGACGAGGGACACGGTGTTTACCCAGGTTCGGGCCCTCTTGAAGAGGTAAAACCATATGTCCTGCTTTGATTATATTGATGGAGATGTATCAAGTACAGAGTTGATCTACCTCGAGATCGTATGTTGTGTATGATTCTAATGATCTAGGATATGAGATGTCATAATGATCTATCGACTAGCCTAGCCTCGGCTTATATAATGTACCGGAGGCCTAGGATAACAAGAGTCTTAGTCGGCTACGTCGGTGGAGAGGAGTCCTTGTCTTGATCACCAAGTCTTGTGGAATCTTCCTCGTTTATGTCATGGGCTGCCCGAAGAAGCCCATTAGTGAACCGCCATGGGGGTCCTCGTCCCGACCCACCTGGTCGGGAGATGACATGGTGAGTCCCCCCTAGTCCAGGACACCGTCACACATGGTAAGTGCCGAACTTAAATGTGTATAAAAAAATTGATGGAACACCTTTTCTAATGAAAGATGGATCCGTAGCAGCCGAGTCTATAAATCAGCTGCGGAAGGATCTGGATGCTGCCAGAGAAGCTCAAAGGTATGCGGAGTCGCAGCAGGAGGTTGGCTACCGCGTACTGACCCGAAGTCATGAGGAAAGGGGTAAGCTCAAGGCGGAAGGTCAACAACAGGCCCAAGAAATCAAGAGCTTGAAAGCTCAACTGGCCCTATCCCAGGAGGAGAACCAGAGACTGAAAGCTGGCATGTTCGGTGAGTGCAACCTAGTTTTTCAGTTCATAGACTGCATGTATTAGACAGCAATATGAACAATGCCACGTATCATTGTAGTTCTTCTGACCGGACGCCCCGAAGAGGAGGCCAGCTCTTTCGGACGGGACCTGCTGAAGGAGCTATCCGTCGTACATGAGCGGGCCCGAAAAGCCATGAAGAGCATGTTCAAGGCACTGTGGCCTGGCGAGGTTGCCCCGGAAGGGATGGCCGAACTTACTAATCGATTCAAAGGAGTCCGGCACCGCTTTGAGTTATGGAAGATGTCATCTTGTCTAGAGGGAGCACGGGAAGCTTGGGCGATGATCAAGACCCGTTTCACCAAGCTGGAACCAGAGCATTTAGCTAGGGTTGGGCCGGTAGGGCCAGATGGGCAGGAAGTGCCCGTGCATCTGGTATATGACCAGGTTATGCCCGCAGCTCGGCTGTCCCAAGCAGATTGTGCTCTGGAGACCATAGTAGATGGTCTTGATCAAGATTGACATTTTGATTCTATGTATCTATGTACTTTACATCAAATAGTATCCAGACCGTGCTTGAAACGTTGTCTTAACCGGCCATCGGCTTCCGTCTCCTCAGCCAGGGGCCGAGGAGTGTTTCCTACTATGCTATCCGAAAACATCGGAAAATAGTTCGGGGAACAAGGCAATCCGGCCATTTGGTGCAAACAGACAAAAAACGCGTTCGGGGAGTTATGTTATATTACTGTTTAACGTAAGAAACATCTTCCGACGAAAATAGTTCCTCGATGGGTTCCTTTCTTCGGGTTGCCGTGTTGATCATGGACGTATAACCGAACACCCGAAATAGACGGGGATGGTTACTTCGGGAAAATAACCCCGGGATCTTGGCAATAGCTACCAATTATTTTCACTTCCCCCCGTGGCCGACCAATTATGTTCTTAAGAACGCTAGCTTTTGGCTTCACCCGTCTGAGGTACGCACCCGGGTAATCCGGACATAACAATCGCAGAGGTGCTCCCTTTACTCCCTAGCCGAACAATCGGGAACGTAGGGAGTAAACATAGGAGCGAGGCAACCCAGCTTGGCCAAATCTTAAGTCAAATTGATGCATATGATGGCTTGAGAACGATACTGGAAGGTTGAAAACATGTAGAAACTGATGGTTGCACAAATAATATATGACTGGCTCCGTAAAAGAAGCCCCCAGGTAAAAGTGTGTGGTACATTCGAGGATGTTTGCCGAAGAAAAATTTAACATAGTTCGGCTTTAACCGAACAGAACCTGGGAAAAACTAGTTACTCGAGAAAAATATAAATCCAAGAAGGATAAACCGAAGAGGGTGACGACGCTGATTTAGCCGTAGAAGCGTCGAAGCCGAGCTGCGTTCCATGGGATTGGTTCAAGGCGGTCGACCTTTGGGTTGCGGAGACGATACGCGCCGCCTGCGAGTACCTGATCAATTATGAAGGGCCCCTCCCATTTGGGCAACAGCTTATGCTTCTGCTTCTCCGGGAGGCGCAGGACGAGGTCGCCCACATTGTAGGCTTTTGCCCGTACTTCCCTGCTCTGATAGCGTCTGGCCTGCTGCTGATAGAAGGCAGAACGAGCCCGAGCTATGTCATGCTCGCCCTCCAGGGCGTCCAGGTCATATTGCCGATCCAGCCCAGCCTCCCTTTCTTCATACATACGTACTCGAGGTGCGTCGTGAATAAGATCGCTGGGGAGTCTGCTCCGTACACCATGAAGAACGGTGTGTAGCCCGTGGATCGATTGGGAGTGGTGCGTAGGCCCCACAATACGGAGTCGAGCTCTTCAACCCAGTGGCAGTCAGATTCTTTTAAAGATCGGACCAAACGGGGCTTCATGCCGCTCAAAATTAGTCCATTAGCTCGCTCGACCTGTCCATTGGACTGAGGGTGGTATACCGAGGCATAATCGAGCTTAATGCCTAAATTAGCGCACCAGTCTTTGACTTCCTAGGCGGTAAAATTGGACCCATTATCCGTTATTATGCTATGGGGGACACCGTAACGGTGCACGACGCCGGATATAAAATCAATGACGAGTAGATATTACTGGTTTTGCCTCAATCCATTTAGTGAATTTGTCTACCATGACGAGTAGATATTTCTTCTTCTTGGTCCCCCCTTTAAGTGGTCCGACCATGTCCATCCCCCAGACTTCGAAAGGCCAACTAATCGGTATCGTCCGAAGAGCCGTGGGGGGCATATGACCGTGATTTGCAAAGAGCTGGCATCCAACGCAATGTTGGACCAATGTTTGGGCGTCTGCGCGGGCAGTGGGCCAGAAGAACCCGGCTCGAAAGGCCTTGCTGACCAGGACCCGAGCTGCTGCGTGGTGACCGCCCATGCCAGCGTGGATCTCAGCCAAGAGATGTTTCCCCTCCTCTTCAGATATACATCTTTGGAGGATGTCGGTAGTGCTTTTCTTGTATAGTTCGCCCTCGTGGACCTTGTAGGCTTTTGAGCACCGAATTATGCGCCTTGCCTCAGTCTGGTCATCGGGTAGCTCTTGGCAGAGAAGATAGGCGAGGAAAGGCTCGGTCCATGGCGCAATTACCGCCATGACTTCGTGAGCCGAAGACGTCTCTTCGATGGCCGAGCCCCCAACAATTCCTTCGCCTGGTTCGATAGTTGGAGGGACGAGCTCTCCTGAGTCCTTGGTTTCAGTGTCCTGGCCATCATCCTGCCACACCACGGACGGCTTGAAGAGTCGTTCCAAAAAGGTGTTCTCAGGAACACGGTCGCGCTTGGCGCCCATTCGAGCAAGGACATCGGCAGCTTGATTGCTGTCTCTAGAAACACGGTGGAACTTCAGTCCTTCAAAACGGGCGGATATTTTTAGGACGGCGTTGCGTAATGTTTCATTTTTGGGTCTTTTGCGTCGAATTCGCCGTTGACTTGAGAGATGGCCAGATTAGAATCTCCCCATACCTCGAGCCGTTGTACACCCATTGACACCGCCATCCGAAGTCCATGCAACAGAGCTTCGTATTCAGCCGCGTTGTTGGAGTCGGTATACATGATCTGAAGTACATACGGGATATTGTCGCCAGTAGGAGATGTGAGAACCACTCCAGCCCCCAGCCTGGCGAGCATTTTGGAGCCATCGAAGTACATCGTCCAATGTGAGTATGTACTGTACTCTCTAGGGAGTTCGGCTTCCGTCCATTCCGCTACGAAATCTGCCAACACCTGAGATTTAATAGCTCGGCGCGGTTGATATATGATTTCAAAGGGGAGGAACTCTATAGCCCATTTGGCTATACGGCCAGTGGCGTCTCGATTGTTGATTATGTCATTCAGGGGTACTTCGGATGCCACCGTGACCGAACATTCTTGAAAGTAGTGGCGGAGCTTTCGGGACGCCA
This sequence comes from Elymus sibiricus, assembly GCA_039707655.1. NCBI lineage: Eukaryota > Viridiplantae > Streptophyta > Magnoliopsida > Poales > Poaceae > Elymus > Elymus sibiricus. Next base: position 129,562,002 of record CM077676.1, on the reverse strand, counting down.
TGAAAACTGTGTAGGCTATCTTCTGATAATGCGGGTACCTCGTTTTACACGGGGTGAGCACTTCGGACACATAGTACACTGGTTTCTGCACCTGGAGCTTGTGACCCTCTGCCTCTCGTTCAACGACGAGAACCGCACTGACCACCTGATTCGTGGCCGAATTGTATAGTAGCATTGGCTCGCCCAGGCTGGGTGCTGTCAAGATGGGGTTGCTAGCCAGTAGTGTTTTAATTTCCTCTAGTGCGGCCGCTGCCTCGCTAGTCCACTTGAAGTTCTTGGTCCGTTTAAGCAGCTTGTAGAGTGGTAAGGCCTTCTCTCCGAGGCGTGAGATGAAGCGGCTCAAGGCTCCCACGCAGCCGGCCAGTTTCTGGACGTGCTTTAGCTGGTAGGAACCGCCAGCTGGGACAGTGCCCGTATTTTCGCTGGGTTAGTCTCTATTCCTCTATGGGAAACAATAAACCCGAGTAGCTTACCGGCCGGCACTCCGAAGACACACTTTTCCGGATTGAGCCGTATATCGAAAGTTCGTAGACTGTCGAAGGTTTGTCGGAGATCGTCCACCAGCTGACTGACGTGTTTGGTTTTGACAACCACGTCGTCCACATATGCCTCGACCGTTTTGCCGATCTGCTTTTCCAAACATGTTTGGATCATGCGCTAGTATGTGGCCCCTGTCAGTACCGAAATCGGCAGATCTCGGGTAGGGGGTCCGAACTGTGGATCTAGGAATCAATGAGTAACAGGGAATGTAGAGACAGCGATTTACCCAAGTTCGGGCCCTCTCGAAGAGGTAAAACCCTACGTCCTGCTAGATTGTATTGATGTGATTGTATGAAGGTTACAGAGTTGATCTACCTCGAGATCGGATGGGCTAAACCCTGGGTGGTTATGATGATTCTCTCCCTACAGACTAAACCCTCTGGTTTATATAGACACCAGAGGGACCTAGGGTTACATATGGTCGGTTGCCATCAGGGGATAAACATGCCGCTAATTATTTCTTGGAGGAGACGCCAAGTCTTTGGAGGTTTCCTTCTGGTGCACGGGGTCGCCCGCAATCCGGCCTTCCTTTGATGAGTAAAGGGCAGCCCGCTAGTCCGGCCTACGAGAGATAGGCCGGCAGCCCGAGTACCCCCTAGTCCGGGACACCCTCAGTAGCCCCCGAACTAGTCTTCGAAGCTGAGGTATATGTCGAACACCATCGGCTTTGTGGACCAGTTCCTTCCCTTTCCGTGATACTTGCGTCGCCTAGCCGCGTGCTCCCCGAACTATGCTTCAGTTGCCGAGGGGTTCCGATAACTTAGCCCCGAAGGCTAGTCGCATTGGTGTGAACAGTGATCCCATCTGACAACTTTTACCGAAGGGTCACAGCCCGCCACGACCACGAGTTGGTTTATGAAAACTCGATTCGCGGTTCGAGGCGGTTCCTACATTGGCGCATCCCATCGATATGGAGATCGTGCCCTATTTTCAAGGGATATGATCAATAATTTGCCTCATCCCACGCGCGTATAATGGCACGATTACACGGGGAAACAGCGAGGACTGCGGCGCAGTAAAGGGACCTTAGGTTTTACAGCCCATAAAAGGGGAGCGGCCTCCATTTCCTTTGCACGCTCTCACCTCTCCCTTCGCCGTTGCCCTCCCAATCTCTTGAGCTCCAGCGCCCAGATCTGCTCTCCCTTCCAAGAACCTCCCCATCCACTCGTTCAATCCAGCAATGGCCGGTTTCGGGTCCAACGGCAAGTGGGAGGCTTCCATCGTCACCGAGAGCGCTATCTTGGAGCTGAAGAGCACGGGCTATCTCCCAGCCAACGCTGCCCACCGCGCTCCAGAGGCGGGCCAGGTCATCCCCACGCAGCGGCAGGGCGAGAGAGTGGTGTTCCTACCCCATTTCATCCGAGGTTTGGGTTTTCCCCTCCACCCCTTCGTCAGGGGCCTCATGTTTTTCTACGGGCTCGATTTCCATGATCTTGCTCCAAATTCCTTCCTGCACATCTCGGCCTTCATCATCATCTGCGAGGCCTTTCTTCGGGTCCGACCACACTTCGGCCTGTGGCTGAAGATCTTCAATGTCAAGCCAAAGATTGTTGACGGCCAGCAGGCGGACTGTGGGGGAGCAATGGTCAGCAAGCTTCCCCGGGTAGAGTGGCCAGAGGGCACCTTCATCGAGACCGTCAAGATCTGGCAGAAGGAATGGTTCTACATCACGGAGCCGAGGAGCGCGGATTGGGGGGCGATTCCGGCCTTCCGATCCGGACCCCCCACGAGGCTGGTTTCATGGACCAAGAAAGGCCTCGACTGGGGGTCAAACAAGGAGGTGGCGCTGCTGCAGAGCCGGATAGCAAAGATGATAGAGCGGGGGGGTCGAGCTGCCCAACGTGATCCAGATTATGCTCTGCCGCTGTATCCTCCCCTTCCAGGCCCAGGCTTCCCCCATGTGGGCCTACAAGCCCGAGGACCCCGCCACCATGCTAAGCTTCTACCGCACTTCCCACGCTCAGCTGTGGAAGGTGATGTTCAAGCCGCAGAAGGACTGGCCGGCCGAGGAGGAAGACATCGGCCTCGATGCCGCAAACCCCCCTCGGGAGGTACGACAAGTTTTGTTCTTATATCCGGATTGTTCCCTTTTGATAAGGTACTCAACTTTCTCATTTCTCATCCGCAGAGCTGGCTGAAGAAGGCTGAGCGGATCAACAGCCCGGCCCCGCTGCCAGAGGGCCCCAGGACGCCCTTGCTGACGGCCATGTTGGCCGTGGAGCCGTACGAGGTGCCGGAGAGGAAGGAGAAGAAGAGGGAGGCCAGAGAGGGCCTCCGCTCCCGAGGACCCCCGGACACTAGATCCGGGGACACCCATGCTCCCTCCGCACAAGAGGAGGAGAAGGAGCAGGGAGAGGACGGGGAGGAAAGTGATTCCTCCTGAACAAGGAAGAGGGCGGTGTCCGAGGACGCCGAGGAGGAGCAGCCTCATCCCGCCCCCAAAAGACCATGCAGGGCCAAGGTGGCCCTGTCCGGCAACAGCTCGGCCTCTACTGAGGACTCTGAGGCCTCCGAAGAGGTTCCTCGGAGGGCCCCCAGGGTCAAACCGCTGGCCCAAAGGTACGTATCTTTAAGATTCGCCTGTGCACCTTCAGCCGAGCTAAGTCTGCTATTAATCATGCTTCTGCTTTTAATATTGCAGCCCGCTACGCTACCTCCCCACCGATCGAGTCTCGGAGGGGGATTCTCCACCGGGTCGCACGCCTCGCCTCCTCCGATCGTCGAGGAGGCCGAGGAGCTTCTGTCGATGAGGACCCCTCCCTTGCCGCACACAGGGGGAGGGGGCGACACCATTATGGCCGAGGTGCATACCTCGGCCACCAAAGACCAGGAGGGGAGGAGTCCTCTGGTAAATGAAGAGGAGGAGCCCGGACGATCCGAGCTCTCTCCGAGAATGGCTCCGGAGCCGTCAAGGTACCCGGAGTCAAGCATTCGGGACTCCTGGAGAGGAGGAGCCGAGGTGCCCCCGCCACCCCCGCCCGCCCCAGAGCGGGCTTCGACTGGGTGGCCGGACGAGATGGAGGACGCTTTAACCGGCTCCTCTATCGCTGAAGAGCACCGTGTCCTTATGGGGGCGGTGTTGCAAAGTCTTCGGTCCGTGGACAACGGACTGAAGGAGGCCTTCAGTGGCCTTCTCACAGGCTTCAAGGTAGGCCAAGTAATGTTTTTCCCTTGGAAAATTTCTTTTGTATGAATGCATAACCTCATACACAGTAGCCCACGAGACTCTGACTGGCTTGAGTAAAGCCGATCGGAGGATCGAAAATCGATAACTTGGATGCTAATGTGCGTAGAGTGATGTGCATGCGTCATCCTCAGCGGTAGCCGCCAACGCCGAGGAGTTGGCCGAGCTAAACCGGAAGCTCAAGAGCTCCGAGGATGACCTCGGCCTGCTGAACAAACGGTTTGACGAAGCGCAAGGCAAGTTTGAACTATAATGTTTACTACAGCAGCTTTTTGTTGTTGACTAAGGTTTGAAGTAAGTAGCCTAAACGGAGTCAATTGATATAACTGCAGCTGCTACCGCGGAGGTCGAGAACCTCAAGGCCGAGCTAAAGAAGGCTCAGCTGGAAGCGGCGGAGCAGAGGGCGGCGGCCGAACAGGCAGCTGCCGAACTGGCTACGGTTAGAACCGCTAGCCAGAAGCACGAGGACAGAGTGTCTGAAGTGCAGCAAGAGCTCAAGGATGCCATCACAAAATGTGAGGCCCTTGAGCAGAAGAATAAAGAGCAGGCCGCCGAGCTAACCTCATTGGGGTCGGTGGCCAAGGAAGCGCGGACGGAGGCGCGCGGCTACCAAGAAGAACTCCGCCAAGTGAAACTCATTGCGGATGGTAAGCCGTACTTGCTGCAAAGTGACTTTGGTGGTAACAGGTTCGCTTTGCTCACGCGAGTGTGGCGTTCCCCAGGCGCCTTTGCGGACCTCCCGAGGAGTGCGGCGGATGCAGCTAGGTTCTTCGCCGCCCAGGAGGGTCGGGCCGAGCAGAGGCTGTTTTGGGCGCAATTTCAAGCGCCCGAACACCCTCCCCTCCTCAACAACCAGATGAAGCAGCTGATGGAGCTGCATCGGATGGCGGAGCCCGCGATGAAGGACCTCTGTGTCAAGCTATGGCCTTCAGAGCCGCTGCCGAGCAGCTATTTCGGGTTGGTGCAAAGGCTGTACGACGCCACGCCCCGGATTGATGCCTGGAAGCGCTCCGCGTGCATTGAGGGAGCTCAGATGGCCTTCAGCAAGACCATGGTGCACTGGCCGAAGATCAAGCCAGTCGAGATGGCCACCGGACCTCCGCCCCCTGGGAAGGAGCACAGGCGCCCCGAGCAGTATTTTCCCATCGTGATGGATGGTGCTCGGGCAATAGAGACCCAGTGCTCGAAAGATGTAATTTATGAGTAATTTTATTTTCCTTGTACCCGAGGAGTTGAAACTTTTGTGTTGTTGAAATGCAACTGGTTGGCTATAAATATAATGCCTCATGTGTTGTATTTTGACTCCTGTGCGGCCGTTTTAAAACTGAAAGTTACCAGTCGTCGGCTTCAACCCCCTTGCAGATACTGCATGGGGTGTTTCTCCCGAGCACTTTAACCCTTAGCCGACGTCTCGGTGCCCAGAGGCGGTTATGTGTAAGGAAAAACGAGGCAATCGGACTATGCGGCTTTATTGCTTTCACTTAGCCATAGGAGCTTAACTGCGGGGGCTGGTGACTAGCCCCCAGTGTATGTGATATCTGGACGTACCGCAGTTGACACCATTATCACGTGATTCCTGTAACAAAGAACCCTTCATTTGACACGGGCTAACCTCCAACGATTTTTAGTTTAACACTAGTCATCGAATCGCCGACCAGTTCTCGCGTATTATGACAGTCAGTTTTCGGCTTTCTCCACTGAGGTACTTAACCAGGTTGGCTAGAAGTACAATCGCAGTGGTTCTCCCTTTACCCTCCTAGCTGAACAATGCGGAACGTAAGAGGGCAAACACAGGAGCCGGGCAACCCAACTATTGACCAAAGACACAATTCGGAACTGATTCATATAATGCAATATCCATGACGCCGAGCACATATAATAAAAATTGGTGCCGAGATGATGTTTGAGGCGAGATTTATGATCGAGCCCCCGGTCTATTAGACGGTCACAAAAAAAAGAAACGTATCGTAATAGTTTACTTTGGCCTAAAAAGCGGAAAGGAATATGCAACACCAATGGCTGCACAATTACCAGAGGGAAATTGGTCTTTATTTCCTTTGAATTTGTGACGTCCAACCGTACAATACGAACTGCCGAAGTAACTTTGATAGATACTTTAAGAAATAAATACATTAGAGGAAAGGTTTACACAGGGCCTTCATGTGTGGTTTGACGTCCTACTGTGCCCTGCCGCACGTCTGCGCCTTTGCTCTTTATGAAGCTTCCGTGCGGTTGGAATTGTCGACCATATGCTTGGAGGTAATAATGCTCGACGGACGGGCCCTTGGGAAGGGTTTTGAGAAGTCACCGCACTGTATCAGCTTAACGCTGATCAGGCCCTAGGAGGTGCCTGTAATTGATGTTAGTCCGAGAACATCTTTTGGCCATGGCTCGGTCGAACCGAGCTCTCGGCCTTTGGGTCATGTGCACCCGCAGCTACCCATGGGATCTTGAGCGCGAAGTTGTGCACTCGAGGCACGTATTTCACGGCTGGGTGGGCCGTGCTGTGGGGCGCGTATCCCTATTTAGGATGAGCATGGGAGTGCTCCAGGACCGAGGCCGTAGCTCGGGCGCGTTTGCGTGCGTCCAGTGCCTTGGTGGTAGACTGGGCCTGCGACGCTTCTTCGGTGGCCTGGACTTCGGCGACTAAGGCTGCTGTGTGTTCCTCTGTTCGGAGCGAGCGCTCGGTGTTACCATTGACGGTAATAACGCCCTTCGGTCCTGGCATCTTGAGCTTCAGATATGCATAGTGCGGGACAGCATTAAAGCGGGCGAATGTTGTCCGGCCGAGGAGTGCGTGGTAACCGCTGCGGAAGGGGACAATGTCGAAGATTAAGTCTTCGCTGCGGAAGTTGTCGGGCGAACCAAAGACTACTTCCAATGTCACGAATCCCGAGAAGCGTGCCTCGACACCTGAGATTACACCTTTAAAGGTGGTGTTACTGGGTTTTATCCTTGACGGGTCTATCCCCATTTTCCTCACTGTGTCTGAGTAAATCAGGTTGAGGCTACTGCCTCCGTCCATATGGACTCTGGTGAGGTGATATCCATCCACGATGGGGTCGAGCACCAGAGCCGCTGTGCCTCCATGACGGATACTGGTCGGATGGTCTCGACGGTCGAAAGTGATCGGGCAAGCCGACCATGGGTTGAATTTTGGGGCCACCGGCTCTAAGGCATAGACATCCCGGAGTGCGCGCTTTCGCTCCTTTTTGGGTATGTGCGTGACGTAGATCATGTTCACTGTTTTTACCTCGTGAGGGAACTGTTTTTGGCCTCCATTGTTCGGCCCGCGAGGTTCGTCGTCGTCCTCGCTGCGGGGACCCTTGTTCTGTTCTTCGGCTGTGATCTTGCCAGCCTGTTTGATTACCCAACCGTTACGGTTGGTGTGGTTGGTGGGCTTATCTGAGGTGCCATGAATCTGGCAGGGCCTATCCAGGATTCTATCCAGTGCAGATGGCCCGTCCCTGTTCCCTTTAGAAGGTTTTTTCGTGGTCCAGATTTCGAGCCGCTGAACCCGGCATTTACCGCTGCATCATCGGCTTCATTGCCGTTGTTTGTGTGCCGGCGCTTGTTATTCTTGTTGCGCCGGGGTTTCCCATTCCCGTCCCGGGCCTCCGAAGTGCCGGGGTCTTCGGGGTGGTTGCTTCGACGAGCTAACCAACTATTCTCGCCCGCGCAGAAGCGGGTCATTAGGGAGGTGAGGGCCGACATTGTTCTCGGCTTATCCTGGCCGAGCTGGCAAGCGAGCCACTCATCCCGAATACTATGATTGAATGCAGCGATTGCTTTGGCATACGGACAGTCGACGATCTGGTTCTTCTTAGTCAAGAACCGGTTCCAGAATTGCCGAGCTGACTCCCCGGGCTGCTGAACGACATGGCTCAGGTAGTCGGCATCCGGGGGCCAAACATATGTGCCCTGAAAGTTGGCTCGGAATGCATCCTCGAGCTCTTCCCAGCTCCCGATGGAGTTTTTGGGCAGGCTGTTCAACCAATGCCTTGCTGGTCCTTTGAGTTTCAATGGTAGATATTTAATGGCATGGAGGTCATCTCCTCGGGCCATATGAATATGGAGAAGAAAATCTTTGATCCACACGGTTAGGTCAGTTGTCCCATCATATTGTTCTATATTCACAGTTTTAAACCCTTCGGGGAACTGATGCTGCATCACCTCGTCCGTAAAGCACATGGGGTGAGCGGCGCCCCTGACCCGGGCCACATCATGCCGGAGATCGGTTGCATCCGGGTACGGTGCTGCTCCCGAGCTCTGTCGTTTCTATCGCGCCAGGCTTGGTATCCGTCCCGTCCAGCGGGTGTGTGTCCAAAGATGGATCTTGACTGTATCCCTCTGACGTTTAGATTGTGCCACAGATCATATGGGTTGTCCGGTTGAACCGGATCCTTGCCCGCCCAGCGAGGGGGCGCGGGTGGGTATTCGGTTTCTCCAGCCGTCCTGTCTCGTCCTCGAGGGGGGCGGTCGGGCTGGTTTGTCTGAGTCCGTCTGGGAGGTATGGGCTCAAGGACCTCATCCTCGAATGACGGGAGCAAACGTCACCGTGGGTAACTCTTGTGTTGACCCTGGCGCTGGTTATCGAAGCCCTCTTCGGCTGCTAAGACCATCGTCCACCTATCATTAAGGGTGTCTTGTTCGGCCTTGAGCTGCTGCTGCTTCTTCTTCAAGCTTCGGGCGGTGGCTATAAGTTGCTGCTTGAATCTTTCCTGGTCCAGGGGGTCCTCTGGGATGACAAAATCTTCGGGTCCGAGGCTATCCTCCTCTTCGGACGAAGGAAGGTAGTTACTGTCCTCGGAATCCTCGGGGTCCTCAGGGTTGCCCTGGTCCTCGTGCCCTTCAGGGGCGTCGTGGTGCTGTTCGGGGGTGTTGTCGCCGAGCTCCCCCATGTTGTCCGGAGTCTCGTTATCTCCGGTACCGCTCGTGTCCGTGTTGTTTTCCTTGCCCTTTCCTTGCCCTCTGGCTCGCCTTCGTCGGCGTCTGGGCGGTTCCTCGGCGGGGCCATCGCCGTCCTTCTTGGTCGTGTCGCCATCCTTCTTGGGGGTATCGACCATATAAACGTCGTAGGTGGAGGTGGCGGTCCACTTTCCGGTGTTGGAGGTGGCAAGGGAGGGAGCCATATAAGGCGGGACGTCGATATCCTCGTCCATGTCGTCAGCCTCCTCGGAGGCGTAGTCCAGCATGTCGGTTAAATCTTCGACAGTGGCTACTAAGTGGGTGGTGGGTGGGACGCAAAATTCCCCGCGGTTGGCCTCAAGTCCTATCTGCTCATGGGCCGAGGACGGGCCATCCGTGATACTCATCTTCTGGATCCGATCTAACATCTCGCTTAAGAGCGAGAGGTCGACCGGACCCATCCTTGGGCATACTTCGGAGTCGAACTCCGGTGTGCCGGCGTCGGAAGTATGTTCGGCCAATGGTGACCCTTGCTTCTCTGGCACCGGGGTCGGATCCGAACTCGAGGTCAGATCCGGACTGAGGACCGGCCCAGAGACGGGGCCGAGGAGAGAATCCGAGGTTAAGGCCTTGGGATTGTTAGGCTCCTCAGGTAAAGCTGAGAACCCAGTAAGGACCAGATCGCCCCGAGAATCGGCGACGTACTTAGGTTGCCAAACCTGATCTCCTGCTCAAGGGTGAAGCTGTCGACCTAGTCAAGGTGACCGGTCGGGTCGGCGTGCAACACAATGCTGCCGAACACGAAGAGCTGACCGGGGACGAAGATGTCCCCGCTGCGGATGCTATTGCTGATGACAAGGCGAGCCATTGATCCTTGGTGACCCAACGGTGGAACTCTCAATGAAAGCACCAATGTCGGTACCGAAACCGGCAGATCTCGGGTAGGGGGTCCAAACTGTGGATCTAGGAATCAATGAGTAACAGGGAACGTAGAGACAGCGATTTACCCAGGTTCGGGCCCTCTTGAAGAGGTAAAACCCTACGTCCTGCTAGATTGTATTGATGTGATTGTATGAAGGTTACAGAGTTGATCTACCTCGAGATCGGATGGGCTAAACCCTGGGTGGTTATGATGATTCTCTTCCTACGGACTAAACCCTCTGGTTTATATAGACACCAGAGGGACCTAGGGTTACATATGGTCGGTTGCCATCAGGGGATAAACATGCTGCTAATTATTTCTCGGAGGAGACGCCAAGTCTTCGGAGGTTTCCTTCTGGTGCACGGGGTCGCCCGCAATCCGGCCTTCCTTTGATGAGTAAAGGGCGGCCCACTAGTCCGGCCTACGAGAGATAGGCCGGCAGCCCGAGTACCCCCTAGTCCGGGACACCCTCAGCCCCTGCGTTTTTTAATCCGAAGGGCATTGTGTTGAAACAGAATGGTCCGTAGGGGGTGATGAATGATGTGGCCGCCTGATCGGACTCCTTCATTTTAATTTGATGGTATCCGGAGTAAGCGTCGAGGAAACACAGCAAGTCATGACCGGCAGTGGCGTCTATGATCTGGTCTATGCGGGGCAAGGGGAAAGGATCCTTGGGACAGGCCTTGTTTAAATCCTTGAAATCGACACACAACCGTCAGGATTTGTCCTTCTTAGGTACCATGACCAGATTAGCCAACCACTCCAGATGTTTGATATCTCGGATGAATCCGGCTTGCCAATTCCTCGCCCATAGCTTGACGCTTCGGTTCAGAAAATCGGCGTAAAGCCTGTTTGACTGGCTTGAACCTTTAAATATGTTCAAGCTGTGCTCGGCTAAACTTCGTGGGATCCCTGGCATGTCTGACGGGTGCCAGGCGAAGATATCCCAGTTTTCACGCAAAAATTTGCGCAACTCTTCATTGACCGCGGGGTCCAGCTGAGCTCCAATGGATGCCGTCTTGTTGGGATCTGTTGGATGCACTTGGAATTTGACAATTTCATCTGCTGGTTTGAAGGACGTGGATTTGGACCTTTTGTCGAGGATTACATCGTCCTTATCCACTGTTGAACGGAGCGCGGTTAGTTCTTCTGTTGCGAGGGCCTCGGACAGCGCTTCGAGGGCGAGCGATGCTGTTTTATTCTCGGCCCGAAGAGCTCTGTCCGGATCACTTGTGACTGTGATCACGCCGGTTGGCCCTGGCATCTTAAGTTTCATATACCCATAATGTGGGATAGCATGGAATCGGGCGAATGCATCGCGCCCCAATAAGGCGTGGTAGCCACTGCGAAAGGGCACAATGTGGAAGAGCAATTCCTCGGATCGATAGTTCTTGGGGGTTCCGAAGACTACATCGAGAGTGGCTCGACCACTGCAACGTGCCTCCTTTCTGGGGATGATCCCTCAAAAGGTGGTGTGACTTTGCTCGATGCGAGATCTGTCAAACTGCATTTTGTCCAGGGTGTCCTCGTAAATGAGGTTTAGCCCACTGCCGCCGTCCATTAATACTTTTGGAGTCGAAATCCATCCACTATGGGGTCGAGGACGAGGGCGGCAGCAGTTCGGATAGGGCGAGATCTCGGCTGATCTTGTTCGTTGAAAGTGGTAGGTATGTCTGTCCATGAGTCCATTACGGCCACATGGTGAATTTGACCGAGCTCTCGAAGGGCTCTATTCCTCTGATTGCTTGAGGAATACGTCTCGTAGATTGTTAGGATCTCGGCGTCATCCTCAAGGGGCGCTGCTGGACATCTATTTGAATATGGGCCTCCGAGGATGGCTTCGCCACTCTTGGCGACTTGCCTGACCACCTAGCAAGCTCGAAGGTTGTGGGTTGGCGATGTGTTGAACAGGACGGAGTGAATGGGGCACGGTTTGTCCAGTAGTTCGTCAAGGACTGTTCTGGATCCTGTCGGGAGTTTCTTCCTTTTCTCGGACGGCTCGTATTGAGGTGTCCGGCGAGGGTGTGCACGTTTAGCCCGAGTTCGGCTTGATCCCTCGGCATGGATTGACTCCGCTTGCTCGAGCTGAGCCTGCCAAGCATCTTCCATGGCGTAGTATTTGGATACCAAGTCCGATAACTCGGAGAAGTTTTGGATGTGGCGGCGGGCGAGGGCGTTTAAGATGCCTTCGTCTCGGTAGTTCTGTCGGAAAACCGCCAGAATTTCCTTGCTGCAACAGTCCGTTATCTTGTTTTTGACAAGAAGGAATCTGGCCCAGAAGTGCCGAACTGTCTCTTCGGGCTGTTGCTTTACGTACATTAGGTCCCATATGTCGGGCCGTCCTGAGTTACTTGGACAGTACTCGATGTGGGGGGTGGGTGGGATAAAAAATTTGATCCCAGCATCGTGTGAGTCCGGGGTTTTGGCGGCTGCGTCCTGGATCGACATAGAATCCGACGTGCCGTGCTCTGGATCCGGATTTTTAGCCAGGTGCGGTTGTGTAGACTCGAGGTCGTGCGCTGAATCAGACTTCGGCTTTGAATTCTCTCCGGAGCGGAGTTCAGCTACCGAGCTGGAGGATGGAGCTTGATCATCGGAAACTCGCACCTCATGTGCTCTCGGCTCTGGGAGGAGGAGCGAGCCCTCGGTCGAGCCTTCGATAGTGGCGACCAAGTGGGCGGCCGGAGGGGTGTGAATTTCCCTGTCATCGGCTTTAAGCCCGATCTGGTCGTAGACCGAGGACTGGCCATCTGTGATTCCCATGGCTTGGATCTGATCTAGTATCCCGTTTAGTAGCGAGAGATCCGTCGGACCCAAGTTCTGGCAGTTTTCGGGGTCAACCTGCAGTATGGCTGTGCCAGGAGCGTTCGACATCGCCCCGCAGTCATGCTCGGCTGAGGCTGGTCTTCGGCCGCCGAGCGCAGAGATTGGATCCGGGCTCAAGGCCGGATCCGGAGTAGCGGCCGTCCCGATAGTGGGGTGGGCCGTACCCGAAGTCAAAGCTTCAGGGTTTGCGGGCCCTCCAGGCGAGGCCGAGGGCCCTGTAAGAATAAGGTCTCCCTGGGAGTCGGCGACGAACTCTAAGTTCCCGAACCTGATCTCCTGATCGGAGGTAAAGCTGTTGATCCGGCCGAGGCGACCGGCCGGATCGGCGTGTAGCATGACGCTGCCGAACGCAAAGAGCTGGCCGGGAACGAAGATGTCCCCGCATCTAGCACTGTTGCTGATGACTAAGCGAGCCATTGATCCTCGATGACCCTACAGCGGAGCCTCTCAATGAAAGCACCAATGTCGGTACCAAAACCGGCAGATCTCGGGTAGGGGGTCCGAACTGTGGATCTTGAAATCAATGAGTAATAGGAAACGTAGAGACAGCGATTTACCCAGGTTCGGGCCCTCTCGAAGAGGTAAAACCTTACGTCCTGCTAGATTGTATTGATGTGATTGTATGAAGGTTACAGAGTTGATCTACCTCGAGATCGGATGGGCTAAACCCTAGGTGGGTATGATGATGATTCTCCCCCTCTACGGACTAAACCCTCTGGTTTATATAGACACCAGAGGGACCTAGGGTTACACATGGTCGGTTGCCATCAGGGGATAAACATGCCGGTTACGCTAAATATTTCTTGGAGGAGACGTCAAGTCTTCGGAGGTTTCCTTCTGTGCGCGGGGTCGCCCACTATCTGGCCTTCCTTTTGATGAGTAAGGACGGCCCACTAGTCCGGCCTACGAGAGGTATGCCGGCAGCCCAAGTACCCCCTAGTCCGGGACACCCTCAGTAGGAACAATCATCTCGTTCCCCCACCAGCTAGTGCCTCTTTTCCGCCGAAAAGACTGCAACTATATCACGAAATTGGCAACGACACATTTTGACAAAGCAGCACGACAACAACAGCGTCGTGAGATGGACGAGCACCGGCGTACACACCGGACGTCGAGCAACCATGAAAGCAACATGCTCTTATGTGATCGTCCACTGAGAGTATAGCTGGGCTTAAAGCCTAGCTAGCTGCAGGCAGCAAGTTTTGTGCCCTATGCGGGGTCACTACCATAGTACTGTACCATTGACGGTGCCTTTGCCGTCTTCTCCTGTCCTTGGAATCCTCATAGTTGGATGCTGATTCTTGATATTGGCGACTTCTTGATTGGCTAGTATGTAAAATGCAGAATACTACTGGAACTATGCAGGTCGTAAGAGACGGAGAACATATCTGGTGCTGCTCCGGGAGCTTGTACAACCTACCTCTGTAACCCTTTTAAAAATGTTTGAAAATTCAAAATAAAATTCATCGATGTAGACAGCACCATGCATTTTGTTTTAATTTGTGTTTATTTCAAATTTAAACTCAAAATAGAGCTAGAGAAATAAAAGTAAATAAAATCTCGGTATGAATATGTAAATGGTAGCTAAATTAAATTGGGCTCTGAACTTCTCAATTGCTATTCTCGTTTATTGTGAGTCATACCTCGTCACACCATCCTTCAGCGTGGCTTCACTCGGCCAGGCCCAGTGCTGGCGACAAATTACGGTTTTTTCCTAGATTGTTTTCTGGGAGCGGTTTCTTCCGTATAATTTAGCATAGGTTTTTCGAGGAGCTGGTTTTTGGCAGGTCTTCTATGTTTTATGTTGTTTCTATTTTGTCTAGTTTTTTTTCTTTTTTTCCTTTTTATTTTATTTTTTCTATTTCCCTTTTCCCCTTTTCATTTATCTTTTAAAAAATACTTTTTGTGTTTTGTTTAGCCTATTTTCTGTTGTTTTATTTTTTCTTACTATTTCTATTTACTTTTGTTTATTTATTTATTCTATAGTCTTTCGGTCAAATAGAAGAATTGATTTAGACCTGATTCTGGGATGAGCAATAAATACCGTGAGGTTTCCTTTCAAAAACAATAGTGTAGGTTTTTCCGAGATCTGGTTTTTGGCCTTCTTTTATTCTTTTTCTCTTGTACTTTTTTCTAGTTTTTTCCTTTATTTCTTTTCCTTTTTTATTTCCTGTGTATTTTTGCTCTTTTACCCTTTTTCATTTTCTGATTTTTATTTTTATTTACCTTTCGTGTTTTTTCCTATTTTCTGTTTTTTACTTTTTCTCCTTTTCACTTTTGTTTATTATTTATTTAATCTTTTCAAATATGAGAATTGATTTAGAGCTGCAGGAACAAATACTTTTAGACATGTCACCTTTTATTTAAAGTACAGGAACACTTTTCTAAACGTATGTGAACTATTTTCTTAAATTGTCTGAATTATTTTTCAAAACATAGTGAACATATTTTAAATGTGATGACCATTTTTCGTCATACTTGATGAACATTTTTAGAAAATAGATGAATACTTTTAATTACATGAAAAACAATTGAATACATTGTCAACCTTTTTTTAATAGACAATAAGAATTTTATAGTCGTAATATGACCATTTTCTTAATAATCATTTTTTGCGGGTAACCTGTCTTAATGTTTAATGGACAATTTTTAAATATATTGTGAACACTCTTTTCAATTATATTAATATATTTTTAGCGTTGACAATTTTTTAATACATAAAAACATTTTATATTTACATTATGAATATTTTCTTAATATTCAATGAACGTTTTTTAATAGCTTTTTAATATGCGATGTCATTTTTTTAATATGCAGTAAGCAGTTTACATGTAAATTAGTGAGATAAATAAATATATATATATATATATAAAGTAAAAAAAATTCAAATGAAAGAAAATTACACATATATTAGCTTTCTTTTCAAGCACACGTACTTATGTTGGCTGTACACATAGGCGTGATTGGTTGCATGCATGAATTTTGACCCCTTTCACCTATGGCCCGATAGAGCCTGGTTGAGCTAATACAGGCTCTGGGCCATGTTCTGCACTGTGTTTGGTTGCCCACAAAGCAGCATGTTGTATTAGGGGAGCAACAAAGCCCCGACGTTAGTTGCGCGTGTTTGGTTGGGATGGGCTGAAGCGGTTTCCAGTGTTTGGTTGCACACATTCGGGCCGATGTGGTTACATTGCACCTCATTGTGGTGAGCTTACCAGCTACCACCCTTACACCATTGTCAATTCATGTCATATATGATCACAGGTTAACAACAAGACCACAATGACAATGAACTGGACGAAGATTATCAAGTTTTGAGGCCACTAAACTCAATCTGACATGCAACCATCCCTACTTCATGCTTGCTCTTCTCATTGAGCACAAACTTAGAGTAATCATCCTCTACCTCCTTCCTAGTCTTAAACCCTTTATAGCTAATATTCTTGTAACCGATTACTTGTTCATGACATGTCCACCATGAACCGTAGGCTTGTGGAACCCTTCCTGAGTAGACTACATATCCCTTCACCTACCAAGGCATAAGGGAAAAAATTCAACAAGTAGGACAAGCAACACAATCTAACAAGAACATATGAACAGAAGCAACATAACCATGCATGATTCATATAACCAAAAGCGTCACAAGTTCATCCTAACTACTACGGTGTCATCCTACCACTGCAAGTTCACTATCACCATATAACGAGTTAGTATATACCACCTCATCAAAATACAGAGGACATCAAAAGTTTTCAAGCCCTAGCTACAACAGAATATACATCGTCATCATCATGCATGCCACGACCAGAGACCTTTGCACTAACAGTAGTGCTTGCTTAGCCGGGTCCTAAGCTAGAGGGTCTTGTGCTGCACTTCCATCCCAACCCAAGACCATGTGCCATGTTGTCCAGGAGGTGGCTAAGAGTGACTGTCAGAGCCTTCTCACTGAAGCCAATGTTTTACATGACAGCGCTATAGAGGAAAGGGTGAATGTCGACAGGCTTGCTCTCCCAGATGGAGGATGCCACATCCTTAACAGCATCGGTCATGCTGCTAAAGACTCTCAGCTCCTCGTCCATCAAGGCGCCCCTCTTCATCTTCCTCTTGGGAGCAAGAGCATGATCAGGAACAACAACCTTCTCAGGGCCACGGAGGATGATGGTCTCTGACTCCTGGGTATCTGGATACTCAGAGATAGCCCAACCGGGAGGCTCACTAGAGCCCATGGCATGCTTTCCAACAGCCAAACCCCAGGAGAAGATGGTATGTATCTAGGGGTAGTTCGTTTGAGGTACCCAACGTCCTTACAGTGATCCTAAGAAAGAAGGGCATCGTTGTTAGTTATGATTGACACGTTAGATGAAGTGAAATAAGTTGTAGGGTAGCTAATGGGGATGTGGCCCTGGTAGTGCTCAACCTCCAACAGAATGGTGAAGGAGTCCTGATCACATAGTGTGTCATTTAAGTCTCTAAGCTTGGACACTTGGATCCATCTCGCTCTTCACTTCCTAAGATGGTTGTACACCCGTGCTCAAGTCACCTCTATGCCACAGAACTCAAACCCCATCTTGGCAACAACGTTCAGGTGCACCTCCTTGAAGCCCTTATTAGTCCTTACCCCATGCTACTTGTGAGCTGCGTTGGGATTTCCCCGAAGAGGAGGGGATGATGCAGTACAGTAGAGATAAGTATTTCCCTCAGTTATGAAACCAAGGTTATCAATCCAGTAGGAGAATCACGCAACAACTCGTTAGCAGTACCTGCACACAAAACAACAAATCCTCGCACCCAACGCGAACAAGGGGTTGTCAATCCCTTGGCGGTTAATTGCAAGATTAAATTGTATGGTGATAGATAGATAGACCGAACAAAAATACAAAATAAAATCAATAAAGTAAAATTGCAGCAAGGTATTTTTAGGATTTTCAATATATGATATAGGTAGACCCGGGGGCCATAGTTTTCACTAGAGGCTTCTCTCTTGAAAATAGCATACGGTGGGTGAACAAATTACTGTTGGGCAATTGATAGAAAAGCAAATAATCATGACGATATCCAAGGCAATGATCATGTATATAGGCATCACGTCCGAGACAAGTAGACCGAAATGATTCTGCATCTACTACTATTACTCCACACATCGACCGCTATCCAGCATGCATCTAGTGTATTAAGTTCATAAAGAACGGAGTAACGCCTTAAGCATGATGACATGATATAGACAAAGTAAACTCACGCATGAATAAACCCCATCTTTTTACCCTTAATAGCAACGATACATACGTGTCATGTCCCTTTCTGTCACTGGGATTGAGCACCGCAAGATCGAACCCGTTACAAAGCACCTCTCCCATTGCAAGATAAATCAATCTAGTTGGCCAAACCAAATCAATAGATCGGAGAGAAATATGAAGCTATAACAATCATGCATAAAAGAGTTCAGAGAAAACTCAAATAATATTCATGGATAATCTGATCATAAACTCACAATTCATCGGATCCCAACAAACACACCGCAAAAAGTGATTACATCGGATAGAACTCCAAGAACATCAAGGAGAACATTGTATTGAAGATCAAAAAGAGAGAAGAAGCCATCTAGCTACTAACTATGGACCCGAAGGTCTGTGGTAAACTACTCACGCATCATCGGAAGGGCAGCAAGGATGATGTAGAGCCCCTCCGTGATCGATTCCCCCTCCGGCAGAGTGCCGGAAAAGGCCTCCAGATGGGATCTCTAGAGAACGGGAACTTGCAGCGGCGGAAAAAGTATTTCGTGGAATCATCTGTTGGTTTCCCAATTTTAGAGAATTTATAGAGGTGGAATTAGGTCAAACGGAGCAGAGGTGGGCCCACGAGGCACCAGGGCGCGCCACCCCCCCTGGGGCGCGCCCTGGTGGCTCGTGGCCACCTCCTCTGGCTTCTGGCCCTCTCCCGAAGCTTCTAGTGTCTCTTATGTCTAGAAAAAAATCTCCAAAAAGTTTCGTGGCATTTGGACTTCGTTTGGTACTGATATTCTGGAAAACCAAAAACAGGCAAAAAACAGCAACTCGCACTGGGCACTAAGTTAATAGGTTAGTCCCAAAAAATGATATATAATTACTTGTAAATGTATATAAAAACATCCAAGATTGATACTATAGTAGCATGGAACAATCAAAAATTATAGATACGTTGGAGACGTATCAAGCATCCCCAAGCTTAATTCCTGCTCGTCCTCAAGTAGGTAAATGATAAAAACAGAATTTTTGATGTGGAATGCTACCTATCATATTCATCATATATTCTTTTCTTTGTAGCATGGACATTTGGACTTGAATGATTCAAAGCAATAGTCTATAATTTGATATGAAGACATAAATACTCAAGCATACTAACAAGCAACCATGTCTTTCAAAATATCAACGCTAAAGAAAGTTATCCCTAGCCCATTATGCTCAATCATTGATCCATTCATGAAACACACTCAATATTAGCTACACACAATGCACAAGTATGACAATAGTGCTCTCTAGTTGGTGCTTTGTAAGAGAAGATGGAGACTCAAAATAAAAATAAAAATTGCATAAAAGTAAATAGATAGGCCCTTCGCAGAGGGAAGCAGGGATTTGCAGATGTGCCAGAGCTCAAATCTTAAATTAGAGAGATAAAATTATTTTGGGAGGCATGCTTTTCCTGTCAACGAAAACGATCGAGAATTCCCAATATCTTCCATGCTAGACACATTATAGGCGGTTCCCAAACAGAAAATAAAGTTTATTTCCTTTCCACCATTCTTTCACAATCAATGGCTAGTCGTATCCACGGGTGCCCTCCATACCAACACTTTCCAAGGAATTTATTATTATCATCATATTAAAAAATTCATTTCGGGACTGGGCATCCCTATTACCTGCCACTCTCTCGTGCAATGACAAGTGAATAAACACTCATCATGAGAATAACACACCTAGCATGGAAAATATTGGCCACCCCCTGCCGCTTCATGAGCGGTACAGGCACACAAAACGGAAATTTATTTTGAAAAATTAGAGTTGGCACATGCAAATTTACTTGGAACGGCATAGAAATACCGCATATAGGTAGATATGGTGGACTCATTTGGCACAACTTGGGTTTAAGGAGTTGGATGCACAAGCAGTATTCCCGCTTAGTACAAATGAAGGCTAGCAAATAGATTGAAAAGCGACCAACCAAAAAGCGAAAATGGTCATAAACATGCATTGAACATAACTAACACCGAATAATGCACCATAAGTAGGATATAATTTCGTTGCATAACTATTGACTTTATGTGCATGCATAGGGAATCACAAACCTTAACACCAATATTCTTACTAAATCACAATTACTCACTAACATGACTCACATATTATCATCTCCATATCGCAAAACTATTGCAAGGAATCAAACTTATCATATCCAATGGTCTTTCATGAAAGTTTTTATTATATCCCTCTTGAATATTCATCACTTTGGAACCAAATTCATATCTTGTGCAAATTACCATTAATATTATCAACTCTCAAAAAGATATAAGTAAAGCATGAGAGTGCAAATATTTCTTCAAAATTTAATCTTATCAACTCTCAAAATAATATAAGTGAAACATGAGAGTTCAAATATTTCTTCAAAATATAGCCACCGCCGTGCTCAAAAAGATTTAAGTGAAGCACTAGAGCAACTGCCTAGCTCAAAAGATTTAAGTGAAGCACATAGAGTATTCTAACAAATCATGATAAACGTGTGGCTCTCTCAAATAGGTGATGATTGTGACAAACTAAAAAGCAAACAAAGCAAAGACTCATATAATACACGACGCTCCAAGTAAAACACATATCATGTGATGAATAAAAATATAGCTCCAAGTAAAATTACCGATAGTTGGTAGAAGAAAGAGGGGATGCCTTCCGAGGCATCCCCAAGCTTAGACCCTTGAGTCTTCCTTGAATATTACCTTGGGGTGCCTTGGGAATCCCCAAGCTTAGGCTCTTGCCACTCCTTATTCCTTCATCTATCGAGATCTCACCCAAAACTTGAAAACTTCAATCACACAAAACTCAACAAAACCTTCGTGAGATCCGTTAGTATAACAAATAAATCCTTAACTCTAAGTACTGTAGTAAATTGATTCATATTTAATATTGGCATAATGCTACTGTACTCCAACTTCTCCATGACTCATACCCCCCAATACGATCCATAGATTCATCAAAAAAAGCAAACTATGCAACAAAAATAGAATCTGTCTAAAACAGAACAGTCTGTAAAGATCTATTTAAAAGCTATACTTATGTAACTCCAAAAATTCTGAAAAATTAGGACAACGTGGGTAATTCATATACCAATACTTTGTAAAAAATTCAGATTTTTATGATGCTCCAATACAGAACTAAAATTCCAGTACTGGACACAAAACTGTATGTTTTCCAAACAGCATCAATTATACTATCTTTCAAATCATCCCAAAGGCATTACTTGGCACAAACACTAATCAAAACATAAAACAATCATAACAGTAGCATAATTGTGTAAACACACAAGAAAGGAAATAAAAAGCAAAAAATTTATTTTATTCATTGGGTTGCCTCCCAACAAGCGCTATTGTTTTATGCCCCTAGCTAGGCATAATGCATAGTTTCAAGTATTATCATCCTTCTTGATAACCCTCGCAACTCCTATTTCACTCCCTTTGCCATTATCAATAATGTGCACTAGATGATCAAGCTTAGTGCAAAGGGTTTTTATTTCTTTCAAAACACAAAGAGAGATCTTTTGATCTAAAGCATCAACCCTCCTAATTTGTGACACCACATTGCTATTTATTTTAGAGGCAAGATTAAATATTCCTCGAAATTTAGAATCCATACTAGCCTTTGTTTCCTTTATTTGCTCAGTTTGACGAAAGCATACTAGAGTAATAGGTTCAATAGTTTCAACTTTTGGTTGTCCAAATATGCTTTTCATCTTTTCGTAGGTGTCAAAGGCGTCACTCCCGAGAAAATCGTTTTCAAATATAGAATCCAAGACACGTCTATGAGCAAGGGGTAGACCAACATAAAGACTTTTAAGGAACAATTTAATGTGAAACTGAGGCCTAGCACTTACTTGTATTTTTAATAATCTATCCCATGCTTCTTTTAAAGATTCGTCACTCAAATATTTAAAGTTTAAAATTCCTGGATCGTCTCCTAAGTACGGAGGGAAAGGCATATCGGGAGTAGAACTAGCCATAACGGTAAAGCAAGCAAGCAAAGAAGCATAAAGGCAAACGAAAAATATTTTTGTATTTTTGTAAAAACTTTTTAGAAGTGGGGGAGATGAAAATGAGAGGCAAAGGCAAATAAAATAAATGCAAGGAGATGAAAGTTTTATGCGTAGGTACTTGATAGATGTTGATGATGTCTCCCCGGCAACGGCGCCAGAAATTCTTCCTGCTACTTGTGAGCTGCGTTGGGATTTCCCCGAAGAGGGGGGGATGGTGCAGTACAGTAGAGATAAGTATTTCCCTCTGTTATGAAACCAAGGTTATCAATCCAGTAGGAGAATCACGCAACAACTCGTTAACAGTACCTGCACACAAAACAACAAATCCTCGCACCCAACGCGAACAAGGGGTTGTCAATCCCTTGGCGGTTAATTGCAAGATTAAATTGTATGGTGGTAGATAGATAGATAGATCGAACAAAAATACAAAATAAAATCAATAAAGTAAAATTGAAGCAAGGTATTTTTAGGATTTTCAATATATGATAAAGGTAGACCCAGGGGCCATAGTTTTCACTAGAGGCTTCTCTCTTGAAAATAGCATACGGTGGGTGAACAAATTACTGTTGGGCAATTGATAGAAAAGCAAATAATCATGACGATATCCAAGGCAATGATCATGTATATAGGCATCACGTCCGAGACAAGTAAACCGAAACGATTCTGCATCTACTACTATTACTCCGCACATCGACCGCTATCCAGCATGCATCTAGTGTATTAAGTTCATAAAGAACGGAGTAACGCCTTAAGCAAGATGACATGATGTAGACAAAGTAAACTCACGCATGAATAAACCCCATCTTTTTACCCTTAATAGCAACGATACATACGTGTCATGACCCTTTCTATCACTGGGATTGAGCATCGCAAGATCGAACCCATTACAAAGCACCTCTCCCATTGCAAGATAAATCAATCTAGTTGGCCAAACCAAATCAATAGATCGAAGAGAAATACGAAGCTATAACAATCATGCATAAAAGAGTTCAGAGAAAACTCAAATAATATTCATGGATAATCTGATCATAAACTCACAATTCATCGGATCCCAACAAACACACCGCAAAAAGTGATTACATCGGATAGAACTCCAAGAACATCGAGGAGAACATTGTATTGAAGATCAAAAAGAGAGAAGAAGCCATCTAGCTACTAACTATGGACCCGAAGGTCTGTGGTAAACTACTCACGCATCATCGGAAGGGCAGCAAGGATGATGTAGAGCCCCTCCGTGACCGATTCCCCCCCCCCCCCCGGCAGAGTGCCGGAAAAGGCCTCCAGATGGGATCTCTCGAGAACAGGAACTTGCGGCGGCGGAAAAAGTATTTCGTGGACTCCTCTGTTGGTTTCCCGATTTTAGAGAATTTATAGAGGTGGAATTAGGTCAAACGGAGCAGAGATGGGCCCATGAGGCACCAGCGCTCGCCACCCCCACCCCCGGGGCGCGCCCTGGTGGCTCGTGGCCACCTCCTCTGGCTTCTGGCCCTCTCCCGAAGCTTCTAGTGTCTCTTATGTCCAGAAAAAAATCTCCAAAAAAGTTTCATGGCAGTTGGACTTCGTTTGGTACTGATATTCTGGAAAACCAAAAACAGGCAAAAAACAGCAACTGGCACTGGGCACTAAGTTAATAGGTTAGTCCAAAAAAATGATATATAATTGCTTGTAAATGTATATAAAAACATCCAAGATTGATACTATAATAGCATGGAACAATCAAAAATTATAGATACGTTGGAGACGTATCACCCCACTGGCGATGATATCACACATCTTGTTCGTGACGAAGGTGGACAGGAAAGGTTACCGTTTTATTGTATTCCCCTTCATTGACCCCCCTCATTTGTGCCTTGCAAGCCTTAATGGTCGCCTTAGTACCTACCGCGGGCATTGCCACCAATAAATAAGCTACCTCTGCATCAGGAGGAATCGCCTGGGGAGTCCTCAACAAAGGAGGCGTAGGTCTATTGGGTGTCCGACAGAACAATGTCCTGACTAAAGTCTTGGTGGTTATCTCGTACAATGATTAGCATCAGGACCAGCTGAACAAGAACAATGGATCTAGCATACTAGCATGGACTAGTTACAAAGCAGAACACGCTACCACATCTATCATATTGGCATGGACTGATGAAGTATAACACACTACCAAATCTACCATACTAGCACATAAACATCGATCTACCACAACACCATATGAACATCATCAGCCCTGACAAGCAAAACCTACCATACTAGCATGGAAATCATGTAATACTAGCACATAAGCATTGATATACCACAACACCATGAACGTCATCACTGACAACAAGAAAAACCTATCATAGTATTAAGCAGGAGCACTAGCATCCGATCTACCACATCCTCGCACAACATCATGAAGCAATACTTGCATAACCTACCATACTACCTACAGGTCTACTCCACGTGCTCACGGATCTAAACTACAAAGAGAAGGAAGCGATATAACTAACAACCATGGGAGTAGCAAGGATGAGGCAAGGAACAATCCAGAGAAGAGAAGAAGGATCACCACCGTCGACCGGAGAAGATGGTGTTGCTTACTGCTCGTTAGTGAAGAAGCTTCCTCGGACGAAGAGCTCGAAGGGGGGAACTGGTGGCGGAGGTTCGGGCGGTGAGCCGAAGGGGGCTAAATAGGCGAGGCAATCATGGGGAGGTCCTCTGAATTACTCCCGACAAATATTCGGGGATGCGCGCAAGCTCGCGCCATCTTCCCGCTAACATGAACTCGGAGCCACGTTTCCATGGTCTGGACGAGACGGGCCTGGCTGAGGAAAACTATCGATTTGACCGTTTCTCCAGGGCATGGCTGAGCGGTACTTTGCAATTCGTTCCGGAACAAGATTTTGATGCAGCCCAGCTATCCAAATGGGCCAAAATTGCATCCGCAGAACCTGTATGGGGGTGTTGCGGTCAACCAAACACGCCCATGCGAACTACCTGCATGCTTGTGGAAAAAAATAGGTAGCGGACTGTGGGTGGTTTGCAGGTCGGCAGAATAAAGCATCATGTAGTGCAAGCCTAGCATTTCGCTCGCTAGAAACAAGATATGGATGGGCAAAATCTATTGGACACTCGGTGCGTCCAATAGTTTTTTTGCTTTTAACACCACTGCGTCCAATAGTTGCCCAAACACACAGCTAGGCGATGCGATCAATTTTCCTTTTTTTTGTTGTTTTTAGTGGTTTTCTAATTTCCTTTCCGGCTTTTTCCTTTTTCTCCTCTTTTTTCAAAATTAACAAATTTAAAGAAATACTTATTGTTTTATAAAATTGTTCACAAATTCAAAAAAAGTGTCCTCATTTTCAATAAATGTTCGCAATGTTTTTTAAAAGTTGTGATTTTAAAAAATCAAAAATTGAAAAATTGTTCACGAATTTGATTTTTTCCAGATTTTTAAGAAATTGTTCACAATTTTAAAAAATGTTAGCGTTTTCCAAAATTTATTAAAAAATTCAAAAAATGTCTGGAAATTTTCAAAAAATGCTCAGGTTTTTAGAAAGTTCCCAATTTTGTTCAGAAATTTCAAAAACAAATCGCATTTCCATAAAATATTCATATTTCAAAAAATAATAACAAGAAAAATCACCGTAGTGAACCAGCTCGCTACAGTGTCCAGTTCGCTACAATGAACCGAATCACTACAGTGCCCTCATGCCCATACAATAGCCGAACCGCTACAGTTTTTTTTGAGAAACAACTGCTACAGTATCTTTTTTTAAGGGGGTAAACCAAGCTTTATTCATAAAACACCACAGATAGTGGAATACAGTTTGTGTCATGGGGTTGGCCCAACCATACGTGGCGCCCCGGACCCAAAGAAAGCGAAAACTTGGCTAAATTATGTGCCTCCATATTGGTTGCACGACCTTCGAAAAGAAAATTACAACGAAATAACTCTGCCTGTAGTTTAATTTCACTGATAATAGCCCCATAACTACCTCGACTTCCCTTCTGAATATCAAGGACGACTTGTTTAGCATCTGACGCAATGACGAAGTGATTTAAGTGAAGATCCGCTGCTAGAGCCAAACCCTCTCTGCAAGCTATTGCTTCTAAAGTCGCCGGGTCATCCAAACCTCCAATAACAAGGGCGGAGCTCCCAAGATAGGCCCCCGTTGCATCCCTGCATACAGCCACAGCAGTGCCCCTACTTCCCTTGCGGGTGCCAGCATCAACATTAATCTTTGCATGTCCTGGGCGGGAGGGGGGGGGGGGGGGGGGGGGCGCTTCTCGCTGATAACTTCGAGCTCGTCATGAACCTTTTGACAAAAGAGAAGATTGCTTGCGGGCTTTGGAAAATTCCTTCGTGGATGGCTTTGCGTCTTGCTGCCCATATAGCCCATAGCGTGACTGAAAGCTTGACAAATTGTTCATATGATAATAACTCCATCAAAGAAAAAAGCCATTGCTTCGCGTTTGGTTCATTTGTAGCCACCAGAGATTGCGCAAGCTCGTCATCAACCAAGGACCAGGTGCACCGCGACATTGTGCACTCCAACAGCGAGTGTCTCCATGAGTCAGGCGAGCTGCACATACCGCACTCACTGGAGTCCGTCATATGTCTGTGAGCTCAAACATCGTTCGTCGGGATTGAGTGTTTTGATAAGCGCCATAAAAACGTTCTCGCATTCCCTGGAACTTGAGTCTTCCATAACTTCTTCCACGAGATCTCATCTGCTGCAGAACTAGACGAGCCCGCTCTGTTCTCAAGCCATGCCTCTCTTCTTGCCCTCGTCGCCACCAACATTCGGTAGGCAGACTTGACCGAAAAAATGCCATTCCTCTCGTAGTGCCAACTCCAAAAGTCCAGGAGATTCCTTGTACATAAAGGAATGCCTAGGATAACTCGAGCATCCATGGGCATAAAAACCGAAGCAACTTTCTGTATATTCCATTGTGCCAACGGAGCCAGAATCAGTTCGGAGACAAGTTCTGGAGGGTTTTGAGTAATGCACCCGTATGGTCTCATCATCTCCTCACGCGGTATCCAGTTTTCATCCCAGATTCTTGTAGAAGATCCATTACCGATCCGCTTTATGAGGCCCAATTTCAGTGTGTCCCGACCTTCAATAATAGCTCTCCAAACCTGACTGGGATGTCCACCTAGAGTTTCTTCCAAGATGGAGGTGTTGGGATAATATATACTCTTCAAGAGGCGTGCACTTAGCGAGTCCGGAACCTGTAATAATCGCCAGGCCTGCTTGGCTAGCATTGCCAGGTTAAACAACTCAAAATCCTTGAATCCCAAACCTCCCATACCTTTCGGTTGGGTCGGTCGGTACTGCTCGGCGCTAGAGGCTCCACTGGGCTGGCCCCTGTGTGTCGCACGTCTATTTGACGCAAAACCCATTACATAGGAGGTCTCATATAGATGCTCCCGTGAACTTGGCCCAATTTCCTTGTCAGCACCAGACTTATCTTCTTTTTTCTTCTGTCATATAATGCGTTTGGTTTCAAAAAAAATAGTTCTCTTCATTTTTTTTCTTCTGCCATTTAATGTGTTTAGTTTCGGAAAAAAATTGTACCAAGCTAGATACGTTGACTGAGATCTGATGAACCACAAACTTCGATGCAACAGAAACAATTTCGTAGAGAAGCAGGCCTGTAAAAAAAATGGAGAACCCTACTGAAACTCCAGCAGTTAGACACAGTGAGCAAGAGAGGAGCTAGAAAACCTTGTCGTCGAGGTTCCACCGGGCCCAAATGAGGGCCCCATTCGATACAAATACATCCAATAATATTCCTACAGAAGAATTCACATATGCAGGTAGAAGACTAGAGAAAGAATGAGGATCATTTGATGCAGTTGATACACCGAGGGCGAGAGGCTCCCGGCAAGAGAATGGGAGGACGCTCCAGCGTCGGACGAACCAGGAACAGCACCACCTGCCTCCCCAGGTCCTGGCGAAGGCGATGGAGCAAGGTACGAGTCGTGGATTGCTGCGGTGGACGGCTCCATGAGTGGAGGAACTTGATGCGGTCCTGTGAGGGGAGGAGCAATATACAGATAAGAAACAGGAGTTGCTGCAGCACAAGCAGGAGACTGAAAAGAAAACGTGTAGCAGTACTAAGCATATGCCTTTCTTGTATCTTGGAAATGAGGTTGAAGTTGATCCTGAATTTAGCATGGAAGTAGAAAATTCCCTTATTCAGTACTAAAAAATTCTTTCAGATTACGCTGAAACCTGGCAGTCGTTTTCACCTGATTTTCCATTGTTCTATGTATCCCAACAAGAAGTCAAAAACTATTGGTGTCAATCGATCGGACTCTCGGAATGCTTGATGCGGCTTGGTTCAATTTTCAGTATTTCACAAGCATATTAATGATATTTCCGAAAAATGTTTCCATATCAATGCATTTTCACTCTTCTCCTTGTCCTTTTGGATGATAAGTATAAATAGTTGCATGCAATATTCGGTAGGCAGTAGTCAATTGTACAGTGGACTAAATGGGAAGAAAACAGAATAGTTACCAGGGCATGTAGGTTGAAGACCCGAGGACAGCCTGCAAACGCAAAGATGTATTATGTAAGTATCTTCAACCCAGAGAAGCTGAACAAAGATTATTTGGTTTTTTCGCTTACGATGTGGCAATGCTTCCGTTAACAAAGCCAGCATAGCTGCAAGACGAGACACCGCAGCCACCGCTGGTGGGCTGGGTAGTCACATTACCAAGCATTAGACTGCTATTGGAGCACTGCATACTTGAACATGACGTTCCTAATGAAGCTGGAGTGCAGTACAGACTGCGGGGGAAGAGAAAATGGAGATTATAATCTGAAACTCACTTCAGTAATACAACTACATTGAACAAAAGACAAGGTAACTTTACTTGAGATCCCCTGGCCCACAGCTGCATTCCACACAGTTACCAGCAGTTAGTGCATAGGTCCCGTTTGCCACGAGCAATCCATAGTCCGAAGCAAAGTTAGGAAACGTAGACGCACATGCTAATCAGAGAAACAAATAGCAGGCATCATTAGAAAAATAAACAGAGAGGTACCAAAGCAGGCAAGCAGATCCAACTCAACTATCACTACTGAACATAGTTAACCATCAGCAAAAAAAAAGGGCAGCCCGGTGCACGTAGCTCCCGCTTGCGCAGGGTCCGCCACTTTGGGTCTATAGTACGCAGCCTTTCCCTACATTTCTGCAAGAGGCTGTTTCCAGGACTCGAACCCGCAACAGCTTTACCACTGCACCAAGGCTCCCCTTCATAGTTAACCATCAGCAAAAAGGGGAAAATCAATGGAAGTAAAAGAAACCTTACATGAATAAAAGTAAAGATCCATCAATATTGTCTATTGTCTTTGTGGTGTCATGAGATGGTTGGTGCGGATACGGTCATAGTTGTAGTTTGTCAACCGTGGATTTGATCGTTTCGGGTTTTTTATTTCTTTTTTCTCGCTTAGGCTGTTAGGCATAGCTTTGGTCATATATGACTTCGCTATTTGCCGGCGTTTTGTGTGTGTGAGTGTGTGTTCGTAGTGGCTGTGTGCATCCTAGCTATGCAGAGGCCGGGTGTGTGCTCATTGTGTTTGTATCCTCTTGATGCTTCATTTTGAGTCAATAAAATCCACCCTTTGTCGGAAAAAAATTAACATTTATAAGTATGTGTCATCTTATTCCTGTGTTTTTCCTATTAATACTTTTTCTAATTCCTATTATCCAAAGGAACTGTTTAGCTAGCATACTGATTGATATGTGCACTCAACATGAGAGCTCATAACAATCATGATATCCACATCACCTATGTGGCCACATGTACCTCACCAAAATGACCAAACACAGAAGAGTTAATCTTTTACAACCTAGCAGGCTCAAGCATGCTTTATCCCAATCCTGGACCACCGATATGAAACAGATTAAAATGTATTTATGCATCCAACATTCGTCAAATCTAAACGTTGACGTTCATCAAATGGCCGATGTCTGTTGGGCCTTGTGGAAATGTTGGTGCAATATGCCAATTCAGTACAAGATTCTGACTCAGCCTAATGAAGTTGTACTCGGACTCGGACTTATCCATCTTTTGCTGCACTGAGAATGCG
Organism: Elymus sibiricus; assembly: GCA_039707655.1. Lineage (NCBI taxonomy): Eukaryota > Viridiplantae > Streptophyta > Magnoliopsida > Poales > Poaceae > Elymus > Elymus sibiricus. The sequence continues at coordinate 129,532,280 of CM077676.1, read as the reverse complement.
GTGGCAGGAAGGCATGCAACTTAAGATTGACCTGATTTGATCAGTTGTGGGCAACATAGGAGCTGGAAGATGACTTATTTATTTGTAAAAAAGGCTGTCAGGTTATGAGTGAAATAGGCGAGGAAAATAATGCATACAGCTCCACATAGATGGAACACCAAAATGAGCATTTGATCTGATCATTCAAAGTAATTGCCAAAAGCCAAAATTCCGAATCTGAATAACCAGAGCACTGTCATCCAACCGCCAACTGTGCAAATGACTGTCGTTTTAGTATCGGTTCCAAAAATACTTTGGTGTTTAATTGTTCACGGTAATTCCGTTCCTCGCTCTATCCTTTTGGGTCTGGGCTGCAAACTGGTAATAATCATAGTATGTTGTATGCAAACAGTCTTTAGCTTTCAATATAAAGCCAGGCCCCGTGCCTTTTGTCTAAAAAAGCTTAACATTTCTAACATGGCCTAAAGTATCACCTATCTGCCGCTTTACAAAACTATGCCTTCACAATGGTCTTTTTGTATCTGGTTTGCAAGTATAAAACGGAGAAGCATAAAAGTGTTGACGGCTATTAGTTAAATTACATCCGCAGATAAATGTATAGCAAACTTGGTGGGAACGATAATTGATGAGATTATTTTACCTGACAATGGAATTGCAAGGATGTCGCCGGGTGCCACAATGGGGCTCCCCATGGCATTCACATTGTTGAGATCCGTGACAGTGGTGGCGTGGCTGGCGGCGATGGATTCCACGGTGTCCCCGACCCGCACGACATAGGAGAGGTAGACGGCGGGGAGGTTGTTGTCGGTGGAGTTGAGGCAGACACAGGGGAAGGGGACGACGAGAATCTGGCCGGCGTCGAGCAGCGCGTCGGGGTCCGCCTCGGCGAGCCCGTTGGCGTTGCGGATCTGGTCGGCGGAGGCGAGGCCCGCGAAGACGACGTCGGCGACGGTGGCGAGCGTGTCGGCGGGGCGCGCGGTGTAGCGGACGGAGACGGACTTGCGGACGCCGTCGGCGCAGGCGCAGCGGGTGGGGACGCGGAGGAGGAGCCCCGCGGGGAGGATCCGGTTGGCGGCGCCGGGGGAGGCGAAGTCGAGCGCGTTGGCGGCCAGCAGCGCCGCCGGGTCCGCGCCGAAGAGCGCCGCCACCTCGGAGACCTTCATGTCGGCGTAGAGCGAGTAGCCGAGCAACGCCGCGCACGAGTCGGCGCTGGAGCACGGCTCGATCGTCGTCTTCGCCGCCGCGCCGCCCGCCGCCGCGAGGATCACCAGCAGCGCCGCTGCCGCGGCGGCCGCCGGCCTCGACATTGGGGCCCGATGAGGGGTTTAGGGTTGGGGCCTCGGGGGGAGGGGCGAGGGGGGGCAGTGGAGTGGGGAGCTGAGCTCGAGCTCTCTCTGGGCTTTTGGTTGCACAGTGTGCAAACTGGGAATCGAAATGTTTGGGGAGGAGCCGAGACTGCCGAGTGCCGACTAGGCGAACGGTGTGGTGACTTCGGATGCCACGCAGGTGGCCAGTAGTCAATGACATGTGGGTGCCGTGTCGGCGGACCCCAACCGTCGGTGAGAGGGACGTTGTTTTCTGGCAGAAATACTGTTTGTTCTTGGAATCTGTGTCTTGTGCGGGGAGGAGGGGACCGATATCTCGTGGCCAACTCTATTTATGTCGGGTTTGAATTTTCTTTGTGGAAAATTTTAAGTACTTTGATGATTTGCCTTATTTCCGTTGCAATTTATCATTCGCCACAATGATTCAGACATTCGGTCCTCAGCGAACTGAGCGTTCAGATGGTTAGGTTCCTTGTGGTGAAACTAACCCATCAGGGTTCAAGTGCTAGGTTTGACACTGGTGGTCGTATTTTATTGAATTTATTTCAAGCCTTCCGACAATCGTGGGAGAGACGTTTTCGTCAACTACGAAAGCGTCTGTGGCGACTTCGTCAATCTCAAAATGTTGTGTCGGCTCAATATCTCGAAGGTGCTCATAGGGGTAGAGTCTATGTGTGTGTGCGTTCATAGGGTTAAGTGTATGTGCATATATGGGAGCATCTACGTTTGTAGTATGTTAAAAAAAAAAGACATCCTGATATGGTGAACCAACACGAAATCTGCACGATGTCCTATACCCCCACGTGATCTAGGGCAGTCCATCCCCGACTCAGCCATCTATCACCTCTCCTGACCCCAACCAATTCGCGTTAGCGATGGTGATGGTGACTTTTCTCCCGATTTGACGGGTAACGACACACGATGGTAAAGTGGACATCTATGCGTTGACGATGACCTGCATAGTGGCGGCAACTAGGAGGTAAGCTTCCTTTCTCTTTCTCATCCTTTGTACGATGTTGCCCCCCCCACCCCCCCACCCCCCTCTCCTAGCTCCCGTTGTTGCTAATACGGCTGCCCAACCTCTGGTCCAACGGGTACACGCCAAACAATCCCCACCAATTGCTGTGTCACCCGGCTACCCTGCCTCCCCCCAGTAGAGAGTGTATCATGTGCAACGGGTCAACTGGTGCACCGAATGCACCAGTAGATTATGGGCCGCCGGATGGAGAATAGATGGACGAGATGCATCACAACATGGGCTACGGGTACATTTACATCTTCAACCTCGTAGAGTCATTCAGTTCATGAATAGTCTTGCCCAAACATGTCGAGGCTCTTTCCCTTTTCCTGTCCCTTCTGTACCTTATCTGTGAGATCTCTCTCTGTACCAGGCGATCCATGGCGGTGCGAGCTCTCTTCCACACGACTTCCCGCCGGTGCGGCACCTCTTCTCTCTATCTCTCCCCACCATCTATCCCTCTACACGACGGTGCTGGCTAGGGCTTGGTGCAGATCGTTGTGGGCTACGATCGGGTGAGGTGCTTCCCTATTCATGTTCAGCTGCATATCTGCTTTGCAGGATGAAGAGCAAATAATAAGGTCAAGAAAAGATTGAACCAATGCCAGCAAGCAAGGACAATTTCTTTTGTAATCAAGACTCACTAATGATTTCCGTAAAAAAAAGTCACTAATGATTTTAGGTGTAAGAGCCAACCAGGTCATTTTGTTGACCTTCCGTCTTGCATGTGCATTTGAAAATAGACTATGTTCCTTTTTTCAGGTACTATCTGCATGTTCAGCTGCAAGCTCATCATCTCTAGAGAAAAAAATGCTTGTAAAAAAATAGTGTTCTAGTTCCATCCACTTTGTCTCTTTCAGCAAGCCAAGATGTCTCGTTCATATGATGAGGGGAGATGCATGGTGCTCAATCTATTGCCTAAAGCCGGGATATATTGGCATCTGAAAGATTCAGTACATGATGTATATCTTGTTGTAAAGTTACCCTTCAAAAAGATCCAGTACATGATTGGGTACATGTGTGGAGAAACAAAAGGCAAATACAAGAGTTGGACAACTTCAAAATAGAGCACAGTGTGCCTTCTGTTTAATAGATTTGTGTATAACAAAGTTATCCTTATGAACTGTATTACCTCACATATATTTACACAATGTTTGTGCCTATTTGTGTATATGACAGTAGTGTACAGAAAGTTAATATAATCCAGTCAACTTTTCCGGAGTTTTTCCAGTACACATCCTAATTTGATTAAACTTCTGTGAGACAATTGTTGCTTGAATGAAACTACTTTACTACATCTTGAAGCCTAAGTGCAACTTATCAGGTGAGTATCAAACTTGATACATAATTATTAACACTGTCATACAAAAGCATCTCTCAATTCATGTCATTCGTGGATGATGCCCTTATGGAGTGATCTGGAGCTATGGACACCTTCCCTGAAGCTTAAAACCTGTAGTTGATGTTCAGATTTTGTAGGGTTCTAGAATGTTTGTAGCTTCAGTTTTGTACTTTTTTTCTTTCCCTCTGAACTGCGATAGGCAGAGGTCGGTAAACAGATTTGGATGTGGCTGTGATGTGGTTTCATGCCGCTGGAACAAGGTGCAGGAACGATGTCTTTGCTGGATGCCGCTGTTTCAGAGGAGAAGAGTGTCACTGGTGTTTCAATGGCACTGGAACAAGGTGCAGGAGAGAGGGGGAGAAGGTCGAGTGACCAGGAGAGGATGAGAGAGAGGCGACAGAGCAAATTTTGCTTACTATAGCTTGCAACTCGACGGACAGGGCTGGTACAGAAGCGGACAGGAAAACGGGAAGAGACGACATATTTTTTGGCCACGAAATATTCACGCAATTGAATGACTCTACGAGGTTGATCATGTAAAATGTACCCGCAGCCCATGTTCTGATGCATCTCGTCAATCTGTTCTCCATCCGGCGGCCCATAGTCTACTGGTGCATCCGGTGCACCAGTTGACCCGTTGCACAGGATACACTCTCCCCCCCCCCCAGCATGCTGCTTCTCGTTAGTTACCCTTCCCCTTTGCTCGCACGTGTGCACTACCTCTCCGGATGACAGTGGAGTGGCAACATGAAGCGGGAAGAGAAGCGGTGGTGACAACAATACGAGATGGGGAGAGGGCCCCCAATAGAGCGTGAAGGATCATGAGCTAGGGTTAATGTGAGATGGCCGATAAAATTTGAGGAGTATTTCGTCATCAATTTAGTTGTGCAATCTGAAACAATGTAAATTGGTTAAAAGGGGTCATGAATTTCAGGCAAAGGTGTGACAAATGATCAATTGCAAATGCAATTTTATCCCTTAAAAGTGCACGGAGAGAAAACTTGGACTTTTATTTGTATGAACTGTCCATTTACATCTTTTTTTGGATTTTGGTATTTTTTTTTATTATCTAATGATCTAAACATCATAGCTCAAATTCAAATAGGTCCATTTACGTCTTGTTAGTGATGATTTGCTGGCCTTCTTCCTCGCACGTCGCTTAATTATACATGAGATGATGGACCTTGATCTATTTGGGCTAAGGATAAGCTGTGCTTGGGCTTTGTTAAGCTCAAACAAGCCTGACCGAGGTTGGGTTTGGATCCAGAACTAGGCTAGAATTTGGGAACACATCAATCCTTAGGAAGTCCTATTTGAAGCTAATGTTGGAAATATGCCCTAGAGGCAATAATAAATTGGTTATTATCATATTTCCTTGTTCATGATAAAGGTCTATTATTCATGCTAGAATTGTATTGACCGGAAACTTAAATACATGTGTGAATACATAAACAATACCGTGTCCCTAGTAAGCCTCTACTAGACTAGCTCGTTGATCAAAGATGGTTAAGGTTTCCTAACCATAGACATGAGTTGTCATTTGATAACGGGATCACATCATTAGGAGAATGATGTGATGGACAAGACCCAACCGTAAGCTTAACATTTGATCATATCACTTGAGTTTATTGCTATAGCTTTCTTCATGTCAAGTATCTGTTCCTTAGACCATGAGATCATGTCACTCCTGGATACCGGAGGAATACTTAGTGTGCATCCAAATGTCACTTCATAACTGGGTGATCATAAAGGTGCTCTACAGGTATCTTCGAAGGTCTCTGTCGGGTTGCATGGATCGAGACTGGGATTTGTCACTCCGTATGACGGAGAGATATCTCTGGGCCCTCTCGGTAATACAACATCGTAAAGAGCTTGCAAGCAATGTGGCTAATGAGTTAGTCACGAGATCTTGTATTACGGAATGAGTAAAGAGACTTGCCGGTAACGAGATTGAACTAGGTATGGAGATACCGACGATCGAATCTCGGGCAAGTAACATATCGCTGGACAAAGGGAATTGCATACGGGATTACCCGAATCCTCGACATCGTGGTTCAACCGATAAAGATCTTCGTTGAATATGTAGGAATCAATATGGGCATCCAGGTCTCGCTATTGGTTATTGACCGGAGAGGAGTCTCGGTCATGTCTGCATGTTCCCGAACCCGTAGGGTCGCACGCTTAATGTTCGGTAGCGTTAGGGTAGTAATGAGATATTAACAGTGAAAAGTCCGAAGGTTGTTCGGAGTCTCGGATGGGATCCAGGATATCACGAGGAGCTCCGGAATGGTCCGGAGGTAAAGATTTATATATGGGAAGTCATATTTTGGGTTCTGGAAAAAGTTCATTTTTTCGGTATTGTACCGGGAAGCTTCCAGAAGGTTCCGGAGGTGTCCGGAGGTGTCCGGAAGTCCACGGAGGGTCCACATGGACTCTAAAGGGGGCGCACCAACCCTTCATGGGCCAGGCGCAGCAGCCCCCTTGGCCCATGCGGCTGCCCCAAAGGATAAGATCAAATCCCTTTAAATTAGGAGATAAGATGGAAAGATGAGGCTTTACTTGGGAAAGGAATTACTATTCATGTGGTATTGTTCATGTGTGTACTATTCATGTGGTACTGTTCACGTGGCACTATTCCTACTCCTCCAAGTTTCCTCCTCTATATATAGTGGGGAGGGGCGCAGGGGAAACACCCTTCGACCCTTGGCCGCCCCCTCCCTCTCTTCCTCCTCCACGTTCCGCAGTGCTTGGCGAAGCCCTGCCGGATTTCCGCTGCCACCACCACCACCTCACCGCCGTGCTGGTTCCGATCTCATCTACCTCCTCTCCCTCGCTTGCTGGATCAAGAAGGAGAGGACGCCATCGATCTGAACGTGTGCTAATCTCGGAGGTGCCGTCCGTTCGGCACTAGATCGGATTGGATCGCGATTGGATCGTGAAGAGTACGACTACATCAACCGCATTACGACGCTAACGCTTTCGGTCTACGAGGGTACGTAAGACACACTCCCCTCTCGTTGCTATGCATCTCATAGATTAGATCTTGGGTGTTTCGTAGGAAATTTTTTGATTTTCATGCAACGTTCCCCAACTGTGGCATCATGAGCTAGGTCTATGCGTAGATGTATTTGCACGAGTAGAACACAAAGAAGTTGTGGGCGTTGATGTTCAAATTGCTTACTTTCTTTGTCTTATTTGGATTCGGCGGTATTGTGGGATGAAGCGGCTTGGACCAACCTCACTTGTCCACGCACAAGAGACTGGTTCCACTGACTGACATGCAACTTGTATTGCATAAAAGTGGCTTTGCGGGTGTCTGTCTCTCCCACTTTAGTTGAATCTGATTTGACGAGGGCGGTCCTTGTAGAAGGTTAAAAGGCAACTTGTATATCACCATTGTGGTTTTGCATAGATAAGAATGGTTCTTATAGTTGTAGGAGATATGCCCTAGAGGCAGTAATAAAAGTTACTTTGTATCTCCGAGTTTGTAATTAATGTTTATGTTCCATGCTATAACTGCAATGATTATCGAGTCTGCAATAACCACGAGGCTCGAAGGGAAACTCATGTGCACGTGTGGTATAATAAACGGAAAATGTATTCCTAGTCATGCCTCTATGACTGGCTCAAGTATTGCATGATGATCCTGTTTTCCTGATCATGGGCATGTCTATGCCGGCAATTTTGAGGGCACAATGTTAGTAGAACACTTGTGTTGAATCGACCCGATTGATGTTATGCTATGAGATACATTCGTCATGAGTTAATGGTTAATAACACAGAGATAGTTAATGTTTGCATAATTCCTTAGACCATGAGAGTGTCGAGTTTCTTCATGCTTGCTTCATGAACTTTGGGGTTTGTTAAACGTCATCCGTAAATGGGTGGCTATTACGGCGGCTTACGGGTTCATGGAAAAGTATGTCAAGTAACTTGATAGCTCAAGATTGGGATTTGCTCCTCCGACGATGGAGAGATATTCTCGGGCCCTCTCGGTGTTACGGTATCCATCATCGTCTGGCCAGACACATTGTGATTTGATCACAGGGATGCCGGAACACGGAAACGAGTAAAGAGAACAAAACCGGTAACGAGGTAACTTGCATAGTGGACAAGTTGTTGATCCACGGGGATGCAATAAATCTCACCTCGGGTATTTGTAATATATCGTGAAGCAACAGGAATAGCACACGGCAACTGGAGGTTCACTCGAATATTCATTCGTGTGGGTATAGGGGTCAATATGGGTGTCCACGGCTCCGATGTTGATCATTGATCGGAAAGTGTTCCGGGTCATGTCTATACTTCACCGAACCTATAGGGTCACACGCTTAAGGGTCATCTATCTGCTGAATACCAGACGGGGAGTCTGAGAGAAAATCACCGAAAAAGTTTCGGACGAAACGGAAACGTTCCGGAGAGAACACCGGAATAGTTCCGGTGAAACTGAAAAGTTGTTTCAGGGTATTCCATTAAGTCAAATTGGTTCTGGCACATGCCTGGAAATTCTTGGAGGATGCCAGAAGTGTTCTGGAAACTTCTGGGAATTTTCCGGGACAAAAACCGGAAATGTTCCGGAGCAGCCGGAACCGCTTTGGTTGCTTTTCGCTGAAGAAACATTGTTCCGAAATTGTTTCGGAATGCGTTCAAAATTGTTTTGGTGGGTGCTAGAATTATTCTAGGCACACAGAAATAATTTGGGTTTTAACGGACGTAGAAAAATGTCTTCGTGAATAGTGAAAAGCACTTTTTGGGCTGATTTGCAAATGGGGCTTTTCTTCTAGAAGAAAACCACTTTTGGTGTGTGAAAGGGAGGTGGAGCCCCCCAAGGGGGCTGCAAATTTCGGCCATGACATGGGGGGGCCTCCTTGAGGTGTCCTTCCACCTCATGGTGGATATCTTTTACACACCCTTATGTGGCATGTGGTGGAAAGATCCTAGGAAGGTCCTTTTGGTCTTTCCTCTACCCCTTGCTCCTCCTATAAATAGAGGTGGAGAGAGCTCTCCAAAATCAGATCATCCTTGCTCTCATACACATGCCATTTGACTTGTCTGGCTTCTCTCTCCCTCCCACGAAATAGTTTCGTAGAGCCGAAAGGCTGTCTGGGTTCCGGCAGGAACTAGTTCTGGACGGCGAAGCCCTGCCGGATAGCTGACACCGTATGTGTGCAACCCCGTAGAGAGATTGTAGTTTCGATCTTTTGCCCGAGGGGCTGTTTTCGAGTGTCCTCCCGAAGGGCTGCTCGAGTTACCGTTCGAGTTTCCGGCGTCCTCCCGAAGGGCTGTCCGGGTTACTGTTCGGGTTCCGAGGGTCCTCCCGAAGGGCTGTCCGCGACATCGTCCGAGGGACTGTCCGACCGCCTCCCGAAGGGCTGTCCGGAGAGGGAGTACATCCTTGCGGTTGGGAGGTTGTAAATCCTAGCTGCAGGGATCTGCACCGACGATCTACACCGACTCTTCTTCCGCTGCGCTTCGAGTCGGTACGGATCAGATCAAACCTTGTATGCAGTCTCCATAGTGATCCTGGGCGTGCTCGCTGTACCGATTTTTTTTGTTTTCTGTCGCGTTCCCCTACAATAGTTTGCCCTAGCAGCCACGTAAAAAATGCAACAACAAAGTAGTGGACGTCTAACTTGTTTTTGCAGGGCATGTTGTGATGTGGTATGGCCAAAACGTGATGTGATATATGTTGATGTATGAGATGATCATGTTTTGTAATAGGTTCACGACTTGCATGTCGATGAGTACGGCAACCGGCAGGAGCCATAGGGTTGTTTTTAATTTATTATATGACCTGCGTGTCAATCATTAAATACCATATAATTGCTTTACTTTATCGCTATGCGTTAGCAATAGTTATAGAAGCAATAGTTGGCGAGACAACCACGTGACGACACGATGATGGAGATCATGGTGTCATGCCGGTGATGATGGAGATCATGCCGGTGCTTTGGAGATGGAGATCAAAAGCACAAGATCATGATGGCCATATCATGTCACATATTGATTGCATGTGATGTTTATCTTTTTATGCATCTTATTTTGCTTAGGACGACGGTAGCATTATAAGATGATCCCTTCACTTAATTTCAAGATAAATGTGTTCTCCCTAAGTATGCACCGTTGTGAAAGTTCGTCGTTTCGAAGCACCTCGTGATGATTGGGTGTGATAGACTCTTCATTCGCATACAATGGGTGTAAGCCAGTTTTACACATGCAGAATATTTGGTTAAACTTGACGAACCTAGCATGTACAGACATGGCCTCGGAACACGGGAGACCGAAAGGTCGAACATGAGTCATATAGTAGATATGATCAATATGGAGATGTTCACCATTGATGACTACCCCATCTCATGTGATGATCGGACATGGGTTAGTTGATTTGGATCATGTATCACTTAGACAACTTGAGGGGTGTTGATTTAAGTGGGAGTTCATTAGTAATTTGATTAACTGAACTAATTATCATGGGGCCATTTGCATTTCTATCCCTAACTTGAACCACCTACTCATATGTGCCCCTAATTTCGAAGCCTGCTCAAATTTGCCCCTCTGCCGTTATGTGCACATATAGAAATGCCCTTCTGTGCCGTTACCGTCCGGTCAAAGGGCTTTGACCGTCCTGAAAAAAATAGCAAAAAAAATCTAAAAAATCTAAAATTTTGTGGGATCGAAGATACTCATGTGCGCAAGGTGCGTGCAAATTTTCGTGCTGTTTGGACATTCCAGGAGCTCGTGGCGAGGAAAAACAGTAAATCTGTACGCTTGTGAACAGTAAATTTGAAATAAAATAGCAAGAAAATTCAAAAAATATGAAATGTTTTGGCATCAAAGAGGCTTGGGTGCACAAGGTGCTTGCAAGTTTTTGTGATCAAATGACATGCGAGGAGCTCTAGCAAAAAAACAAAATAGTCATTTTTTCCAAAGTTTTTTCCCGAGCCAAATTTTGTTTTTTTTTCTCCACGAGCACCTACAATGTCCAAACACAACAAAATTTGCACGCACCTTGCGGACCCGAGCCTCTTTGATGCCAAAAAATTTCATATTTTTTTGAATTTTCTTACTATTTTTTTGAATTTACTGTTCACATGTGTACATATTTACTGTTTTTCCTTCGCCACGAGCTCCTGGAATGTCCAAACAGCACGAAAATTTGCACGCACCTTGCGAACCTGAGTATCTTTGATCCCATAAAATTTCAGATTTTTTAGATTTTTTTTGCTATTTTTTTCAGGACGGTCAAAGCCCTTTGAACGGCTTTGATTGGACGGTAACGACACAGAAGGGCATTTCTATAAGTGCACATAACGGCAGAGGGGCAAATTTGAGCAGACTTCAGAATTAGGGGCAAATATGAGTAGTGGGTTCGAGTTAGGGGCACAAATGTATAAAACCCATTATCATGAACATAGTCTAAAATCGTCTTTGCAAATTATGTTGTAGATCAATAGCTCGCGCTGTAGCTCCCTATTTTTAATACGTTCCTAGAGAAAGACTAAGTTGAAAGATATTGTAAGCAATTATGCGGACTAGGTCCGTAGTCTGAGGATTGTCCTCACTGCTGCACAGAAGGCTTATGTCCTTGATGCACCGCTCAGTGTGCCAACCCCTCTAGCGTCATCTGTGGATGTTGTGAACTCTGGCAGGCACGTTCTGATGACTACTCGATAGTTTAGTGCGCCATGTTTTACGGTTTAGAAATCAAGGCCCCAATGACGTTTTGAATGCCACGGAGCATATGAGATGTTCCAAGAGCTGAAATTGGTATTTCAGACTCATGCCCGTGTTGAGAGGTATAAGACCTCTGACAAGTTCTTTGCCTGCAAGATGGAGGAGAACAGCTCAGTGAGTGAGCATGTGCTCAGAATGTCTAGGTGCTACAATCGCTTGAATCAAGTGGGAGTTAATCTTCCAGATAAGACAATGGTTGACAGAGTTTTCCAGTCACTGCCACCAAGCTATAAGGGCTTTGTGATGAACTATAATATGCAAGGGATGGAGTAAACAATCCCCGAGATATTCACGGTACTTGAGGCCGTGAAAGTAGAAATCAAGAAGGAGCATCAAGTGTTGATGGTTAATAAGACCACTAGTTTCAAGAAGGGCAAGGAAAAAAAGGGAAACTTCAAGAATGGCAAGTCAGTTGCCGTTCCAATGGAGAAACCCAATGCTTGACCCAAACCCGAGACTAAGTGCTACTTTTATAAGAGGAACGGTCACTCAAAGCAGAACTGCCCCAAGTACTTGGCAGATAAGAAGGATGGCAACGTCAACGTAGGTATATTTGATATACATGTTATTGATGTGTACCTCACTAGTGCTCGTAGTAGCATCTGGGTATTTGATACCGATTCAGTTGCTAATATTAGTAACTCAAAGCAGGAGCTGCGGAGTAACGGAGACTAGCTGAGGGCGAGGTGACGATGAGTGTTGGAAGTGTCTCCAAGGTTGATATGATCACCATCGGCACGCTCGTAATACCTTCGGGATTAGTATTAAACCTAAATAATGGTTATTTGGTGCTTGCGTTGAGCATAAAACATTATATCTGGATATTGTTTATTGCAAAATGGTTATTCATTTAAGTGAGAGAATAATGGTTATTCTGTTTATATGAGTAATATCTTTCGTGATCATGCACCCATTGTGAATGGTTTACTGAATCTCGATCGTAGTGATACACATGTTCATAATATTAATGCCAAAAGATGCAAAGTTAATGATGATAGTACCACATGATTGTGGCACTGCTGCTTAAGGTCATATTTGTAGGAGATATGCCCTAGAGGCAATAACAAATGTTATTATTTATCTCCATGTTCATAATTATGTTTATGTTCCATGCTATAACTGCTATGGTTCTCGAGTCTACAATAACCACGAGGCTCGGAGGAAGACTCATATGCACGTGTGGAATAATAAACGGTAAAAAGTATTCCTAGTCTGGCCTCTAAGACTAGCTCAAGTGTTGAATGATGGTTATGTTTTCCTGATCATGGGCATGACTATGCCGGCAACTTTGAGGGCACAATGTTAGTAGAACACTTGTGTTGAATCGACCCGATTGATGTTATGCTATGAGATTCATTCGTCATAAGTTAATGGTTAATAACACAGAGATAGTTAATGTTTGCATAATTCCTTAGACCATGAGAGTGCCGAGTTTCTTCATGCTTGCTTCATGAACTTTGGGGTTTGTTAAACGTCATCCATAAATGGGTGGCTATTACGGCGGCTTACGGGTTCATGGAAAAGTATGTCAAGTAACTTGATAGCTCAAGATTGGGATTTGCTCCTCCGACGATGGAGAGATATCTCTGGGCCCTCTCGGTGTTACGGTATCCATCATCGTCTGGCCAGACACAATGTGATTTGATCATAGGGATGCCGGAACACGGGAACGAGAAAAGAGAACAAAATCGGTAACGGGGTAACTGGCATTGTGGACAAGTGTTGATCCACGGGGATGGCGATGTTTCTCACCTCGGGTATTTGTAACATATCGCGAAGCAACAGGGATAGCACACGACAACTGGAGGTTCACTCGAATATTCATTCGTGTGGGTATAGGGGTCAATATGGGTGTCCACGGCTCCGATGTTGATCATTGATCGGAAAGAGTTCCGGTCATGTCTATACTTCACCGAACCTATAGGGTCACACGCTTTAGGGTCATCTATCTGCTGAATACTAGACGGGGAGTCTGAGAGAAAATCACCGAAAAAGTTTCGGACGAAACGGAAACGTTCCGGAGAGGACACCGGAATTGTTCCGGTGAAACTGAAAAGTTGTTTCAGGGTATTCCATTAAGTCAAATTGGTTCCGGCACACACCTGGAAATTCTTGGAGGATGCCAGAAGTGTTCTGGAAACTTCTGGGAATTTTCCGGGATAAAAAACAAAAATGTTCCGGAGCAACCGGAACCGCTTTGGTTGCTTTTCGCTGAAGAAACATTGTTCCGAAATTGTTTCGGAATGCGTTCAAAATTATTTTAGTGGGTACTGGAATTGTTCTAGGCACACAGAAATAATTTGGGATTTAACGGACGCAGAAAAGTGTCTTCGTGAATAGTGAAAGTGCCTTTTGGATATTTTTTGGAAAGCACCTTTTGGGATATTTTCCAAAAGGCTTCTAGAAGGCTTGGGGGCTAAGAACCCCCCCCCTTGGGGGGGCCCAAGAGGGAGTGGCCGGCCACATGTGGTGCTCCATCATGGAGCCCCACTTGTCTCATGGTTTCACCTTTATGCCCATGTGAAGGACTTCCTTTATGAGCATTTTGGGTTTTATTGTAAAACCACCCTACCCCTTGGATTTCCTATAAATAGAGGTGGAGGGGCTGCCTCCACACTCACTCCTTGCTCACATACACATGCCATGACATTTCTGGCTTTTCTCTCCCTCCCAGCGAAATAGTTTCGTAGAGCCGAAAGGCTGTCTGGGTTCCGGTGGGAACTAGTTCTGGACGGCGAAGCCCTGCCGGATAGATGACACCGTATGTGTGCAACTCTGTAGAGAGATCGTAGTTTCGGTCTTAGTTCGAGAGTGTTTCCCGAAGGGCTGTCCAAGTGACCGTCTTAGTTTCGAGGGTCCTCCCGAAGGGCTGTCCGAGTGACTGTCCGAGTTTTGAAGGTCCTCCCGAAGGGCTGTCTGCGACACCGTCCGAGGGACTGTCTGACCGCCTCCCGGAGGGCTGTCCGAGGGGCAGATATGGGAGTACATCCTCGCGGTTGGGAGGTTGTAAATCCTAGCTGCGGGGATCTGCACCGCCAATCGTCATCGACTCTTCTTCCGCTGCGCTACGAGTCGGTAACGAAAAAGATCAAACCTTGTATACAGTCTCCATAGTGGTCCTGGGCTGGTGCGTAGGTCGGAAATTTTTTGTTTTTTGCTGCGTTCCCCTACAATATTGGTGTAAAGCGCATGAAGAAACTCCATGCCAATGGATTTTTGGAATCTCTTGATTATGAATCATTTGAGACATGTGAACCATGCCTTATGGGCAGGATGACTAAAACCCCATTTTCCGGATCAATGGAGCGGGCAAGTGACTTATTGGAAATAATACATACCGATGTATGCAGTCTGATGAGTGTTGAAGCACGTGGTGGATATCGTTATTTTCTTACCTTCACAGATGATTTGAGTAGATATGGGTATATTTACTTAATGAAACACAAGTCTGAAACATTTGAAAAGTTTAAAGAATTTCAGAGTGAAGTGGAGAATCATCGTAATAAGAAAATTAAATTTCTATGATTTGATCGTGGAGGTGAATATTTGAGTTACGAGTTTGGTATGCATTTAAGACAATGTGGAATTGTTTCACAGCTCATGCCACCTGGAACACCACAGCGTAATGGTGTGTCCGAACGTCGTAATCGTACCCTATTGGATATGGTGCGTTCTATGATGTCTCTTACCGATTTTCCACTATCATTTTGGGGTTATGCATTAGAGATAGCCGCATTCACTTTAAATATGGCACCGTCAAAATCCATTGAGACGACACCGTATGAGTTATGGTTTGGCAAGAAACCTAAGCTGTCGTTTCTTAAAGTTTGGGGATGCGACGCTTATGTCAAGAGGCTTCAACCTGATAAGCTCGAACCCAAAGTGGAGAAGTGCGTCTTCATAGGATACCCTAAAGAGGCCATTGGGTATACCTTCTACCACAGATCCGAGGGCAAGATCTTTGTTGCCAAGAATGGGTCCTTTCTAGAGAAGAAGTTTCTCTCGAAAGAAGTGAGTGGGAGGAAAGTAGAACTTGATGAGGTAATCGTACCTTCTCTCGAATTGGAAAGTAGCACATCACAGAAAGCAGTTCCCGTGATGCCTACACCAACCGGAGAGGAAGCTAATGATGATGATCATGAAACTTCGGATCAAGTTACTACTAAACTTCGTAGGTCGACCAGGGTACGTTCCGCACCATAGTGGTACGGTAATCCAGTCCTGGAAGTCATGTTGTTAGACAACAGCGAACCTACGAACTATGAAGAAGCTATGATGAGCCCGGATTCCGACAAATGGCTTGAGTCCATGAAATCCGAGATAGGATCCATGTATGAGAACAAAGTATGGACTTTGGTGGACTTGCCCGATGATCAGCAAGCCATTGAGAATAAATGGATCTTTAAGAAGAAGACAGACGCTGATGGTAATATCACCGTCTATAAAGCTCGACTTGTCGCAAAAGGTTTCCGACAAGTTCAAGGGGTTGACTACGATGAGATATTCTCACCCGTAGCGATGCTTAAGTCTGTTAGAATTATGTTAGTGATTGCCGCATTTTATGAAATCTGGCAGATGGACGTCAAAACAGCATTCCTTAACAGGTTTCTTAAGGAAGAGTTGTATATGATGCAACCAGAAGGTTTTGTCGATCCTAAGGATGTTGACAAAGTATGCAAGCTCCAGCGATCCATCTATGGACTGGTGCAAGCATCTCGGAGTTGGAATATTCGCTTTGATGAGGTGATCAAAGCTTTTGGTTTTATACAAACTTACGGAGAAGCTTGTATTTACAAGAAAGTGAGTGGGAGCTCTATAACATTTCTGATAGTATTTGTGGATGACATATTGTTGATTGGAAATGATGTAGAATTTCTGAAAAGCATAAAAGGGTTGTTTGAAAGGAGTTTTTCAAAGGAAGGCCTGGGTAAAACAGCTTACGTATTGGGCATCAAGATCTATGGAGATAGATCAAGACGCCTGATAAAACTTTCACAGAGCACATACCTTACAAGTTTTTGAAGGAGTTCAAAATGGACCAGTCAAAGAAGAAGTTCTTGCCTGTGTTGCAAGGTGTGAAGTTGAGTGAGACTCAAAGCTCGACCGCGGCAGAAGAAAGAGAAAGGGCAAAGGTCGTCCCCTATGCCTCAGCCATGGGCTCTATAATGTATGCCATACTTGTACCATACCTGTTGTGTGCCTTGCCGTGAGTCTGGCAAGGGGGTACTAGAGTGATCCAGGAGTGGATCACTGGACAGCGGTCAAAAATTATCCTTAAGTTACTTAAGGAAATGTTTCTCGTTTATGGAGGTAACAAAGAGTTTGTCGTAAAGGTTTACGTCGATGCAAGCTTTGACTCCGATCAGGATGACCCTGAGTCTCGAACCGGATACGTAAAGTGGAGCAGTCGTTTGGAGTAGTTCCAAACCGAGCGTTGAGGCGGGATTTACATGTGAAGCGCATATTTAATGCCCTTTCAACTCCATCCATGATTGGATCAAGGACGGAGACATTGAGATTTGCAAAGTACATACGGATCTAAATGTTGCAGACCCGTTGACTAAAAACCTCTCCCATGAGCAAAACATGATCAGCCCCAGAACTCGTTGGGGGTTAGATTCATAACTATGTGAACTAGATTATTGACTCTAGTGCAAGTGGGAGACTGTTGGAAATATGCCCTAGAGGCAATAATAAATTGGTTATTATCATATTTCCTTGTTCATGATAAAGGTCTATTATTCATGATAGAATTGTATTGACCGGAAACTTAAATACATGTGTGAATACATAAACAATACTGTGTCCCTAGTAAGCCTCTACTAGACTAGCTCGTTGATCAAAGATGGTTAAGGTTTCCTAACCATAGACATGAGTTGTCATTTGATAATGGGATCACATCATTAGGAGAATGATGTGATGGACAAGACCCAACCGTAAGCTTAGCATTTGATCGTATCACTTGAGTTTATTGCTATAGCTTTCTTCATGTCAAGTATCTGTTCCTTAGACCATGAGATCATGTCACTCCTGGATACCGGAGGAATACTTAGTGTGTATCCAAACATCACTTCATAACTGGGTGATCATAAAGGTGCTCTACAGGTATCTCCGAAGGTCTCTGTTGGGTTGCATGGATCGAGACTGGGATTTGTCACTCCGTATGACGGAGAGATATCTCTGGGCCCTCTCAGTAATACAGCATTGTAAAGAGCTTGCAAGCAATGTGGCTAATGAGTTAGTCACGGGATCTTGTATTACGGAACGAGTAAAGAGACTTGCCGGTAACGAGATTGAACTACGTATGGAGATACCGACGATCGAATCTCGGGCAAGTAACATATCGCTGGACAAAGGGAATTGCATACGGGATTACCCGAATCCTCGACATCGTGGTTCAACCGATAAAGATCTTCGTTGAATATGTAGAAATCAATATGGGCATCCAGGTCCCGCTATTGGTTATTGACCGAAGAGGAGTCTCGGTCATGTCTGCATGTTCCCGAACCCGTAGGGTCGCACGCTTAATGTTTGGTAGCGCTAGGGTAGTAATGAGATATTAACAGTGAAAAGTCAGAAGGTTGTTCGGAGTCTCGGATGGGATCCAGGATATCACGAGGAGCTCCGGAATGGTCCGGAGGTAAAGATTTATATATGGGAAGTCATATTTTGGGTTCTGGAAAAAGTTTTTTTTTTCGGTATTGTACCGGGAAGCTTTCAGAAGGTTCCGGAGGGTTCCGGAGGTGTCCGGAAGTCCACGGAGGGTCCACATGGACTCTAAAGGGGGCGCACCAGCCCTTCATGGGCCAGGCGCAGCAGCCCCCTTTGCCCATGCGGCTGCCCCAAAGGATAAGATAAAATCCCTTTAAATTAGGAGATAAGATGGAAAGAGGAGGCTTTACTTGGGAAAGGAATTACTATTCACGTGGTAATGTTCATGTGTGTACTATTCATGTGGTACTGTTCACGCGGCACTTTTCCTCCCCCTCCAAGTTTCCTCCTCTATATATAGTGGGGAGGGGCGCGGGGGAAGCACCCTTCGACCCTTGGCCGCCCCCTCCCTCTCTTCCTCCTCCACGTTCCGTCAGTGCTTGGCGAAGCCCTGCCGGATTTCCGCTGCCACCACCACCACCTCACCGCCGTGCTGGTTCCGATCTCATCTACCTCCTCTCCCTCGCTTGCTGGATCAAGAAGGAGAGGACGCCATCGAGCTGAACGTGTGCTAATCTCGGAGGTGCCGTCCGTTCGACACTAGATTGGATTGGATCGCGATTGGATTGTGAAGAGTACGACTACATCAACCGCGTTACGACGCTAACGCTTTCGGACTACGAGGGTACGTAAGACACACTCCCCTCTCGTTGCTATGCATCTCATAGATTAGATCTTGGGTGTTTCGTAGGAATTTTTTTGATTTTCATGCAACGTTCCCCATCAGCTAACTCTGTCGAAATCACTAATTAAGGAGCACTCCTTGCAAAGGTCACTCTCACCTCTTCAGATTGCGACAAGTGGCGCAGTTTTTTCTTTTTTTTCGTAGATCCGTTTATTCAAAACGTTTTATCTCTTAAATCGTACGTCCAAATCTCGAATCATTTTCACCGTTGGATTCCTCGCGTCGACATCTTCAAAACTAGATCCCTTGTTGATAAGTTTTGATGAACATTTTTTTTAACGAAAAAAACCGGACAAAAAACCGAACCAAGAGCATGTTTTTTTTCCTTTCCGAAAGAGGCACGGCCGTGCCTCTCGGGAAGCAAATCTGTGCCTCCCGTGGAAGCAAATCCGTGCCTCTCGCGGAAGGAAAAAAAAGAAAACGAGTTATTTTTTCCGTTTCGAGAGGCACGGCCGTACCTCTTGCGGAAGAAAAAAAGAAAACGCGTTTTTTCCATTTCCGGGAGGCACGGCCGTGCCTCTCGCGGAAGCAAATCCGTGCCTCTTGCGGAACAAAAAAAAAACGCTTTTTTCCGTTTCCGAGAGGCACGGCCGTGCCTCTCGCGGAAGCAAAAAACGCGTTTTTTCGCGCAATTTTTTTTTTTGAATTTTTTTGTCCAAAAGCTAAGAAAGACCAGTGGAAAACCGAAAAGCTAAAAAAATCCAAAAAAAAACCATCTAAAAAGCCGAAAACGCATGCTGACAAAAAATCGTAGGAAGTGCCCAGAGCGCGACACGTGGCGGCAGCTGAGAACGTGCCAAGTGGCAATCTCTCAGCCTACCCCAAGTGATCCTTGGGGAGGCTCCCGAACAAGTGCTCTTTGATTAGTTGCTCCCTAACTCTGTCAAATAGTCGACCTGTTGCATAGGCAGTGACCGGTTGGGCCAACCCATCAAAGATGCACAAGGCACGGTGGTTTTTTTAACTTTATTTCTTTACTGGTTTTTGGTTTTCTTTTTTGGGTTTTATTTTTCCTTGTTTTTTATTTTTCAAATTTGTTCCTGCTTTTCAAAAAACGTTCAAAATTTCAAAAATAATAATAAAAAAAATCACGTTTTCAAATTTTGTTCGGAATTTCAACAAATGTTCATAATTTCAAAGAAATGTTCGTGCTTTCCAAAATATGTTCCGGTTTCAAAATTCGAATTTCCAATTTTGTTCCTGTTTGTCCAAACATTTTTAAAAACATGTACAATTTTTTAAATCACCAAAAAAATTTCTAAAATTTCATTTTTTTTAAAACAAACAATTGTGGAAAATATGATATTTTAAAAAAAAATTGAATTTTTTTTGAAACTATAAAATATTTTTTGAATTTTTCGATCATTTTTTGAATATGTGAACATTTTATGAAAACGCAAACATTTTTCCAAAATTGCAGACTTTTTCTTGAACTGCAAACACTTTCCGAATGTGCAAATATTTTTTGAAAAATGAAAAGTTTTTCTGATTTTTTATTTCTAATTCAGCTCATTTTTTAGAAAACGCTAAAAAAATTCTGATTTCTTTTTTAAAAGCGATCATATTTTTAAAAAAGACATGGAACATTTTCGAAATTTGTGATTTTTTGAAAAACAAAAGGAAATAAAAAAGAAACAGAAACAGAAAAAATAAAAATGGAAAAGAAAAGAAAAACCTGTGCGGTTTGGTGAAATGGGCCGGCCAGTGGTACGACCCTCTATGTTTTGGCGACTATTGAGTGGCAAATAGGATTTTCCTCTATCCTTACCCTACAACTTACACTAGAGAATTCAACTACCATAGAAAGCAAGAAGGAAATTCATGTTACTTCACCCTAAAAAATCATGTTACTTCTTTATATGTGAAACTAGCGAGAGCATTGTTTATTGTATACTCCCTCCGTTCCTTTATATAAGGTGTATTTTTTTTTGATAAAATTCCACAATGTAAGGTGCATTTTCTTCTAATTCTTCATAATTCCCTTTTCAACCCTCTGAAAAAAAGGAAAGTATCTCTCTCCTGATTGTGTGTATCTCTCCTTGTAGTAAAAGAAAAAAAGTATCTCTCTCTCGATTGCATGTGTCTCTTACTTTCCTGAACTAACAGATTTACTTGCCACTAACCAATAAATTTGCCAAGGATAATTTAGTACTAACTAGTCTGTAATTACGTGCCTTGGTCACCGCACCAAAAATAATACACCTTACATAAAGGAACGGAGGGAGTAGACCAAAGAGAAAAGAAAAACATCTACAAGTGTAATTTCTATCTCACACTGAAACTTTTTTTTTTTTTTTTTTGCAGGTGATCTCACACTGAAACTTGTGAAACAGCGGTACAGCATTAGTTATGTTATTTGCAAACAGAAGAGTCCACGAATTACATGATCTCCTGGGGAGGTTGAAAATTTCCTCGTATCGATTGCACATGAACAGCACCCTCGTGGAGTTGTGGTCTCAAATGTCTACATATTAGTATCATCCGCCATTCATACGCTCATTACTCATCAAGTTCTATGTGTGCCCATGCCAGCCCAATCAGTCGCATGCCATGCCAAAAGCCTCTGATTAATTTAGATGCATTCATGCAAAGAAGAGCCAAGCTCTCTGCCTAGCAATGCTGCTCGAGTACAGAGCTTCAGTACCCGAAAACAATGGTGAATTCATCGCAAGAGTAACCGAAGAAAAAGAAAACCTCTTGCAATCCTACCCACAACTTTCTGGTTCTTAGGATCTGCAGGGACCTGAGCAGGGAAAAAATAGAGCTCTCAAGTTCTTCTTCAATCTTCTGTTTTGCAGAGGTCTCGTCGCTAGCTCATGGATTCATTCTACGGGTTCCAAAAATTATTCACTGCTGATTCGGTTCAGTGACCGCCGGAGGACAGCATGGAGATGTGCTAGAATCTGGGAGGACGGCTGGGGCGAGCGATCACTCGCCCTTGGTTAACAATGTGAGGTGGTCAGGTGCTTCAAGCTCGCGATATCGAACAGCTCCATGAATCTCAGGTCGGTGCTCCTCACTTTCGCAGCGGCGAAGCGCTGGTACTCGTCGAAGACTGAAGACAGGCACCATTTCTGCAACTTCCTCATGCAACCGACGACGCATCCAGTTCGGTGCTGCAGATACATAATAAGAAAGCATTGCACGGTGAGTACTGAGTAGAAAGTTATCGACCTGAAGATGCCAGCTGCAGAGCTTAAAATCAGAACTAATTAAGCTTACCTTGCCTCTCTTGCAGTGAATAAGCAGAGGTTGATTTCTTACATCTGGAAGAAAGAAAACGAAAGGAGTAAGAGAGATGAAATGCTGTGATGCAGGTGACCGAGGTGGGAAGGATCTATAGAAGATGAAGTACCTAGGACAACTTTAAGTGCCTCCCGGATTTTCTCATCGGGTATCTCGACGAATGGTTCCTGCAGTAACAGTGTTTCAGGCATTGTCAGACCAAGCATCAGACTCTAGGCATAAATGAGTCGACTTATCAAGACTTTGGAATTAATTACACACACAATTAGCAGTTGTAACATGAAAGGTGGTGTATAGAGTTACATAAATATGTAGTGTTGATAATATTGTACGCTAAATGTGCCAATGTCCAGTAAAGTCTGAACCAAGCAAAAAAATACAGATGACCAATTCCTTGAAATTTGTCTGCTGGTTAACTACTTATCAGAGCCCAGTTTCTTTATTTCAGTGGTTTTAACAAATTGGATCCTATTATATTGGAGAAAACCCGAACTTGCCATGTCTGTCTATCAAGTGACACAATTTTCTTCATAAAAGAAGTAGGATTTAGTATAAGGTCAACCATCCATCATGTATTCTTTTTCAAGGTAGGACTACAAACCACATTTGGATGTCCCTGCTAACTAATAATTATAATTGCAAAAAAAAAGTTAGAGAGTGACAACACTGATCGAAGAAACTATGACACACAGACCAATAGGAAGGAACAAACCAGCTTTACAGCAACAGCACAACTGGTTCGTATAAATGACAAATCTACTTAATTTTGCATTAGGTCATGGATGACCTGGAAGTTCAAACATAAAAAAGAGAAAATAATTGCGGTAGTTGCATTTCTTGTCATTCATAGTATCAAACAAAAGCAAGATAATGTTTTTAACACTAAAATATGATTTGTTTTGACTGCTTCACTAGCTTCAAAATGAAACGGGCTAGTCACAAGCATATTATTGGGTTCAGAATATCTAAAGCGAAATTGAATACTGTAGTCACCACTTGGGAAAAAATCGAGAACCTTTGCCGACAACTATAACACAATTTCCATCAATGAACGGAGCAAATAATGACACCTAAACCAAGTAAAAGTGTAAAACTCTATAAAATATTATTCAGCTAAAATATGTTTCCCTTCAAACACTCTTGCACAATATGTTTTTGAAAGAAGTATGGAACTTCGCATACAAACAATTTACTGCAGCTTTTATTCATAAGTGGCATGAAATTCTTTTGAATGAAGGTAAAATTACCATGTACTACAACACCATGACATTTGCTATTCAGGATAACCAGCAAGAACACATGGAGAGGCAGCACCACATATGTTTATGCTTGCATGCAGATATTTATATTATGCCAATATCAGATGCAAAGCACCAGCGAGGTACATGGTCACATGAAAACAGGGAACAGTACAACAAAAACAATGAAAATGGTTTTATCTAAAATATTATTTCACATGCTCAGATCTATCAT
This sequence comes from Elymus sibiricus, assembly GCA_039707655.1. NCBI lineage: Eukaryota > Viridiplantae > Streptophyta > Magnoliopsida > Poales > Poaceae > Elymus > Elymus sibiricus. Next base: position 129,508,746 of record CM077676.1, on the reverse strand, counting down.
TGCTAGATCCCTGGCACAAACTATGTGGTGATATAATCAATCATCCAACCGACAAGTTATATAGTCAATGAAACCTAGCATGGTAAATCAGCAATCATTTTGCCAGCAAGAAGAATCCAATGTATTGTCCTCCATGCTCAGTTCCATCTGTTTGGTGAACAGGGCAATTTACGGATCTCGAAAAACTGCGGCAGATCTAGGCCTCCCGTGTCATCCCCTCTCACAAAGAACAGAACAACACACCGGACAGCCCAATGTGTGGATGCCCGTTGCTTCTATCATTGTGTGCCATACTGACATGCCCCCCAATTATTTCCTTTTCTTTCTTACATGTGAAAAAAAGTTTGTTGTGAAAAAAAGTTTGTTTTTTCTTAGGCACCATCTGCATAGTGAAAAACCACAACTTGGGCTTCTACCCTCTGCAGTTCGTAAGCTTTTTATACATTTCGTCCAACTTGACTCAGACAGCTAGATCAGTCCAATATCAACTTAACCCATGGGCCATTGTGGATTAGGTTGCCAAACAGAGTACATAACAACTAGTGGTGCTGCATGCATCAACCAACAATTTTAATTCACAAAACTGTGCTTAGCCTGTTGGGACCATTAAAGCTGCTTAAAACAACCTAAAGAGCATATGGCGTGAATAGGAGTTACAGGTCCCATGAGCTGCTCACACTGAAGTGTAAACAAGAAAATTCCTGTACCAAATAAATTGTGTCCTTCCCAATAAAAATAAATAAATCAAAAACAAATAGCCATGAGTTACCTACTTTGCAGAAACAGTGAAAACATCAATCAAACAAGAAACAGAAAAGAAGAAAAGAAAAGAAAAACTAAGAAAAAAATGAAAGGGGATAATGGAGATGCTTTGTGAACTATGCACACCCACTACCAGCCTTGTTATCACAGGAGCAAACCAATTAGAAACCATTGAGAATATTAGGAAAATTATTGTTTAAAATCAGCAGCACAGGTGGCTCGATTAATCAAACCAATGCTGAAAGGGACCACCGCCGATGTGGCGTAAAACTTGAAAAATCCCCAGATAGTACCAGTGGTAGGAGAAAGGAGATAGATGCGCCTATTAGGCAAGTCAGTTGATAACAAATAAAATCCAGCCAGGGATGCATTGGATTCTCCCCCGAGCCACCTAGGAGAGTACTAATCTAGGATGCATAATAGCGACATGATCAACGACCTCGGTTCTTGGCGAGCAATTCTCGTATCTTCCGGAAAGCAATCATGATTATCTATCTATAGGCTGTGATTCTACCTTCTCCAAGAATTGCCAGCAAGACGAATTGCCATCAAGAGAAACAACGTAGAAGAGAATTTCATAAAAGCAAAGCCAGATTGTTCATCTTTTGTTACCTTGCGGCCCTCGATTCCGAATTGGTGGAGCTTGATTCCGTTCTTCTCGAGGAACTCCGTGTTGGTCTCCGGGTACGGCTCCGGACACAGGTACCTGAGCGATGAACCCACGGACGTCAGAACCGCACGGACACGAGCAGCGCAATAATTGCAGACATGCGGAGCAGAGAGAGACGGGGAGATCCTCACACGATGGAGCGGAGGTTGAGGGACTTGAGGAAGCGGAAGTTGGCGGCGGCCGGGAAGCCGGAGCGGTAGATGCCGTCGTCCACCATGGCGAAGTTGAGCGGCGGCACGAGCGTCCCCTCGTCGCAGGCCCCCGCCGCCGCCAGCAGCGGCGGCAGCGACGGGGGCATGGGGAAGATCTTGGGGGGCTTCTCGTGCTTCCACAGCTCGAGGCCGCTCATCTCCATGGCCTCCTCCCGCTGCCCCGCCTCCAGGGCCCTCTGCTTGGGCATGATTTCCAGCTTCATGATGCCTCTCGGTCTCGCACGGGGCAAGGGCAGAACCGTCAAATCCCAACGAGATGGGTGTGCTTTGTGTGCGTGATGGCTTGAGCGGTGTGGGTGTAATGGCCTAACTGGAAGGAAGAGGTTATTTATAGGAGAAGATGATGAAGGAAGGAAGAGGGAAACTCCAAAAGGTTGCAAGAGGGGGGAAAAGGTGGGTAATTGGAGGAAGGGAACTCCAAGGAAAAAGTGTGATGATGATTGATGAGGAAAGGTGAATTTTTGGGATAAGGAGTGATTTAATGTGTGTTATGACATCTAGAGTGTCTAGCACAATTGGTTCCATTATTCATGTGTGATGTAGTTCAAATCTATCAAACTAAATCCTGATGAATTAATCATGAGAAAGAGTGTGTTGCTTCAACAGATTATCCTGAAGGTTTTTAAAAAGGATTGTGGCTAGGTCTCATCTAGATGAGAAATAATTATGTCACATCTAATCCTACATCGTTGGATTTTACATGAAGATTCGTGAGGATTTTTTTGGTTAATCAAATAGTGTAGGAGTTGGATGAGACTTTGTTATTGCTCATCTAGATGAGAAATAGCAAATCCGTTTTAAAAAATACATTTTTCCATAGAAAAATTGTCCGAGGACGCACACAAATGTTGAAATCATCTTACCGAGGCGACACTATAAGTGTAAATTTGTTTGTCCTTCGCAGTGTGGGTGGACTCTCATCCTATCCCTTTGATGATCAATAGTAGGGACCATGATAGGCGGATCATTGATGTCAAAGGCAAGTTATTGCCACTCCAGCTGCGTGTACTACGGGCTTGTCAAGATGGCAACACTTTTCAATGCACATCATTGTCCATCTCTAGCGAAATGTACGTAAGATCCACTTACATGCCGAGTCATGCTAGAGATGTGATTAGAGACTGTATAACAAGAAAGAGATGTATGACTTGTCATCATTATTACTATTCTTGCTTTGGTTCGTGCTTCGCAATTTTTGTTCCACTTTTCGTGATGAAGCCCACATAACATACATATTATGCACCTGCAAAATTTACGATAAAACCGTGTGTTATGTACTATTGCATCATTATACATTAGCTTGGACATTGCGCTTTCCTGACAAAAAAAATACGGGCATATTCACTCAAAACTTGTCACATTTCTTATTCAAATCCGGGCCACATCTTAGAAATAGTCACATAATAATTAGAGCTATCGTGCGATGAAGTGTCGGTGAAATGGTGGACGATGGTGTGCAGTGGAAAAGACAAAAATGTCACAAGACATGAAGATAAGGTGTTGCGGTAATCTCTCCATGTCTAATGCGTTGATGTAACCGATAGCACGATGGAGAGGTATTTCGTTCTACCACTTTGCTAATATCTGTTGCTAGAATTTGTTATCAATCTTATTCACCTAAATTTGCACATCGTTAACTAATCCTAAATTGCGGTACAAAAATAAGGGTGAAAGTGGTTAGGATAATTTTCAATCGAAACCGTTTCCGAACCCGGTTTTATAGGATATGTTAAGAGATTTTTTACATCCAAATATTATCGGATATGATTCGGACGGGTAATGATCATACCTTATCATATTCCATAGGCAAGCTTCGGATAATCATATGTTTGATATAAATATTTAGAAGAACTGCCAAGGGTTAACAACTAAAAGGATTGCTATACTACACATAGAGTCATAGACCATCTTTCGTTCTACCCCTTTGCTAATATCAGTTGCCAGAATGCGCATAATTAGCTAATCCTAAAATTGCAGTAGAAAAATAAGTGTGCAAGTGGTTAGGATAATCTTAAACCATTTTCAAATCTGGTTTTATAGGATATGGTAAGAGATTTTGGCATTTGAATAACCTGGTCTGATTCGGACGGATAATACCATATCCTATTACATATGCAAGCTTCGGATACTCTGTTTGATCTAAATATTTACAAGAGCCTCCAAAGGGTTAACAACTGAAACAACTACCTACATACTCCCTCTGTAAAGAGTAGTACTACACATGGACCATCTTTTCTTTTGGCACTTCCCCTGAACTAGCAGGTTGGCTTGCTTTCTCTCTTAAATTATTTTCTCGTTCACATGACATAGGCAACAGCTTGAACAAGAAGCAAAAAACCGCACACGCAAAAAAAACCTTTGCGGAAGCCGTGCAGAGCACGAAGCTTGCTTGGTTAACCGAATGCCGTTGGACAAAACCCGGAGTTCGGAGGCCTCACGTGACCAGACGGGTCCGTTTAGAAAAGCGGTTTTTCAGTTTGCGCCCGCGTGTGTGGCAGTGTGGCACCGTGCCCCCTTCCCCAAGCCGTTAACGCACGCCCAACGAACGAGCCGCACCATCCGAGCCAAAAAGCAACGCACGAAAGGAGCCGCACCAGGCGGCGACTCTGATCGCTCGATCGATCGGCTGACCGGCTGGCCCAACTTGTCACGCAAACTCCGTCCGTACGCTGGCTCTCTCTCTCTCTCTCTCGGTCGCCAGGCAGGCGCCAGGATGCACACCACCCCACTGACGCGGACGGCGAAACGAGCACGAACATGATCTCCGTGCTTGCGCCCGCATGGTGTGGTCAAGCCCGATGTCTCTGACGGGAGCGGTGAGTGCGTCGGGGAGCGGAGGCGCAGCCGCCGTTGCGTCAGAGCGGCCGGCGGCTGTCGTGGGACGGCGGCGCAGGCGCAGGCAGGTCCGACGACCGAAACCAGCGGGCGGCGACACCCGCGGGCTTTGACGGATTAGGTTGCTTCCGTTTTGGTGTTGATGGATCTGGACGGCTTGACCTCGTGGATCCGGTTGAATTTAGCCAGGAAGCTTCCCGGATCTTGCGTTTTCTTCCTGAACTGGTCCGCAGGTTTGGTTCCGTGGGGCTTATATGGATCCATTTTTCCATTAAGAATGGATAATCAGGATATATGGGATCCATTCCCACTACTCGCCTCGTTTGTAAACACAAATTGTTTCACGCATTGACGTGGTCTTTGGTCTTGGATGTACAGTATCTTTGACCGTATTTTTTTTTCATCTTTTGAATATATATAAGAAAATGTTGCCGGGCAAAATGGATGAATCGGGATAGACTAATATTCATACGAAGAACCACAATAAATATGCTGGCATATAGTCTTTTAATCAGGGCCGGCCCAGAGGGGGGGGGGGGCGGGAGGGGCGGCCGCCCCGGGCCCCACAAAACAAAGGGGCCCCTCCCAGGTAAGTGTGAGCACCTCTAGCAGATCAGGAACCGCTCGCTAGAGGCGCCATGAAACTGTAGAAGTTGTTCGATGTGTCTCCAGGAAGACGAAGGCTGAAACGTTATTTTCTTTAGCGGCTGGGCCTTGGGCCTGTTTCTTTTTTCTGCATGTACGTGTGTCTTGTGTGGTAGTCTGGTAGGTCAGCTCTAAAAAGAAGGGCGTTGGGTCACACCAGGCTAGTTGGAACAATTTGAATTAGCGATCCCTTTTCTTTTTATCCAAAAAAAAAGCAATCACTTTTCTGGAAGATGGCGGTGTGTCACACGGTCAGCTCCAATTCAAAATACCGGTTCAGCATAATTAGTAATCCCCCCTCCCCATTTTTTTAATACTAGTTGATTTCATGTTAAAATTGATGGCCGATTATTCTAACAACTTTAGTTAGTGACGTATGTGTTATAGATATCCAACCTTGGCCTTAATATGTTCATATAGGCCTATTGTAGTTTTCATTGTTTGGCTTTTTATTATCCGGTTGATTGTGCATTTTAAGTCATAGAATTTTATTTAATATCGGTTTCACCATACCAAAAGTTCAGTCCATCCTGCATCATGCGAGCCTAATTTGGCTTGTAAGATGGTACACAAAATTTGGCTTGATCTCATGTGCGACTTCCAATGATCAATGATTGATCTAGTACAACCAACGCTTTATCTCCCGTGCATTTTGGTTGAAGACGCCCCATCATCACCCCTACACGGCCAAGTCGAGAGGCCAAGTCACAAAGAGGAGACCACACCGCGCCCATCGGTTATTGTGATCGCCAAAATTTACATAGGGTATGTCTCTTATTCTCTTTTCAAAGATAACAACATCATTAGTGACTTTGCATAACAATGTTAGATTTTCTTTTTCAAATAATATTTATAAATTACTATCTCTGTAACTTAACGTAAACGTCTTACATTATGCTACAGAGGGAGTACTTGACATAGATACCATTGTTTATGCATTTAGTTGTTTATTTATAACTATTTATATTGATATATATATTAATTATCCTGATGATTATATTAAGGGGCCCATATTCTAGTTTCGCCCCGGGCCCCCAAAATCTCAGGACCGGGCCTGCTTTTAATATGTATCCTTGACTGCCACGTGCATGTTAATTAAAAAAGAAAACTACAGAACGTTCAAGGTCAATTATAATTTTAAAATAAATTTTTAACAAATTTAATGATGTTATCTACAGTTCTTTTATTGATGTGATGTTATTTACCAGTCTGGCCTTTTCCACATCTTTAGTCAAAGTTTGAGATTTCTGATTATTCCATAGTCCATACACATAAGATTGAGGAAATCCCAAGAGTTGAGAGGTTAGATTATTTTTTGGGGTGCTACACGTCGGTCGGGTGATAATTTATCATGTTGCGCTCGACCCTCTGCAACAGAAGCTCTGCCGCAATTTTCCCCAAACCGTTTTTTCGTTTGAAACAAGACCCGTGTTGCAGAAACGCACCACGGTCACCATCACAACATCACAGGTGTTTCAAACACATAACCCTCATTGCAAACCATTGCAACAACACAAATGTTTCTGAAACATAACCACCATTGCAGACCATTAAACATCGTGAATGTTTCAAAACATAGCCATTGTTGCACACCATTACAACACCATGCATGTTTCAGAAATATAGCCCCTGTTGTGGCCGTCGCCATCTGGCGGTCCATTGACCAACGTTTCACCCCGTAGGGTTGCCTGACCGCAACACATTGTGGCAATGAGCCCCACATTCCCCTTCCCACATCATTTGTGCAACCCTCGCCTTGATCGAAGTGGTGTCGGCCGCCGGCTTGCAACAACGTGATGCTGCACTCCGAGCCGAGAAGTGTGGTTGCACATAGAGGAGCGAGCCAAGGAGGCATCGAAGGAAGTGCCAGCGCTAGGAGATTGTGCGGTTGCGCACGGAGGAGAGAGGCTAAGGAGGTGCGGGGAGATATCTAGAGAGAGGTTGGGACTGGAAGCAGAGTTGTTGTGAGCGACGCTTATTTTTAGTGGGATAAGGTGGACGTGTGGGTGGGGTCCGCGTGGGCGGTGGGCATGTGGCAACCAGAGGAGGTGGTCGACGCTAGCGTTTCTTTAGCCAGCTGATTTCAATCGTTTCCCTTAAAAAAATCTTGGTTAATAAGTTAGAGCTTTGAAGAGGAGTACAAGGACTTTCCGAGCCTTGTTTCGTAAGTTTAATGTCGACGTACATGGGTGGACAAATAAATTTTTACTGTTCGACTCTTGAGTAAATTTTACTTACCATCACTAGTTGTGAACTTCTCTTTTTGGGGAAAAACTTCCAATCTATTCATCAATAGTCATGGCAGTACAGAAAACACCAAAAATAAGAAAAATTACATCCAGGTCCGCAGACCACCTAGCGACAACTATAAGCATTGGAGCGTGCCGAAGGCACACCACTGTCATGTCCCTCCCTTACCAAGCCGGGCAAACCTTGTTGGAGTAGACAATCGGGATGTCGTGATGCTAAGGCCCCACATGACCAGCGTACTAGAACAACAACCGTCGTCAATGAAGAGAAGTATAGATCGAAAGTATACAACATGTAGACACATGAACAGAGATGAATGAAGACCGGATCTAAGTATATCCATAAAAGACAAACGTCGATGAATCCTACAAGATCCGCCGGAGACGCACCTCTACGCGCCCTCCAAGGACGCTAGACGCGCTGTCGGGACGGGGCTAGGCAGGGAGAACCATATTCCATCTTCAGGGAGCTGTCGTCCTGGGTGTGTACGTAGTACGAATTTTTTTTGTTTTCTGCTGCAGCGTTACCCAACAGCATCACCAACAAGTACCCGTGTACTAACCAGATGCTCAACATACTCTAGATCCCAGCGCCATAAATCACACTTTATTTATGAAATTCAGACATAAAAATTCAGAAATGCAGCTAGCCACAAACTGGCCAAACCTATGACAACGACAACATTATTGCTTACACTGTGCTTCTTGCAATTGTAAAACACCCAACCATCATGCTCCTCGTTGTTGGGGACGTAGAACTTGACTACCTTGCCACAATAAGGGCAATGGATCAATGGCACCACCACAGAGCGGTCGCGCAAAGCTGACCTAATCGAGCTGGAGGAGGACATGGCGGAAGAAAGAAGGGCAACGATTAGCAGGCTGGATAGCGACGACGACGACGGCCGGCAGTGGAGAGAGAGAGAGACTGTGTCCGGCAATTTGGGAACTTGGGTTCCAGCGAGAGAGGGCGACCAGACCAGGGTCAGGCGCAACACGGTCTGGCCCAGACCAGGCTAGGCTAGGCGTGGTGCGGTGTGGTGGGGGCCAGACCAGGCGCGGGCCGGCCTGAACCGGTATTCTCACACAAAAAAAACAGACTAAATAAACACCAAAATAAAAACCGCCTACATGGCATGCCTAGTCAGAACTCGTTTGGAGAACAGTATTCTCACACAAAAAAACAGACTAAATCAACACCAAAAGAAAAACCGCCTACATGGTATGCCTAGTCAGAACACATTTGGAGAAAATTTGAGTGAGGGCAAAATGCGGAAGGAATCATTAAATTGTGGGTAAAAATGTGACCATTTCTCGTTTTAGGGGTAATTTCTATCACCACCGTCAATTTTAGGGGTAAAAAATAGAATTAACTCTTATTAAAATAATGTTATCTTTAGAAGACAGAGTAATTAACATCCTCTATAACACTAAGCTCCCTAGTTTTTAAGGCCTCACAATCAATTGAGGTCACCAATTGAAACTGGGTCACCCAATTTTGACGGGGTCAACAATTTCTCAAAGCTCTCTCACTCTATTTTTTAATACTATACACTATACTTCTTAATTTTAAGGCCTCACAAATAATTGAGGTCTTCAATTTAGAATTTGGGTCACCCGATTTTGACCAGGTCAATAATTTTTCAAGGAGCTCTCCCATTCAATTCATTTTATTCACTATGTTCCCTAATTTTGAAACTCTTTCATTCGATTAAGGTATTCAATTTTAGATTTAATTTACAATTTTGATCAGGCCAACGATTTTTCAAATCAATCAGTAACCGGCCTATAAAAATATATTAAACCTGCGCACCCTCCCACCACCTAGAAAAAAAAGCGCCACATATGATACTATAGTACCAATATAGTACATGCAACCACCGACGCACAAATTTCCCGACTTAAATATGGGTTGATTGGCGATATATACAGAATCACACCACGAAAGGCACACCAAATCATCGCATTGTAAATAAAAAATAAACACACTCCATCATCTCCCCCACTCGCCAAACTAAGTATTCCATCAGTTCCAAGTACAAGGGGTATTAGTTTTTTGGGAAATCAAATTTCTTTACCTTTAACCAAGTTCGAAGCAAAAATATTGACATCCATAATATTAAACAAAAAAATATAGAAATTCATTTCATGATGAATCTAATGGTACCGATTTGATATTATGGATTTTGATATATTTCTCTACAAATTTTATCAAACTTAAAGAGGTTTGACTTTTCAAAAAGGGACAAATGCATTTTTGCCCTTAGTCGGAACCACCCCACGGGTTTTGCCCTTACTTTTCATCTCTGCTCAGTTTTGCTCTTAGATTTGTCCCTAAGGTCGCCCGAGTGCCCTTTGACCGTTTGACCAATACTTTGAAAATTCATAACAAATTCATATGAACCCATAAAAATGATAATAAGATATCAAAATGTTTAGAAAGACATTACCATTATGTGCATGCCATTTGCATTAAGGAAAAAAGTAATGTTTAAACTACCTGAGGTTATTAATGTTATTTACATTATTAAAAATAAAAAGGTATAAACAATACTTTTCCATGAATAAAAATTGCATGCAAATGTAGGTGATGTTTTCTGAACATGTTGATATCTTATTTGCCTTTTTCTGAGTTCATATAACATTGTTATGAATTTTCCAACGAGTTTGATCATTATTTTGAAACTTCATAACAAGTTGATATGAACTCACAAAAACGCAAATAAGATATTAGAATGTTCAGAAAACATCACCTATATTTTCCTGTAATTTTTATTCATGAAAAAAGTATTGTTTATACCTTTTTAATTTTAATAATGTTATAACATGAATAACCTTAGGTTGTTTAAAAAGTACTTTTTTCGTGAATGCAAATGACATGCGCATAAAGGTAACGCTTTTCTGAACATTTTGATATCCTATTTGCATTTTTATGAGTTCATATGAATTTGTTATGAATTTTCGAAATATTGGTCAAATGGTCAAAGGGCATTCAAATGACCACAGAGACAAATCTAAGGGCAAAACTGAGCAGAGCCGAAAAGTAGGGGCAAAACCCACGGGCTGGCACAACTAAGGGCAAAAGTGTAATTGTCCCTTTCAAAAAAGTAATACACCTTATATTTTGAAACATGGTGAGTAAGTTTTAAAGAAACCCAACAACACCAACGGCGCAGCAAAGCACGCCCAACCCTTCTAGTACAATGTGAATTCCCCGCGAAAAAAACATACAATGTGAAGTCGTAGTCTACTTCGATCCCGGGAAAAGAAGAAAGGAACCTAAGGATCTCCGCAATCAAACGGCTCTATCCTGGCGTTTGCAAACCCGACAAACTCCCTGGTACTGATTCCACGAAGCTAGTACACGAAAGAGCTAGCAGAGTACCAGCAAGAAGATCGATCATTCATTTCCCTTAACAACTTACGCAGACGCACACTCACAAGCAAATAAGCGGTTGACACATGCACAAGTGGCAACTATCACGCAGATAATCCGCTCGTGGGCTACCGCATTTGGAGACCCCGATGGAGCCGGGGAGCTATCGACAGAGCGGGCGCGCCCCCACGAACAAAAGGCCATGCACACATAGTTGCATAAATAATCGCTCACGTCCGCAGCTGCGTCACGCTGCAAAACTTGCTTGGCTCTTCACGTCTCGTCGGCGGGATAGAGATGGCGGTGGAACCGGCGAGTCCCCCAATCCCGCGCCGGTACCGTGCAGAGTTCGTTTCTGCATGCATCAGGGCACACTCGCGAGCGTCGGCGAAAAGGGTGCGTATCTAATCTCCAACTTTGTGAAAGCTTTGTAAGTTTAAAGGTGTGATATCTATATGATCTTGTGTATAATGCTGGGTGACAGATAAATGTGCCCGGATTTATATTGAGCAACGGTCGGTCATACTTCATACCTAAAATGCGGTGTCTCGGCCTAATAGGGTCCAGTTTGGTCGTTGAGCTATACACATAATCTAGTTAGGTGTTGTTGTCACATGAAAAATATGATTTCATCTTGTTTTGCGATGCATTTTTATTTTATTTTGAACGCAGTACAGACGCAGACGCTCATACATACACACATACACTCATCCCTATAAACGTACGCACGCATACCCTAATCCAATGAGCACCTCCGAAAGACTGGGCCGGCACATCATCTTGAGTTTGACGAAGTCGCCACATACGCCTTCGTAGTCAACGGGAACGTCTTCTCCCACTGAACGCACATCGCAGGAAGTCTTGAAATAAATCCAGGAAAATGCGAGCACCAATGTCAAGTTTAGGACTTGAACTCTGATGGGCTGGGGATACCACTGTCCTCCATAAGATGTACTCCCTCCGTCACATAATGTAAGACGTTTTTTAACACTAGTGGTATGTGCTATCTCCAACATCTTCAACAGTACAAACCACATCGTGGGTATTGGAAGAGAGAATAATAGGGAAAGTGTGTGAATAGTTGTCTCTGGGAGGAGGCGTACAAGTTGATAATGCTACGAAATTAGAAACATGATTTTTTTTTATTTTTAGAAAAGAAGGATAACCCCCGGTCTCTACATCTTACGATACACACAACCATTTAATTATTAAAATCTGAGTCTCAACTCCAATACATAGTAACAAAAGGAAAGATAAAACCGCAACGGGCAGAAATACGCTGATGGCTACACTCCCTAATTTTTTTTACTAATGGCTACACACATAGCCTACTATTGAACCATTATCCAAACCGGTTTTATGTAGCACATGCAACCATCTTTTAGTGGTTTCACCCAAATCCTATAAGCTTCCGAACTTTTGCATGATGTAGTAAAAACCACATACGGATCCATACTGTAGCTCAGAAGATAACCTTTAAAAAATTATGTATCTTTACTCTGTTAAAAATACAGTCATTCCGACAGTTTCAAAATCCCAAAGCAAAGCATAACTCACACATGGATGCGTGCTTTTGTTTTAGACTCCATCCCATCCAACCAGTTCCCAAACATATTTGCTACACTAGCACGTGGAGGTAGCTTAAAAGCCACATGAATCATACACCAAAGTAAAGTAGCCAACGGGCAGGCAATAAACAAATGATGACCTATTTCTTCCTAATCACAGAAACAACATTGTTCACTACCTTGCCATCTTCGTTTTGCCAGATTGTCCTTAGTAAGAATTACACCACCATGCACAAACCACATGAAAATCTTGATCTTTAGAGGTACTTTGCTTTTTCAGATGTGCTTTGAACGAAAACCGGTCCAACATTAATAAAATCCACATGCATAGGTTTCACAGAGAATAGTCCAGACGAAGTCAACCTCCAATGAAATGTGTCTGGATCATTAGTAAAGGTGATCTCCATCAACCTACGTACTAGATGCAGTCATGCGGTCCATTTATCCCCGATCAGAGTTATGGATATTCAAAGTTTTTGACCCCAATATTGTGGCCACAAAGTTGTTCCTTGTGTTGCACAATATTATACAGGAAGGGATACTGTAAGGCTAGAGGCGTATCCTCCAGCCAGGTATCCTCCCAGAATCATATGGTTTGACCATTTTCAAAGGGTTTACCTGTCACTTACGGTGAAGCCATTGAGGACATGAAACAAAGATAATATTTACCTTGCCTTGGCGCAAGACTGGATGGTGTGAAACAACTCATAATTCAATGAAAACTTGCCCATTTTTCTCTGAAGAAAGGGATAGCTTACCCATGTACACATATGGACTTTGAATAACCAAACATTATCCATTTGACCTACCACTTCGCATGGTAGCTGAAGAAAGCCGTACGTGGTAAAGTAGTATAGCTGAAGAAATCCTTCTCTCGCCGTTGGTGGGCAAGACTGAACATGGAATCCATTGGGCGTACGAACTGGTAGCGTCTCGTCGTTGTAACTTACCTGTATATACTAGCTAGCGTCGATGGAGGGCAACGTACGCACCCAACGTGTAAGTCAAAATGCATGACTAAATTGGGCTGGCTCTCTCTTGAACAAGGCACCGGTTTAGAGTCCTCTTACGTATGAACTCTAGCAAAGCAACATTATCATGATTAACTAAGCCTAGGCGTGCGATTCGAGGCTGGGAATATTGCACATTTTTCTTCCACCAAACCGGTCCAACCACCTGTCGACAGATTGTAGAAAGACTGCTAACCCTTGTTGTACTGCTTCTCCTTCTTTCTAATAATAAAATTCGGCCTACGGCCCTTCGATTGTAGAAAAGGATAGCATAATGCAGCATTTCTTACTAATAAAAGCGGAAGTGTGGAGGCAGGACGGAGGAACGCCATTGCTTGATCGCCATGAAAGATGGTATGAAATAATGTTTCCTCCTCCAGACCACTTGCATATATACTTTCTTTTCGCCATCGTGCAACTTTTGGAGGCAAGTGATTTCATCATTGGTAGGCAGATTGTTCGGTCTATGAGATGCCATGAAGAATATGTAAGAAAGGGACCAAGGGGTAGAGAAAAAAAGGAGCTAAGATAGCCCGTGCTTTTTTAGTGAGGGGTCAATATCATCTAGGGAGAGATGCAAAAGTGAGCACATCGTTCGATCAAGTTAGACACGATTAGAAGTTTCATAAAAAGGGGGTATATATAGACATGACTAAAAGAAAAAGGACCAACATGAGAGGAAATAATATTGTGCGGTCGAGTAGAGGCGAAACGGGGCCGCGACAGAATAGGAACACCAGAGGGAAAGGTCTACTGATTGGGTAGCGGTCTAGTCTCTGCATTTTGACACAGTGAGCTTTCCGGTGTCATTAGGGGAGTGTTACTCCATCTTTTTATCACAAGCAACTAAAGCTTATACCAGGTTGAACCCCGTTTATGCGCTTGGCTATGTCGAGAACCAAACTCTTTCGTGGTTGTATAACCTATAAAAAAAAATCATGGGTGTATAACCCAGATAAATGGCAAAGAAGCATTTCAAAATAATGCTTCAGCCGTACTTAAAGTAATTTTTCACAAGCAATGGGGACCGGCTATAAGCCGCCTGAAAATTTATTTTTGTAAGTCAATTTTCTGGGTCATTAGATTAAGATTCAATGGCCGTATTTCTTCCTTCTTCCTTCAGTTTTCCTCCTCCTCCGACTTACCCAAATTGTAAATTCAAACAACTTACATAGTGCTATTGTGATATAGTATACTCCCTCCCATAGTGTCAAAAGTGATCTTATATTTTGGGACGGAGGGAGTAGTATTTTAGAGTCTGGATTCCGAAATGCTAGTGACCTACCAATAATACCTGAAAATCATTGCCTTTTATCCATTTAACAATAGTTTTCACGCTAATTTTTTTAAAATAATAAACTTTTTTATATTAATTTTCAGAAATATTACGCTGTTTTAAATTTTTTTTAAATAATACATCGTCGGCTTACTGCTGGCCGACTGGATCCTGTCGTCCTACCGGTGGCCGACTGGGTCCCGTCGGCCTATCGGTGGCCGACAACTGGCTTATCGTCTACGTGTAAGCCGACTAGTGGGCAGGCCACGTCGCGGCGCTCCCACTCGGCCCGACCGCTGCTGTCGGTGGCTGGGGCCCAGCCGACAACGCCCTGTCGGCCACTCGCAAGCCGATCGGCCACCCGCAGGCCGACAGGGTGGCAACCCCGCGCCCGGCCTCTTTTCTTCCTCCTCTTCCCTTCTCTTCCTCTGCCTCGTTTCTTTCTTGCTGTTCTTCGTTCCTTCTCTTCCCCACTCGAAAATACTCCCATTTATACACCAAACTGAGACATTTTTTTGCCGATTTGCCATCGTGGATGCGTTGTAGATAGTTGGGGGAGGCAAGGGAAACCTCGATCTACTGATGGGGTAGCTCGTGGTGGTCGTGGTGAGCATTTTGTTGGAGCTTTTTTTGAGCATATTGGTGGAGGTTGTGGTGGCGGTGAAGGTGGAGGTGGCGGTGGTGAAGCTCGGGCAGTGTGGTGGAGGTGGTGGAGGTGAAGCTCCGGCAGTGTGGTGGAGTCTCTGGCTCCGGTTCCGGTGATTGAAGTCCGCCGTTCGTCGTTGCTTCGCACACTTCAAGGGTATAATTCAACATACATTTTACCTGTCGTCAGTATTTGTAGTATTTGTAGTTGCTCCGGTAATATCCGTAATATATTTAGATGTCAAATATTTAGGTGTGTCAGTATTTGTAGTTGCTCCGGTAATATCCGTAATATATTTAGATGTCAAATATTTAGTTCTGTCAGTATTTGTAGATGCTCCGGTAATATCCGTAATATATTTAGAGTTCAAATTTTTAGGTGTGTGAATATTTGTAGTTGGTTCGGTAATATTCCGTAATATATGTACATGTCAATTATTTAGGAGTGCTAATATATTTAGTTTGTCATGCTGCTTAATAGTTGTCTGTCACTGTTTAAAAAAAAATTAGGTGAGCCGAGATGTCTGATGTAGTGAAGTTCGTATTTTACTACGGTTCTAGTACTGTCCAAACAATTGAGACGGGAGCTGATCTGAGTGAATTTGATTACATAGAGGTGTCACTGACCGCCCCTCAAACATGGCCAGTCAGTCAGTTGAAAGAATGGGTGACAGCAAGTTTAGGGCTTAATACTGAAACACACACCGTCGGTGTTCATGCATTGTGGACATAGTCAAGTTCAATCATTTACTTTTATTTGAGGCCAATAGAGCGAGACTCCCAATGGGTGCGCTGGTTACAAGGTTGTGAACGCAGGGGATGCAATCCAGTTGCCTTAGTGCTTCCCGTCGTGAAGGAGGTCACTACACATGAAGGTGAGGGTGGCTACGATCTTGACCAGAGCAGTGAAGGGATGCAGTTATCTATGTCAAATGCTGGAGATGATGGTTATGAACCAGGGCAGAGTAGTCAGGTAGAAGGAGGAATGCCGATGGTTATTATAGTGGCGAGGCTTATAGTGGCGAGGCGGACGCTGACGAGGTAGATGGGCACATGCAGAACCTGATGGAAGAAGAAGACACCGATATTGATAGTGGTCATGCCGATGATTCTGACGAGTCGGATGAAGAAGAAAATGCAGAGGAGGTCCCGAATCTTGCATCATGGAATCATGACTTCTCATTTGCAATGACCGTGAACGATGGGCATGATTCTGCCTGGCAATATCACCAGAACAACATTGCGACGGGTGCTATGTATCCCAACAAAGAAGCTCTGAAGGACGCAATAATAAATTGGGCAATGTCCACGCAAAGGGTTTTCATAGCTGAGGTGTCCAGTCAGAAATACTTGACAATGGTATGCAAGAATGCAGGTTGTCCTGCCAGGGTGCACGGCTATCTCCCTAAGTATGGCACAAGTTGGGTGATCAGTGACTTAGTTCATCACACTTGTCTTATTCCCTGCATCCCTCAAGATCATCCCAACCTTTCATCCACGCTCATTGAGGTTGTTTTACAGCGAGATAGTGGAGAGCAAAGCGATGGAAGTGAAGGCAATCCAGACAAAAGTCTTCGTCAGGTTCAACTACAGAATTTCTTATGGCAAGGCTTGGAGGGCTAAGCATACACGGCCCTTCAGAGGAGATTTGGTTCTTATTTCGATGCATATGACTCTGTTGTCCGGCTCCTCCACACACTGCAACAGCGGAATCCTGGCACCTATGTCGATATCCAAGACCTCTTCATGCCAGAGTTCCCAACTGTGAGGGTGCTGCATCGACTGTTCTTCTCTTTCGGTGTATGCATCGAAGCTTTCAGGCATTGCCGACCGGTGATATGTGTAGATGGCACTTTTCTCACTAGCAAGTACAAGGGTCAGATCCTGACAGCCATTGGTCAAGACGGCCAAAATCAAGTAGTCCCACTCGCATTTGCTTTTGTTGAGAGTGAGAACATTGAAAGCTGGACATGGTTCTTCAGGCAACTGAAAATATCAGTTGTGAAGGATAAGCCCAATGTGTGCATCCTTCATGACAGGCATGCAGGTATACTCAGTGCGATAAAGACACTGACAAACCCTGGCCCCGAGGAACAAACTCCATGGCAGGACTTGCAGAGCCGTTGGTGCATGCGCCATCTGGGGGCTAATTTCTTCTCGCAGTTTAGAAATAAGAGCCTGATGAATCTATTCAAAAAACTCTGCAAGCAGAACCAGCTATGGAAGTACAATTTGATACGTGACGGATTTAATGTGTGCACGCAGAGACACGTTAGGGACAGGAAAGCTGCAAGAGATGCAGCGGTGAGGGCACATGTTGAAGCAGTAACTACACAGTTAGCAACAGGAATAGCGGCCGTGGAGGAGGAGCCTGTTGGGCTATGTGACTTGCCAGGATTTGACCCACCTGGTACTAGGAGAAGGCTCGGGAGGTTGATTAAAACCTTCAAGCAGTGGATAGAGCATGAGCCTCTTGAGAGGTGGTCTTTGCTGCATGACACACATGGAGCAAGGTACGGTGTCATGACTACCAACCTCGCAGAAACATACAACTTTGTCCTCAGAGGAAACCGGGCATTACCACTTATAGCCATCGTTGAGGGTATTTTCTATGGCACCGTGAATTATTTCAGAGATAGACATCAAAAAGCAGAGCAGCATATCTTGAACAACCCGAACACACGTTACTGTGAAAGAGTCATGAAGTACATGCACCAAAAGATGGAAAAAGCTAGGTCACACACTGTAGTCGCCATCGGTAATCAAGAAAGAAGGTTTGAGGTCCGCTTAGCTAACAACAAATTCGGATGTGCAAATGAGTTGAGGTCGCATGAGGTGAAAATTGGAAATGAAGCCTGGCCAACGTGTGAGTGCACGTGCAACAAACCGAAGTTGCTTCACCTACCTTGCTCACATGTACTTGCTACTTGCGGGCAGCTAGGAATGGACGCAATATCGTTCGTGTCTCCACTTTATCTGAAAGAGTCTGTCCTCAATACGTGGACAGGTGAGTTGCTGGGATTTCGATCAATGGGTAACTTCAACACCGTCAACCCTGCTGAAAGGCGTTACATTCCAAACCCAGAGAATATGCGTACAAGTAGAGGCAGACGGCAGTGTCAGCGCATCCGGAATGATATGGATGAATCTGAAGCAGGAGGCCCGACTAGGCAATGCATTCTATGCAACGAATTTGGCCATAGGGACACTAATTGTCCCACTTTCGTCACTGGGCGTGGACGAGGCAACCGGGGACGAAGAGGATGGAGAGGAGGAAGAGGAGTAAGAGGGAGAGGAAGAAGCTAGGCTGCGTTGAAATTTGTATTAAGTGTGGCACTATGTTCTAAATTTGTATTAAGTGTGGCACTATATTCTAAATTTGTATTAAGTGTGGCACTATGTTCTAATTTTGTATTAAGTGTGGCACTATGTTCCAAATTTGTATTAAGTGTGGCACTATGTTCTAAATTTGTATTAAGTGTGGCACTATGTTCTAAATTTTATTAGGTGTGCAACTATGTTTGAAATTTGTATTTAGTGTGCAACTATGTTCTAAATTTGTATGTGCAGGAATGGCGGGAATGTGGTTGCTTAAGCGGGACATTGATAGTAAGCATCGTGCTGCGATATGTTATAGGAAGAAGCTCGAGCCCCTGGTCACTCGCACTCCTAAGGAATATTGGAAGATACACCTGCAATGGGTTGACCGGTACGTGCTTTATTTATTTCCTTCAAGCATGTATATTAATGGGACACACTAACTAAATTGTTCTGACATGCAGACTTAAATGGGCCGGCCTTTTACCTTTCGCGCGTCTGGTTGAGTCCACGGAAGGATCCAAACGCCTCGCCATCGACTCCTCTTTGCTCACCTGCTTAGTGGACCGTTGGAGGCCCGAGACCCACACGTTTCACTTCCGCTGGGGAGAGATGGCTCCTACTCTGGAGGATGTGTCACTTTTGCTGGGACTACCGTTGGCAGGTCATGCCATAGGACCGTTGGAGGCACCGGCTGGTTGGGAGCTAGATATGGCACAACGTTTCGGTGGTGTTTTTGCCGGTGCTCCGGCTTTGGCATCGGAGCGTCACGGACCTAAGTATGATTGGTTGCTCCGTTTTCAGGTTAGTTCCCCTACCTCATATCTTTCAGTTGTCGTGCATATGGTTTTACAGAAGATACCTTCACTGTTTACTAATACTTACTTTCTCTTTGCTCAATACAGATCCAGAAGTTCCCGGAGCCGTTGAATGCGGCACAGATCACTCGCAGCCTGGAGGCATACCTACTGTGGCTTCTCGGCAAGGTGATGTTCACAGAGAACCATGTCACCACTATTAGCGCGTGCTACATCCCTATTGCACTGGAGATCGCGAGTGCTGAGATTCCGGATCAGATCACACAGAGGAGTTGGGGTTCGGCGGTCTTAGCGGCTACATACCGAGGTATGTGCAACGCTTGCCAGCTTACATCGGACACGGCAGCCCTTCTTGGATGCCCTCTATTTCTACAGCTGTGGTCGTGGGAGAGGTTCTCTATAGGACGACCGGACATACGTGTTGATGAGCCTATGGAACCCATGTTCGATGCTGATGGCATCGACATGCCTACTTTCGGTCTGTGTTGGACACGTCGCAGAGTATGTCTCGTGTTATAATTTAATGCATCTTATTTGTGCACACTATGGCTGAAACTAACTTTTGTTTTCCGCAGAGACGCTATTCTACTGATCAGACTAGGCGAGCATACACGGCATTGAACGAGCAGTTCGATGCGTACACTGGGGTCATCTGGCAGCCCTACACGCAAGCAGCCATAGATGCGAGATACCCCGGCGGTATGTTTGAGCTATGCACAAGAGATCGTGATTACTGGATGACGAAATCTAAGATCATCTTCGATGTCTTCGTCGAGGAGATGGCCCAGCAGAGGGTTATGAGGCAATTTGGTCTTCAGTAGTTAGAGGCCCCTCCCCCTACAGAGAACCCGGTGCCAGGACACATCCACAGGTACTGTCTATTTATTCAATGTTGCATTGTCTTTCACAATTGTCCATTTGAAGCATTAGTTAATTTTTGAACACACACAACAATTCTAGGACCACGAGGAAGGGGATTAACAGGACATCTGCTGAGTGGCTAGTTAGGCTTCAGCCGTACGTTACAGAATGGGAGACTGCGAACACACATCTGTGGCACGAGAATATCGAGTTTGATCTCGATGAATTCCATCGCTACTTGCAGCGGTACATGACCGGAACACGGTTACGCATCGTTCATCACTCTCACCCAGATGAGATACCTGACCCTAGTCCGTCGGATATGTACCCGAGCTATGATACTTCGGGCTCTAGGCAGTATGCGGTAAGATATATACTCTTTATGTAATGCATCTAGTTGTAACGTACTTTGCCGTGCATACTTGATAATCGTCCTGACAATTTTCAGGCTGACTTGACACTCGGACTCTACGACGATGTGTCCATCTTTGGACGTTCACTGTCGTCTGGACCTCTTCTTCAGCACCGGTCTGTGCTCCAGCCCTTCGTGACACACCTGCAGAACAAGATACGAGCTGTCTACGAGGCTATCACGTGCACCCGGAGAAGCGACGTTGTTCAGCAGCACCAGCAGCAGCCGCGTCCCTCCACGCACCGACATCAGCCACGTCCACGTCTAGCACATACGCCGACGACCAGGCCACCCCATCCTGACCAACCTGGCAGTTCGACGTGGCAGCACCCACAGCACCGGGGTCCCACGTCGAGCTTTGTGTTTCAACCACAGCCACAGCAGCAGGGTCCCACGTCGAGCTTCGTGTTTCAGCCACAGCCAGCTGGTATGTCTCTTCATATTTATTGTTTTCAATATGAATTGAGGCGACCTAGTTCTTCATGACTTAACGTTCCCTCCTGCAGGAGCCTACGGATATCAGGCGTCCATATCCGGATCCATGTGGGGGAGTGATCAAGATCCTGAGGAGAACATACAGGATCACATGTCGCGGCACACCCAGTGGATGAACATGTATTCGACTCGTCCACCAGGCCCCACACAGGATACATAGTATGACCAGGACGAGTCTGAGATTCCTCCTCGTAACACTAGGGCACCCCACAGGTTTGGATGGTCGACGCCTGATGCACAGCCTGAGCGCCATGGCAGACGTCGTCAGTGACGCTTCTATCTATCAGTAGAGACATGACTATCTACTTATGTATGAGACTTATGCTTATTCTATGTATGAGACAAATGACTGTGTACTTATGTATGAGACATATGCCTACTCTGTATTAGTACTCTGTTATCCAACGTCGTGCACCAACTACAACATCATATTTAGATAGAACATACTTCTCCTACAATAAGGCAGTACAAACAACTAGATACAACTACATCTGAATTAAATGGTAGGTAGGACTGAACTTACAACATACAACGTAAAAACTACATGAAGTCATCATCGTCATCCTCCGTCGATGCAGAACTCTTGCCCTTCGACGATGAAGAACTCTTGCCCTTCGACGATGCAAAACTCTTGCCCTTCGACGATGCGGTACTCTTGGCCTTGGTGCTCGGCATGAAGATATCGTCTTCATCCTCGCTGTCGGCAGTCCATAGAAAAGTATTTTCTGCTGCAAACTTTAAGTAGGATTCACCCTTATGCTGTTGCTTCTTCCATCTTTCATGCAACTTGAGAAGTTCTTTCCGTACCTCCTCAAATGTCCTGGAAGGCCACCCGCACCTACTTAATGTGTGAGCCAGCTCATTCAGTAGCGTGTCACTACTGATGAGTTCGTCCCACGGAACTAATATGTTGTCAACCCTGAAATCGGCGGCTAAACGCAGAAGACATTTGGACATACCAGTGTGAAAACTACGATCAAAAGGATATCCGGACATCTTCGCGAGACTACGACACTACACTAGATTGCTTACCCACCTTACTGCCGAGGGTGTTTTATAGGTTGAGAAGACAAAAATAGGCGGGAACTCGGAAGCGGGGAAATATGGCGGGAGATATAGGCGGCAACTAGAAAGCGGGAAAATATGGCGGCAACTAGAAAGCGGGAAAAATATGGCGGGAACTAGAAAGCGGGAAAATATGGCGGGAACTAGAAAGCGGGAAAATATGGCGGGAACTAGAAAGCGGGAAAATATGACGGGAATTAGAAAGCGGAAAAATGTGGCTGGAATTAGAAAGCGGGAAAATATGGCCGGAACTAGAAATCGGGAAAATGTGACGGGAGATACTGGCGGAAACGGCGGCCCGAGATATAAGAGGGAACCCAGAAGCGGAAAACGTAGGGGGTCCCATGCACCTATCGGCGTAGGGGAAGACAATTAGTTCCAGTCGGCCTAAGGGAAGACAATAAGTTCCAGTCGGCCTACGGAAGCCGACAGGATCCAGCCCCAGCAGCCGAGAGGGCTGTCGACCACCCCCAGGCCGACAAGAGGCCAATCGGCCACCCTATAGCCGAAAGGGCACCAATCGCCTTCCTCCTGGCCGACAGGATCCAGTCAGCCACCAGAAGGCCGACTATGTATTATTTATAAAAAAAACGACGTAATATTTCTGAAAATTAATAAAAAAGTGTATTATTTTAAAAAAATTAACAGTTTTCTCGGCATATCCGACTGCCTTTGAACAGATGCTTCGCAGGAGTGGTAGCTTTGCCGTAAAGCGGATCCGGCAACAGAGACGTCTGTGACTGGCCACTGCACACCAACGGAGGCGCAGGCCGTCCGTCGACGGCGCAATGCAAACCCGAACGATTGGACAGCAAACGAAAGAAGACTGCAGCAAACACCTAGCCTATGCCTACCTAGCCTTTAATCCGGCAGCTGTCTACTCCGCACGTCCACTGCATCCTTCCAATTCCGTCGTTGTTGCGCAACTTGCAGATTCTCCAATCCAGCAAAGCAATCGATCCAAAAGTGATCCGAGGGCCTCTAGGCCTAGGGCTAGGGTAAACAGCTGAACGCGAAGAACTCCGACACTTGGGGTTCAGAAGAGGTAGAGTTGTCTGTAGTAATTCTCTTCTTATCTCCTAGGGGAATCACATTCTACACAGAGATAGATTTAGACTTGTCAGAAACTGCGTGAAGGAAATGCACAAAAGTTACAGTGAATCGCAATCATTTACCCAACAAGAAGTACAAATCTCATAGCATGAAATCCATTTACCCTGGCCCTGAGAATATAATCTGCATCCACTTAGCTAGGGTGGGTGGGTGGAAGCAGGAATAAAAGCGGAGGCTGGACGGGGCAGATCGACCGCGTTCTTGCGTCGAACAGAAGGGCGGAGGAAATCAAGTACACCACTACTGCAGTGCAACTACTACTACTACTACTACAGACGCTGACTGCTGGGAGATCCGCACATTCAAGAGAATATCCTGTGGCGGAATCATTTGCTACCACTTTTCTTCTGGTGAAATGAAAAGAAGAGTCGGCGTTGGTAATGTCGTATTGTATTTTTCTGTGAGAGGGTTTGGAGCCTCCCTCCCACCTTGCGAAAGCGTTCCTTTCCTTGTGCAGCTGCATTATGCTCGCAGCAATGTCCTCATTGGTGTGTTTTTCTGGACGAAAATATGTTTGTTTCCTTCGAGTCAGGAGGCCTGCAAGTGCTGGTCTGTGCAGTTCTGGAATTGATTACCCATCATCGTCCATCGATCGGCTGACAGCGTGCGTCTGAATTGTGACTGAAGCCCATCGCCGTCAAAAAAAGAGAAAGGGCGTGGCGAAGCAGCACGGCAGCGCCGGTGATACGCGCGCACGTACGTATATCCTGATCCTCGTCAGCGCCCGCGCCCGGTCGTCGTGTTGCGCGCCGGAGCGTGCGGCTGAGCTTCGTCTCCGCGCTCTCGCCCGCTAGCCGCCGCTAGCCTCTTCCTGGGGGGCCGGGCCGCGCGCCACCGCGAACAGCGCGCGTTCGGCTGGCGTCCGGCAGGCTGCATGCCCCGGCCGTTGGACGCACGGGGAGGCGCGCACAGCTAGCGGCAGAGGAGGAGCAACGTCGATCGCCCCGCGCGGCATGCGCATGTGTGGCATGTGGGTACGGAGCTGGCTAGCTAGTCTCTCGAACGATGATCTGCCCGTGGAAACTAGAGAGTGCCCATCGGTTGCCGATCGAGTGCATGGACAGCAGCTCAGTGGGTCTGCACTGTGAACTGCACGCACACGCTGGTTTCAAATTCAAACCATCATTGGTTGCATCCATGGTCGGATGTTGCGTCTTTGCATGGCTCACTGACGCATCACCTTCTAATTAGCTTGCCCTCCTTCCTTCGTCGGTGACGGTTAGGCAACCCGCCGGCCGGGCCATGATTGAGATTGTTTAGACCCCGCCCGCGCGCGCATTATTGATGGATTCGGCTACCACATTCTCTGTCTTATCTGCGACCAGCACTGCCCTCCGATCGATCGGCGGCCTTTCGCTGATGTGTCGATGACGGTGATCGGTCTGTGTGGTCCAGCCCCCTGACTCATTGTGAGTCAGAGGTCTCCTCGACGGGCGTCCTAATAGGGAATTAATCACTAAGGTCGACGCAGCATTGCCTAGAACGACGAAAGGTACGTGTGAGAGATATACCGAATCCTACTACTATACGATACTAATATGGATAATATGATCTAGTTACTATAGTGTTCATTTCATGTCACTGTTTTGGAAGACCACCCGAGAATCTCGGGCCACAGGTCGACCGCGCCGCGCAAACCTAAATTCATTTTAGCGAGCGGTCCAAATCAGACGTGATCGGAGAAGCGATATGTCAGGCGCCTGGCCCGAAACCGGACGAAGCAGGAACATGGCCGGCTGGCCGTGGGTTAGCCAGGAAACCGGATGAAGCAGGAACATGGCCGGCCGTGGGTTTAGCAAGGGCGCTTGCCTTTATTCTTCCACCAATCATGGGTGCGTGCACGGGACCGGGACCGGGTCGATCGATCGCGCGACCGATGACTCCTTGGCCGGGTGGTCGCACGTCTGCTGCACATGGGCGCCTTGACGCGTGACTTTGTCGCGCGCGGCGGCACGGCACGCCACGGCCAGCGATCGGAGGGCAGTAGTACGTACGTCTTCTCGCTCGGGCATGCACGAGGGCCTGAGGTGGAAAGGGGGCACGACAGGCCGTCCGTGGCGCGGCGGGACCGGCCTGGTGTTCCTAGGGGCCGCGCGCACGTACGGCGCCGCGGCATCCCACGTCGGGCGATCCCGCCGTGCACGCGTGGGCCGGCGGGCGGGTCGCCGTCCGTCGAGGCATCAGCATGATAGGGTGGGGTGGAGCCGGATCAGATCAGGATAGCCGTGTCCCTCTCGCGCCGTGACGTCTCATCGGATACGGGCCGGTGATGGCACGGACATCGAGCACTGTAGTAGGTCTGTTCCTGCGTAGTAGTACGATCTACTATTTGTCTCTGTGTCTCTCTGGGATTGGGTCTCTGCATTTTTTTTTTTGCGGGGTTAAAAGGATTTCATTGCTCAACTGTTGGAGAATTCGTTACTACAAAGCAGAGGAACGTCTGCAGGTCCAGATCGCAACCAAACTGCAGTACGGCCCTCCGAACGGCCGAAAGCAGCAAGGGTGTGGCTAACAACGTTCTGGTTCCTACTTACATGAGCAATAGAGATATCCCTTTCACCAAAGAGCCTCTTAATATCCCGAACTATCATTCTATGTGGCGATCTGTCAACAGTGGATGAATTGATCAACTTGACCGCATCCATGCAGTCCATCTCGATATCCACCGGGCAAGTAGACCATTGTAGAGCAAGGCTTAAACCCTCCCGGCATGCTAACAGCTCAGCCTGGAGCGACCCGGAGCAATGCAAAATGGAACGACAAGCAGAGAAGACAATGTTGCCGCCACTATCATACCAGCACCCGCTAATCCACCGTCGGCTTCGACGAATGACCCGTCAACATTCAGCTTCACACGGCCGGCCGGCGGGGCAGACCATTGGACCGCAGTTGCACACTGTGGTGGTGGCTTTATCATTGTAGAGCTGTACCCAGTCGGCGGCAGCACCATCTTCCCTTTGATGATGTCAGTTGTTGGGAAATGATTGATGCATCGAAGTGACTCGGCATAGCTGATCAGAAATCTGCAGGAGGCTTCAATTGGAGGTGGTAGCTTATGGTGTACTATTTCATTACGTACATACCAACTCCTCCACAGCACCATCAACACATGCATGCGATCATCTTCATTTAGCTTGTACAGAAGATCAAAAAGCCACTCAGGGCATGTATTCCTCACCGAAGCGGTCCGGCAACATCCATTGTTCCTGAATGGCATTCCACAAAGCAACAGCCAATGGGCACCTATAGAATGTGTGGAATGTGTCCTCCGATTCCAACGCACACGGCGGACAAAGGTTAGACACCTCAAGTTTCCGCGACTTTTTATTCACCCAAGTAGCCAGTGAATTTGTGACCAACCGCCATGCAAAGATACGTACCTTTGGTGGAGCAGGGCACCTCCATATAAGTGATCGGACGGGCTCGATGCGACTGTATTCTGACGATCTCGTCATAGGCTAGACAATAAGCACTCCGGACCATGAACGATCCAGAACGCTCAGGCGCCCAAGCGATAATGTCTCTGTCCAGCCGTGGCACCACCTTGATCTTCATAATTTCCGCGACGTCTACCGACATGAAATGCCGGTTAAGTAGCTGCACGTTCCAATTTCCCCTGTTGTCCAGGAGCTCGCTAACACGCCGAAGGCGGCAGCGCCCCTGGGGTGATATTGGCAACCTCGCAAGTGGATGTGGTATCCACTGGTCACGCCAGATACGTGCAGAAGCACCATCACCAATGCGCCAATTTAGACCTTACTTGAGAAGCTCAAGACCGTGGACAATAGACTGCCACGTCTGGATGAGTTTCCCGAAAAGAACGTATCTTCCAACCGTCCCGCCGGGTAGTATCTGGCTTTGAGTACCAACGCACATAAGCTGTCAAGAGATCATAAAAAGTTCGTGAATAAAAAAATGCTCAAGATTTCAAAAAAATGTTCGGGAAATCATAAAATGTAAATGATTGAGAATATGTTCACATATTCCAAAAATGTTCATGATTTTGAGAAAAAAAAAAGGTTCGGAAAATCAAAAGGTGTTCATGATTTTTAAAAAATTGCGTATTCAAAAAAATGTTCCAAAATTTTAAAAAAATGTTCATGAATTCAAAACAAGTTCATGATTTTTTTTAAATGTGTACAAAATTCAAAAAATATTCACCAATTTAAGTTGTTGCCGAATTTAAAAAAAGTCCATCACTTCAAAAACTATTCATTGAAAAAATGTTCATGAATTCGAAAAATGTTCATGCAGTTCAATAAATGTTCGTAAAATCAAAAAAATGTTTTCGAATTTCAAAAGAAAATCGTAAATATCAAAAAAATTGCACTTTAAAAATATGCTCGCAGGTTTAAATAAAATGTTCACATTTTCAAAATAAAATTGCAAATTTGTAAAAATAGTTTGCCAATTCAAAAAAAATCAAGAATTTGTAAAAAATGTTCATGAATTGGAAAAATGTTCACAATTTTAAAAAATAATGTTTGTGAATTCAAAAAATATTCATGATTCCTAAAAATGTTAATCAATTTGAAAGATGTTCACAAAATGAAATAGAAAAAAAAGGAAAAAGGGTAAAATTAAAACAGAAAAGAAAATAAAAAATAAAAAGAAACTTTTAAAAAAGAAGAAGAAAAATGGATAGAAAAAACAAAGGAAAAAGTAAAACGGTTCAGGGAAGGTTACCTTCCCAAAACTGGTGGGGAAAGAAACCCGGAATGGGCCGGCCCAACAGAGGACCATACGAGGGAGGGGGGTACGTGTATCTAAAAAAGTTTAACGTGTATTTAGAAAACGATTAACACGCCAATTGGACTTTCCATTGTGTGAAATCACTAGTTAAAAGTTACCCCTTACAAAGGTCACTTCCACCTTCTCAGATGCTGACAAGTGGCGCACGGCATATGCACCACTTGTCACAACCTAGGAGTTTTCATTTTTCTTCACTAAAATTTATTCAAAACGTTTTATCTCTTGAACCGTGCATCTAAATCCTGAACCGTTTTCACTGTTGTATTTCTCGCATCGAGATCTTCGAAACTAGATCCCATGTTAATAGGTTTCGACGAATTTTTTTTCAAGAAAAAAGGGAAAAACCAGAAACAAAAAAAAAGGAAAAAATAACTACAATAAAACCGTTAAACCCGAAAAGCGAAAAAATAGAATACCGAAAAAAATGAAAGAAAAAACCCGGAGCCGGAAGCATTGTTGCGGTTTTTCACCTTTTTCAGAAGCACAGTTGTGCTCCTCGCCGAAGCAAATTTGTGCTTCTATGAGAAACAAATCTGGGCTTCTTGTGGAAACATAGTTTTTTTCTAAGAGCATCTACAACAGACGCGCGCTAAAAAATTTATACAGCGCGCGCAACGACTGTTTTAGCGTGCGAGTAGGCAGTTCCTTCACCAGAGGCTGCAAATTTTAGCGCGCCGCTGTAGCGCTTCAGCAGACGCACTAAAATACAGCGCGCGTACAAAAAACAGACACATTTCATATTTCAAACAACCAACATAGTTCATCATAGCATAGATAAAACATAGTTAAAGAGCATAAACATAGATAAAATAAAGCATAAAAAACATAGTTCATAGCATAGATAAAAAACGATACAAAAGGCTCGCGGCCAAACTACTCGTCGTCGTCGTCGTCCTCCGAGTCGGTGGTGTCCTCCCACGACTCCGACGACGAAAGGAAGGCGTCCTCCCACCGCTCATCGTTGGGGTCCCAGCTCGACGCTTGTCCGAGCTCGATGTTGAAGAGCGCGGCCGCCTTCCGCATACGCTTGTCCTCGCGATAGGCGGCTCGCTCCGCCCTCCTCTCCGCCCTCCTCTGCGTGTAAAACTCCTGCTCGTTGATGACGTCCTGCGGGAAGCGCTGGCGCCACGCCGCCATAGCCTCCTCGTCCATCTCGGTTTTGGCGGCGTTCCTCGTCGGTGACCAGCCGCGGCGGAGGCGCGAGCTCAATCGCCCGCTCCCGCGTCGGCACGTCGGGGAAGTTCATCTCCCGACGAGGCCGCCGGAGGCGCCACGCCGCCGCGTCGTACGCGCGGGAGGCCTCGTGGGCGGTCTCGAACGTGCCGAGGCCGAGGCGCGTTTCGCCGGAGCGAATCTCGGCGTAGAAGACGCCGGACGGACGCGCGCAGACGCCGCGGTAGCCCGAACTTCCCCGGCGGCGCGGCGGCGGCGAGGCGAGAAATGAGGCGAGAAAGAGAGCAGCGGCGCGGGCACTTGGCGAGGCAGAGCGGAGGAGAGGGCGCGTGGCAAGCCGAGGCGGTGGAGTGGGCGCGTGGACAACGCTGTTTATATAGCGCGCGCGTGACGACGCGCGCCAAAACTGCCGCGCGCGCGCCCGTTTTTTTCCCGCGCCGTTTTTTCCCGCGCCTGCTGGAGCGCGCCGCGCGGGCGCGCGCGCTAAAAGCCCACTTTTTGGCACGCGCGGTTTATTTGGGGCGCCTGTTGGAGATGCTCTAAGAAGCACAGCTTGCGGAAGCAAATCTATGCCAACACGAGAAGCAAATATGTGCTTTCTGAGAAGCACATCACGGAAGTAAATATGTGCTGCCACTAGATGCAAATCTGTGCTTGTCGTGGAAGCATGATTTTGTTTTCCTTTATGAGAAGCACAAATTTGTGCCTTCATGAGAAGCAAATTTGTGCTTCTTGTGGAAGCACATATTTGTTCCCTTTCCAAGAAGCACAAACGAGCTTCTCGTGGAAGGAAATCTATTCGAAAGCAAATATGTGCTTCTCATAGAAGCATACAAAAAATTCGTGCAAAAAAATTCAGGAGTGCCTAGAACTCATCTAGATGAGATATAATTTGGTTTCATTCACCTGACATATGATGACATCACCTGTTTGTTGTCCCTGCCTGTTTTGGTTGTAGGCCGAACCAGACTCTGTGCTTTTCCCTATAGACGACGAAGCCCAATGGGTTGTTTTCCCAGTTTGTTTATGGGCTTGTACCCGTTATACAAAATCGCACAGAGCAACCCAAGAAATGTTCGCCTCCAGCACACGTTTGTGTTAGTACGTTTTGGGCTGGGTTGATTTTTTTTTTGGCGAGCAAATAGTGATGGCGACGAGCACCGTCCAGCCTACCCGTTTTCTTTTCGTACAATTTTTCTAAGGTGCAGTTCTCCACGACCATTGCCCAGCCTATCAGTTTTCTTTTCGGTTTTTATGTTTTTATTTATTTATTTTTCCTACTCAAGATCTTTATTTTTTATGCTCCTTAAAAAGAAAAAATATGTACACAAATATTTTCCCTTTGTAGTGATATTTCACAAAAAAGTATTCACACATTTCTAAAATTATCTATCATGTATTAAAAAATATCATCCATTTGGAGAAAATGATTAATATTGTTTAGAACATCTTTTATGTTTAGAAGATGTTTAAAATGTATTTAGAAAAAAAATGTTCAATCGGTATTAGCAAAATTATTCACCGTGTTTGATTTTCAAAGTTAAAAAAAGTTCAACATGAGTTCAAAAAAATGTTTACTGTGTATTTCAAAAAAATGCCCGCCGAGTTTTCGCCTCTAGAATATTGTTTCTCGTGAGATGGGAACAATGAAAAAACAATAAAAACAAATACAAAGCCCTTTTGCAGTTGCATGATACGTGTTGTCTGTAGTTACATCTCTAGTGGCGAGATGCAACTTGCTAACATCCCTCCCCTAGCTGCAAACGTGTGTGTACCCAGTAGTTACAGTCATGGTTACAACACTTATAATTGTAAAACGAGTGATGGACATGCAAATGGCTGACCCCTCCCTCCCCCACCCACCGCGTGCGTTGCAATCACATTGTAGATCATGGATTTGCACAAAACATGTCTGGACCTTGAATTTAGTGGTGGACATGCAAACTGCCCGACAAACCCCCCTCCCGACCCTAGTTGCGGTCGCTTTGTGTCTCATGCAGTTGTAGTCAGGTTACAATGATTGCAGTTGAATGTCTAGTGATGGACAAATGGTCCCAACAACTACCATCCAACTTCACTTGCAATTGCTTTTGCGCACCTTTAGTTGCAGTAGGATTACAACACTTGCAGTTGCACGTCTAGTGATGGGCATGCAACTGGCCCGACAACCCACTCTCGACCCCAATTGCAGTCGTTTTATGCACATGCACCTGCAACCGGGTTACGACGTTTACAGTTGCATGTCTAGTGATAGACATGCAACTGGCACTGACAACTCCACTTTCGACTCTAGTTGCAGTTGGTTTATTCCCATGAAGTTGCAGTCGGGTTACGATGTTTGCAGTTGCATGTTTAATGATAGATATGTGTTGGAAATATGCCCTAGAGGCAATAATAAATTAGTTATTATTATATTTCCTTGTTCATGATAATCATTTATTATCCATGCTATAATTGTATTGATTGGAAACTCAAATACATGTGTGGGTACATAGACAACACTATGTCCCTAGTAAGCCTCTAGTTAACTAGCTCGTTGATCAAATATGGTTAAGGTTTCCTAGCCATGGACATGAGATGTCATTTGATAACGGGATCACATCATTAGGAGAATGATGTGATGGACAAGACCCAAACTATAAACGTAGCATATGATCGTGTCAGTTTATTGCTATTGTTTTCTGCATGTCAAGTATCTGTTCCTATGACCATGAGATCATGCAACTCCCTGACATCGGAGGAATACCTTGTGTGTATCAAACGTCGCAACGTAACTGGGTGACTATAAAGGTGCTCTATAGGTATCTCCGAGGGTGTCTGTTGGGTTGGCATGGATCAAGACTGGGATTTGTTACTCCGTGTGACGGAGAGGTATCTCAGGGCCCACTCGGTAATACAACATCACAATGAGCCTTGCAAGCAATGTGACTAAAGTGTTAGCCACGAGATCTTGTATTACGGAATGAGTAAAGAGACTTGCCGGTAACGAGATTGAACTAGGTATAGAGATACCGACGATCGAATCTCGGGCAAGTAACATACCGAAGAACAAAGGGAACAACATACAGGATTAACTGAATCCTTGACATAGAGGTTCGACCGATAAAGATCTTCGTAGAATATGTAGGAGCCAATATGGGCATCCAGGTCCCGCTATTGGTTATTGATCGTAGAGGTGTCTCGGTCATGTCTACATAGTTCTCGAACCCACAAGGTCTACACACTTAACGTTTGGTGACGATTAGTATAGTTGAGTTATTTTGTTGGTGACCGAAGGTTGTTCGGAGTCCCGGATAAGATCCCGGACATGACGAGGATCTACGGAAGAGTCTGGAGGTAAAGATTGATATATGTGATAATAGTGTTTTGATCTCCGGAAGGGTTCCAGAATTCACCGGAAGGGGTTCCGGATGTTTACCGAAGTGTTCGGGTGCAGCAACACTTTATATGAGCCAAAGGGATAAAGCCCACGAGATATTGGAAAGTGCAAAAGGAAGTTTTGCTGCTGCCTTAAGCGGTACTACCGCTGGTAAGGCAGTACTACCGCGTAAGCGGTACTACCGCTTGTGTGAAGCGGTACTACCGCATAAGCGGTACTACCGCTTGTGTGAAGCGGTACTACCGCTCAAGCGGTACTACCGCTCGTGAGCGGTACTATCGCTTGTGCGCGGTACTGCAGGGATCCGAGTTGGACTCTTTCCCTGCGGGCCAAACCGACCTTGTGCGGGCAAAACCGACCTGTAGGAGGCTTTTACTCCAAGTTTAGACCCCAAGGCTCAACATATAAATAGAGGGGCAGGGCTAGCACACGGGACACATCAAGATTTCCCAAGCCGTGTGTCGGCAACCCTAACCCTCTAGTTCTCCCGTCATAATCTCCGTAGTGCTTGGCAAAGCCCTGCAGAGATTGTTCCTCACCACCATCACCACACCGTCGTGCTACCGGAACTCATCTACTACTTCACCATCGCTCGCTGGATCGAGGAGGTGAAGGCGTCATCAAGCCGTACGTGTGTTGAACGCGGA
Source organism: Elymus sibiricus (assembly GCA_039707655.1). Taxonomy (NCBI): domain Eukaryota; kingdom Viridiplantae; phylum Streptophyta; class Magnoliopsida; order Poales; family Poaceae; genus Elymus; species Elymus sibiricus. The sequence goes on along the minus strand of CM077676.1, from coordinate 129,475,465 downwards.
GGTGCCGTCCGTTCGGCACTAGTTCGTGATCGGATCGAGGGACGACTTGCGATTTGGATCGCGGAGACGTTCGACTACATCAACCGCGTTTCTTAACGCTTCCGCTTAGCGATCTACAAGGGTATGTAGATTCACTCTCCCTCTCGTAGATGCTCATCACCATGGATAGATCTTGTGTGTGCGTAGGAAATTTTTTGTTTCCCATGCAACGTTCCCCAACAGTGGCATCTGAGCTAGGTCTATGCGTAGATGAGATCTCGAGTAGAACACAAACGAGTTGTGGGCGTGGGTGTATACATATTGCTTGCCATTACTAGTTGATACTTGATTCGGCGGTATTGTGAGATGAAGCGGCCCGGACCAACATTACTCGTACGCTTACGAGAGACCGGTTCCTTCAACTGACATGTAACTTCGTTGCATAAAGATGGCTAGCGGGTGTATGTCTCTCTCACTTTAGTTGAATCGATTTCAATGAAGAGGGTTCTTTTAGAAGATCAAAAAGCAATCACTACACCACGTTGTGGTTTTGCGTAGGTAAGAACGGTTCTTGCAAACCCGTAGCAGCCACGTAAAACTTGCAACAACAATTAGAGGACGTCTAACTTGTTTTTGCAGGGTATGTTGTGATGTGATATGACCAATTACATGATGAGATATATGTGATGTATGAGATGATCATGTGTTGTATAGAATATCACGACTTGCATGTCGATGAGTACGGCAACTGGCAGGAGCCATAGAGTTGTCTTTAATTATTTTCGCCGTTTTGCTTTACTTTATCGCTATGAGTTAGCAATAGTCGTGGAAGCAACAGTCGGCGCGACAACCTCATGGCGACACGTTGATGGAGATCAAGATGATGGAGATCATGGTGTCATGCCGGTGACGATGAAGATCATGCCGGTGCTTTGGAGATGGAGATCAAAAGCACAAGTTCATGGCCATATCATGTCACTTATGAATTGCATGTGATGTTAATCCTTTTATGCATCTTATTTTGCTTAGGACGACGGTAGCATTATAAGGTGATCCCTCACTTAAATTTCAAGATAAATTGTGTTCTCCCCGAGTGTGCACCGTTGCGAAAGTTCGTCGTTTCGAGACACGCCGTGATGATCGGGTGTGATAGACTCTACGTTCACATACAACGGGTGTAAGCCATGTTACACGTGCGGAACACTCGGGTTAAACTTGACGAGCCTAGCATGTACAGACATGGCCTCGGAACACAAGAGACCGAAAGATCGAACATGAGTCATATAGTAGATATGATCAACATGAAGATGTTCACCATTGAAACCACCTCAACTCACGTGATGATCGGACTTGAGTTGGTGGATTTGGATCATGTTACACTCGAATGACCGGAGGGATGTCAATTTGAGTGGGAGTTTTTAAGTAATATGATTAACTAAACTCATTATCTAGAACAATAGTCTAAGTTGTCTTTGCTATATTTATGTTGTAGATCATGGCTCGCGCAGTAGCACCCCTGAATTTTAATGCGTTCCTAGAGAAAGCTAAGTTGAAAGATGATGGAAGTAACTTTGTGGACTGGGCCCGTAATCTAAGGATTATCCTTACGGCTTCCCAGAAGGCTTATGTCCTTGATGCACCGCTTGGTGATCCACCCGCTCCAGTTGAATCTCTAGACGTTGTGAACGCCTGGCAGGCTCGTTCTGAAGATTACTCAATAGTTCAATGTGCAATATTGTATGGCTTAGAACCGGGACTTCAAAGACGTTTTGAACGTCATGGAGCATATGAGATGTTCCAGGAGTTGAAGTTTATCTTTCAGAAGAATGCCCGGATCGAGAGATATGAGATCTCCGATAAGTTCTATGCTTGCAAGATGGAGGAGAACGGGTCTATCAGTGATCACGTACTCAGAATGTCTGGGTACTCTACCCGTCTGGCTGAATTGGGGATGCCCCTTCCGCCAGAGGCTATCACTGACAGAGTTCTTCAATCATTGCCACCTAGCTACAAGAGCTTCGAGTTGAACTATAACATGCACGGGATGAACAAGTCAGTCGCCGAGCTGTTTGCGATGCTGAAAGCCGCTGAGTTTGAAATTCGGAAGGAGCATCAAGTGTTGATGGTCAATAAAACCACTAGTTTCAAGAAAAATGGCAAGGGTAAGAAGGGTAACTCCAAGAAGAGTGGCAAAGCAGTTGCTCCTCTCGTGAAGAAACCCAAGGCTGGACCCAAACCAGAAACTGTGTGCTTTCATTGCAAGGGAACTGGACACTGGAAGCGGAACTGCCCCAAGTATTTGGCTGACAAGAAGGCAGCCAACAACAAACAAGGTATATATATGATATACATGTTATTGATGTGTACCTTACCAACTCTCGTTGTAGTGCCTGGGTATTTGATACCGGTGCGGTTGCTCATATTTGCAACTCAAAACAGGAACTGCGGAATAGACGGAGGCTGGCAAAGGACGAAGTGACGATGCGCGTGGGAAATGGTTCCAAGGTTGATGTGATCGCCGTCGGCACGCTCGCTCTTCGATTACCATCGGGATTAGTGATGAACCTGAATAATTGTTATTTAGTGCCTGCGTTAAGCATGAACATTATATCTGGATCTTGTTTATTGCGAGACGGTTACTCATTTAAATCAGAGAATAATGGTTGTTCTATTTATATGAGTAATATCTTTTATGGTCATGCACCCGATGTGAGGGGTTTATTCTTATTGAATCTCGATAGTAATGATACACATGTTCATAACATTGATGCCAAAAGATGTAGATTTGATAATAATAATACCACTTTCTTGTGGCACTGCCGTTTAGGTCATATTGGCGTAAAACGCATGAGGAAGCTCCATACTGATGGACTTTTGGAGTCACTTGATTTTGAATCACTTGACACATGTGAGCCATGCCTCATGGGCAAGATGACTAAAACGCCGTTCTCTGGAACAATGGAACGGGCAAGTACCTTATTGGAAATCATACATACTGATGTGTGCGGTCCGATGAGCATTGAGGCGCGCGGTGGTTATCGTTACTTTCTCACCTTCACTGATGACTTAAGTAGATATGGGTATATTTACTTAATGAAACACAAGTCCGAAACATTTGAAAAGTTCAAACAATTTCAGAGTGAAGTTGAGAATCATCGTAACAAGAAGATTAAATTTCTACGATCTGATCGAGGAGGAGAATATCTGAGTTATGAGTTTGGCAGTCACTTAAGACAATGTGGAATTGTTTCACAACTGACACCGCCTGGAACACCACAGCGTAATGGTGTGTCCGAACGTTGTAATCGAACCTTATTGGATATGGTGCAATCTATGATGTCTCTTGCCGATTTGCCACTATCGTTTTGGGGTTATGCATTAGAGACAGCTACATTCACTTTAAATAGGGCACCATCGAAATCCGTTGAGACGACGCCATATGAACTTTGGTTTGGCAAGAAGCCAAAGTTGTCGTTTCTTAAAATTTGGGGATGTGATGCTTATGTCAAAAAGCTTCAGCCTGAAAAGCTGGAACCCAAAGCGGAGAAATGCGTCTTCATAGGATACCCAAAAGAGACAGTTGGGTATACCTTCTACCTCAGATCCGAAGGCAAAGTGTTTGTCGCTAAAAACGGAACATTTCTTGAGAAAGAGTTTCTCTCGAAAGAATTGAGTGGGAGGAAGATAGAACTTGATGAGGTTGTTGAACCTTTACTTCAACCTGAGAGTAGCGCAGCACAGAAAAATGTTTCTGTAGAGCCTGCATCAGTTGAAGAGGAAGTTAATGATGATGATCATGAAGCTTTGGATCAAGTTGCTATCGAACCTCGTAGGTCGACAAGGACGCGTACTGCTCCTGAGTGGTACGGCAACCCTGTCTTAGAGGTCATGTTGTTAGACAACGATGAACCTACGAGCTATGGAGAAGCGATGATGGGCCCGGATTCCGAGAAGTGGTTAGAGGCCATGAAATCCGAGATGGGATCCATGTATGAAAACAAAGTGTGGACTTTGGAAGTATTACCTGAAGGGCGTAAGGCCATTCAGAACAAATGGATCTTTAAGAGGAAGACGGACGCGGACGGTAATGTCACCATCTATAAAGCTCGACTTGTGGCAAAAGGTTTTTCACAAGTTCAAGGAGTTGACTACGATAAGACCTTCTCACCTGTAGCGATGCTTAAGTCCGTCAGAATCATGTTAGCAATAGCTGCCTTTTTCGATTATGAAATTTGGCAGATGGATGTCAAAACAGCGTTCCTTAATGGTTTCCTTAAGGAAGAGTTGTATATGATGCAACCAGAAGGTTTTGTCGATCCAGAGAATGCTGACAAAGTTTGCAAACTCCAGCGATCCATTTATGGACTGGTGCAAGCATCTCAGAGTTGGAATCTTCGCTTTGATGAGGTGATCAAAGCGTTCGAGTTTATACAAGTTTACGGAGAAGCTTGTATTTACAAGAAAGTGAGTGGGAGCTCTATAGCGTTTCTAATATTATATGTGGATGACATATTACTGATTGGAAACAATATAGAAATGTTGGAAAGCGTGAAGGAATATTTGAACAAGAGTTTTTCAATGAAGGACCTAGGAGAAGCTGCTTTCATATTAGGCATCAAGATCTATAGAGATAGATCGAGACGCTTAATAGGACTTTCACAAAGCACATACCTTGACAAAGTTTTGAAGAAGTTCAAAATGGATCAGTCCAAGAAGGGGTTCTTGCCTGTATTGCAAGGTGTGAAGTTGAGTAAGACTCAATGCCCAGTGACTGCAGAAGATAGAGAAAAGATGAGTGTCATCCCCTATGCTTCAGCCATAGGCTCTATCATGTATGCAATGCTGTGCACAAGACCCGATGTCAGCCTTGCCATAAGTATGGCCGGAAGGTTTCAAAGTGATCCAGGAATGGAACACTGGACGGCGGTCAAGAATATCCTGAAGTACCTGAAAAGGACTAAGGACATGTTTCTCGTTTATGGAGGTGATCAAGAGCTCGTCGTAAAGGGTTACGTCGATGCAAGCTTTGACACTGATCCGGATGACTCTAAGTCGCAAACCGGATACATATTTATTCTTAATGGGGGTGCGGTTAGCTGGTGCAGTTCCAAGCAAAGCGTGGTAGCTGATTCTACATGCGAAGCGGAGTACATCGCTGCCTCGGAGGCGGCGAAGGAAGGTGTCTGGATGAAGGAGTTCATGACAGATCTTGGAGTAGTGCCTAGTGCGCTTAACCCAATGACTCTGTTTTGTGATAATACTGGTGCCATTGCTCTAGCCAAGGAACCAAGATTTCACAAGAGGACCAGACACATAAAGCGACGTTTCAATTCCATCCGCGATTACATCAAGGAGGACGACATAAATATTTGCAAAGTACACACGGATCTGAATGTTGCAGATCCGATGACTAAACCTCTTCCAAGGGCTAAACATGAACAACACCAGAACTGCATGGGTGTTCGATTCATTACAATGTAAATCACATAGTGATGTGAACTAGATTATTGACTCTAGTGCAAGTGGGAGACTGTTGGAAATATGCCCTAGAGGCAATAATAAATTAGTTATTATTATATTTCCTTGTTCATGATAATCGTTTATTATCCATGCTATAATTGTATTGATTGGAAACTCAAATACATGTGTGGGTACATAGACAACACTATGTCCCTAGTAAGCCTCTAGTTAACTAGCTCGTTGATCAAAGATGGTTAAGGTTTCCTAGCCATGGACATGAGATGTCATTTGATAACGGGATCACATCATTAGGAGAATGATGTGATGGACAAGACCCAAACTATAAACGTAGCATATGATCGTGTCAGTTTATTGCTATTGTTTTCTGCATGTCAAGTATCTGTTCCTATGACCATGAGATCATGCAACTCCCTGACATCGGAGGAATACCTTGTGTGTATCAAACGTCGCAACGTAACTGGGTGACTATAAAGGTGCTCTACAGGTATCTCCGAGGGTGTCTGTTGGGTTGGCATGGATCAAGACTGGGATTTGTTACTCCGTGTGACGGAGAGGTATCTCAGGGCCCACTCGGTAATACAACATCACAATGAGCCTTGCAAGCAATGTGACTAAAGTGTTAGCCACGCGATCTTGTATTACGGAACGAGTAAAGAGACTTGCCGGTAACGAGATTGAACTAGGTATAGAGATACCGACGATCGAATCTCGGGCAAGTAACATACCGAAGAACAAAGGGAACAACATACGGGATTAACTGAATCATTGACATAGAGGTTCGACCGATAAAGATCTTCGTAGAATATGTAGGAGCCAATATGGGCATCCAGGTCCCGCTATTGGTTATTGATCGTAGAGGTGTCTCGGTCATGTCTACATAGTTCTCGAACCCGCAGGGTGTACACACTTAACGTTTGGTGACGATTAGTATAGTTGAGTTATTTTGTTGGTGACCGAAGGTTGTTCGGAGTCCCGGATAAGATCCCGGACATGACGAGGATCTCCGGAAGAGTCCGGAGGTAAAGATTGATATATGTGATAATAGTGTTTTGATCTCCGGAAGGGTTCCGGAATTCACCGGAAGGGGTTCCGGATGTTTACCGAAGTGTTCGGGTGCAGCAACACTTTATATGAGCCAAAGGGATAAAGCCCACGATATATTGGAAAGTGCAAAAGGAAGTTTTGCTGCTGCCTTAAGCGGTACTACCGCTGGTAAGGCAGTACTACCGCGTAAGCGGTACTACCGCTTGTGTGAAGCGGTACTACCGCATAAGCGGTACTACCGCTTGTGTGAAGCGGTACTACCGCTCAAGCGGTACTACCGCTCGTGAGCGGTACTACCGCTTGTGCGCGGTACTGCAGGGATCCGAGTTGGACTCTTTCCCTGCGGGCCAAACCGACCTTGTGCGGGCAAAACCGACCTAGAGGAGGCTTTTACTCCAAGTTTAGACCCCAAGGCTCAACATATAAATAGAGGGGCAGGGCTAGCACACGGGACACATCAAGATTTCCCAAGCCGTGTGTCGGCAACCCTAACCCTCTAGTTCTCCCGTCATAATCTCCGTAGTGCTTGGCGAAGCCCTGCAGAGATTGTTCCTCACCACCATCACCACACCGTCGTGCTGCCGGAACTCATCTACTACTTCACCATCGCTCGCTGGATTGAGGAGGTGAAGGCGTCATCAAGCCGTACGTGTGTTGAACGCGGAGGTGCCGTCCGTTCGGCACTAGTTCGTGATCGGATCGAGGGACGACTTGCGATTTGGATCGCGGAGACGTTCGACTACATCAACCGCGTTTCTTAACGCTTTCGCTTAGCGATCTACAAGGGTATGTAGATTCACTCTCCCTCTCGTAGATGCTCATCACCATGGATAGATCTTGTGTGTGCATAGGAAAATTTTTGTTTCCCATGCAACGTTCCCCAACAATATGCAACTGGCAATGACAACTCCACTTTCGACTCTAGTTGCAGATGGTTTATACCATGCAGTTGCAGTCCAGTTATAACGCTTGTAGTTGCATGACTAGTGGTGGACATGCAACTGGCCCCTGCAAAGTCCCCTCGCGTTCCTAGTTGCAGTCGCTTTGTGCCCGTGCAATTGCAATCGAGTTGCATGACTTGCAGTTGCAACTCTAGTGATGGACATGTAACTGACTAACAACCCCTTTCTCGCCACGAGTTGCAGACATGTTAGAGACCATGCAGTTGCAGCTGGCTTACAATGCTTGCAATTGGTCGACAGCCCCCTACCAGCCCAGTTGCAGCCACGTTGAGGGTCATGTAGTTGCACTTGCAGTCGCATTGGGGGCCATGCAGTTGCACGTCTAGCCGTGGACATGCAAATGTCCGACAACCCCCTACCAACCTAGTTGCAGTCGCGTTGGGAGTCATGCAATTGCAGTCGAGTTGCAACACTTGCAGTTGCAACTCTAGTGGTGGACATGTAACTGGCTCACAACCCCCTCCTCTCGCCACGAGTTGCAATTGTGTTAGGAGACATGTAGTTGTAGTCGGGTTACAATCCATTGCAGTTGGCCGATAACCCCCTACTAGCCCAGTTATAGTCATGTTGGGGGTCATGCAGTTGCATGTCTAGTAGTAGAGATGCAAATGGGCGACGACCCTCTACAAACCCATTTGCAGTCGCGTTGGAAGCCATGCAATTGGTGTAAGGTTGCCACACTTGTAGTAGCAAGTCTAGTGGTGTACATACAGCTGTCTGACACAAAATTTTAGGAAGTACAAAAAATTTATGCCGTGGCTCATGTAGTTGCACGCGTGTTGTAATCTTGGTATGCTCAATTTTTACGACAATTATGGTGGCTAGAAATTTGGAACTAGTACATCTGAAAAAAAATACTAAAAAGAAATAAGAAATAAATGAGCAAATGAGAAAATAAATAAATAAAAATAAAATAAGAAGAAAAATTAAGGTAAGAAACTATGTAGGAAAATGGGTAAAGCTAAAATATAAAAAATCAAGAAAATGCAGAAAAAGACAAACCCAAACAACAGTTGCAGTCGCTTTGAGGATCATGCAGTTGCAGTCACGTTGGCCATCATGCAATTGCATGTCTAGTAGTGAAGAAGCAAAAAATGAAACTATATATTTTTAAAAAACAATGAAATCGCATGTGTGGTCCTTGTACAAAATAAAAAAGTAAAAACAGAAAAAAAACACAAGAAATAAAGGCATGCAGAAGAAATTGACACAAACAACAACTAAAACTAGACACTTGTGTTCAACACGCTTTTTCTCTTTTTCTCTCACTCGCTGCCGGCAAAAAAAAAAACAAAGGATGGAAAGACTAATGGACAAGGAAGACAGACATCGCTTCCGCTCCTATCGATAGCCAGCCCAGTACATGCCACGACGGTCACTAGCGAAACGGGCCGCCATGGGTACATACAACGTGCTTTAAGACAACTGCACAATTAAGAAACAACAGCGCGAGCGAAACAAAAGATAGGCCGCGTACAAATCTACTAGACTGAAAAAAAGAGAGCATGAATCGCGATGCTAGAAAGATCCAACGGATAAGACCGTGAATGAGACCAAATTAAATCTCATCTAGCTGAGTTTTAGCAAAACCGAAAAAATTCTCCAAAATCTAGTGAAAACCAAGCGAGAAATGAAAAGCTGAAAAACCACAAAATGGCTCATGTAAAGCCCAAAACCACTTTAAAAAGACAAAATCCAGAGCGAGTACTCAGCAGGCAACGTGTGACGGCGGCTAGACGCACGACTTGGCACCAAAAATGACCATTGGAAGTCCCCGCAAGAGGTAACCTCCAGTAACTGACCAACTGCTTTGATGCAGCTCCGTGTATTTTAAGTGGGGCACCACCACTATGCATCAGACTACTGATGTTTAGCTTTCATCAGACTAGTGGTTGGCCGTTCGATCGAAAGCGTGGTAGTCGTCGGATGTAGTACTAGTATTTAGGCCCGCGTGAGTTTTGGTGATTCGCTTCGTTAATTGTGTGCTTCCATAACTGCCCACGCATGCATCGGACTACCTGTAGATAGCTTTTGGTTCGAGTAAATCGTGGGCTACGGTAGTTAGCTTCCATGTATGAAGCATGCATGGATCTCCACTAATTGTTGTTTCCGTGTAACTTCTTCCTTAAATCACGTTGTGATCTACCATACCCTTCGCCCTCCATCTACGTCCATGCTTACTGCTTCGAGTTTTTCATTGTAGCAATGATAATTGGGTAGGATAATTGATTTCAAATGTAATGGTTTGCTTCCAACGCAACAAATTATGTTTCCATGGATAGAAGAATTTGCATCCATTGTAACAGAAACTTTAGTCGGTCTGTTTTTTAAATGAAATTAACCTTTTGTTTTCAAAGCAGCAACCCTATCTTTTTTATGATAGGAAAATTTGCTTCAGTTTAACAAAATATATTGCGTTAACGCAATGGTATATTTTGTTTCCAAAACCTCACAATATTGTTCTGCCGAGTAGAGAATTGCTTCAAATGAAATATTTACAATGAACTCCTTCTAATCATGTATGCTTCTTAGTTGTAATATTCGTTTCCATTATATAAGAACCATGCTTCAATGAGTGCCACATATGCTTCTTTTTTCCCCTGGCAGCTAATTTCTATTTCCTAGCATTTTCTTTGCTTCCTACATAATTTAGTGAGGCTTCTTAAGTCATCATTTGGTGCTTCGGTGTCAAAAAGTAAAATAAACAAACTATGTTCCATTACTTTCATTTCCTGCTTCAACAGTAGACGAATATACATGCACATATTCATGTTATTTGCTTCCTATCTTTACCAATATTGCTTCAACACTCAAGCATCATCGGTGCCAAGGAGGCCGTTGGTCTGGTGGAGGAAGAAGACAGTGCCGCCTTCCATCGCACTACTTGCCCTGACGACGACCGACGAAATCGCTGATGAGACAACTAGGAGGGTCGTTGCCGCCTCCGCGGATGACAAGATGGAGTCGGAGCAGTCAAACACATGTCTGTTTGCCGTCTTGGTGCTCGTGGTTGTGGTTGACACTAGTATTGTTTCCCAGATCCAAATAGAGTGAAAGCATATATAGGATACATTGGAAGCATGAAATCTCTGAAGCAAACAAGTGATGCTATCGACTCTGGAGCATGAACGACTCTTTTTTAGTCATTGTTGAGTGTCACCTGAGAAAACACGGAATGTGATGTGTTAACATTTCTGTATGTTGACTTAGGAATGGAAGCAATACACTAGAAATAACAATATATATTTGTTGATAGATGACATCAAGAATGTCGGAAGCCCAAAATATGACCACGGGATAATACGGCGCATGACGCCGGCATTAGTAAGCTTGCTGCCATGATGGGGATGCATCTGTTGGTGACTTTTGGCATGGAAGCATTTTTCTAGACGACCGTATCAAAAAGGGGCCAATTTAGAAGCATCCGTGTGTGATGCAATATAAAATGCAGTAGGGTTCAATTTTAGTCTTCAATGGAAGCATGGAATTTTGAAAAGGGGAAACATAACAAATTTGCCGCCAATGTGTGTGTACATATGCTTGGATGCTCTGTATACAGGAAGCATTGGAAAAAGAAAGTGCACAATAATTGTCAAGTAGATTCTAAGCACGGAGAATTATTGAAACAAATGAATATTCAAAACAATACTAGGCCGCCAATGAACATAAGAAACAATTATAATTAGGCTGCTGGATGAATTACACAGAAATATTCCGTTGCAAAAATTACAAAAGCCCAAATCTGGGACAATGCACGAAGTGCACATACCTTTGATTTGGAGATGGGGAGCTCCAAATAGTGGCGGAATTTTGCAATCCAAAAGCCTATACTCCGGTCGGCCGATGTACCCCCGGATGCAGCAGATTCAATCGATGGGGGCGCCTTGGCGACTGACAAAACTGGCCGGTGGGGAGGATCGAAGGAGGATCCGTGAGGCGCTCGCTGCCGGCCGGGTGGTAGATGCGAGGGGGAGCGAGCTGGTGGTGCGAGGCGGGTCGAGCTAGCCGGTGAGGTGGAGGTGCGACGTCGCGTCGCGATGTGGCGTAGTTGGTTGGTGGAGGCGAGAATCGACGGCGGCGGAGCATGGATCTGGCGAGCGCTCGCTGCCGGCGAGGTGGGAAGCAGAGCTCGGGCAGGGCAGGCGCGAGGTGGGGAGCAGCGATTAATGCACGGAGGAGGCATCGAGAGATTACGCGCGGGGTTTACGCGTCGCGAGAGGTTTGCTTCCTTTTTTTTTCAATTCGACAAAAGGAAATCTGGAGCGTCAAGTTTCTAATGAATCGACGGGCTTCGAGGGGTCTGACGCCGGCGTCCCTTCAGACTATAGATATGAAGCGTTTACCTTTTAAGTGCCAACAATCGGTTCAAACCTATGAGAACAATTTTCAGTCCACGGACTGGTTAGTGGCTATAACTCTCACGTTGGAGACACAGTTGTGCAACGGGCTCGTTAGAGCCCAATTGCTAAATCTCGCCTACAGCAAGATCTACACCACGCTTGCCCACAGCGCAGCACGATAAAGGAGCGAGCGGATGACCTGTTTTGCTGACTATGTGCGGGAGGTTTTCTTCCGTTTTTATGCTACCGGTTTTGTTAATTTTCGGGATTTTCTTCCTTGAATTCCTTTTTTTTGCTTCTTTTTCTATGTTTCTTCTTTTTCCTTTTTTGTTTTCTTTTGTTTTTAATTTTAAGTCTTCTTCTTCTTATTCATGTTTTAAAAACATATTAAAATTCTCAGATACACGCTCCTTTTTTAGATATACGTGTTAACCATTTTCTAAATACACATTAATTTGTTTTTGCATACATGCTAAATATTTTTTAAATATTTTCTCCAATACATGATGAACATTTTTCAAACATAAAATGATTTTTTTAAATACACCGTGAACATTTTTTAAGTATGTTGATTTTTTTTTAAGTTAAACGGTGAACCTTTTTTAAATACGCACAGACAAGATTTAAAATACAAGTCAAAAACAAATTCTAGATACATGGTAAACATTTTTTAGATATGTTGATCATATTTTAAGATACACGTTGAACATTTTTCAACTACACGGCGAGCATTTGTGAAATACGTTGTGAACATTTCTTTAACACAAGTTGATTTTTTTCTTCCAAAAATGCATGAACACTTTAAAAGTACACATTTTTTGAATTAGTTTTTAAATACCTGAAGACATTTAGAGTGCATGATTGTTTTCTAAAGAAACATCGAAACATTACCATATGTTTTACCCAAAATACAATAATAAAAAATAATAATAAGAAAAGGCAAGAAAAATAATGAAAATAAAATCATAGCAAAATCACTGTCTATTTTGTCCCCGGCCTAGGTGGGGTGTGCTGCGGGTGACACGGTAAACGTGTCTTGGTTAAAGCACTACATTTGCAGCAAGGCCCACAAAAGGATAAACATTTTTTTCTATGTCCGCTCGCCTTTTACTTTACTTGTTCATCTTCAATTTGCAAATAAAACCTGTAATATTTTCCTTTTAGATGTTCATATTTTTTGACCAATGACATCGGTTTACACGGAGGATGTGTTTGTTTTATCAAGCGGTAACGGGACTGGTAATGTAATGTGGTAACAGTGGGATCGAGATGTAACGGGACTGTTTTCGTTTCCAGCTATTTTTCTGGCATATCTGAGATCGCTATGTCGTCGTCAAGCTCCTCCAAGGATCAATTCTTCGAGAAAGTCATCAATCCTTACCTCCCGAGAGTGCTGAAGCATCCTCAATCCATGGAGTTCAAGAATGGGGTGCTTCACATCTGGGATGTTCAAGGGCCCAAGAAGGAGGGAGACGAGAAGGCCATGCTCGAGGACGTGGAGCAAGAAATCTTCAAATGTCAAAGGATGGTGGAACGTGGACTTGATGCCAACCACTCCATGATCAAGGATTTCGTTCGCAAGCAGAAGTGAGATGGTGATAAGATCTGGGAGGCTATTGATAGCCTCCATGTCAGGATTGAAAATCTTCAAGCACAAGTTTATGACCTGAAGAACCAAAACTGTGAGTATGAAACCAGGTTTAAAAGAATGAATTTGGCTGCGGATTTCAGGATGCGAGAGACTCATGCTTCTTTCTTTGATGGAGAATCCCTGCCCTGGAAGACAGAGGACGAGCCCACCGCTTCATCACCACCATCACCGAAGAAGGAAGCTTGAGTACTCGGGTATGGGTACCACCCTTGGCTTGTTTCAAGCTTGGGGGAAGGTGCCCCGGCATCATATCACCATCACCTTTTATTATCATTATATATCTTAGTTTGATCTTCAGTTATTTTGTGGTTTAGAAAAAGTATTAGTATATGAAGTAGTTTTCGAGTGCTTGTTTCACGACCGTTCTATCTATGTAATTGTGTGTGAGAGTTATATAATAAAGAGTAGTATGCGTATCTTTTGCTTTACTTTGTTGCTTCAATCTTAGCAAAACAAACTTCATATGCTATTCCCATGTAGAGTACCGACTTCACATAAAAGAAGTATAATTGATAAAATTTGTTGGAAGTTAACAAACATAGCATTGGTCATCCAACAATTCATGAAAAGAACAAATAAGGAAGAGAAATTTCACATGCAAATATACTATCTTGGACATCTTTTATGATTGTGAGCCCCCATTAATTACTTTCAATCTTGAACAGACAAGGAAGACAACATAATGGGTTATGTTCGTATATATTTGCATAGAAGTTATATAGTCATGGATCCTCCAACATGTGGTGCTTGTTTATAATCTTTTGCTAGCCAAAATTTATGTACTAAGTAGAAATACTACTTGTGCATCCAAATACTCTTAAACCCAGTTTCTTGTCATTAGAGTCCACCATGTCTACCTATGGATTGAATAAAATCCTTCAAGTAAGTTGTCATCGGTGTAAGCAATAAAAATTGCTCCTAAATATGTATGATCTATTATTGTAAGGGAAAAATAAGCTTTGCACGATCTTGTGATGTTGGTACAATAAAAGCGACGGACTGCTCAATAAAGGCCATCATCACAAGGGGCAGTGTTAAAGTGACGTTCCTTTGCATTAAGAGTTTGCACATCCAAAAATTAAAAGCGCATGACAACCTCTGTTTCCCTCTGCGAAGGGCCTGTCTTTTGTTTTTATGGAAGAGTCGAATTATTTTCCCTTGTTTCAATCTTAAATATTCTCCACTTGGCAAGCATCATGTGGTGGGGAAAAATCCAGGTACATATATCCAGTTAAATATATGTGATCATGAGCTACTATTGTTGGCATTTATCCCTGTGATAAGAAAGTTGGGTGGTGACAAATTAAACCCCTATCTTTCTCTATGTCTGATGGAAACGGATTGTTCTAAAACTATGCTTTGAGTGTCAGCAATCGTGGAAGATTATATGATAGTTGAGTAGGTGGAATTTGCTAACCAAAAGCTCTTACATAGACCCTTCTGAAAGAAAAATAATAATGCGATGAATTGTAATTGCTTGGATGATTGAGAACATAGTTTGTTAGTTTTCAAAAGAGTTTATTGTTTATACTTTAAATTGTGGATAGATTATTACTTGATCATGAGAAGTTTTATGATGAATAATTATTGTTATAATAATTATCATAAGTAGGATGCTGCCATGTCCGTATTTTATTTTATCGACACCTCTCTCTCCAAACTTGTGGTCATGCTTATTGAGCTTGACTTTCGCTTGAGGGCAAGCAAGGTCTAAGCTTGGGTGAGTTGATACATCCATTTTGCATCATGTTTTCCTACTATTATTTATAATGTTTTATAGCTATATTTCACTTTGTAATGCAATTCTAATGCCTTTTCTCTCTCAAATGCAAGATACACCAAAAGAGGGAGATTGCCGGCAGCTGGAATTCTGGGCCTAAAAAGCTATAGCAGAGATAGCTATTTGATACGTCTCCAACGTAT
Organism: Elymus sibiricus; assembly: GCA_039707655.1. Classification (NCBI taxonomy): domain Eukaryota; kingdom Viridiplantae; phylum Streptophyta; class Magnoliopsida; order Poales; family Poaceae; genus Elymus; species Elymus sibiricus. The sequence continues at coordinate 129,460,085 of CM077676.1, read as the reverse complement.
CTATAATTTTTGATTGTTTCATGCTATTATATTATCAATCTTGTATGCTTTACATGCAATTTTATATCATTTTTGGGAACTAACCTATTAACCTAGTGCCCAGTGCCAGTTTATGTTTTGTCTATTTTATTGTTTCGGAGAAAAACCATACCAAACAAAGTCTAAACATGATAAAACTTTACGGTGATTTTTTCTGGACCAGAAGGGACCCTAGAAGCTTTGGGGGGAGACCAGACGCCGCACGAGAGGAGCACAAGCTCACACGGCGCGCCCCCAGGGAGGTGCACCATCCGAGCTTGTGGGCCCCTGCTACTTGTAAACTGCATTGGGATTTCCCCGAAGAGGAGGGGTGATGCAGCACAATAGAGATAAGTATTTCCCTCAGTGAGAACCAAGGTATCAATCCAATAGGAGAACCACGCAGAACCTTGTGAACAGCACCTACACACACAAAAGCAAATACTTGCACCCAACGCGGGCAATAGGGTTGTCAATCCCCTTGAACTCGTTATTTGCAAGGATTAATTCTGATAGTGATAGATAGATAAAATAAAATACAAAATAAAATAAAGTAAATAAAATTGTAGCAAGGTATTTTTAGGTTTTTTATATGAATTAACTAGACCCGGGGGCCATAGTTTTCACTAGAGGTTTCTCTCCCGAATGCATAGCGGTGGGTAAACAAATTACCGTTGGGCAATTGATAGAGAAGCGCATAGTTATGACAATATTCAAGGCAATGATCATGCATATAGGCATCACATCCGAGACAAGTAGACCGACTCCTGCCTGCATCTACTACTATTACTCCACCCATCGACCGCTATCCAGCATGCATCTAGAGTATTAAGTTAAGAACGGAGTAACGCCTTAAGCAAGATGACATGATGTAGACAAAGTAAACTCAATCAATATGAATAAACCCTATCGTTTTATCCTTAATGGCAACAATACAAATACGTGTCTTGTCCCCTACTTTGTCACTGGGATATAAAACACCGCAAGATTGAACCCATCACAAAGCACCTCTCCCATTGCAAGATAAATCAATCTAGTTGGCCAAACCAAATGGATAGATCGGAGAGAAATACAAAGCTATAACAATCATGCATAAAAGACTTCAGAAAAGACTCAAATATTTCTCATGAATAATCTGATCATAAACCCACAATTCATTGGATCCCAACAAACACACCGCAAAAGAAGATTACATCGAATAAAACTCCAAGGAGATCGAGGAGAACATTGTATTGAAGATCAAAGAGAGAGAAGAAGCCATCTAGCTACTAGCTATGGACCCGTAGGTCTGTCGTAAACTACTCACACATCATCGGAGGGGCAACAAGGTTGATGTAGAAGCCCTCCGTGATCGATTCCCCCTTCGGCAGATCGCCGGAAAAGGCCTCCAGATGGGATCGCGGAAGAACAGAAGCTTGCGGCGGCAGAAAAGTTATTTCGTGAGGCTCTTTGTTGGTTTCCCAATATTTGAGAATTTATAGAGGTGAAATTAGGTCAAAAGGAGCCACGAGGGGTCCACAAGGCATCAGGGCGCGGCCCCTGGGCTGCGCCCTGTTGCCTTGTGGCCTCATCGTGAGGCTTCTGGCCTCGTCCCAAAGCTTATAGAGTCTCTTTTGTCCAAAAAAAAATCGTCAAAAAGTTTCGTAGCATTTGGACTTCGTTTGGTACCGATTTCCTGAAAAACCAAAAACAAGCAGAAAACAACAACTGGCACTGGGCACTAGGTTAATAGGTTAGTCCCAAAAAATGATATAAAATAGCATATTATTGCATATAAAACATCCAAGGTTGATACTATAATAGCATGGAACAATAAAAAATTATAGATACGTTGGAGACGTATCAGCATCCCCAAGCTTAATTCCTGCTCGTCCTAGAGTAGGTAAATGATAAAAATAGAATTTTTGATGTGGAATGCTACCTAACATGTTTATCATGTAATCTCTTTTACGGTATGAATATTAAGAAACGAGTGATTCAAAGCAATAGTCTATAATTTGATATAAAGACATCAATACTCAGGCATACCAACAAACAATCATGCCTTTCAAAATAAAAATGCTAAAGAACGCTATCCCTACAAAATCATATAGCCCGTCATGCTTAGTCTTCCTAACACACAGTATTAATCATGCACTACCCCGATGACAAGCCGAGCAATTGGTTCATACTTTTTAACGCGCTTCAACTTTTTCAACCCTCACGCAATACATGAGCGCGAGCCATGAACATAGCACTATGGGTGGAATAGAATATGATGATAGAGATTAATAAGGGGAAGTCAAAAAGGAAGATAGTCTCGCATCGACGCGGCTAATCAACGGGCTATGAAGATGGCCATCAATTGATATCAATGCGAGGAGTAGGGATTGCCATGCAACGGATGCACTAAGAGCTATAAGTGTATGAAAGCTCAACATGAAACTAAGTGGGTGTGCATCCAACTTGCTTGCTCATGAAGACTTCGGGCATTTGAGGAAGCCCATCATCGGAATATATAAGCCAAGTTCTATAATGAAAAATTCCCACTAGTATATGAAAGTGACAACTCAGGAGACTCTATATATGAAAAACATGGTGCTACTCTGAAGCACAAGTGTGGAAAAGGATAGTAACATTGCCCCTTCTCTCTTTTTCTCTCAATTTTTTGTTGCTGGGCTCTTTTTGGCCTCTTTTTATTATTATTATTTTTTGTCCAGAGCCTCATCCCGACTTGTGGGGGAATCATAGTATCCATCATCCTTTCCTCACTGGGACAATGCTCTAATAATGATGATCATCACACTTTTATTTACTTACAACTCAATATTACAACTCGATACTAGAACAATATGACTCTATATGAATGCCTCTGGCAGTGTACCAGGATGTGCAATGATCTAGCGTAACATGTATTAAAATGATGAACGCTGGCTGAGCCACAAATACTATGTCAGCTATATGATCATGCAAAGCAATATGACAATGATGATGTGTGTCATATTAAAAGAGCGGTAGAAGTTGCATGGCAATATATCTCGGAATGGCTATGGAAATGTCATAATAGGTAGGTATGGTGGCTGTTTTGAGGAAGATATAAAGAGGCTTATGTGTGATAGAGCGTATCATATCATGGGGTTTGGATGCACCAGAGAAGTTTGCACCGACTCTCGAGGTGAGAAAGGGCAATGCACGGTACCGAAGAGGCTAGCAAATTGCGGAAAGGTGAGAGTGCGTATAATCCATGAACTCACATTAGTCATAAAGAACTCACATACTTATTGCAAAAGTCTATTAGCCCTCAAAGCAAAGTACTACTACGCATGCCCCTAGGGGGATGGATTGGTAGGAAAAGACCATCACTCGTCCCCGACCGCCACTCATAAGGTAGATAATCAATAATAAATCATGCTCCAACTTCATCACACAACTAAGGACTATACGTGCATGCTTCGGGAGTCACAAATCTTAACACCAATATTCTTACTAAACCACAATCATTCACTAGTACATCCACATATTACCATCTTAATATCGCAAAACTATTGCAAGGAATCAAACTTATCATATTCAGTGATCTCAATGAAAGTTTTTATTATATCCCTCTTGAATACCTATCCTTTATGGACCAATCTTATAACCCGTGCAAATTGCCATCACTATTTATTAGACTCTAAATTTTTTTTAAGTGAAGCATGAGAGTGCAACTATTTCTTTAAAATATAACCACCACCGTGCTCTAAAAGATATAAGTGAAGCACTAGAGCAACTGCCTAGCTCAAAAGATATAAGTGAAGCACATAGAGTATTCTAACAAATCACGATAAATGTGTGTCCCTATCAAAAAGGTGTGTTCAGAAGATGATTGTGGAAAAATAAAAAGAAAACAAAGAAAATAAAACTATGGCACAAGACGCTCCAAGTAAAACACATATCATGTGATGAATAAAAATATAGCTCCAAGTGATATACCGATAGATTGTAGACGAAAGAGTGGATGCCATCCGGGGCATCCCCAAGCTTAGACGCTTGGGTCTTCCTTGAATATTACCTTGGGGTAGGGGCATCCCCAGGCTTAGGGTCTTGCCGCTCCTTATTCCTTCATCCATCGTGTACTAACCCAAAACTTGAAAACTTCAGCACACAAAACTCAACAGAAACCTCGTGAGATCCATTAGTATAATAAACAAATATTAAACTTTAGGTACTGTTATAAATTGATTCATATTTAATATTGGCATAATGCTATTGTACTCCAACTTCTCCATGATTTATACCCCCCGATACAATCCATAGATTCATCAAAATAAGCAAACTATGCAACAAAAACAGAATCTGTCTAAAACAGAACAGTCTGTAAAGATCTGAATAAAAGTCATAGTTCTGTAACTCCAAAAATTCTAAAAATTAGGAAAACATAAACAATTCATATACCAATACTGTGTAAAAAACTCAGAATTTTATCGCGCTCCAGTAAAATCAGAAAAATTCTGCACTGGACTCAAAAGTTTCTGTTTTCAAACAGCATCAATTATACTATCATCCAAATCATCCCAAAGGCATTACTTGGCACAAACACTAATTAAAATATAAAACACAATCATAACAGTAGCTATAATTGTGTAAACACACAAAACAGAAAACAAAGCAAAAATTTAAGATACATATTGGGTTGCCTCCCAACAAGCGCTATTGTTTCATGCCCCTAGCTAGGCATAATGCATAGTTTCAAGTATTATCATTCTTCAAATTAATTCCATAGGTGGCCCTCATAATAGATTCATATGGTGGATTAAATCTCTTTCTAGGGAAGTGTTCCATCCCTTTATGGGAATTGAAATCTTATATTTCCTTCTTTCATATCAATAATAGCACCTATGGTTCGTAGGAAAGGCCTACCAAGTATTATAGGACAAGACGGATTGCATTCAATATCAAGCACAATAAAATCCATGGGTACATAATTCCTATTTGCAAGTATGAGAACATCATTTATTCTACCCAATGGTTTCTTAATAGTTGAACCCTCTAAATGCAAATTAAGGGAACAAGCATCCATATCGGTGAGACCTAGCACGTCACATAAAGATTTTGGTATAGTAGAGACGCTAGCACCTAGATCACACAAAGCATTACATTCATAATCTTTAATTTTAACTTTAATAGTAGGTTCCCATTCATCATGTAATTTTCAAGGTATTGAAACTTCCAACTCAAATTTTTCCTCATGAGCTTTTATCATAGCTTCTATGACATGTTTAGTAAAAGTTTCATTTTGTTCATAGGCATTAGGTGAATTAATCATGGATTGCAACAAGGAAATACATTCAACTAAAGAGCAATTATCATAATTAAAGTCCTTGTAATCCAAAGTAGTGGGCACATCACTATTTAAAGTTTTGATCTCTCCAAACCCACTTTTATCATTTTTATCATTAAGATCATCACCCTCCGAACAATTGGGACGCCTTCTAACTAAAGTTGACTCATCTTCAGTCCCTTTTTCATCAAGTTTTATATTACTAAATAAAGATTCAATAGGTCGACACCAATCATTTTAATATCTTCATCATTACTATAATAAAAACCGAGTAGAATAGCTTTTTCTAAGAATTCTCGCTTAGCTTTCAACCTAGCGGTTCTCTCTTTACTTTCATTATGATGGGGAACGAAGCATGAAAATCAAAAAAATTCCTACGAATCACCCAAGATCTATCTATGAGAAGCATAACAACGAGAGGGGAGTGTGTCTACATACCCTTGTAGACCGAAAGCAGAAGCGTATATAACGCGGTTGATGTAGTCGTACTCTTCACGATCCAATCGCGATCCAATCCGATGAAGTACCGAACGGACGGCGCCTCCGCGTTCAGCACACGTGCGGCTCGATGACGTCTCCTCCTTCTTGATCCAGCAAGCAAGAGAGGAGAAATAGATGGGATCTCAACCAGCATGACGGCGTGGTGGAGATGGTGGTGGTGCAGTGCCAGCAGGGCTTCGCCAAACGCTGTCGGAACCAATCTGAGGAGAAAACGGAGTTATGGGAGAGGTAGGGCTGCCTCCGGGGCGTGGGAATTGGTGTGTCCAGCCCCTCCCTCTCCCCCACTATATATAGGAGGCAAGAGGGAGGTCTGGGTCGCAGCCCTAGCCCCTCCTCCAATGAGGGGGCATCGGCCTAGGGAGGTTTCCTCCCTCCCCAAGGCACCTAGGGGGGTGCCTTCCCCCCTTTGGACTCTTCCTCCTCCACCTCTCCTTGACGCATGGGCCTCTTAAGGCTGGTGTCCCTGGTCCATATAGGCCAAGGCGCACCCCTACAGCCCATGTGGGCCCCCGGGGCAGGTGGACCCCCCCGGTGTACCCCCGGACCCCTTTCGGCACTCCCGGTACACTGCCGGTAATACCCGAAACTTTTCCGGCGACCAAAATAGGACTTCCTATATATAAATCTTTACCTCCGGACCATTTCAGATCTCCTCGTGATGTCCGGGATCTCATCTAGGACTCTGAACAACATTCGGTCACCAACGCACGTATCTCAATACTACTCTAGCATCACTGAACGTTAAGCGTGCGAACCCTGCGGGTTCCAGAATCATGTAGACCGAGACACCTCTCCGGTCAATAACCAATAGCAGAACCTGGATGCCCATATTGGTTCCTACATATTCCATGAAGATCTTTTATCGGTTGAACCACGATGTCGAGGATTCGGTTAATCCCGTATGCAATTCCCTTTGTCCAGCGATATGTTACTTGCCCGAGATTCGATCGTCGGTATCTCCATACCTAGTTCAATCTCGTTACTGGCAAGTCTCTTTACTCGTTCTGTAATACAAGATCTCATGACTAACTCATTAGCCACATTGCTTGCAAGCACTTTACGATGTTGTATTACCGAGAGGGCCCAGAGATATCTCTCCGTCATACGGAGTGACAAATCCCAGTCTCGATCCATGCAACCCAACAAACACCTTCGGAGATACCTGTAGAGCACCTTTATGATCACCCAGTTACGTAGTGACGTTTCATAGCACACAAAGTATTCCTCCGGTATCCGGGAGTTGCATGATCTCATGGTCTTAGGAATAGATACTTGACATGAAGAAAGCTATAGCAATAAACTTAAGTGATACGATCAAATGCTAAGCTTATGGTTGGGTCTTGTCCATCACATCATTCTCCTAATGATGTGATCCCGTTATCAAATGACAACTCATGTCTATGGTTAGGAAACCTTAACCATCTTTGATCAACGAGCTAGTCTAGTAGAGGCTCACTAGGGACACGGTACTTGTTTATGTATCCACACATGTATTTAAGTTTCCGGTCAATACAATTCTAGCATGAATAATAAACCTTTATCATGAACAAGGAAATATGATAATAACCAATTTATTATTGCCTCTAGGGCATATTTCCAATAGTCTCCCACTTGCACTAGATTCAATAATCTAGTTTACATAGTTATGAATCTAACACCCATGGAGTCCTGGTGCTGATCATGTTTTGCCCGTGGAAGAGATTTAGTCAACGGGTCTGCCACATTCAGATCCGTATGTACTTTGCAAAGTTCTATGTCTCCATCCGTAATGTAATTACGAATGGAGTTGAAGCGGCGTTTGATGTGATTGGTCTTCTTGTGAAACCTGGGCTCCTGGGCAATGGCAATAGCACCAGTGTTGTCACAAAAGATAGTCATTGGATCCGATGCACTAGGTATTACTCCCAGATCAGATATGAACTCCTTCATCCAGACTCCTTGCGCTGCTTCCGAAGCAGCTATATATTCCGCTTCACATGTAGATCCCGCCACGACGCTCTGGTTGGAACTGCACCAACTGACCGCTCCACCATTCAATATAAATACGTATTCGGTTTGAGACTTAGAGTCATTCGGATCTGTGTCGAAGCTAGCATCGACGTAACCCTTTACGACGAGCTCTTCGTCACCTCCATAAACGAGAAACATGTCCTTAGTCCTCTTTAGGTACTTAAGGATATTCTTAACCGCTGTCCAGTGATCTACTCCTGGATCACTTTGCTGCCTCCCTGCCAGACTTATGGCAAGGCACACATCAGGTCTGGTACACTGCATGGCATACATTATAGAGCCTATGGCCGAGGCATAGGGGATGACTTTCATCCTTTCTCTTTCTTCGGCCGTGGTCGGGCTTTGAGTCTTACTCAACTTCACACCTTGCAATACAGGCAAGAACCCTTTCTTTGACTGGTCCATTTCGAACTTCTTCAAAACTTTGTCAAGGTATGTGCTTTGTGAAAGTCCTATTAAGCGTCTTGATCTATCTCTATAGATTTTGATGCCCAATATGTAAGCAGCTTCACCGAGGTCTTTCATTGAAAAACTCTTGTTCAAATAACCTTTTATGCTTTCCAGAAATTCTATATCATTTCCAATCAACAATATGTCATCCACATATAATATTAGAAACGCTACAGAGCTCCCACTCACTTTCTTGTAAATACAAGCTTCTCCGTAAGTTTGTATAAAACCAAAAGCTTTGATCACCTCATCAAAGCGTCTATTCCAACTCCGAGATGCTTGCACCAGTCCATAGATGGATCGCTGGAGCTTGCATACTTTGTTAGCATCCTTAGGATCGACAAAACCTTCTGGTTGCATCATATACAACTCCTCCTTAAGAAACCCGTTAAGGAATGCTGTTTTGATGTCCATCTGCCAGATCTCATAATCATAAAATGCGGCAATTGCTAACATAATTCTAACAGACTTAAGCATCGCTACGGGTGAGAAAGTCTCATCATTGTCAACCCCTTGAACTTGTCGGAAACCCTTTGCGACAAGTCGAGATTTATAGACGGTGATATTACCATCAATGTCTGTCTTCTTCTTAAAGATCCATTTATTCTCAATGGCCTGCCGGTCATCGGGCAAGTCCACCAAAGTCCATACTTTGTTCTCATAGATGGATCCTATCTCGGATTTCATGGCCTCAAGCCATTTGTCGGAATCTGGGCTCATCATTGCTTCTTCATAGTTTGTAGGTTCGCCGTTGTCTAACAACATGACTTCCAGGACAGGATTACCGTATCACTCTGGTGCGGAACGTACCCTGGTCGACCTACGAAGTTTAGTAGTAACTTGATCCGAAGTTTCATGATCATCATCATTAGCTTCCTCTCCGGATGGTGTAGGCATCACCGGAACTTCTTTTTGTGACGTGCTACTTTCCAATTCGAGAGAAGGTACAATTACCTCATCAAGTTCTACTTTCCTCCCACTCACTTCTTTCGAGAGAAACTCCTTCTCTAGAAAGGACCCATTCTTAGCAACAAAGATTTTGCCCTCGGATCTGTGATAGAAGGTATACCCAATGGTCTCTTTAGGGTATCCTATGAAGACGCACTTCTCCGCTTTGGGTTCGAGCTTATCAGGCTGAAGCCTCTTGGCATAAGCGTCGCATCCCCAAACTTTAAGAAATGACAGCTTAGGTTTCTTGCCAAACAACAACTCATACGGCGTCGTCTCAACAGATTTAGATGGTGCCCTATTTAAAGTGAATGCAGCTGTCTCTAATGCATAACCCCAAAACGATAGTGGCAAATCGGTAAGAGACATCATAGAACGCACCATATCCAATAGAGTACGATTACGATGTTCGGACACACCATTACGCTGTGGTGTTCCTGGTGGCGTGAGCTGTGAAACAATTCCACATTGTCTTAAATGCATACCAAACTCATAACTCAAATATTCACCTCCACGATCAAATCGTAGAAATTTAATTTTCTTATTATGATGATTCTCTACTTCACTCCGAAACTCCTTGAACTTTGCAAATGTTTCAGACTTGTGTTTCATTAAGTAAATATACCCATATCTACTCAAATCATCTGTGAGGGTAAGAAAATAATGATATCCACCTCGTGCTTCAACACTCATCGGACCGCATACATCGGTATGTATTATTTCCAACAAGTCACTTGCCCGCTCCATTGTTCTGAAAAACGGGGTTTTAGTCATCTTGCCCATGAGGCATGGTTCACATGTCTCAAATGATTCATAATCAAGAGATTCCAAAAGTCCATCAGCATGGAGTTTCTTGATGCGCTTTATACCAATATGACCTAAGCGGCAGTGCCACACGTATGTGGTACTATCATCATTAACTTTGCATCTTTTGGCATCAATATTATGAACATGTGTATTACTACGATCGAGATTCAACAAGAATAAACCATTCACCAGGGGTGCATGACCATAAAAGATATTATCCATATAAATAGAATAACCTTTATTCTCTGACTTAAATGAATAATTGTCTTGCAATAAACAAGATCCAGATATAATGTTGATGCTTAACACAGGCACCAAATAACAATTATTCAGGTTTAAAACTAATCCCAAAGGTAGATGTAGAGGGTGCGTGCCAACGGCGATCACATCAACCTTTGAACCATTTCCGATGCGCATCGTCACCTCGTCCTTAGCTAGTGACTGTTTATTCCACAGCTCCTGTTTCGAGTTACAAATATTAGAAACTGAATCAGTATCAAATACCCAGGCGCTACTACGAGCACTAGTAAGGTACACATCAATAACATGTATATCAAATATACCTTTGTTGACGTTGCCAGCCTTCTTATCTGCCAAGTACTTGGGGTAGTTCCGCTTCCAGTGACCATTCCCCTTGCAATAGAAGCACTCAGTCTCAGGTTTGGGTCCAACCTTGGGTTTCTTCATGGGAGCGGCAACTGTCTTGCCATTCTTCTTGAAGTTCCCTTTCTTTCCCTTGCCTTTCTTGAAACTAGTGGTCGTTTTAACCATCAACACTTGATGCTCCTTCTTGATTTCTACCTCCGCGGCCTTAAGCATCGCGAAGAGCTCAGGGATCGTTTTTGTGGCACCCCGGCTCAGAGGAACCGGAACACCCCGTATTCCAGCCCAGAGATCAAGTCTTCTGGAATAGGGCACTGCTTGGCATAGAACAAATTAGCTCTTATTACAAATAATATGAGTACAAGGGTTCGTGTATTACAAAGGTTACAGGGGGACGGCGATACTACGCCTGCTAAGATAGCTCTATGCTAGCAGCGGAACAACTCGTAGCGATGGAATATCTTCTAGCAGCGGAACAACAACGACGGTGATGAACTCCACTCCGCAGGGACTCTGGCTGGGACACATGCTAGCGCGCAAGCTCGGGATCCTTGACAAGCAATCAATCACGGCATGACCTGCAATCTGGCATGACATGCCAGGTGAGTACTTTGAATGTACTCGCAAGCTCACAGCAACCAAAGCAATCAAGACAAACAATAACATGGTATTTATAGGTTTATTATCTGAAAGATCGTGGATGTCTCCTAGAGGGGGGGGGGTGAATAGGCGCTTTAAAATAATTACGGTTTAGGCTTGAACAAATGCAGAATAAAACTAGCGTTTAATTTGTCAAGCACAAAACCTAAATCGACTAGGCTCACCTATGTGCACCAACAACTTATGGTAAGCAAGATAAACAACTAAGTGATAGCAAGATATATAACTAGAAACAATATGGCTATCACAAAGTAAAGTGCATAAGTAAAGGGCTCGGGTAAGAGATAACCGAGGCACGCGGAGACGACGATGTATCCCGAAGTTCACACCCTTGCGGATGCTAATCTCCGTTAGAGCGGTGTGGAGGCACAATGCTCCCCAACAATGCCACTAGGGCCACCGTATTCTCCTCACGCCCTCGCACAATGCAAGGTGCCATGATTCCACTAAGGGACCCTTGAGGGCGGTCACCGAACCCGTACAAATGGCAACCCTTGAGGGCGGTCACCGAACCCGTACACTTTGGCAACCCTTGGGGGCGGTCACCGGTACCCGACAAATTGCTCGAGGCGATCTCCACAACCTAATTGGAGACCCCGACGCTTGCCCGGAGCTTTACACCACAATGATTGAGCTCCGAGGCACCACCAAGCCATCTAGGGCGCCAAGGCACCCAAGAGGAACAAGCTCTAGGGTGCTCAAACACCCAAGAGTAATAAGCTTCTCAACTACTAACTTCCACGTATCACCGTGGAGAACTCAAACCGATGCAACTAATGCAATGGCAAGAACACACGAAGTGCTCAACTCCCTCTCTCTCAAATCCCACCAAAGCAACAAAAGATATGGAGGAAAGTGAGAGGAAGAACAAGGAGAACACCAAGAACTCCAAGATCTAGATCCACAAGGTTTCCCTCACATAGAGGAGAAAGTGATTGGTGGAAAGATGGATCTAGATCTCCTCTCTCTATTCCCTCAAGAAGGAGCAAGAATCATTGGAGGGATGGAGAGATAGCAAAGCTCTAGAAGGTCAACAATGGAGGAGAGAGAGCTGCAAGGGGATAAAAGAACCGTTGGGGGCAAGGGGGAAGAAGACCCCCTTTTATAACCCCCCACCAAATCGAACCGTTACCTGTGCTGGACGCACTCAAGCGGTACTACCGCTCCAAGGAGCGGTACTACCGCTTTGAGCGGTACTACCAGCCGAAGCCAGTGACTACAGCAAGCACAGGAGCGCGGTAGTGCCGCACAAAGCGGTACTACCGCCCCCACAAGCGGTACTACCGCAAAGGTTCGTAGAACAGCCCAGAAATGAGGTAGTGGAGCGGTACTGGAGTGGTACTACCGCCGCAAGCGGTACTACCGCCCAACATCCGCTCTACTACCGCTAAGGAAAAACAGGGCACTAGAAGAATTTCAGCAAGCGGTACTGGAAGCGGTAGTAGAAAGCGGAAGTACCGCATAAGCGGTACTACCGTGCTACTACCGCTCACCAAGAATGGGCAACAGAAGAAATTCCCACAAGCGGTACTCGCTGCGGTAGACCACAGCGGTACTACCGCATAAGCGGTACTACCGTGGTACCGAGCGGTACTACCGCTTGGGTGACAAGAAAACTGCCCAGAGACTGAAACTGCCATAACTTCTGCAAATGAGCTCCGAATTGAGCAAACTCAAGCTTGTTGGATAGATGACGACAAATACTATCCAACAGCGAAAGAGGGAGATTGCCGGCAGCTGGTACATCCATTTTGCATCATGTTTTCCTACTATTATTTATAATGTTTTATAGCTATATTTCACTTTGTAATGCAATTCTAATGCCTTTTCTCTCTCAAATGCAAGATACACCAAAAGAGGGAGATTGCCGGCAGCTGGAATTCTGGGCCTAAAAAGCTATAGCAGAGATAGCTATTTGATACGTCTCCAACGTATCTATAATTTTTGATTGTTTCATGCTATTATATTATCAATCTTGTATGCTTTACATGCAATTTTATATCATTTTTGGGAACTAACCTATTAACCTAGTGCCCAGTGCCAGTTTATGTTTTGTCTATTTTATTGTTTCGGAGAAAAACCATACCAAACAAAGTCTAAACATGATAAAACTTTACGGTGATTTTTTCTGGACCAGAAGGGACCCTAGAAGCTTTGGGGGGAGACCAGACGCCGCACGAGAGGAGCACAAGCTCACACGGCGCGCCCCCAGGGAGGTGCACCATCCGAGCTTGTGGGCCCCTGCTACTTGTAAACTGCATTGGGATTTCCCCGAAGAGGAGGGGTGATGCAGCACAATAGAGATAAGTATTTCCCTCAGTGAGAACCAAGGTATCAATCCAATAGGAGAACCACGCAGAACCTTGTGAACAGCACCTACACACACAAAAGCAAATACTTGCACCCAACGCGGGCAATAGGGTTGTCAATCCCCTTGAACTCGTTATTTGCAAGGATTAATTCTGATAGTGATAGATAGATAAAATAAAATACAAAATAAAATAAAGTAAATAAAATTGTAGCAAGGTATTTTTAGGTTTTTTATATGAATTAACTAGACCCGGGGGCCATAGTTTTCACTAGAGGTTTCTCTCCCGAATGCATAGCGGTGGGTAAACAAATTACTGTTGGGCAATTGATAGAGAAGCGCATAGTTATGACAATATTCAAGGCAATGATCATGCATATAGGCATCACATCCGAGACAAGTAGACCGACTCCTGCCTGCATCTACTACTATTACTCCACCCATCGACCGCTATCCAGCATGCATCTAGAGTATTAAGTTAAGAACGGAGTAACGCCTTAAGCAAGATGACATGATGTAGACAAAGTAAACTCAATCAATATGAATAAACCCTATCGTTTTATCCTTAATGGCAACAATACAAATACGTGTCTTGTCCCCTACTTTGTCACTGGGATATAAAACACCGCAAGATTGAACCCATCACAAAGCACCTCTCCCATTGCAAGATAAATCAATCTAGTTGGCCAAACCAAATGGATAGATCGGAGAGAAATACAAAGCTATAACAATCATGCATAAAAGACTTCAGAAAAGACTCAAATATTTCTCATGAATAATCTGATCATAAACCCACAATTCATTGGATCCCAACAAACACACCGCAAAAGAAGATTACATCGAATAAAACTCCAAGGAGATCGAGGAGAACATTGTATTGAAGATCAAAGAGAGAGAAGAAGCCATCTAGCTACTAGCTATGGACCCGTAGGTCTGTCGTAAACTACTCACACATCATCGGAGGGGCAACAAGGTTGATGTAGAAGCCCTCCGTGATCGATTCCCCCTTCGGCAGATCGCCGGAAAAGGCCTCCAGATGGGATCGCGGAAGAACAGAAGCTTGCGGCGGCAGAAAAGTTATTTCGTGAGGCTCTTTGTTGGTTTCCCAATATTTGAGAATTTATAGAGGTGAAATTAGGTCAAAAGGAGCCACGAGGGGTCCACAAGGCATCAGGGCGCGGCCCCTGGGCTGCGCCTTGTTGCCTTGTGGCCTCATCGTGAGGCTTCTGGCCTCGTCCCAAAGCTTATAGAGTCTCTTTTGTCCAAAAAAAAATCGTCAAAAAGTTTCGTAGCATTTGGACTTCGTTTGGTACCGATTTCCTGAAAAACCAAAAACAAGCAGAAAACAACAACTGGCACTGGGCACTAGGTTAATAGGTTAGTCCCAAAAAATGATATAAAATAGCATATTATTGCATATAAAACATCCAAGGTTGATACTATAATAGCATGGAACAATAAAAAATTATAGATACGTTGGAGACGTATCAGCATCCCCAAGCTTAATTCCTGCTCGTCCTAGAGTAGGTAAATGATAAAAATAGAATTTTTGATGTGGAATGCTACCTAACATGTTTATCATGTAATCTCTTTTACGGTATGAATATTAAGAAACGAGTGATTCAAAGCAATAGTCTATAATTTGATATAAAGACATCAATACTCAGGCATACCAACAAACAATCATGCCTTTCAAAATAAAAATGCTAAAGAACGCTATCCCTACAAAATCATATAGCCCGTCATGCTTAGTCTTCCTAACACACAGTATTAATCATGCACTACCCCGATGACAAGCCGAGCAATTGGTTCATACTTTTTAACGCGCTTCAACTTTTTCAACCCTCACGCAATACATGAGCGCGAGCCATGAACATAGCACTATGGGTGGAATAGAATATGATGATAGAGATTAATAAGGGGAAGTCAAAAAGGAAGATAGTCTCGCATCGACGCGGCTAATCAGCGGGCTATGAAGATGGCCATCAATTGATATCAATGCGAGGAGTAGGGATTGCCATGCAACGGATGCACTAAGAGCTATAAGTGTATGAAAGCTCAACATGAAACTAAGTGGGTGTGCATCCAACTTGCTTG
This sequence comes from Elymus sibiricus, assembly GCA_039707655.1. Classification (NCBI taxonomy): domain Eukaryota; kingdom Viridiplantae; phylum Streptophyta; class Magnoliopsida; order Poales; family Poaceae; genus Elymus; species Elymus sibiricus. The sequence continues at coordinate 129,444,384 of CM077676.1, read as the reverse complement.
CTCATGAAGACTTCGGGCATTTGAGGAAGCCCATCATCGGAATATATAAGCCAAGTTCTATAATGAAAAATTCCCACTAGTATATGAAAGTGACAACTCAGGAGACTCTATATATGAAAAACATGGTGCTACTCTGAAGCACAAGTGTGGAAAAGGATAGTAACATTGCCCCTTCTCTCTTTTTCTCTCAATTTTTTGTTGCTGGGCTCTTTTTGGCCTCTTTTTATTATTATTATTTTTTGTCCAGAGCCTCATCCCGACTTGTGGGGGAATCATAGTATCCATCATCCTTTCCTCACTGGGACAATGCTCTAATAATGATGATCATCACACTTTTATTTACTTACAACTCAATATTACAACTCGATACTAGAACAATATGACTCTATATGAATGCCTCTGGCAGTGTACCAGGATGTGCAATGATCTAGCGTAACATGTATTAAAATGATGAACGCTGGCTGAGCCACAAATACTATGTCAGCTATATGATCATGCAAAGCAATATGACAATGATGATGTGTGTCATATTAAAAGAGCGGTAGAAGTTGCATGGCAATATATCTCGGAATGGCTATGGAAATGTCATAATAGGTAGGTATGGTGGCTGTTTTGAGGAAGATATAAAGAGGCTTATGTGTGATAGAGCGTATCATATCATGGGGTTTGGATGCACCAGAGAAGTTTGCACCGACTCTCGAGGTGAGAAAGGGCAATGCACGGTACCGAAGAGGCTAGCAAATTGCGGAAAGGTGAGAGTGCGTATAATCCATGAACTCACATTAGTCATAAAGAACTCACATACTTATTGCAAAAGTCTATTAGCCCTCAAAGCAAAGTACTACTACGCATGCCCCTAGGGGGATGGATTGGTAGGAAAAGACCATCACTCGTCCCCGACCGCCACTCATAAGGTAGATAATCAATAATAAATCATGCTCCAACTTCATCACACAACTAAGGACTATACGTGCATGCTTCGGGAGTCACAAATCTTAACACCAATATTCTTACTAAACCACAATCATTCACTAGTACATCCACATATTACCATCTTAATATCGCAAAACTATTGCAAGGAATCAAACTTATCATATTCAGTGATCTCAATGAAAGTTTTTATTATATCCCTCTTGAATACCTATCCTTTATGGACCAATCTTATAACCCGTGCAAATTGCCATCACTATTTATTAGACTCTAAATTTTTTTTAAGTGAAGCATGAGAGTGCAACTATTTCTTTAAAATATAACCACCACCGTGCTCTAAAAGATATAAGTGAAGCACTAGAGCAACTGCCTAGCTCAAAAGATATAAGTGAAGCACATAGAGTATTCTAACAAATCACGATAAATGTGTGTCCCTATCAAAAAGGTGTGTTCAGAAGATGATTGTGGAAAAATAAAAAGAAAACAAAGAAAATAAAACTATGGCACAAGACGCTCCAAGTAAAACACATATCATGTGATGAATAAAAATATAGCTCCAAGTGATATACCGATAGATTGTAGACGAAAGAGTGGATGCCATCCGGGGCATCCCCAAGCTTAGACGCTTGGGTCTTCCTTGAATATTACCTTGGGGTAGGGGCATCCCCAGGCTTAGGGTCTTGCCGCTCCTTATTCCTTCATCCATCGTGTACTAACCCAAAACTTGAAAACTTCAGCACACAAAACTCAACAGAAACCTCGTGAGATCCATTAGTATAATAAACAAATATTAAACTTTAGGTACTGTTATAAATTGATTCATATTTAATATTGGCATAATGCTATTGTACTCCAACTTCTCCATGATTTATACCCCCCGATACAATCCATAGATTCATCAAAATAAGCAAACTATGCAACAAAAACAGAATCTGTCTAAAACAGAACAGTCTGTAAAGATCTGAATAAAAGTCATAGTTCTGTAACTCCAAAAATTCTAAAAATTAGGAAAACATAAACAATTCATATACCAATACTGTGTAAAAAACTCAGAATTTTATCGCGCTCCAGTAAAATCAGAAAAATTCTGCACTGGACTCAAAAGTTTCTGTTTTCAAACAGCATCAATTATACTATCATCCAAATCATCCCAAAGGCATTACTTGGAACAAACACTAATTAAAATATAAAACACAATCATAACAGTAGCTATAATTGTGTAAACACACAAAACAGAAAACAAAGCAAAAATTTAAGATACATATTGGGTTGCCTCCCAACAAGCGCTATTGTTTCATGCCCCTAGCTAGGCATAATGCATAGTTTCAAGTATTATCATTCTTCAAATTAATTCCATAGGTGGCCCTCATAATAGATTCATATGGTGGATTAAATCTCTTTCTAGGGAAGTGTTCCATCCCTTTATGGGAATTGAAATCTTATATTTCCTTCTTTCATATCAATAATAGCACCTATGGTTCGTAGGAAAGGCCTACCAAGTATTATAGGACAAGACGGATTGCATTCAATATCAAGCACAATAAAATCCATGGGTACATAATTCCTATTTGCAAGTATGAGAACATCATTTATTCTACCCAATGGTTTCTTAATAGTTGAACCCTCTAAATGCAAATTAAGGGAACAAGCATCCATATCGGTGAGACCTAGCACGTCACATAAAGATTTTGGTATAGTAGAGACGCTAGCACCTAGATCACACAAAGCATTACATTCATAATCTTTAATTTTAACTTTAATAGTAGGTTCCCATTCATCATGTAATTTTCAAGGTATTGAAACTTCCAACTCAAATTTTTCCTCATGAGCTTTTATCATAGCTTCTATGACATGTTTAGTAAAAGTTTCATTTTGTTCATAGGCATTAGGTGAATTAATCATGGATTGCAACAAGGAAATACATTCAACTAAAGAGCAATTATCATAATTAAAGTCCTTGTAATCCAAAGTAGTGGGCACATCACTATTTAAAGTTTTGATCTCTCCAAACCCACTTTTATCATTTTTATCATTAAGATCATCACCCTCCGAACAATTGGAACGCCTTCTAACTAAAGTTGACTCATCTTCAGTCCCTTTTTCATCAAGTTTTATATTACTAAATAAAGATTCAATAGGTCGACACCAATCATTTTAATATCTTCATCATTACTATAATAAAAACCGAGTAGAATAGCTTTTTCTAAGAATTCTCGCTTAGCTTTCAACCTAGCGGTTCTCTCTTTACTTTCATTATGATGGGGAACGAAGCATGAAAATCAAAAAAATTCCTACGAATCACCCAAGATCTATCTATGAGAAGCATAACAACGAGAGGGGAGTGTGTCTACATACCCTTGTAGACCGAAAGCAGAAGCGTATATAACGCGGTTGATGTAGTCGTACTCTTCACGATCCAATCGCGATCCAATCCGATGAAGTACCGAACGGACGGCGCCTCCGCGTTCAGCACACGTGCGGCTCGATGACGTCTCCTCCTTCTTGATCCAGCAAGCAAGAGAGGAGAAATAGATGGGATCTCAACCAGCATGACGGCGTGGTGGAGATGGTGGTGGTGCAGTGCCAGCAGGGCTTCGCCAAACGCTGTCGGAACCAATCTGAGGAGAAAACGGAGTTATGGGAGAGGTAGGGCTGCCTCCGGGGCGTGGGAATTGGTGTGTCCAGCCCCTCCCTCTCCCCCACTATATATAGGAGGCAAGAGGGAGGTCTGGGTCGCAGCCCTAGCCCCTCCTCCAATGAGGGGGCATCGGCCTAGGGAGGTTTCCTCCCTCCCCAAGGCACCTAGGGGGGTGCCTTCCCCCCTTTGGACTCTTCCTCCTCCACCTCTCCTTGACGCATGGGCCTCTTAAGGCTGGTGTCCCTGGTCCATATAGGCCAAGGCGCACCCCTACAGCCCATGTGGGCCCCCGGGGCAGGTGGACCCCCCCGGTGTACCCCCGGACCCCTTTCGGCACTCCCGGTACACTGCCGGTAATACCCGAAACTTTTCCGGCGACCAAAATAGGACTTCCTATATATAAATCTTTACCTCCGGACCATTTCAGATCTCCTCGTGATGTCCGGGATCTCATCTAGGACTCTGAACAACATTCGGTCACCAACGCACGTATCTCAATACTACTCTAGCATCACTGAACGTTAAGCGTGCGAACCCTGCGGGTTCCAGAATCATGTAGACCGAGACACCTCTCCGGTCAATAACCAATAGCAGAACCTGGATGCCCATATTGGTTCCTACATATTCCATGAAGATCTTTTATCGGTTGAACCACGATGTCGAGGATTCGGTTAATCCCGTATGCAATTCCCTTTGTCCAGCGATATGTTACTTGCCCGAGATTCGATCGTCGGTATCTCCATACCTAGTTCAATCTCGTTACTGGCAAGTCTCTTTACTCGTTCTGTAATACAAGATCTCATGACTAACTCATTAGCCACATTGCTTGCAAGCACTTTACGATGTTGTATTACTGAGAGGGCCCAGAGATATCTCTCCGTCATACGGAGTGACAAATCCCAGTCTCGATCCATGCAACCCAACAAACACCTTCGGAGATACCTGTAGAGCACCTTTATGATCACCCAGTTACGTAGTGACGTTTCATAGCACACAAAGTATTCCTCCGGTATCCGGGAGTTGCATGATCTCATGGTCTTAGGAATAGATACTTGACATGAAGAAAGCTATAGCAATAAACTTAAGTGATACGATCAAATGCTAAGCTTATGGTTGGGTCTTGTCCATCACATCATTCTCCTAATGATGTGATCCCGTTATCAAATGACAACTCATGTCTATGGTTAGGAAACCTTAACCATCTTTGATCAACGAGCTAGTCTAGTAGAGGCTCACTAGGGACACGGTACTTGTTTATGTATCCACACATGTATTTAAGTTTCCGGTCAATACAATTCTAGCATGAATAATAAACCTTTATCATGAACAAGGAAATATGATAATAACCAATTTATTATTGCCTCTAGGGCATATTTCCAATAGTCTCCCACTTGCACTAGATTCAATAATCTAGTTTACATAGTTATGAATCTAACACCCATGGAGTCCTGGTGCTGATCATGTTTTGCCCGTGGAAGAGATTTAGTCAACGGGTCTGCCACATTCAGATCCGTATGTACTTTGCAAAGTTCTATGTCTCCATCCGTAATGTAATTACGAATGGAGTTGAAGCGGCGTTTGATGTGATTGGTCTTCTTGTGAAACCTGGGCTCCTGGGCAATGGCAATAGCACCAGTGTTGTCACAAAAGATAGTCATTGGATCCGATGCACTAGGTATTACTCCCAGATCAGATATGAACTCCTTCATCCAGACTCCTTGCGCTGCTTCCGAAGCAGCTATATATTCCGCTTCACATGTAGATCCCGCCACGACGCTCTGGTTGGAACTGCACCAACTGACCGCTCCACCATTCAATATAAATACGTATTCGGTTTGAGACTTAGAGTCATTCGGATCTGTGTCGAAGCTAGCATCGACGTAACCCTTTACGACGAGCTCTTCGTCACCTCCATAAACGAGAAACATGTCCTTAGTCCTCTTTAGGTACTTAAGGATATTCTTAACCGCTGTCCAGTGATCTACTCCTGGATCACTTTGCTGCCTCCCTGCCAGACTTATGGCAAGGCACACATCAGGTCTGGTACACTGCATGGCATACATTATAGAGCCTATGGCCGAGGCATAGGGGATGACTTTCATCCTTTCTCTTTCTTCGGCCGTGGTCGGGCTTTGAGTCTTACTCAACTTCACACCTTGCAATACAGGCAAGAACCCTTTCTTTGACTGGTCCATTTCGAACTTCTTCAAAACTTTGTCAAGGTATGTGCTTTGTGAAAGTCCTATTAAGCGTCTTGATCTATCTCTATAGATTTTGATGCCCAATATGTAAGCAGCTTCACCGAGGTCTTTCATTGAAAAACTCTTGTTCAAATAACCTTTTATGCTTTCCAGAAATTCTATATCATTTCCAATCAACAATATGTCATCCACATATAATATTAGAAACGCTACAGAGCTCCCACTCACTTTCTTGTAAATACAAGCTTCTCCGTAAGTTTGTATAAAACCAAAAGCTTTGATCACCTCATCAAAGCGTCTATTCCAACTCCGAGATGCTTGCACCAGTCCATAGATGGATCGCTGGAGCTTGCATACTTTGTTAGCATCCTTAGGATCGACAAAACCTTCTGGTTGCATCATATACAACTCCTCCTTAAGAAACCCGTTAAGGAATGCTGTTTTGATGTCCATCTGCCAGATCTCATAATCATAAAATGCGGCAATTGCTAACATAATTCTAACAGACTTAAGCATCGCTACGGGTGAGAAAGTCTCATCATTGTCAACCCCTTGAACTTGTCGGAAACCCTTTGCGACAAGTCGAGATTTATAGACGGTGATATTACCATCAATGTCTGTCTTCTTCTTAAAGATCCATTTATTCTCAATGGCCTGCCGGTCATCGGGCAAGTCCACCAAAGTCCATACTTTGTTCTCATAGATGGATCCTATCTCGGATTTCATGGCCTCAAGCCATTTGTCGGAATCTGGGCTCATCATTGCTTCTTCATAGTTTGTAGGTTCGCCGTTGTCTAACAACATGACTTCCAGGACAGGATTACCGTATCACTCTGGTGCGGAACGTACCCTGGTCGACCTACGAAGTTTAGTAGTAACTTGATCCGAAGTTTCATGATCATCATCATTAGCTTCCTCTCCGGATGGTGTAGGCATCACCGGAACTTCTTTTTGTGACGTGCTACTTTCCAATTCGAGAGAAGGTACAATTACCTCATCAAGTTCTACTTTCCTCCCACTCACTTCTTTCGAGAGAAACTCCTTCTCTAGAAAGGACCCATTCTTAGCAACAAAGATTTTGCCCTCGGATCTGTGATAGAAGGTATACCCAATGGTCTCTTTAGGGTATCCTATGAAGACGCACTTCTCCGCTTTGGGTTCGAGCTTATCAGGCTGAAGCCTCTTGGCATAAGCGTCGCATCCCCAAACTTTAAGAAATGACAGCTTAGGTTTCTTGCCAAACAACAACTCATACGGCGTCGTCTCAACAGATTTAGATGGTGCCCTATTTAAAGTGAATGCAGCTGTCTCTAATGCATAACCCCAAAACGATAGTGGCAAATCGGTAAGAGACATCATAGAACGCACCATATCCAATAGAGTACGATTACGATGTTCGGACACACCATTACGCTGTGGTGTTCCTGGTGGCGTGAGCTGTGAAACAATTCCACATTGTCTTAAATGCATACCAAACTCATAACTCAAATATTCACCTCCACGATCAAATCGTAGAAATTTAATTTTCTTATTATGATGATTCTCTACTTCACTCCGAAACTCCTTGAACTTTGCAAATGTTTCAGACTTGTGTTTCATTAAGTAAATATACCCATATCTACTCAAATCATCTGTGAGGGTAAGAAAATAATGATATCCACCTCGTGCTTCAACACTCATCGGACCGCATACATCGGTATGTATTATTTCCAACAAGTCACTTGCCCGCTCCATTGTTCTGAAAAACGGGGTTTTAGTCATCTTGCCCATGAGGCATGGTTCACATGTCTCAAATGATTCATAATCAAGAGATTCCAAAAGTCCATCAGCATGGAGTTTCTTGATGCGCTTTATACCAATATGACCTAAGCGGCAGTGCCACACGTATGTGGTACTATCATCATTAACTTTGCATCTTTTGGCATCAATATTATGAACATGTGTATTACTACGATCGAGATTCAACAAGAATAAACCATTCACCAGGGGTGCATGACCATAAAAGATATTATCCATATAAATAGAATAACCTTTATTCTCTGACTTAAATGAATAATTGTCTTGCAATAAACAAGATCCAGATATAATGTTGATGCTTAACACAGGCACCAAATAACAATTATTCAGGTTTAAAACTAATCCCAAAGGTAGATGTAGAGGGTGCGTGCCAACGGCGATCACATCAACCTTTGAACCATTTCCGATGCGCATCGTCACCTCGTCCTTAGCTAGTGACTGTTTATTCCACAGCTCCTGTTTCGAGTTACAAATATTAGAAACTGAACCAGTATCAAATACCCAGGCGCTACTACGAGCACTAGTAAGGTACACATCAATAACATGTATATCAAATATACCTTTGTTGACGTTGCCAGCCTTCTTATCTGCCAAGTACTTGGGGTAGTTCCGCTTCCAGTGACCATTCCCCTTGCAATAGAAGCACTCAGTCTCAGGTTTGGGTCCAACCTTGGGTTTCTTCATGGGAGCGGCAACTGTCTTGCCATTCTTCTTGAAGTTCCCTTTCTTTCCCTTGCCTTTCTTGAAACTAGTGGTCGTTTTAACCATCAACACTTGATGCTCCTTCTTGATTTCTACCTCCGCGGCCTTAAGCATCGCGAAGAGCTCAGGGATCGTTTTTGTGGCACCCCGGCTCAGAGGAACCGGAACACCCCGTATTCCAGCCCAGAGATCAAGTCTTCTGGAATAGGGCACTGCTTGGCATAGAACAAATTAGCTCTTATTACAAATAATATGAGTACAAGGGTTCGTGTATTACAAAGGTTACAGGGGGACGGCGATACTACGCCTGCTAAGATAGCTCTATGCTAGCAGCGGAACAACTCGTAGCGATGGAATATCTTCTAGCAGCGGAACAACAACGACGGTGATGAACTCCACTCCGCAGGGACTCTGGCTGGGACACATGCTAGCGCGCAAGCTCGGGATCCTTGACAAGCAATCAATCACGGCATGACCTGCAATCTGGCATGACATGCCAGGTGAGTACTTTGAATGTACTCGCAAGCTCACAGCAACCAAAGCAATCAAGACAAACAATAACATGGTATTTATAGGTTTATTATCTGAAAGATCGTGGATGTCTCCTAGAGGGGGGGGGGGGGGTGAATAGGCGCTTTAAAATAATTACGGTTTAGGCTTGAACAAATGCAGAATAAAACTAGCGTTTAATTTGTCAAGCACAAAACCTAAATCGACTAGGCTCACCTATGTGCACCAACAACTTATGGTAAGCAAGATAAACAACTAAGTGATAGCAAGATATATAACTAGAAACAATATGGCTATCACAAAGTAAAGTGCATAAGTAAAGGGCTCGGGTAAGAGATAACCGAGGCACGCGGAGACGACGATGTATCCCGAAGTTCACACCCTTGCGGATGCTAATCTCCGTTAGAGCGGTGTGGAGGCACAATGCTCCCCAACAATGCCACTAGGGCCACCGTATTCTCCTCACGCCCTCGCACAATGCAAGGTGCCATGATTCCACTAAGGGACCCTTGAGGGCGGTCACCGAACCCGTACAAATGGCAACCCTTGAGGGCGGTCACCGAACCCGTACACTTTGGCAACCCTTGGGGGCGGTCACCGGTACCCGACAAATTGCTCGAGGCGATCTCCACAACCTAATTGGAGACCCCGACGCTTGCCCGGAGCTTTACACCACAATGATTGAGCTCCGAGGCACCACCAAGCCATCTAGGGCGCCAAGGCACCCAAGAGGAACAAGCTCTAGGGTGCTCAAACACCCAAGAGTAATAAGCTTCTCAACTACTAACTTCCACGTATCACCGTGGAGAACTCAAACCGATGCAACTAATGCAATGGCAAGAACACACGAAGTGCTCAACTCCCTCTCTCTCAAATCCCACCAAAGCAACAAAAGATATGGAGGAAAGTGAGAGGAAGAACAAGGAGAACACCAAGAACTCCAAGATCTAGATCCACAAGGTTTCCCTCACATAGAGGAGAAAGTGATTGGTGGAAAGATGGATCTAGATCTCCTCTCTCTATTCCCTCAAGAAGGAGCAAGAATCATTGGAGGGATGGAGAGATAGCAAAGCTCTAGAAGGTCAACAATGGAGGAGAGAGAGCTGCAAGGGGATAAAAGAACCGTTGGGGGCAAGGGGGAAGAAGACCCCCTTTTATAACCCCCCACCAAATCGAACCGTTACCTGTGCTGGACGCACTCAAGCGGTACTACCGCTCCAAGGAGCGGTACTACCGCTTTGAGCGGTACTACCAGCCGAAGCCAGTGACTACAGCAAGCACAGGAGCGCGGTAGTGCCGCACAAAGCGGTACTACCGCCCCCACAAGCGGTACTACCGCAAAGGTTCGTAGAACAGCCCAGAAATGAGGTAGTGGAGCGGTACTGGAGTGGTACTACCGCCGCAAGCGGTACTACCGCCCAACATCCGCTCTACTACCGCTAAGGAAAAACAGGGCACCAGAAGAATTTCAGCAAGCGGTACTGGAAGCGGTAGTAGAAAGCGGAAGTACCGCATAAGCGGTACTACCGTGCTACTACCGCTCACCAAGAATGGGCAACAGAAGAAATTCCCACAAGCGGTACTCGCTGCGGTAGACCACAGCGGTACTACCGCATAAGCGGTACTACCGTGGTACCGAGCGGTACTACCGCTTGGGTGACAAGAAAACTGCCCAGAGACTGAAACTGCCATAACTTCTGCAAATGAGCTCCGAATTGAGCAAACTCAAGCTTGTTGGATAGATGACGACAAATACTATCCAACAGCGAAAGAGGGAGATTGCCGGCAGCTGGTACATCCATTTTGCATCATGTTTTCCTACTATTATTTATAATGTTTTATAGCTATATTTCACTTTGTAATGCAATTCTAATGCCTTTTCTCTCTCAAATGCAAGATACACCAAAAGAGGGAGATTGCCGGCAGCTGGAATTCTGGGCCTAAAAAGCTATAGCAGAGATAGCTATTTGATACGTCTCCAACGTATCTATAATTTTTGATTGTTTCATGCTATTATATTATCAATCTTGTATGCTTTACATGCAATTTTATATCATTTTTGGGAACTAACCTATTAACCTAGTGCCCAGTGCCAGTTTATGTTTTGTCTATTTTATTGTTTCGGAGAAAAACCATACCAAACAAAGTCTAAACATGATAAAACTTTACGGTGATTTTTTCTGGACCAGAAGGGACCCTAGAAGCTTTGGGGGGAGACCAGACGCCGCACGAGAGGAGCACAAGCTCACACGGCGCGCCCCCAGGGAGGTGCACCATCCGAGCTTGTGGGCCCCTGCTACTTGTAAACTGCATTGGGATTTCCCCGAAGAGGAGGGGTGATGCAGCACAATAGAGATAAGTATTTCCCTCAGTGAGAACCAAGGTATCAATCCAATAGGAGAACCACGCAGAACCTTGTGAACAGCACCTACACACACAAAAGCAAATACTTGCACCCAACGCGGGCAATAGGGTTGTCAATCCCCTTGAACTCGTTATTTGCAAGGATTAATTCTGATAGTGATAGATAGATAAAATAAAATACAAAATAAAATAAAGTAAATAAAATTGTAGCAAGGTATTTTTAGGTTTTTTATATGAATTAACTAGACCCGGGGGCCATAGTTTTCACTAGAGGTTTCTCTCCCGAATGCATAGCGGTGGGTAAACAAATTACCGTTGGGCAATTGATAGAGAAGCGCATAGTTATGACAATATTCAAGGCAATGATCATGCATATAGGCATCACATCCGAGACAAGTAGACCGACTCCTGCCTGCATCTACTACTATTACTCCACCCATCGACCGCTATCCAGCATGCATCTAGAGTATTAAGTTAAGAACGGAGTAACGCCTTAAGCAAGATGACATGATGTAGACAAAGTAAACTCAATCAATATGAATAAACCCTATCGTTTTATCCTTAATGGCAACAATACAAATACGTGTCTTGTCCCCTACTTTGTCACTGGGATATAAAACACCGCAAGATTGAACCCATCACAAAGCACCTCTCCCATTGCAAGATAAATCAATCTAGTTGGCCAAACCAAATGGATAGATCGGAGAGAACTCCAAGATCTAGATCCACAAGGTTTCCCTCACATAGAGGAGAAAGTGATTGGTGGAAAGATGGATCTAGATCTCCTCTCTCTATTCCCTCAAGAAGGAGCAAGAATCATTGGAGGGATGGAGAGATAGCAAAGCTCTAGAAGGTCAACAATGGAGGAGAGAGAGCTGCAAGGGGATAAAAGAACCGTTGGGGGCAAGGGGGAAGAAGACCCCCTTTTATAACCCCCCACCAAATCGAACCGTTACCTGTGCTGGACGCACTCAAGCGGTACTACCGCTCCAAGGAGCGGTACTACCGCTTTGAGCGGTACTACCAGCCGAAGCCAGTGACTACAGCAAGCACAGGAGCGCGGTAGTGCCGCACAAAGCGGTACTACCGCCCCCACAAGCGGTACTACCGCAAAGGTTCGTAGAACAGCCCAGAAATGAGGTAGTGGAGCGGTACTGGAGTGGTACTACCGCCGCAAGCGGTACTACCGCCCAACATCCGCTCTACTACCGCTAAGGAAAAACAGGGCACCAGAAGAATTTCAGCAAGCGGTACTGGAAGCGGTAGTAGAAAGCGGAAGTACCGCATAAGCGGTACTACCGTGCTACTACCGCTCACCAAGAATGGGCAACAGAAGAAATTCCCACAAGCGGTACTCGCTGCGGTAGACCACAGCGGTACTACCGCATAAGCGGTACTACCGTGGTACCGAGCGGTACTACCGCTTGGGTGACAAGAAAACTGCCCAGAGACTGAAACTGCCATAACTTCTGCAAATGAGCTCCGAATTGAGCAAACTCAAGCTTGTTGGATAGATGACGACAAATACTATCCAACAGCGAAAGAGGGAGATTGCCGGCAGCTGGTACATCCATTTTGCATCATGTTTTCCTACTATTATTTATAATGTTTTATAGCTATATTTCACTTTGTAATGCAATTCTAATGCCTTTTCTCTCTCAAATGCAAGATACACCAAAAGAGGGAGATTGCCGGCAGCTGGAATTCTGGGCCTAAAAAGCTATAGCAGAGATAGCTATTTGATACGTCTCCAACGTATCTATAATTTTTGATTGTTTCATGCTATTATATTATCAATCTTGTATGCTTTACATGCAATTTTATATCATTTTTGGGAACTAACCTATTAACCTAGTGCCCAGTGCCAGTTTATGTTTTGTCTATTTTATTGTTTCGGAGAAAAACCATACCAAACAAAGTCTAAACATGATAAAACTTTACGGTGATTTTTTCTGGACCAGAAGGGACCCTAGAAGCTTTGGGGGGAGACCAGACGCCGCACGAGAGGAGCACAAGCTCACACGGCGCGCCCCCAGGGAGGTGCACCATCCGAGCTTGTGGGCCCCTGCTACTTGTAAACTGCATTGGGATTTCCCCGAAGAGGAGGGGTGATGCAGCACAATAGAGATAAGTATTTCCCTCAGTGAGAACCAAGGTATCAATCCAATAGGAGAACCACGCAGAACCTTGTGAACAGCACCTACACACACAAAAGCAAATACTTGCACCCAACGCGGGCAATAGGGTTGTCAATCCCCTTGAACTCGTTATTTGCAAGGATTAATTCTGATAGTGATAGATAGATAAAATAAAATACAAAATAAAATAAAGTAAATAAAATTGTAGCAAGGTATTTTTAGGTTTTTTATATGAATTAACTAGACCCGGGGGCCATAGTTTTCACTAGAGGTTTCTCTCCCGAATGCATAGCGGTGGGTAAACAAATTACCGTTGGGCAATTGATAGAGAAGCGCATAGTTATGACAATATTCAAGGCAATGATCATGCATATAGGCATCACATCCGAGACAAGTAGACCGACTCCTGCCTGCATCTACTACTATTACTCCACCCATCGACCGCTATCCAGCATGCATCTAGAGTATTAAGTTAAGAACGGAGTAACGCCTTAAGCAAGATGACATGATGTAGACAAAGTAAACTCAATCAATATGAATAAACCCTATCGTTTTATCCTTAATGGCAACAATACAAATACGTGTCTTGTCCCCTACTTTGTCACTGGGATATAAAACACCGCAAGATTGAACCCATCACAAAGCACCTCTCCCATTGCAAGATAAATCAATCTAGTTGGCCAAACCAAATGGATAGATCGGAGAGAACTCCAAGATCTAGATCCACAAGGTTTCCCTCACATAGAGGAGAAAGTGATTGGTGGAAAGATGGATCTAGATCTCCTCTCTCTATTCCCTCAAGAAGGAGCAAGAATCATTGGAGGGATGGAGAGATAGCAAAGCTCTAGAAGGTCAACAATGGAGGAGAGAGAGCTGCAAGGGGATAAAAGAACCGTTGGGGGCAAGGGGGAAGAAGACCCCCTTTTATAACCCCCCACCAAATCGAACCGTTACCTGTGCTGGACGCACTCAAGCGGTACTACCGCTCCAAGGAGCGGTACTACCGCTTTGAGCGGTACTACCAGCCGAAGCCAGTGACTACAGCAAGCACAGGAGCGCGGTAGTGCCGCACAAAGCGGTACTACCGCCCCCACAAGCGGTACTACCGCAAAGGTTCGTAGAACAGCCCAGAAATGAGGTAGTGGAGCGGTACTGGAGTGGTACTACCGCCGCAAGCGGTACTACCGCCCAACATCCGCTCTACTACCGCTAAGGAAAAACAGGGCACCAGAAGAATTTCAGCAAGCGGTACTGGAAGCGGTAGTAGAAAGCGGAAGTACCGCATAAGCGGTACTACCGTGCTACTACCGCTCACCAAGAATGGGCAACAGAAGAAATTCCCACAAGCGGTACTCGCTGCGGTAGACCACAGCGGTACTACCGCATAAGCGGTACTACCGTGGTACCGAGCGGTACTACCGCTTGGGTGACAAGAAAACTGCCCAGAGACTGAAACTGCCATAACTTCTGCAAATGAGCTCCGAATTGAGCAAACTCAAGCTTGTTGGATAGATGACGACAAATACTATCCAACAGCGAAAGAGGGAGATTGCCGGCAGCTGGTACATCCATTTTGCATCATGTTTTCCTACTATTATTTATAATGTTTTATAGCTATATTTCACTTTGTAATGCAATTCTAATGCCTTTTCTCTCTCAAATGCAAGATACACCAAAAGAGGGAGATTGCCGGCAGCTGGAATTCTGGGCCTAAAAAGCTATAGCAGAGATAGCTATTTGATACGTCTCCAACGTATCTATAATTTTTGATTGTTTCATGCTATTATATTATCAATCTTGTATGCTTTACATGCAATTTTATATCATTTTTGGGAACTAACCTATTAACCTAGTGCCCAGTGCCAGTTTATGTTTTGTCTATTTTATTGTTTCGGAGAAAAACCATACCAAACAAAGTCTAAACATGATAAAACTTTACGGTGATTTTTTCTGGACCAGAAGGGACCCTAGAAGCTTTGGGGGGAGACCAGACGCCGCACGAGAGGAGCACAAGCTCACACGGCGCGCCCCCAGGGAGGTGCACCATCCGAGCTTGTGGGCCCCTGCTACTTGTAAACTGCATTGGGATTTCCCCGAAGAGGAGGGGTGATGCAGCACAATAGAGATAAGTATTTCCCTCAGTGAGAACCAAGGTATCAATCCAATAGGAGAACCACGCAGAACCTTGTGAACAGCACCTACACACACAAAAGCAAATACTTGCACCCAACGCGGGCAATAGGGTTGTCAATCCCCTTGAACTCGTTATTTGCAAGGATTAATTCTGATAGTGATAGATAGATAAAATAAAATACAAAATAAAATAAAGTAAATAAAATTGTAGCAAGGTATTTTTAGGTTTTTTATATGAATTAACTAGACCCGGGGGCCATAGTTTTCACTAGAGGTTTCTCTCCCGAATGCATAGCGGTGGGTAAACAAATTACCGTTGGGCAATTGATAGAGAAGCGCATAGTTATGACAATATTCAAGGCAATGATCATGCATATAGGCATCACATCCGAGACAAGTAGACCGACTCCTGCCTGCATCTACTACTATTACTCCACCCATCGACCGCTATCCAGCATGCATCTAGAGTATTAAGTTAAGAACGGAGTAACGCCTTAAGCAAGATGACATGATGTAGACAAAGTAAACTCAATCAATATGAATAAACCCTATCGTTTTATCCTTAATGGCAACAATACAAATACGTGTCTTGTCCCCTACTTTGTCACTGGGATATAAAACACCGCAAGATTGAACCCATCACAAAGCACCTCTCCCATTGCAAGATAAATCAATCTAGTTGGCCAAACCAAATGGATAGATCGGAGAGAACTCCAAGATCTAGATCCACAAGGTTTCCCTCACATAGAGGAGAAAGTGATTGGTGGAAAGATGGATCTAGATCTCCTCTCTCTATTCCCTCAAGAAGGAGCAAGAATCATTGGAGGGATGGAGAGATAGCAAAGCTCTAGAAGGTCAACAATGGAGGAGAGAGAGCTGCAAGGGGATAAAAGAACCGTTGGGGGCAAGGGGGAAGAAGACCCCCTTTTATAACCCCCCACCAAATCGAACCGTTACCTGTGCTGGACGCACTCAAGCGGTACTACCGCTCCAAGGAGCGGTACTACCGCTTTGAGCGGTACTACCAGCCGAAGCCAGTGACTACAGCAAGCACAGGAGCGCGGTAGTGCCGCACAAAGCGGTACTACCGCCCCCACAAGCGGTACTACCGCAAAGGTTCGTAGAACAGCCCAGAAATGAGGTAGTGGAGCGGTACTGGAGTGGTACTACCGCCGCAAGCGGTACTACCGCCCAACATCCGCTCTACTACCGCTAAGGAAAAACAGGGCACCAGAAGAATTTCAGCAAGCGGTACTGGAAGCGGTAGTAGAAAGCGGAAGTACCGCATAAGCGGTACTACCGTGCTACTACCGCTCACCAAGAATGGGCAACAGAAGAAATTCCCACAAGCGGTACTCGCTGCGGTAGACCACAGCGGTACTACCGCATAAGCGGTACTACCGTGGTACCGAGCGGTACTACCGCTTGGGTGACAAGAAAACTGCCCAGAGACTGAAACTGCCATAACTTCTGCAAATGAGCTCCGAATTGAGCAAACTCAAGCTTGTTGGATAGATGACGACAAATACTATCCAACAGCGAAAGAGGGAGATTGCCGGCAGCTGGTACATCCATTTTGCATCATGTTTTCCTACTATTATTTATAATGTTTTATAGCTATATTTCACTTTGTAATGCAATTCTAATGCCTTTTCTCTCTCAAATGCAAGATACACCAAAAGAGGGAGATTGCCGGCAGCTGGAATTCTGGGCCTAAAAAGCTATAGCAGAGATAGCTATTTGATACGTCTCCAACGTATCTATAATTTTTGATTGTTTCATGCTATTATATTATCAATCTTGTATGCTTTACATGCAATTTTATATCATTTTTGGGAACTAACCTATTAACCTAGTGCCCAGTGCCAGTTTATGTTTTGTCTATTTTATTGTTTCGGAGAAAAACCATACCAAACAAAGTCTAAACATGATAAAACTTTACGGTGATTTTTTCTGGACCAGAAGGGACCCTAGAAGCTTTGGGGGGAGACCAGACGCCGCACGAGAGGAGCACAAGCTCACACGGCGCGCCCCCAGGGAGGTGCACCATCCGAGCTTGTGGGCCCCTGCTACTTGTAAACTGCATTGGGATTTCCCCGAAGAGGAGGGGTGATGCAGCACAATAGAGATAAGTATTTCCCTCAGTGAGAACCAAGGTATCAATCCAATAGGAGAACCACGCAGAACCTTGTGAACAGCACCTACACACACAAAAGCAAATACTTGCACCCAACGCGGGCAATAGGGTTGTCAATCCCCTTGAACTCGTTATTTGCAAGGATTAATTCTGATAGTGATAGATAGATAAAATAAAATACAAAATAAAATAAAGTAAATAAAATTGTAGCAAGGTATTTTTAGGTTTTTTATATGAATTAACTAGACCCGGGGGCCATAGTTTTCACTAGAGGTTTCTCTCCCGAATGCATAGCGGTGGGTAAACAAATTACCGTTGGGCAATTGATAGAGAAGCGCATAGTTATGACAATATTCAAGGCAATGATCATGCATATAGGCATCACATCCGAGACAAGTAGACCGACTCCTGCCTGCATCTACTACTATTACTCCACCCATCGACCGCTATCCAGCATGCATCTAGAGTATTAAGTTAAGAACGGAGTAACGCCTTAAGCAAGATGACATGATGTAGACAAAGTAAACTCAATCAATATGAATAAACCCTATCGTTTTATCCTTAATGGCAACAATACAAATACGTGTCTTGTCCCCTACTTTGTCACTGGGATATAAAACACCGCAAGATTGAACCCATCACAAAGCACCTCTCCCATTGCAAGATAAATCAATCTAGTTGGCCAAACCAAATGGATAGATCGGAGAGAACTCCAAGATCTAGATCCACAAGGTTTCCCTCACATAGAGGAGAAAGTGATTGGTGGAAAGATGGATCTAGATCTCCTCTCTCTATTCCCTCAAGAAGGAGCAAGAATCATTGGAGGGATGGAGAGATAGCAAAGCTCTAGAAGGTCAACAATGGAGGAGAGAGAGCTGCAAGGGGATAAAAGAACCGTTGGGGGCAAGGGGGAAGAAGACCCCCTTTTATAACCCCCCACCAAATCGAACCGTTACCTGTGCTGGACGCACTCAAGCGGTACTACCGCTCCAAGGAGCGGTACTACCGCTTTGAGCGGTACTACCAGCCGAAGCCAGTGACTACAGCAAGCACAGGAGCGCGGTAGTGCCGCACAAAGCGGTACTACCGCCCCCACAAGCGGTACTACCGCAAAGGTTCGTAGAACAGCCCAGAAATGAGGTAGTGGAGCGGTACTGGAGTGGTACTACCGCCGCAAGCGGTACTACCGCCCAACATCCGCTCTACTACCGCTAAGGAAAAACAGGGCACCAGAAGAATTTCAGCAAGCGGTACTGGAAGCGGTAGTAGAAAGCGGAAGTACCGCATAAGCGGTACTACCGTGCTACTACCGCTCACCAAGAATGGGCAACAGAAGAAATTCCCACAAGCGGTACTCGCTGCGGTAGACCACAGCGGTACTACCGCATAAGCGGTACTACCGTGGTACCGAGCGGTACTACCGCTTGGGTGACAAGAAAACTGCCCAGAGACTGAAACTGCCATAACTTCTGCAAATGAGCTCCGAATTGAGCAAACTCAAGCTTGTTGGATAGATGACGACAAATACTATCCAACAGCGAAAGAGGGAGATTGCCGGCAGCTGGTACATCCATTTTGCATCATGTTTTCCTACTATTATTTATAATGTTTTATAGCTATATTTCACTTTGTAATGCAATTCTAATGCCTTTTCTCTCTCAAATGCAAGATACACCAAAAGAGGGAGATTGCCGGCAGCTGGAATTCTGGGCCTAAAAAGCTATAGCAGAGATAGCTATTTGATACGTCTCCAACGTATCTATAATTTTTGATTGTTTCATGCTATTATATTATCAATCTTGTATGCTTTACATGCAATTTTATATCATTTTTGGGAACTAACCTATTAACCTAGTGCCCAGTGCCAGTTTATGTTTTGTCTATTTTATTGTTTCGGAGAAAAACCATACCAAACAAAGTCTAAACATGATAAAACTTTACGGTGATTTTTTCTGGACCAGAAGGGACCCTAGAAGCTTTGGGGGGAGACCAGACGCCGCACGAGAGGAGCACAAGCTCACACGGCGCGCCCCCAGGGAGGTGCACCATCCGAGCTTGTGGGCCCCTGCTACTTGTAAACTGCATTGGGATTTCCCCGAAGAGGAGGGGTGATGCAGCACAATAGAGATAAGTATTTCCCTCAGTGAGAACCAAGGTATCAATCCAATAGGAGAACCACGCAGAACCTTGTGAACAGCACCTACACACACAAAAGCAAATACTTGCACCCAACGCGGGCAATAGGGTTGTCAATCCCCTTGAACTCGTTATTTGCAAGGATTAATTCTGATAGTGATAGATAGATAAAATAAAATACAAAATAAAATAAAGTAAATAAAATTGTAGCAAGGTATTTTTAGGTTTTTTATATGAATTAACTAGACCCGGGGGCCATAGTTTTCACTAGAGGTTTCTCTCCCGAATGCATAGCGGTGGGTAAACAAATTACCGTTGGGCAATTGATAGAGAAGCGCATAGTTATGACAATATTCAAGGCAATGATCATGCATATAGGCATCACATCCGAGACAAGTAGACCGACTCCTGCCTGCATCTACTACTATTACTCCACCCATCGACCGCTATCCAGCATGCATCTAGAGTATTAAGTTAAGAACGGAGTAACGCCTTAAGCAAGATGACATGATGTAGACAAAGTAAACTCAATCAATATGAATAAACCCTATCGTTTTATCCTTAATGGCAACAATACAAATACGTGTCTTGTCCCCTACTTTGTCACTGGGATATAAAACACCGCAAGATTGAACCCATCACAAAGCACCTCTCCCATTGCAAGATAAATCAATCTAGTTGGCCAAACCAAATGGATAGATCGGAGAGAACTCCAAGATCTAGATCCACAAGGTTTCCCTCACATAGAGGAGAAAGTGATTGGTGGAAAGATGGATCTAGATCTCCTCTCTCTATTCCCTCAAGAAGGAGCAAGAATCATTGGAGGGATGGAGAGATAGCAAAGCTCTAGAAGGTCAACAATGGAGGAGAGAGAGCTGCAAGGGGATAAAAGAACCGTTGGGGGCAAGGGGGAAGAAGACCCCCTTTTATAACCCCCCACCAAATCGAACCGTTACCTGTGCTGGACGCACTCAAGCGGTACTACCGCTCCAAGGAGCGGTACTACCGCTTTGAGCGGTACTACCAGCCGAAGCCAGTGACTACAGCAAGCACAGGAGCGCGGTAGTGCCGCACAAAGCGGTACTACCGCCCCCACAAGCGGTACTACCGCAAAGGTTCGTAGAACAGCCCAGAAATGAGGTAGTGGAGCGGTACTGGAGTGGTACT
The DNA here is from genome assembly GCA_039707655.1 of Elymus sibiricus. Lineage (NCBI taxonomy): Eukaryota > Viridiplantae > Streptophyta > Magnoliopsida > Poales > Poaceae > Elymus > Elymus sibiricus. The sequence continues at coordinate 129,423,531 of CM077676.1, read as the reverse complement.
ACCGCCGCAAGCGGTACTACCGCCCAACATCCGCTCTACTACCGCTAAGGAAAAACAGGGCACCAGAAGAATTTCAGCAAGCGGTACTGGAAGCGGTAGTAGAAAGCGGAAGTACCGCATAAGCGGTACTACCGTGCTACTACCGCTCACCAAGAATGGGCAACAGAAGAAATTCCCACAAGCGGTACTCGCTGCGGTAGACCACAGCGGTACTACCGCATAAGCGGTACTACCGTGGTACCGAGCGGTACTACCGCTTGGGTGACAAGAAAACTGCCCAGAGACTGAAACTGCCATAACTTCTGCAAATGAGCTCCGAATTGAGCAAACTCAAGCTTGTTGGATAGATGATGACAAATACTATCCAACAGCGAAAGAGGGAGATTGCCGGCAGCTGGTACATCCATTTTGCATCATGTTTTCCTACTATTATTTATAATGTTTTATAGCTATATTTCACTTTGTAATGCAATTCTAATGCCTTTTCTCTCTCAAATGCAAGATACACCAAAAGAGGGAGATTGCCGGCAGCTGGAATTCTGGGCCTAAAAAGCTATAGCAGAGATAGCTATTTGATACGTCTCCAACGTATCTATAATTTTTGATTGTTTCATGCTATTATATTATCAATCTTGTATGCTTTACATGCAATTTTATATCATTTTTGGGAACTAACCTATTAACCTAGTGCCCAGTGCCAGTTTATGTTTTGTCTATTTTATTGTTTCGGAGAAAAACCATACCAAACAAAGTCTAAACATGATAAAACTTTACGGTGATTTTTTCTGGACCAGAAGGGACCCTAGAAGCTTTGGGGGGAGACCAGACGCCGCACGAGAGGAGCACAAGCTCACACGGCGCGCCCCCAGGGAGGTGCACCATCCGAGCTTGTGGGCCCCTGCTACTTGTAAACTGCATTGGGATTTCCCCGAAGAGGAGGGGTGATGCAGCACAATAGAGATAAGTATTTCCCTCAGTGAGAACCAAGGTATCAATCCAATAGGAGAACCACGCAGAACCTTGTGAACAGCACCTACACACACAAAAGCAAATACTTGCACCCAACGCGGGCAATAGGGTTGTCAATCCCCTTGAACTCGTTATTTGCAAGGATTAATTCTGATAGTGATAGATAGATAAAATAAAATACAAAATAAAATAAAGTAAATAAAATTGTAGCAAGGTATTTTTAGGTTTTTTATATGAATTAACTAGATCCGGGGGCCATAGTTTTCACTAGAGGTTTCTCTCCCGAATGCATAGCGGTGGGTAAACAAATTACCGTTGGGCAATTGATAGAGAAGCGCATAGTTATGACAATATTCAAGGCAATGATCATGCATATAGGCATCACATCCGAGACAAGTAGACCGACTCCTGCCTGCATCTACTACTATTACTCCACCCATCGACCGCTATCCAGCATGCATCTAGAGTATTAAGTTAAGAACGGAGTAACGCCTTAAGCAAGATGACATGATGTAGACAAAGTAAACTCAATCAATATGAATAAACCCTATCGTTTTATCCTTAATGGCAACAATACAAATACGTGTCTTGTCCCCTACTTTGTCACTGGGATATAAAACACCGCAAGATTGAACCCATCACAAAGCACCTCTCCCATTGCAAGATAAATCAATCTAGTTGGCCAAACCAAATGGATAGATCGGAGAGAACTCCAAGATCTAGATCCACAAGGTTTCCCTCACATAGAGGAGAAAGTGATTGGTGGAAAGATGGATCTAGATCTCCTCTCTCTATTCCCTCAAGAAGGAGCAAGAATCATTGGAGGGATGGAGAGATAGCAAAGCTCTAGAAGGTCAACAATGGAGGAGAGAGAGCTGCAAGGGGATAAAAGAACCGTTGGGGGCAAGGGGGAAGAAGACCCCCTTTTATAACCCCCCACCAAATCGAACCGTTACCTGTGCTGGACGCACTCAAGCGGTACTACCGCTCCAAGGAGCGGTACTACCGCTTTGAGCGGTACTACCAGCCGAAGCCAGTGACTACAGCAAGCACAGGAGCGCGGTAGTGCCGCACAAAGCGGTACTACCGCCCCCACAAGCGGTACTACCGCAAAGGTTCGTAGAACAGCCCAGAAATGAGGTAGTGGAGCGGTACTGGAGTGGTACTACCGCCGCAAGTGGTACTACCGCCCAACATCCGCTCTACTACCGCTAAGGAAAAACAGGGCACCAGAAGAATTTCAGCAAGCGGTACTGGAAGCGGTAGTAGAAAGCGGAAGTACCGCATAAGCGGTACTACCGTGCTACTACCGCTCACCAAGAATGGGCAACAGAAGAAATTCCCACAAGCGGTACTCGCTGCGGTAGACCACAGCGGTACTACCGCATAAGCGGTACTACCGTGGTACCGAGCGGTACTACCGCTTGGGTGACAAGAAAACTGCCCAGAGACTGAAACTGCCATAACTTCTGCAAATGAGCTCCGAATTGAGCAAACTCAAGCTTGTTGGATAGATGACGACAAATACTATCCAACAGCGAAAGAGGGAGATTGCCGGCAGCTGGTACATCCATTTTGCATCATGTTTTCCTACTATTATTTATAATGTTTTATAGCTATATTTCACTTTGTAATGCAATTCTAATGCCTTTTCTCTCTCAAATGCAAGATACACCAAAAGAGGGAGATTGCCGGCAGCTGGAATTCTGGGCCTAAAAAGCTATAGCAGAGATAGCTATTTGATACGTCTCCAACGTATCTATAATTTTTGATTGTTTCATGCTATTATATTATCAATCTTGTATGCTTTACATGCAATTTTATATCATTTTTGGGAACTAACCTATTAACCTAGTGCCCAGTGCCAGTTTATGTTTTGTCTATTTTATTGTTTCGGAGAAAAACCATACCAAACAAAGTCTAAACATGATAAAACTTTACGGTGATTTTTTCTGGACCAGAAGGGACCCTAGAAGCTTTGGGGGGAGACCAGACGCCGCACGAGAGGAGCACAAGCTCACACGGCGCGCCCCCAGGGAGGTGCACCATCCGAGCTTGTGGGCCCCTGCTACTTGTAAACTGCATTGGGATTTCCCCGAAGAGGAGGGGTGATGCAGCACAATAGAGATAAGTATTTCCCTCAGTGAGAACCAAGGTATCAATCCAATAGGAGAACCACGCAGAACCTTGTGAACAGCACCTACACACACAAAAGCAAATACTTGCACCCAACGCGGGCAATAGGGTTGTCAATCCCCTTGAACTCGTTATTTGCAAGGATTAATTCTGATAGTGATAGATAGATAAAATAAAATACAAAATAAAATAAAGTAAATAAAATTGTAGCAAGGTATTTTTAGGTTTTTTATATGAATTAACTAGACCCGGGGGCCATAGTTTTCACTAGAGGTTTCTCTCCCGAATGCATAGCGGTGGGTAAACAAATTACCGTTGGGCAATTGATAGAGAAGCGCATAGTTATGACAATATTCAAGGCAATGATCATGCATATAGGCATCACATCCGAGACAAGTAGACCGACTCCTGCCTGCATCTACTACTATTACTCCACCCATCGACCGCTATCCAGCATGCATCTAGAGTATTAAGTTAAGAACGGAGTAACGCCTTAAGCAAGATGACATGATGTAGACAAAGTAAACTCAATCAATATGAATAAACCCTATCGTTTTATCCTTAATGGCAACAATACAAATACGTGTCTTGTCCCCTACTTTGTCACTGGGATATAAAACACCGCAAGATTGAACCCATCACAAAGCACCTCTCCCATTGCAAGATAAATCAATCTAGTTGGCCAAACCAAATGGATAGATCGGAGAGAACTCCAAGATCTAGATCCACAAGGTTTCCCTCACATAGAGGAGAAAGTGATTGGTGGAAAGATGGATCTAGATCTCCTCTCTCTATTCCCTCAAGAAGGAGCAAGAATCATTGGAGGGATGGAGAGATAGCAAAGCTCTAGAAGGTCAACAATGGAGGAGAGAGAGCTGCAAGGGGATAAAAGAACCGTTGGGGGCAAGGGGGAAGAAGACCCCCTTTTATAACCCCCCACCAAATCGAACCGTTACCTGTGCTGGACGCACTCAAGCGGTACTACCGCTCCAAGGAGCGGTACTACCGCTTTGAGCGGTACTACCAGCCGAAGCCAGTGACTACAGCAAGCACAGGAGCGCGGTAGTGCCGCACAAAGCGGTACTACCGCCCCCACAAGCGGTACTACCGCAAAGGTTCGTAGAACAGCCCAGAAATGAGGTAGTGGAGCGGTACTGGAGTGGTACTACCGCCGCAAGCGGTACTACCGCCCAACATCCGCTCTACTACCGCTAAGGAAAAACAGGGCACCAGAAGAATTTCAGCAAGCGGTACTGGAAGCGGTAGTAGAAAGCGGAAGTACCGCATAAGCGGTACTACCGTGCTACTACCGCTCACCAAGAATGGGCAACAGAAGAAATTCCCACAAGCGGTACTCGCTGCGGTAGACCACAGCGGTACTACCGCATAAGCGGTACTACCGTGGTACCGAGCGGTACTACCGCTTGGGTGACAAGAAAACTGCCCAGAGACTGAAACTGCCATAACTTCTGCAAATGAGCTCCGAATTGAGCAAACTCAAGCTTGTTGGATAGATGACGACAAATACTATCCAACAGCGAAAGAGGGAGATTGCCGGCAGCTGGTACATCCATTTTGCATCATGTTTTCCTACTATTATTTATAATGTTTTATAGCTATATTTCACTTTGTAATGCAATTCTAATGCCTTTTCTCTCTCAAATGCAAGATACACCAAAAGAGGGAGATTGCCGGCAGCTGGAATTCTGGGCCTAAAAAGCTATAGCAGAGATAGCTATTTGATACGTCTCCAACGTATCTATAATTTTTGATTGTTTCATGCTATTATATTATCAATCTTGTATGCTTTACATGCAATTTTATATCATTTTTGGGAACTAACCTATTAACCTAGTGCCCAGTGCCAGTTTATGTTTTGTCTATTTTATTGTTTCGGAGAAAAACCATACCAAACAAAGTCTAAACATGATAAAACTTTACGGTGATTTTTTCTGGACCAGAAGGGACCCTAGAAGCTTTGGGGGGAGACCAGACGCCGCACGAGAGGAGCACAAGCTCACACGGCGCGCCCCCAGGGAGGTGCACCATCCGAGCTTGTGGGCCCCTGCTACTTGTAAACTGCATTGGGATTTCCCCGAAGAGGAGGGGTGATGCAGCACAATAGAGATAAGTATTTCCCTCAGTGAGAACCAAGGTATCAATCCAATAGGAGAACCACGCAGAACCTTGTGAACAGCACCTACACACACAAAAGCAAATACTTGCACCCAACGCGGGCAATAGGGTTGTCAATCCCCTTGAACTCGTTATTTGCAAGGATTAATTCTGATAGTGATAGATAGATAAAATAAAATACAAAATAAAATAAAGTAAATAAAATTGTAGCAAGGTATTTTTAGGTTTTTTATATGAATTAACTAGACCCGGGGGCCATAGTTTTCACTAGAGGTTTCTCTCCCGAATGCATAGCGGTGGGTAAACAAATTACCGTTGGGCAATTGATAGAGAAGCGCATAGTTATGACAATATTCAAGGCAATGATCATGCATATAGGCATCACATCCGAGACAAGTAGACCGACTCCTGCCTGCATCTACTACTATTACTCCACCCATCGACCGCTATCCAGCATGCATCTAGAGTATTAAGTTAAGAACGGAGTAACGCCTTAAGCAAGATGACATGATGTAGACAAAGTAAACTCAATCAATATGAATAAACCCTATCGTTTTATCCTTAATGGCAACAATACAAATACGTGTCTTGTCCCCTACTTTGTCACTGGGATATAAAACACCGCAAGATTGAACCCATCACAAAGCACCTCTCCCATTGCAAGATAAATCAATCTAGTTGGCCAAACCAAATGGATAGATCGGAGAGAACTCCAAGATCTAGATCCACAAGGTTTCCCTCACATAGAGGAGAAAGTGATTGGTGGAAAGATGGATCTAGATCTCCTCTCTCTATTCCCTCAAGAAGGAGCAAGAATCATTGGAGGGATGGAGAGATAGCAAAGCTCTAGAAGGTCAACAATGGAGGAGAGAGAGCTGCAAGGGGATAAAAGAACCGTTGGGGGCAAGGGGGAAGAAGACCCCCTTTTATAACCCCCCACCAAATCGAACCGTTACCTGTGCTGGACGCACTCAAGCGGTACTACCGCTCCAAGGAGCGGTACTACCGCTTTGAGCGGTACTACCAGCCGAAGCCAGTGACTACAGCAAGCACAGGAGCGCGGTAGTGCCGCACAAAGCGGTACTACCGCCCCCACAAGCGGTACTACCGCAAAGGTTCGTAGAACAGCCCAGAAATGAGGTAGTGGAGCGGTACTGGAGTGGTACTACCGCCGCAAGCGGTACTACCGCCCAACATCCGCTCTACTACCGCTAAGGAAAAACAGGGCACCAGAAGAATTTCAGCAAGCGGTACTGGAAGCGGTAGTAGAAAGCGGAAGTACCGCATAAGCGGTACTACCGTGCTACTACCGCTCACCAAGAATGGGCAACAGAAGAAATTCCCACAAGCGGTACTCGCTGCGGTAGACCACAGCGGTACTACCGCATAAGCGGTACTACCGTGGTACCGAGCGGTACTACCGCTTGGGTGACAAGAAAACTGCCCAGAGACTGAAACTGCCATAACTTCTGCAAATGAGCTCCGAATTGAGCAAACTCAAGCTTGTTGGATAGATGACGACAAATACTATCCAACAGCGAAAGAGGGAGATTGCCGGCAGCTGGTACATCCATTTTGCATCATGTTTTCCTACTATTATTTATAATGTTTTATAGCTATATTTCACTTTGTAATGCAATTCTAATGCCTTTTCTCTCTCAAATGCAAGATACACCAAAAGAGGGAGATTGCCGGCAGCTGGAATTCTGGGCCTAAAAAGCTATAGCAGAGATAGCTATTTGATACGTCTCCAACGTATCTATAATTTTTGATTGTTTCATGCTATTATATTATCAATCTTGTATGCTTTACATGCAATTTTATATCATTTTTGGGAACTAACCTATTAACCTAGTGCCCAGTGCCAGTTTATGTTTTGTCTATTTTATTGTTTCGGAGAAAAACCATACCAAACAAAGTCTAAACATGATAAAACTTTACGGTGATTTTTTCTGGACCAGAAGGGACCCTAGAAGCTTTGGGGGGAGACCAGACGCCGCACGAGAGGAGCACAAGCTCACACGGCGCGCCCCCAGGGAGGTGCACCATCCGAGCTTGTGGGCCCCTGCTACTTGTAAACTGCATTGGGATTTCCCCGAAGAGGAGGGGTGATGCAGCACAATAGAGATAAGTATTTCCCTCAGTGAGAACCAAGGTATCAATCCAATAGGAGAACCACGCAGAACCTTGTGAACAGCACCTACACACACAAAAGCAAATACTTGCACCCAACGCGGGCAATAGGGTTGTCAATCCCCTTGAACTCGTTATTTGCAAGGATTAATTCTGATAGTGATAGATAGATAAAATAAAATACAAAATAAAATAAAGTAAATAAAATTGTAGCAAGGTATTTTTAGGTTTTTTATATGAATTAACTAGACCCGGGGGCCATAGTTTTCACTAGAGGTTTCTCTCCCGAATGCATAGCGGTGGGTAAACAAATTACCGTTGGGCAATTGATAGAGAAGCGCATAGTTATGACAATATTCAAGGCAATGATCATGCATATAGGCATCACATCCGAGACAAGTAGACCGACTCCTGCCTGCATCTACTACTATTACTCCACCCATCGACCGCTATCCAGCATGCATCTAGAGTATTAAGTTAAGAACGGAGTAACGCCTTAAGCAAGATGACATGATGTAGACAAAGTAAACTCAATCAATATGAATAAACCCTATCGTTTTATCCTTAATGGCAACAATACAAATACGTGTCTTGTCCCCTACTTTGTCACTGGGATATAAAACACCGCAAGATTGAACCCATCACAAAGCACCTCTCCCATTGCAAGATAAATCAATCTAGTTGGCCAAACCAAATGGATAGATCGGAGAGAACTCCAAGATCTAGATCCACAAGGTTTCCCTCACATAGAGGAGAAAGTGATTGGTGGAAAGATGGATCTAGATCTCCTCTCTCTATTCCCTCAAGAAGGAGCAAGAATCATTGGAGGGATGGAGAGATAGCAAAGCTCTAGAAGGTCAACAATGGAGGAGAGAGAGCTGCAAGGGGATAAAAGAACCGTTGGGGGCAAGGGGGAAGAAGACCCCCTTTTATAACCCCCCACCAAATCGAACCGTTACCTGTGCTGGACGCACTCAAGCGGTACTACCGCTCCAAGGAGCGGTACTACCGCTTTGAGCGGTACTACCAGCCGAAGCCAGTGACTACAGCAAGCACAGGAGCGCGGTAGTGCCGCACAAAGCGGTACTACCGCCCCCACAAGCGGTACTACCGCAAAGGTTCGTAGAACAGCCCAGAAATGAGGTAGTGGAGCGGTACTGGAGTGGTACTACCGCCGCAAGTGGTACTACCGCCCAACATCCGCTCTACTACCGCTAAGGAAAAACAGGGCACCAGAAGAATTTCAGCAAGCGGTACTGGAAGCGGTAGTAGAAAGCGGAAGTACCGCATAAGCGGTACTACCGTGCTACTACCGCTCACCAAGAATGGGCAACAGAAGAAATTCCCACAAGCGGTACTCGCTGCGGTAGACCACAGCGGTACTACCGCATAAGCGGTACTACCGTGGTACCGAGCGGTACTACCGCTTGGGTGACAAGAAAACTGCCCAGAGACTGAAACTGCCATAACTTCTGCAAATGAGCTCCGAATTGAGCAAACTCAAGCTTGTTGGATAGATGACGACAAATACTATCCAACAGCGAAAGAGGGAGATTGCCGGCAGCTGGTACATCCATTTTGCATCATGTTTTCCTACTATTATTTATAATGTTTTATAGCTATATTTCACTTTGTAATGCAATTCTAATGCCTTTTCTCTCTCAAATGCAAGATACACCAAAAGAGGGAGATTGCCGGCAGCTGGAATTCTGGGCCTAAAAAGCTATAGCAGAGATAGCTATTTGATACGTCTCCAACGTATCTATAATTTTTGATTGTTTCATGCTATTATATTATCAATCTTGTATGCTTTACATGCAATTTTATATCATTTTTGGGAACTAACCTATTAACCTAGTGCCCAGTGCCAGTTTATGTTTTGTCTATTTTATTGTTTCGGAGAAAAACCATACCAAACAAAGTCTAAACATGATAAAACTTTACGGTGATTTTTTCTGGACCAGAAGGGACCCTAGAAGCTTTGGGGGGAGACCAGACGCCGCACGAGAGGAGCACAAGCTCACACGGCGCGCCCCCAGGGAGGTGCACCATCCGAGCTTGTGGGCCCCTGCTACTTGTAAACTGCATTGGGATTTCCCCGAAGAGGAGGGGTGATGCAGCACAATAGAGATAAGTATTTCCCTCAGTGAGAACCAAGGTATCAATCCAATAGGAGAACCACGCAGAACCTTGTGAACAGCACCTACACACACAAAAGCAAATACTTGCACCCAACGCGGGCAATAGGGTTGTCAATCCCCTTGAACTCGTTATTTGCAAGGATTAATTCTGATAGTGATAGATAGATAAAATAAAATACAAAATAAAATAAAGTAAATAAAATTGTAGCAAGGTATTTTTAGGTTTTTTATATGAATTAACTAGACCCGGGGGCCATAGTTTTCACTAGAGGTTTCTCTCCCGAATGCATAGCGGTGGGTAAACAAATTACCGTTGGGCAATTGATAGAGAAGCGCATAGTTATGACAATATTCAAGGCAATGATCATGCATATAGGCATCACATCCGAGACAAGTAGACCGACTCCTGCCTGCATCTACTACTATTACTCCACCCATCGACCGCTATCCAGCATGCATCTAGAGTATTAAGTTAAGAACGGAGTAACGCCTTAAGCAAGATGACATGATGTAGACAAAGTAAACTCAATCAATATGAATAAACCCTATCGTTTTATCCTTAATGGCAACAATACAAATACGTGTCTTGTCCCCTACTTTGTCACTGGGATATAAAACACCGCAAGATTGAACCCATCACAAAGCACCTCTCCCATTGCAAGATAAATCAATCTAGTTGGCCAAACCAAATGGATAGATCGGAGAGAACTCCAAGATCTAGATCCACAAGGTTTCCCTCACATAGAGGAGAAAGTGATTGGTGGAAAGATGGATCTAGATCTCCTCTCTCTATTCCCTCAAGAAGGAGCAAGAATCATTGGAGGGATGGAGAGATAGCAAAGCTCTAGAAGGTCAACAATGGAGGAGAGAGAGCTGCAAGGGGATAAAAGAACCGTTGGGGGCAAGGGGGAAGAAGACCCCCTTTTATAACCCCCCACCAAATCGAACCGTTACCTGTGCTGGACGCACTCAAGCGGTACTACCGCTCCAAGGAGCGGTACTACCGCTTTGAGCGGTACTACCAGCCGAAGCCAGTGACTACAGCAAGCACAGGAGCGCGGTAGTGCCGCACAAAGCGGTACTACCGCCCCCACAAGCGGTACTACCGCAAAGGTTCGTAGAACAGCCCAGAAATGAGGTAGTGGAGCGGTACTGGAGTGGTACTACCGCCGCAAGCGGTACTACCGCCCAACATCCGCTCTACTACCGCTAAGGAAAAACAGGGCACCAGAAGAATTTCAGCAAGCGGTACTGGAAGCGGTAGTAGAAAGCGGAAGTACCGCATAAGCGGTACTACCGTGCTACTACCGCTCACCAAGAATGGGCAACAGAAGAAATTCCCACAAGCGGTACTCGCTGCGGTAGACCACAGCGGTACTACCGCATAAGCGGTACTACCGTGGTACCGAGCGGTACTACCGCTTGGGTGACAAGAAAACTGCCCAGAGACTGAAACTGCCATAACTTCTGCAAATGAGCTCCGAATTGAGCAAACTCAAGCTTGTTGGATAGATGACGACAAATACTATCCAACAGCGAAAGAGGGAGATTGCCGGCAGCTGGTACATCCATTTTGCATCATGTTTTCCTACTATTATTTATAATGTTTTATAGCTATATTTCACTTTGTAATGCAATTCTAATGCCTTTTCTCTCTCAAATGCAAGATACACCAAAAGAGGGAGATTGCCGGCAGCTGGAATTCTGGGCCTAAAAAGCTATAGCAGAGATAGCTATTTGATACGTCTCCAACGTATCTATAATTTTTGATTGTTTCATGCTATTATATTATCAATCTTGTATGCTTTACATGCAATTTTATATCATTTTTGGGAACTAACCTATTAACCTAGTGCCCAGTGCCAGTTTATGTTTTGTCTATTTTATTGTTTCGGAGAAAAACCATACCAAACAAAGTCTAAACATGATAAAACTTTACGGTGATTTTTTCTGGACCAGAAGGGACCCTAGAAGATTTGGGGGGAGACCAGACGCCGCACGAGAGGAGCACAAGCTCACACGGCGCGCCCCCAGGGAGGTGCACCATCCGAGCTTGTGGGCCCCTGCTACTTGTAAACTGCATTGGGATTTCCCCGAAGAGGAGGGGTGATGCAGCACAATAGAGATAAGTATTTCCCTCAGTGAGAACCAAGGTATCAATCCAATAGGAGAACCACGCAGAACCTTGTGAACAGCACCTACACACACAAAAGCAAATACTTGCACCCAACGCGGGCAATAGGGTTGTCAATCCCCTTGAACTCGTTATTTGCAAGGATTAATTCTGATAGTGATAGATAGATAAAATAAAATACAAAATAAAATAAAGTAAATAAAATTGTAGCAAGGTATTTTTAGGTTTTTTATATGAATTAACTAGACCCGGGGGCCATAGTTTTCACTAGAGGTTTCTCTCCCGAATGCATAGCGGTGGGTAAACAAATTACCGTTGGGCAATTGATAGAGAAGCGCATAGTTATGACAATATTCAAGGCAATGATCATGCATATAGGCATCACATCCGAGACAAGTAGACCGACTCCTGCCTGCATCTACTACTATTACTCCACCCATCGACCGCTATCCAGCATGCATCTAGAGTATTAAGTTAAGAACGGAGTAACGCCTTAAGCAAGATGACATGATGTAGACAAAGTAAACTCAATCAATATGAATAAACCCTATCGTTTTATCCTTAATGGCAACAATACAAATACGTGTCTTGTCCCCTACTTTGTCACTGGGATATAAAACACCGCAAGATTGAACCCATCACAAAGCACCTCTCCCATTGCAAGATAAATCAATCTAGTTGGCCAAACCAAATGGATAGATCGGAGAGAACTCCAAGATCTAGATCCACAAGGTTTCCCTCACATAGAGGAGAAAGTGATTGGTGGAAAGATGGATCTAGATCTCCTCTCTCTATTCCCTCAAGAAGGAGCAAGAATCATTGGAGGGATGGAGAGATAGCAAAGCTCTAGAAGGTCAACAATGGAGGAGAGAGAGCTGCAAGGGGATAAAAGAACCGTTGGGGGCAAGGGGGAAGAAGACCCCCTTTTATAACCCCCCACCAAATCGAACCGTTACCTGTGCTGGACGCACTCAAGCGGTACTACCGCTCCAAGGAGCGGTACTACCGCTTTGAGCGGTACTACCAGCCGAAGCCAGTGACTACAGCAAGCACAGGAGCGCGGTAGTGCCGCACAAAGCGGTACTACCGCCCCCACAAGCGGTACTACCGCAAAGGTTCGTAGAACAGCCCAGAAATGAGGTAGTGGAGCGGTACTGGAGTGGTACTACCGCCGCAAGCGGTACTACCGCCCAACATCCGCTCTACTACCGCTAAGGAAAAACAGGGCACCAGAAGAATTTCAGCAAGCGGTACTGGAAGCGGTAGTAGAAAGCGGAAGTACCGCATAAGCGGTACTACCGTGCTACTACCGCTCACCAAGAATGGGCAACAGAAGAAATTCCCACAAGCGGTACTCGCTGCGGTAGACCACAGCGGTACTACCGCATAAGCGGTACTACCGTGGTACCGAGCGGTACTACCGCTTGGGTGACAAGAAAACTGCCCAGAGACTGAAACTGCCATAACTTCTGCAAATGAGCTCCGAATTGAGCAAACTCAAGCTTGTTGGATAGATGACGACAAATACTATCCAACAGCGAAAGAGGGAGATTGCCGGCAGCTGGTACATCCATTTTGCATCATGTTTTCCTACTATTATTTATAATGTTTTATAGCTATATTTCACTTTGTAATGCAATTCTAATGCCTTTTCTCTCTCAAATGCAAGATACACCAAAAGAGGGAGATTGCCGGCAGCTGGAATTCTGGGCCTAAAAAGCTATAGCAGAGATAGCTATTTGATACGTCTCCAACGTATCTATAATTTTTGATTGTTTCATGCTATTATATTATCAATCTTGTATGCTTTACATGCAATTTTATATCATTTTTGGGAACTAACCTATTAACCTAGTGCCCAGTGCCAGTTTATGTTTTGTCTATTTTATTGTTTCGGAGAAAAACCATACCAAACAAAGTCTAAACATGATAAAACTTTACGGTGATTTTTTCTGGACCAGAAGGGACCCTAGAAGCTTTGGGGGGAGACCAGACGCCGCACGAGAGGAGCACAAGCTCACACGGCGCGCCCCCAGGGAGGTGCACCATCCGAGCTTGTGGGCCCCTGCTACTTGTAAACTGCATTGGGATTTCCCCGAAGAGGAGGGGTGATGCAGCACAATAGAGATAAGTATTTCCCTCAGTGAGAACCAAGGTATCAATCCAATAGGAGAACCACGCAGAACCTTGTGAACAGCACCTACACACACAAAAGCAAATACTTGCACCCAACGCGGGCAATAGGGTTGTCAATCCCCTTGAACTCGTTATTTGCAAGGATTAATTCTGATAGTGATAGATAGATAAAATAAAATACAAAATAAAATAAAGTAAATAAAATTGTAGCAAGGTATTTTTAGGTTTTTTATATGAATTAACTAGACCCGGGGGCCATAGTTTTCACTAGAGGTTTCTCTCCCGAATGCATAGCGGTGGGTAAACAAATTACCGTTGGGCAATTGATAGAGAAGCGCATAGTTATGACAATATTCAAGGCAATGATCATGCATATAGGCATCACATCCGAGACAAGTAGACCGACTCCTGCCTGCATCTACTACTATTACTCCACCCATCGACCGCTATCCAGCATGCATCTAGAGTATTAAGTTAAGAACGGAGTAACGCCTTAAGCAAGATGACATGATGTAGACAAAGTAAACTCAATCAATATGAATAAACCCTATCGTTTTATCCTTAATGGCAACAATACAAATACGTGTCTTGTCCCCTACTTTGTCACTGGGATATAAAACACCGCAAGATTGAACCCATCACAAAGCACCTCTCCCATTGCAAGATAAATCAATCTAGTTGGCCAAACCAAATGGATAGATCGGAGAGAACTCCAAGATCTAGATCCACAAGGTTTCCCTCACATAGAGGAGAAAGTGATTGGTGGAAAGATGGATCTAGATCTCCTCTCTCTATTCCCTCAAGAAGGAGCAAGAATCATTGGAGGGATGGAGAGATAGCAAAGCTCTAGAAGGTCAACAATGGAGGAGAGAGAGCTGCAAGGGGATAAAAGAACCGTTGGGGGCAAGGGGGAAGAAGACCCCCTTTTATAACCCCCCACCAAATCGAACCGTTACCTGTGCTGGACGCACTCAAGCGGTACTACCGCTCCAAGGAGCGGTACTACCGCTTTGAGCGGTACTACCAGCCGAAGCCAGTGACTACAGCAAGCACAGGAGCGCGGTAGTGCCGCACAAAGCGGTACTACCGCCCCCACAAGCGGTACTACCGCAAAGGTTCGTAGAACAGCCCAGAAATGAGGTAGTGGAGCGGTACTGGAGTGGTACTACCGCCGCAAGCGGTACTACCGCCCAACATCCGCTCTACTACCGCTAAGGAAAAACAGGGCACCAGAAGAATTTCAGCAAGCGGTACTGGAAGCGGTAGTAGAAAGCGGAAGTACCGCATAAGCGGTACTACCGTGCTACTACCGCTCACCAAGAATGGGCAACAGAAGAAATTCCCACAAGCGGTACTCGCTGCGGTAGACCACAGCGGTACTACCGCATAAGCGGTACTACCGTGGTACCGAGCGGTACTACCGCTTGGGTGACAAGAAAACTGCCCAGAGACTGAAACTGCCATAACTTCTGCAAATGAGCTCCGAATTGAGCAAACTCAAGCTTGTTGGATAGATGACGACAAATACTATCCAACAGCGAAAGAGGGAGATTGCCGGCAGCTGGTACATCCATTTTGCATCATGTTTTCCTACTATTATTTATAATGTTTTATAGCTATATTTCACTTTGTAATGCAATTCTAATGCCTTTTCTCTCTCAAATGCAAGATACACCAAAAGAGGGAGATTGCCGGCAGCTGGAATTCTGGGCCTAAAAAGCTATAGCAGAGATAGCTATTTGATACGTCTCCAACGTATCTATAATTTTTGATTGTTTCATGCTATTATATTATCAATCTTGTATGCTTTACATGCAATTTTATATCATTTTTGGGAACTAACCTATTAACCTAGTGCCCAGTGCCAGTTTATGTTTTGTCTATTTTATTGTTTCGGAGAAAAACCATACCAAACAAAGTCTAAACATGATAAAACTTTACGGTGATTTTTTCTGGACCAGAAGGGACCCTAGAAGCTTTGGGGGGAGACCAGACGCCGCACGAGAGGAGCACAAGCTCACACGGCGCGCCCCCAGGGAGGTGCACCATCCGAGCTTGTGGGCCCCTGCTACTTGTAAACTGCATTGGGATTTCCCCGAAGAGGAGGGGTGATGCAGCACAATAGAGATAAGTATTTCCCTCAGTGAGAACCAAGGTATCAATCCAATAGGAGAACCACGCAGAACCTTGTGAACAGCACCTACACACACAAAAGCAAATACTTGCACCCAACGCGGGCAATAGGGTTGTCAATCCCCTTGAACTCGTTATTTGCAAGGATTAATTCTGATAGTGATAGATAGATAAAATAAAATACAAAATAAAATAAAGTAAATAAAATTGTAGCAAGGTATTTTTAGGTTTTTTATATGAATTAACTAGACCCGGGGGCCATAGTTTTCACTAGAGGTTTCTCTCCCGAATGCATAGCGGTGGGTAAACAAATTACCGTTGGGCAATTGATAGAGAAGCGCATAGTTATGACAATATTCAAGGCAATGATCATGCATATAGGCATCACATCCGAGACAAGTAGACCGACTCCTGCCTGCATCTACTACTATTACTCCACCCATCGACCGCTATCCAGCATGCATCTAGAGTATTAAGTTAAGAACGGAGTAACGCCTTAAGCAAGATGACATGATGTAGACAAAGTAAACTCAATCAATATGAATAAACCCTATCGTTTTATCCTTAATGGCAACAATACAAATACGTGTCTTGTCCCCTACTTTGTCACTGGGATATAAAACACCGCAAGATTGAACCCATCACAAAGCACCTCTCCCATTGCAAGATAAATCAATCTAGTTGGCCAAACCAAATGGATAGATCGGAGAGAACTCCAAGATCTAGATCCACAAGGTTTCCCTCACATAGAGGAGAAAGTGATTGGTGGAAAGATGGATCTAGATCTCCTCTCTCTATTCCCTCAAGAAGGAGCAAGAATCATTGGAGGGATGGAGAGATAGCAAAGCTCTAGAAGGTCAACAATGGAGGAGAGAGAGCTGCAAGGGGATAAAAGAACCGTTGGGGGCAAGGGGGAAGAAGACCCCCTTTTATAACCCCCCACCAAATCGAACCGTTACCTGTGCTGGACGCACTCAAGCGGTACTACCGCTCCAAGGAGCGGTACTACCGCTTTGAGCGGTACTACCAGCCGAAGCCAGTGACTACAGCAAGCACAGGAGCGCGGTAGTGCCGCACAAAGCGGTACTACCGCCCCCACAAGCGGTACTACCGCAAAGGTTCGTAGAACAGCCCAGAAATGAGGTAGTGGAGCGGTACTGGAGTGGTACTACCGCCGCAAGCGGTACTACCGCCCAACATCCGCTCTACTACCGCTAAGGAAAAACAGGGCACCAGAAGAATTTCAGCAAGCGGTACTGGAAGCGGTAGTAGAAAGCGGAAGTACCGCATAAGCGGTACTACCGTGCTACTACCGCTCACCAAGAATGGGCAACAGAAGAAATTCCCACAAGCGGTACTCGCTGCGGTAGACCACAGCGGTACTACCGCATAAGCGGTACTACCGTGGTACCGAGCGGTACTACCGCTTGGGTGACAAGAAAACTGCCCAGAGACTGAAACTGCCATAACTTCTGCAAATGAGCTCCGAATTGAGCAAACTCAAGCTTGTTGGATAGATGACGACAAATACTATCCAACAGCGAAAGAGGGAGATTGCCGGCAGCTGGTACATCCATTTTGCATCATGTTTTCCTACTATTATTTATAATGTTTTATAGCTATATTTCACTTTGTAATGCAATTCTAATGCCTTTTCTCTCTCAAATGCAAGATACACCAAAAGAGGGAGATTGCCGGCAGCTGGAATTCTGGGCCTAAAAAGCTATAGCAGAGATAGCTATTTGATACGTCTCCAACGTATCTATAATTTTTGATTGTTTCATGCTATTATATTATCAATCTTGTATGCTTTACATGCAATTTTATATCATTTTTGGGAACTAACCTATTAACCTAGTGCCCAGTGCCAGTTTATGTTTTGTCTATTTTATTGTTTCGGAGAAAAACCATACCAAACAAAGTCTAAACATGATAAAACTTTACGGTGATTTTTTCTGGACCAGAAGGGACCCTAGAAGCTTTGGGGGGAGACCAGACGCCGCACGAGAGGAGCACAAGCTCACACGGCGCGCCCCCAGGGAGGTGCACCATCCGAGCTTGTGGGCCCCTGCTACTTGTAAACTGCATTGGGATTTCCCCGAAGAGGAGGGGTGATGCAGCACAATAGAGATAAGTATTTCCCTCAGTGAGAACCAAGGTATCAATCCAATAGGAGAACCACGCAGAACCTTGTGAACAGCACCTACACACACAAAAGCAAATACTTGCACCCAACGCGGGCAATAGGGTTGTCAATCCCCTTGAACTCGTTATTTGCAAGGATTAATTCTGATAGTGATAGATAGATAAAATAAAATACAAAATAAAATAAAGTAAATAAAATTGTAGCAAGGTATTTTTAGGTTTTTTATATGAATTAACTAGACCCGGGGGCCATAGTTTTCACTAGAGGTTTCTCTCCCGAATGCATAGCGGTGGGTAAACAAATTACCGTTGGGCAATTGATAGAGAAGCGCATAGTTATGACAATATTCAAGGCAATGATCATGCATATAGGCATCACATCCGAGACAAGTAGACCGACTCCTGCCTGCATCTACTACTATTACTCCACCCATCGACCGCTATCCAGCATGCATCTAGAGTATTAAGTTAAGAACGGAGTAACGCCTTAAGCAAGATGACATGATGTAGACAAAGTAAACTCAATCAATATGAATAAACCCTATCGTTTTATCCTTAATGGCAACAATACAAATACGTGTCTTGTCCCCTACTTTGTCACTGGGATATAAAACACCGCAAGATTGAACCCATCACAAAGCACCTCTCCCATTGCAAGATAAATCAATCTAGTTGGCCAAACCAAATGGATAGATCGGAGAGAACTCCAAGATCTAGATCCACAAGGTTTCCCTCACATAGAGGAGAAAGTGATTGGTGGAAAGATGGATCTAGATCTCCTCTCTCTATTCCCTCAAGAAGGAGCAAGAATCATTGGAGGGATGGAGAGATAGCAAAGCTCTAGAAGGTCAACAATGGAGGAGAGAGAGCTGCAAGGGGATAAAAGAACCGTTGGGGGCAAGGGGGAAGAAGACCCCCTTTTATAACCCCCCACCAAATCGAACCGTTACCTGTGCTGGACGCACTCAAGCGGTACTACCGCTCCAAGGAGCGGTACTACCGCTTTGAGCGGTACTACCAGCCGAAGCCAGTGACTACAGCAAGCACAGGAGCGCGGTAGTGCCGCACAAAGCGGTACTACCGCCCCCACAAGCGGTACTACCGCAAAGGTTCGTAGAACAGCCCAGAAATGAGGTAGTGGAGCGGTACTGGAGTGGTACTACCGCCGCAAGCGGTACTACCGCCCAACATCCGCTCTACTACCGCTAAGGAAAAACAGGGCACCAGAAGAATTTCAGCAAGCGGTACTGGAAGCGGTAGTAGAAAGCGGAAGTACCGCATAAGCGGTACTACCGTGCTACTACCGCTCACCAAGAATGGGCAACAGAAGAAATTCCCACAAGCGGTACTCGCTGCGGTAGACCACAGCGGTACTACCGCATAAGCGGTACTACCGTGGTACCGAGCGGTACTACCGCTTGGGTGACAAGAAAACTGCCCAGAGACTGAAACTGCCATAACTTCTGCAAATGAGCTCCGAATTGAGCAAACTCAAGCTTGTTGGATAGATGACGACAAATACTATCCAACAGCGAAAGAGGGAGATTGCCGGCAGCTGGTACATCCATTTTGCATCATGTTTTCCTACTATTATTTATAATGTTTTATAGCTATATTTCACTTTGTAATGCAATTCTAATGCCTTTTCTCTCTCAAATGCAAGATACACCAAAAGAGGGAGATTGCCGGCAGCTGGAATTCTGGGCCTAAAAAGCTATAGCAGAGATAGCTATTTGATACGTCTCCAACGTATCTATAATTTTTGATTGTTTCATGCTATTATATTATCAATCTTGTATGCTTTACATGCAATTTTATATCATTTTTGGGAACTAACCTATTAACCTAGTGCCCAGTGCCAGTTTATGTTTTGTCTATTTTATTGTTTCGGAGAAAAACCATACCAAACAAAGTCTAAACATGATAAAACTTTACGGTGATTTTTTCTGGACCAGAAGGGACCCTAGAAGCTTTGGGGGGAGACCAGACGCCGCACGAGAGGAGCACAAGCTCACACGGCGCGCCCCCAGGGAGGTGCACCATCCGAGCTTGTGGGCCCCTGCTACTTGTAAACTGCATTGGGATTTCCCCGAAGAGGAGGGGTGATGCAGCACAATAGAGATAAGTATTTCCCTCAGTGAGAACCAAGGTATCAATCCAATAGGAGAACCACGCAGAACCTTGTGAACAGCACCTACACACACAAAAGCAAATACTTGCACCCAACGCGGGCAATAGGGTTGTCAATCCCCTTGAACTCGTTATTTGCAAGGATTAATTCTGATAGTGATAGATAGATAAAATAAAATACAAAATAAAATAAAGTAAATAAAATTGTAGCAAGGTATTTTTAGGTTTTTTATATGAATTAACTAGACCCGGGGGCCATAGTTTTCACTAGAGGTTTCTCTCCCGAATGCATAGCGGTGGGTAAACAAATTACCGTTGGGCAATTGATAGAGAAGCGCATAGTTATGACAATATTCAAGGCAATGATCATGCATATAGGCATCACATCCGAGACAAGTAGACCGACTCCTGCCTGCATCTACTACTATTACTCCACCCATCGACCGCTATCCAGCATGCATCTAGAGTATTAAGTTAAGAACGGAGTAACGCCTTAAGCAAGATGACATGATGTAGACAAAGTAAACTCAATCAATATGAATAAACCCTATCGTTTTATCCTTAATGGCAACAATACAAATACGTGTCTTGTCCCCTACTTTGTCACTGGGATATAAAACACCGCAAGATTGAACCCATCACAAAGCACCTCTCCCATTGCAAGATAAATCAATCTAGTTGGCCAAACCAAATGGATAGATCGGAGAGAACTCCAAGATCTAGATCCACAAGGTTTCCCTCACATAGAGGAGAAAGTGATTGGTGGAAAGATGGATCTAGATCTCCTCTCTCTATTCCCTCAAGAAGGAGCAAGAATCATTGGAGGGATGGAGAGATAGCAAAGCTCTAGAAGGTCAACAATGGAGGAGAGAGAGCTGCAAGGGGATAAAAGAACCGTTGGGGGCAAGGGGGAAGAAGACCCCCTTTTATAACCCCCCACCAAATCGAACCGTTACCTGTGCTGGACGCACTCAAGCGGTACTACCGCTCCAAGGAGCGGTACTACCGCTTTGAGCGGTACTACCAGCCGAAGCCAGTGACTACAGCAAGCACAGGAGCGCGGTAGTGCCGCACAAAGCGGTACTACCGCCCCCACAAGCGGTACTACCGCAAAGGTTCGTAGAACAGCCCAGAAATGAGGTAGTGGAGCGGTACTGGAGTGGTACTACCGCCGCAAGCGGTACTACCGCCCAACATCCGCTCTACTACCGCTAAGGAAAAACAGGGCACCAGAAGAATTTCAGCAAGCGGTACTGGAAGCGGTAGTAGAAAGCGGAAGTACCGCATAAGCGGTACTACCGTGCTACTACCGCTCACCAAGAATGGGCAACAGAAGAAATTCCCACAAGCGGTACTCGCTGCGGTAGACCACAGCGGTACTACCGCATAAGCGGTACTACCGTGGTACCGAGCGGTACTACCGCTTGGGTGACAAGAAAACTGCCCAGAGACTGAAACTGCCATAACTTCTGCAAATGAGCTCCGAATTGAGCAAACTCAAGCTTGTTGGATAGATGACGACAAATACTATCCAACAGCGAAAGAGGGAGATTGCCGGCAGCTGGTACATCCATTTTGCATCATGTTTTCCTACTATTATTTATAATGTTTTATAGCTATATTTCACTTTGTAATGCAATTCTAATGCCTTTTCTCTCTCAAATGCAAGATACACCAAAAGAGGGAGATTGCCGGCAGCTGGAATTCTGGGCCTAAAAAGCTATAGCAGAGATAGCTATTTGATACGTCTCCAACGTATCTATAATTTTTGATTGTTTCATGCTATTATATTATCAATCTTGTATGCTTTACATGCAATTTTATATCATTTTTGGGAACTAACCTATTAACCTAGTGCCCAGTGCCAGTTTATGTTTTGTCTATTTTATTGTTTCGGAGAAAAACCATACCAAACAAAGTCTAAACATGATAAAACTTTACGGTGATTTTTTCTGGACCAGAAGGGACCCTAGAAGCTTTGGGGGGAGACCAGACGCCGCACGAGAGGAGCACAAGCTCACACGGCGCGCCCCCAGGGAGGTGCACCATCCGAGCTTGTGGGCCCCTGCTACTTGTAAACTGCATTGGGATTTCCCCGAAGAGGAGGGGTGATGCAGCACAATAGAGATAAGTATTTCCCTCAGTGAGAACCAAGGTATCAATCCAATAGGAGAACCACGCAGAACCTTGTGAACAGCACCTACACACACAAAAGCAAATACTTGCACCCAACGCGGGCAATAGGGTTGTCAATCCCCTTGAACTCGTTATTTGCAAGGATTAATTCTGATAGTGATAGATAGATAAAATAAAATACAAAATAAAATAAAGTAAATAAAATTGTAGCAAGGTATTTTTAGGTTTTTTATATGAATTAACTAGACCCGGGGGCCATAGTTTTCACTAGAGGTTTCTCTCCCGAATGCATAGCGGTGGGTAAACAAATTACCGTTGGGCAATTGATAGAGAAGCGCATAGTTATGACAATATTCAAGGCAATGATCATGCATATAGGCATCACATCCGAGACAAGTAGACCGACTCCTGCCTGCATCTACTACTATTACTCCACCCATCGACCGCTATCCAGCATGCATCTAGAGTATTAAGTTAAGAACGGAGTAACGCCTTAAGCAAGATGACATGATGTAGACAAAGTAAACTCAATCAATATGAATAAACCCTATCGTTTTATCCTTAATGGCAACAATACAAATACGTGTCTTGTCCCCTACTTTGTCACTGGGATATAAAACACCGCAAGATTGAACCCATCACAAAGCACCTCTCCCATTGCAAGATAAATCAATCTAGTTGGCCAAACCAAATGGATAGATCGGAGAGAACTCCAAGATCTAGATCCACAAGGTTTCCCTCACATAGAGGAGAAAGTGATTGGTGGAAAGATGGATCTAGATCTCCTCTCTCTATTCCCTCAAGAAGGAGCAAGAATCATTGGAGGGATGGAGAGATAGCAAAGCTCTAGAAGGTCAACAATGGAGGAGAGAGAGCTGCAAGGGGATAAAAGAACCGTTGGGGGCAAGGGGGAAGAAGACCCCCTTTTATAACCCCCCACCAAATCGAACCGTTACCTGTGCTGGACGCACTCAAGCGGTACTACCGCTCCAAGGAGCGGTACTACCGCTTTGAGCGGTACTACCAGCCGAAGCCAGTGACTACAGCAAGCACAGGAGCGCGGTAGTGCCGCACAAAGCGGTACTACCGCCCCCACAAGCGGTACTACCGCAAAGGTTCGTAGAACAGCCCAGAAATGAGGTAGTGGAGCGGTACTGGAGTGGTACTACCGCCGCAAGCGGTACTACCGCCCAACATCCGCTCTACTACCGCTAAGGAAAAACAGGGCACCAGAAGAATTTCAGCAAGCGGTACTGGAAGCGGTAGTAGAAAGCGGAAGTACCGCATAAGCGGTACTACCGTGCTACTACCGCTCACCAAGAATGGGCAACAGAAGAAATTCCCACAAGCGGTACTCGCTGCGGTAGACCACAGCGGTACTACCGCATAAGCGGTACTACCGTGGTACCGAGCGGTACTACCGCTTGGGTGACAAGAAAACTGCCCAGAGACTGAAACTGCCATAACTTCTGCAAATGAGCTCCGAATTGAGCAAACTCAAGCTTGTTGGATAGATGACGACAAA
The DNA here is from genome assembly GCA_039707655.1 of Elymus sibiricus. Lineage (NCBI taxonomy): Eukaryota > Viridiplantae > Streptophyta > Magnoliopsida > Poales > Poaceae > Elymus > Elymus sibiricus. Next base: position 129,399,677 of record CM077676.1, on the reverse strand, counting down.
TACTATCCAACAGCGAAAGAGGGAGATTGCCGGCAGCTGGTACATCCATTTTGCATCATGTTTTCCTACTATTATTTATAATGTTTTATAGCTATATTTCACTTTGTAATGCAATTCTAATGCCTTTTCTCTCTCAAATGCAAGATACACCAAAAGAGGGAGATTGCCGGCAGCTGGAATTCTGGGCCTAAAAAGCTATAGCAGAGATAGCTATTTGATACGTCTCCAACGTATCTATAATTTTTGATTGTTTCATGCTATTATATTATCAATCTTGTATGCTTTACATGCAATTTTATATCATTTTTGGGAACTAACCTATTAACCTAGTGCCCAGTGCCAGTTTATGTTTTGTCTATTTTATTGTTTCGGAGAAAAACCATACCAAACAAAGTCTAAACATGATAAAACTTTACGGTGATTTTTTCTGGACCAGAAGGGACCCTAGAAGCTTTGGGGGGAGACCAGACGCCGCACGAGAGGAGCACAAGCTCACACGGCGCGCCCCCAGGGAGGTGCACCATCCGAGCTTGTGGGCCCCTGCTACTTGTAAACTGCATTGGGATTTCCCCGAAGAGGAGGGGTGATGCAGCACAATAGAGATAAGTATTTCCCTCAGTGAGAACCAAGGTATCAATCCAATAGGAGAACCACGCAGAACCTTGTGAACAGCACCTACACACACAAAAGCAAATACTTGCACCCAACGCGGGCAATAGGGTTGTCAATCCCCTTGAACTCGTTATTTGCAAGGATTAATTCTGATAGTGATAGATAGATAAAATAAAATACAAAATAAAATAAAGTAAATAAAATTGTAGCAAGGTATTTTTAGGTTTTTTATATGAATTAACTAGACCCGGGGGCCATAGTTTTCACTAGAGGTTTCTCTCCCGAATGCATAGCGGTGGGTAAACAAATTACCGTTGGGCAATTGATAGAGAAGCGCATAGTTATGACAATATTCAAGGCAATGATCATGCATATAGGCATCACATCCGAGACAAGTAGACCGACTCCTGCCTGCATCTACTACTATTACTCCACCCATCGACCGCTATCCAGCATGCATCTAGAGTATTAAGTTAAGAACGGAGTAACGCCTTAAGCAAGATGACATGATGTAGACAAAGTAAACTCAATCAATATGAATAAACCCTATCGTTTTATCCTTAATGGCAACAATACAAATACGTGTCTTGTCCCCTACTTTGTCACTGGGATATAAAACACCGCAAGATTGAACCCATCACAAAGCACCTCTCCCATTGCAAGATAAATCAATCTAGTTGGCCAAACCAAATGGATAGATCGGAGAGAACTCCAAGATCTAGATCCACAAGGTTTCCCTCACATAGAGGAGAAAGTGATTGGTGGAAAGATGGATCTAGATCTCCTCTCTCTATTCCCTCAAGAAGGAGCAAGAATCATTGGAGGGATGGAGAGATAGCAAAGCTCTAGAAGGTCAACAATGGAGGAGAGAGAGCTGCAAGGGGATAAAAGAACCGTTGGGGGCAAGGGGGAAGAAGACCCCCTTTTATAACCCCCCACCAAATCGAACCGTTACCTGTGCTGGACGCACTCAAGCGGTACTACCGCTCCAAGGAGCGGTACTACCGCTTTGAGCGGTACTACCAGCCGAAGCCAGTGACTACAGCAAGCACAGGAGCGCGGTAGTGCCGCACAAAGCGGTACTACCGCCCCCACAAGCGGTACTACCGCAAAGGTTCGTAGAACAGCCCAGAAATGAGGTAGTGGAGCGGTACTGGAGTGGTACTACCGCCGCAAGCGGTACTACCGCCCAACATCCGCTCTACTACCGCTAAGGAAAAACAGGGCACCAGAAGAATTTCAGCAAGCGGTACTGGAAGCGGTAGTAGAAAGCGGAAGTACCGCATAAGCGGTACTACCGTGCTACTACCGCTCACCAAGAATGGGCAACAGAAGAAATTCCCACAAGCGGTACTCGCTGCGGTAGACCACAGCGGTACTACCGCATAAGCGGTACTACCGTGGTACCGAGCGGTACTACCGCTTGGGTGACAAGAAAACTGCCCAGAGACTGAAACTGCCATAACTTCTGCAAATGAGCTCCGAATTGAGCAAACTCAAGCTTGTTGGATAGATGACGACAAATACTATCCAACAGCGAAAGAGGGAGATTGCCGGCAGCTGGTACATCCATTTTGCATCATGTTTTCCTACTATTATTTATAATGTTTTATAGCTATATTTCACTTTGTAATGCAATTCTAATGCCTTTTCTCTCTCAAATGCAAGATACACCAAAAGAGGGAGATTGCCGGCAGCTGGAATTCTGGGCCTAAAAAGCTATAGCAGAGATAGCTATTTGATACGTCTCCAACGTATCTATAATTTTTGATTGTTTCATGCTATTATATTATCAATCTTGTATGCTTTACATGCAATTTTATATCATTTTTGGGAACTAACCTATTAACCTAGTGCCCAGTGCCAGTTTATGTTTTGTCTATTTTATTGTTTCGGAGAAAAACCATACCAAACAAAGTCTAAACATGATAAAACTTTACGGTGATTTTTTCTGGACCAGAAGGGACCCTAGAAGCTTTGGGGGGAGACCAGACGCCGCACGAGAGGAGCACAAGCTCACACGGCGCGCCCCCAGGGAGGTGCACCATCCGAGCTTGTGGGCCCCTGCTACTTGTAAACTGCATTGGGATTTCCCCGAAGAGGAGGGGTGATGCAGCACAATAGAGATAAGTATTTCCCTCAGTGAGAACCAAGGTATCAATCCAATAGGAGAACCACGCAGAACCTTGTGAACAGCACCTACACACACAAAAGCAAATACTTGCACCCAACGCGGGCAATAGGGTTGTCAATCCCCTTGAACTCGTTATTTGCAAGGATTAATTCTGATAGTGATAGATAGATAAAATAAAATACAAAATAAAATAAAGTAAATAAAATTGTAGCAAGGTATTTTTAGGTTTTTTATATGAATTAACTAGACCCGGGGGCCATAGTTTTCACTAGAGGTTTCTCTCCCGAATGCATAGCGGTGGGTAAACAAATTACCGTTGGGCAATTGATAGAGAAGCGCATAGTTATGACAATATTCAAGGCAATGATCATGCATATAGGCATCACATCCGAGACAAGTAGACCGACTCCTGCCTGCATCTACTACTATTACTCCACCCATCGACCGCTATCCAGCATGCATCTAGAGTATTAAGTTAAGAACGGAGTAACGCCTTAAGCAAGATGACATGATGTAGACAAAGTAAACTCAATCAATATGAATAAACCCTATCGTTTTATCCTTAATGGCAACAATACAAATACGTGTCTTGTCCCCTACTTTGTCACTGGGATATAAAACACCGCAAGATTGAACCCATCACAAAGCACCTCTCCCATTGCAAGATAAATCAATCTAGTTGGCCAAACCAAATGGATAGATCGGAGAGAACTCCAAGATCTAGATCCACAAGGTTTCCCTCACATAGAGGAGAAAGTGATTGGTGGAAAGATGGATCTAGATCTCCTCTCTCTATTCCCTCAAGAAGGAGCAAGAATCATTGGAGGGATGGAGAGATAGCAAAGCTCTAGAAGGTCAACAATGGAGGAGAGAGAGCTGCAAGGGGATAAAAGAACCGTTGGGGGCAAGGGGGAAGAAGACCCCCTTTTATAACCCCCCACCAAATCGAACCGTTACCTGTGCTGGACGCACTCAAGCGGTACTACCGCTCCAAGGAGCGGTACTACCGCTTTGAGCGGTACTACCAGCCGAAGCCAGTGACTACAGCAAGCACAGGAGCGCGGTAGTGCCGCACAAAGCGGTACTACCGCCCCCACAAGCGGTACTACCGCAAAGGTTCGTAGAACAGCCCAGAAATGAGGTAGTGGAGCGGTACTGGAGTGGTACTACCGCCGCAAGCGGTACTACCGCCCAACATCCGCTCTACTACCGCTAAGGAAAAACAGGGCACCAGAAGAATTTCAGCAAGCGGTACTGGAAGCGGTAGTAGAAAGCGGAAGTACCGCATAAGCGGTACTACCGTGCTACTACCGCTCACCAAGAATGGGCAACAGAAGAAATTCCCACAAGCGGTACTCGCTGCGGTAGACCACAGCGGTACTACCGCATAAGCGGTACTACCGTGGTACCGAGCGGTACTACCGCTTGGGTGACAAGAAAACTGCCCAGAGACTGAAACTGCCATAACTTCTGCAAATGAGCTCCGAATTGAGCAAACTCAAGCTTGTTGGATAGATGACGACAAATACTATCCAACAGCGACTGGTTATAATAAGAAGTGGCAGGGGAGATATGCCTAAGATATAGAGATGAGAAACCTCTATGAATGAAGAGCCGACATAAACTCCAACATCGAAAACATCATAGAAGATGCATATATGAACTCCGTTTTCGATGAACTCGAGCTTGTCATGAAGATGACCATAAGCTCAAAAACTCACAAAGAGAAACACCAAACAAGAACCAAGAAAGATGATGCAATGATGCAATGGTTTGAGCTCTCTACGAACGATACGATCAAGCTACTCACTTGAGAGCCCCCCTTGATAGTACGGCTATCGATCCTATAACCCGGTCTCCCAACTACCACCATGAGACCGGTAAAATAGAAAACCTATCAAGGGCAAACCTTTGCCTTGCGCATAGTCCACTTGAGCTAGATGATGACGATCTTGACCTCCTCAAGTTGGACCACCTTTCTTGATTGCGTCGGCTCGATGAAGACTAGTAGATTGCTCCCCCATACTCCACTATGGGTGAGCCACTCTTCGGCACATCTTCACAAGTCCATTGTCACCACAATGGACGGCAAGCTTCAAGCATGTGATCTCTTCGTGATGCTCCACTTGAACTTGCACACCGCAATATTGATGACGATCCCCACTTGATGTCATCCTCCATGGGTTGTATGAAATCTTCCTTTTGATGCACGCCCATGGAAACAAACCTAACCCCACAAAGAACTCTTGCATAGAACATGGGTTAGTACACAAAGCGTAATGGACAATGCTTACCATACCGTGAGATCACTTGATCCCACTCGGTACATCTTCTACGCTTTGTGTGTTGATCAACTTGAATCACTCTTCATATTTAGTCTTGATCAACCTTGAATCTTCTATGGACAAACCCTTCAAATATAACTCAAGGCAACCATTAGTCCATAGGGATTGTCATCAATTACCAAAACCAAACATGGGGGCAGCGCATGTTCTTCCAATTCTCTTCATTAAGATGATGTCTTGAAGGTAAACATGAATGTCCACACAATCTTCTTCTTCAAGACATGCTTGCAATAGGCTCATCTCTTACATGACCAATCTTTGGATAACTCCATGAATAACCACCTTGGTCATCTCAAAATCTCCTTGAAACCAACAAATGTACTTCAAGAAAAGCCTATGGACAAACCCTTCAAATATAACTCAAGGCAACCATTAGTCCATAGGGATTGTCATCAATTACCAAAACCAAACATGGGGGCAGCGCATGTTCTTTCATTATCAATGACGAACATGATACTACTAGAACAACATGAGAGTGAACATGGCATGTACATGTTAATCATGATATGAACATGAACATGATGCTATCATATATGATGTGTACGTGTATTGTTGCCGTGGTCCCTTGGACCAACTTACCATCTCAGGGTTACCTCGTAACCACCGTCAACATCTTACCATCGTGATCCTCACTTGATCACAACAATACCAGCCATAGTGATCCTCACACGATCACCAACTTCTGCATGTGCCATCTTGTTGTTCTTAGTGTGCATGTTTATTATTTCTGTTGACCCACAGTGTGACCTACTATGAACTATGTCCATGACCGAGGACGCAACTATCGATAGATTATACACTCTGCAGAGGTTAGTACACTGTACCCACACCACAGAACTCATGGCCTTGTGCTCCCATTCAGGTGGACCAACGACATTCTGACAAATCCAATCTATTGCATGACACTCTCCCGGCCACTCCGACAAACTCCCCTTTGGGCTATGTCATGGGTGGCCCCGATGCCAACTCTTGACATACTGTCACCTCGTGGCCGGCCACCGTCGTGGCAAAACAAAACAAACGGTCCCAAATAGGGACAAAAACGTGCAAACAACTCGGGCACACAAGGCTTATGGCCGCCTACCTGATCAGGGTAGCGCACGCACATAACCTTCCCTAGTTGGAGGAACCGGCGAGAGGCATGACAATAGACCGAATTAGGGCCTCCCCATCCAGGCAAGTGTGGCTGCACTGGTGAGCTCGATTCGGTGGCACCATGACTCAGCCAACAGATTTGTTCAAGTTCGATTAATGTCAGGTTCAACTTGAATGGTGATGAGCTGAGTCACAATAAAATAACATGACAATGCATATGAGCATGATATCAACATAAACATGGATGGGCAATATAACCATTTATCATAACATCAACAATAATAAATCATTTATTCTACGGGAGGCAAATGAGCATGGCATAGAGATGATCATGAATATCACAAGCATTTGCATAACAAACCATAACTATTCATGTGAGCATAACATGATCACTAGCATATGAACTGAATACAATAATGGAACATGAGAATAATACTACTAACAAGTAAATATCTGGATGCACATGAACAAGGCATAGGGATGAGCATGAATCTACAAGCATATACATAGCATTTACAAAATAATTTCAAAGTAATTATTCAAACATTCAAGTGAAAACCATGGCTATTGCAAGGCCATCATGCAAGTGGCTATTGTGGCTTGCCTAGGGATGAAGGATTCATCGGGAAGAAGTGCGAGAAGCTCGCGGAAATTTTTGCCGAAAAAGATTCTCTCTCGAAGGGGGCTGAATAAGGGGCAGGGGCAAAATGGTCATTTTCAAAGTCTGACAACATCATGAAAATGGTCCCAACAGAACGGGCTCGACGAATAGAGAACGTGGGCTTTGGAATCACCTGATTCGGAGTTACGGTTGCGAAAATACGGCCGTTCGTTCGTTAGGCAGAAAAATAAATAAAAAGTGTCCACTTCTGCCCTTAACGGACGAACGCCCGCAATTTAAAGGTTTCGGCGCCGGCTGTTGAGGACGGAAGGCGCCTTTTGGAAAATACGCTTTCGAGCAGAGAAAACGTAATCTTGCCCGAAGCAGAGCCAAAGTACGCTTTCTCTAGAGGAAAACGTATTCGGAGGAATACGCCTCCACTAAACAAGTCAACGGGCCGGCTGGGTCAGCGTCAGAGGCTGACGTGCGGGGCCCACTGGTAGGCCTGAGGGGGTCGTCGTCTTCTTCCTCTGTCGCCCGCGCCTAATCGAGGGAGGGGCGGCTCCCGACGGCGATAGCCGGCGGCTCCGGCCACCGTTCGAGGCGCCCGGCCAACCAGCGAGCTCAGGAGATCGAGGCGGTTCCGTCCAGGCATGGCACGGTCGCCGGGGAGGTCGGAGGCAAGCGGAGCTTTGGCCGCGGCGGAAGGTGGCCTCGGGCGATGATGGAGTTGGCATTTCGATGGCAGGGAGAGGAAGGCATGGTGCGGGAGGCCTTCGCCGTGGCTAGAGGAGAGCTTTGGGGAGGGTTAGAGGGAGAATGAGGCTTCGGCATGCTCGAATTTGAGCAGGGGAGGGCGGCGGCCATGGCGGCTGTGGCCGAGCATGGAGGGGCTCCGGGGCGATTTGAGAGGGCTGGGGGGGTTTCTGGGAGAGAGGAGAGGAGGCTGGGGAGGAGAGACGCGGCCGGGAGCAGCTTAAATAGCCGGGGCGAGATGCCCGTGTCCGGAAGCCACCGCGGACGTGTGGGAGCCGCTCTAACGCGACCGCGTACGCGTGCGCACGCGAGGTGGGACTGACGTTGACGAGTGAGAGCTAGTGGGGGCGCAGACGCAGGATTGGGGAGGTCCGGTCGGCCACCAAGGCGTTGTGCGCGTGCGTGCAGCGAGGGCAGGGGCTGCTGTAGCGTGAGGAGGGCGAAGGAGGAGGGGGAAGGGGCCGAGGAGGAGGCACGTAGCTGCCACGAAGCCATTTGACAAGGTGGGACGTGCGGGAGCGGCTGGGAAGAAGAGACCCGAAGCAAAACGACGAGCAGAGCGTGTCCAACGCTTGCCAACAGCGTGGTCACCGCATGGCCTGGTGCACCGAGGGCACGATGGCCTGCCAAAAGATGTCTAGCGTGTAGTCACTTCAATCTGGAGCACCACTGAAGCATAGGTTCGATTAAAGTGACTTTGGGATGATGGGATGCATCACCTAAAGTATGCTGTAGCAAACTTGGGCATGCAGTTGTGGTCAAATGACTTGACCAATGGGCTAACAAAGATGTCACAGGGGTTTAGGGTAGGAAGGACTACCGTCTTGTGAAATTTGAAAGGATTTGGACCAAGATTTATCATAGTTGCATCACAACTACAAAATCTGTTCCAGAAACTAGATCATGAAGTGGCACTCACATAGAGTGTTGGCTTGATCTGAAATTTGGTAGCGCATGATCATTTGGGCATATGAAGGCACTGTAAAAATTTCATACCATTTGGATAAATAAAAATGGTACTTCCTTCACAATGCTTTCCTCTGGACAGAAACTTGGGGGAATTATTGAGAAATATTGGGTAGATAGAATGAGCCCAAATTTAGTGGAGGGAAGTTATATAGGTAGGATAATGTCCTGGTAAAATTTTAGAGTTTATGAAGCCATATAAAATATAGTTGCTTCACAAACTGAAATTATGACCAGAAACAAAGATTGGATGGTGTGCTCACCATGATCATGGAATCTCGAATATTTTTACATATCCAAGGTCCACATGGTCCAAAGGAATTTTGAGAATTTTGTGGAAATTTTAGGAAATACAGAAATATAGGTTGCTTCACAACCTAGGGCAAACAGGGTTATTCCTTTAATAGAAAAAGGAATATTCTCAAGAAATAAAAATTGGGGTTGGGCTAAGATGGAAATGACATGGCCTTGGGAAGGATTTGAGAGTGACAATCCACTTGGGAGAGGAAGAAGAGATGATCTTCCCAGGTTTCAAGACCACAGAGCCACAGAAAAGAAATTCCGAATAAAAATTCCAAAGAAATCCAAAAGAAAAAGAAAGGGCCAAAAATCGGGGTGTCACAGTATTCTCCATCCCTTGCATATTATAGTTCATCACAAAGCCTTTTTAGCTTGGTGGCAGTGACTGGAGAACTCTGTCAATAACCGTCTCATCTGGAAGATTAACTCCCAACTGATTCAAGCGGTTGTTATACCCAGACATTTTGAGTATATGCTCACTAACGGAGCTGTTCTCCTCCATCTTGCAGCTAAAGAACTTGTCGCAGGTGTCATACCTCTCAACCCGGGCATGAGCTTGAAATATCAATTTCAGCTCCTGGAACATCTCATATGCTCCATGGTGCTCAAAACGTCTCTGGAGCCCCGGTTCTAAGCCGTAAAGCATGGCGCACTGAACTATCGAGTAGTCATCAGAACGTGCCTGCCAGATGTTCGCAACATCCACAGACGACGCTGGAGGGGGTGCTTCACCTAGCAGTGCATCAAGGACATAAGCCTTCTGTGCAGCAGTGAGGATAATCCTCAAGTTACGGACCCAGTCCGCATAGTTGCTTCCATCATCTTTCAACTTAGCTTTCTCTAGGAATGCATTAAAATTCAGGGGAACTACAGTGCGAGCCATTGATCTACAACACAATTTTGCAAAGACAATTTAGACCAATTTCATGATAATTAGTTCGGTTAATCAAATTACTAATGAACTCCCACTTAAATCAACATCCCTCAAGTTGTCTAAGTGTTACATGATCCAAATCAACTGACCCATGTCTGATCATCACATGAGATGGGGTAGTCATCAATGGTGAACATCTCCATGTTGATCATATCTACTATATGACTCATGTTCGACCTTTCAGTCCTCCGTGTTCCGAGGCCATGTCTGTACATGCTAGGCTCGTCAAGTTTAACCCAAGTATTCTGCATGTGTAAAACTGGCTTACACCCGTTGTATGCGAACGTAGAGTCTATCACACCCGATCATCACGAGGTGCTTCGAAAAGATGAACTTTCGCAAAGGTGCATACTTAGGGAGAACACAATTTCTTGAAGTTAAGTGAAGGGATCATCTTATAATGCTACCGTCGTTCTAAGCAAAATAAGATGCATAACAAGATAAATATCACATGCAATCAAAAAATATGTGACATGATATGGCCATTATCATCTTGTGCTTTTGATCTCCATCTCCAAAGCACCGGCATGATCTCCATCGTCACCAGCATGACACCATGATCTCCATCATCATGTCGTCACATGGTTGTTTCCGCCAACTATTGCTTCTACGACTATTGCTAACGCATAGCGATAAAGTAAAGCAATTACATGGCGATTAATAAATTAAAGACAACCCTATGGCTCCTGTCGGTTGCTGTAATCATCGACATGCAAGTTGTGAACCTATTACAAAACATGATCATCTCATACATCAACATATATCACATCACGTTTTGTCCATACCACATCTCAACATGCCCTGCAAAAACAAGTTAGACGTCCTCTACTTTGTTGTTGCAAATTTTACGTGGCTGCTATGGGCAACTAGCAAGAACCGTTCTTACCTACGTAAAGCCACAACGGTGATAATCAAGTTGCCTTTTAACTTTCTACAAGGACCGCCTTTGTCAAATCAGATTCAACTAAAGTAGGAGAGACAGACACCCGCCAACCACCTTATGCAAAACAAGTTGCATGTCAGTCGGTGGAACCGGTCTCATGTGCGAGGACATGTAAGGTTGGTCCGAGCCGCTTCATCCCACTATACCACCGAATCCAAATAAGACAAGAGAGGTAAGCAATTTGAGCATCAATGCCCACAACTTCTTTGTGTTCTACTCGTGCATATACATCTACGCATAGACCTAGCTCATGATGCCATTGATGGGGAACGAAGCATGAAAATAAAAAAAAATCCTACGAATCACCCAAGATCTATCTATGAGAAGCATAGCAACGAGAGGGGAGTGTGTCTACATACCCTTGTAGACCAAAAGCGGAAGCGTATATAATGCGGTTGATGTAGTCGTACTCTTCACGATCCAATCGCGATCCAATCCGATGAAGTACCGAACGGACGGCACCTCTGCGTTCAGCACACGTGCGGCTCGGTGACGTCTCCTCCTTCTTGATCCAGCAAGCAAGAGAGGAGAAGTAGATGGGATCTCAACCAGCACGATAGTATGGTGGAGATGGTGGTGGTGAAGTGCCGGCAGGGCTTCGCCAAACGCTGCCGGAACCAAGCTGAGGAGAAAACGGAGTTATGGGAGAGGTAGGGCTGCCGCCGGGGTGTGGGAATTGGTGTGTCCAGCCCCTCCCTCTCCCCCACTATATATAGGAGGCAAGGGGGAGGTCTGGGGCACAGCCCTAGCCCCTCCTCCAAGGAGGGGGCGCCGGCCTAGGGAGGTTTCCTCCCTGCCCAAGGCAGCTTGGGGGGTGCCTTCCCCCATTAGGACTCTTCCTCCTCCACCTCTCCTTGGTGCATGGGCCTCTTAGGGCTGGTGCCCCTGGCCCATATAGGCCCAGGCGCACCCCCTACAGCCCATGTGGGCCCCCGGGGCATGTGGACCCCCCGGTGTACCCCCGGACCCCTTTCGGCACTCCCGGTACACTGCCGGTAATACCCGAAACATTTCCGGCGACCAAAATAGGACTTGCTATATATAAATCTTTACCTCCGGACCATTTCGGAGCTCCTCGTGACGTCTGGGATCTCATCCGGGACTCTGAACAACATTCAGTCACTGTCGTGGTTTTGACACGGCAGATGCCCTTGTAAAAGGACTTGGAGATGAGGCCATCGCACAAGGGTGGAAACTTAACAGGGTTGATCGGGAACGAGAAGACACGGGATTACCCAGGTTCGGCCCCTCACGGTCGAGGTAAAATCCTACGTCCTGCTTTATTATATTTCTGTGGATCTCGATTACAAGGATGCGGATTTGCAAACCTAGCTTTCGAGGGACTGCAACTTAGTCTTTTTGGCCTAGGTGCTCCCCTTTATATACACAGGTGGAACCCTAGATTTACATGAGAGTCCGGGTCATAATCTAACCCGTCTCATACACTTATTCTATTTATTCTCCAAGGCAACCTAGCTGCCGCATGTTTGCCTCTTAAGCCGGCCCATAGGCTGAGCCGGCCCTTCTCACCGGGCCTCCACTAAACCGGCCCACTGAATGTCTTCATAGCCCCGCAGTGAGATAACCTGCTGAGCCTTCTCTAAGGCCGGGTCATCTTCCTGCCGGGTCTACACACTGGGAAATATCTCCAGCATTAGCCCTCAGTTTGACTTGAATTCATTCATGTTAAACTTCACCCTGAAAAACAGACAAATCATCAATAAGGAAAAAAAATCCACAAATTGCTTTTCAAGCTGGCCCTTTGAAACACCGGGTCATTCTTCTGTTTCCAGACTTGGCATTTTTCATTGCTTTTGCCTCGTGACATCACACTCCACTTCCACAAAATCCGGGATGGCGTCACAAGGAATCTTGAATAGATTTGTATTGCCTCGGTAGGCATGAAAATCGAGGAGCCTTTTGCGCATGCCATTTCGGGGTCCGCCGTGCTTATAAATAGACTGGCGCCTCCCCCACTTCCTACTTTACTACTCCTCGTCTTCTTCCTCTGACTCTTCGATGCCACTGTGCCATTTGAGCTCGCCGCCGTCACCCGTTCAACGTCGCCCGAGCCTTCGCCTCATCGCCGAAACTCCTCTGGTGCTGTCAGTGCGGCCGCCTCCGCCACACTCGAGGACTGCATGACTCCTCATCTAAATCTGTAAGGATCTTCTTCTCCATTGCCGCTGTTCTTCAGCTGCTCTTCCCAGTTCTTCTTTTAGCGGTACATAGATCCAAGAATACTTGCGGGTTTCCGTTTTACGGTTCGTAGGATCGGACCGCCATATTTTCTTGCCTCGTAGATCCATTACTCTGCTCCGGACAGATCCCATCGCGGTTCACCTTACTGTACGAAAAACATACCTAGGTTTTACTCTTCTATTTTAGGCCATTTTCCAGATCTACTGAATCCGTTAGCTCATGCGAAACCTGTCTACCAACTCATCACCCAGACTATGCTCAATACTTGTAAAAATCCTCATTGTGAGATTCCTGGCTCATTTTACGCATAAAGTTTTGACCCGGAACTTAATCATACCGCTTCCTGTGACCCGGCAAATGCTCCAATCGCTAGCTCATATTTTTGTTTTGCAATAACCCAGAGAATCTTTGTATTGCCGGCTTATGATATTCTTCTCTTTTCATGGCAGCTGAATCAATGGCTCCCAAGCCTAAGATCATTAACTGGGCCAAGTCTAGCATGTCACCACTTAGCCTGCAAGCCCTGGTGGACTCTGGGCTGCTGCCGGCTCAAGACACCATCGAATGGCGAGCCCCTGAGGAAGAAGTCTACCCTCAGCCGGGACAGAATGAGGTCATCATATTCGCTGAGCATGTCTCCAGGGGCTTTTGCCCCCCCGGCTCTAAGTTTTTCCGAGACGTGCTACACTTATTCAACATCAGGCCTCAAGACCTAGCCCCCAACTCCATCTTCAATTTGTGCCAGTTCTAGGTATTCTGTGAAGTCTATCTGCAACTTGAGCCGTCCATCAGCCTATTCCGGGAGTTGTTCTACCTGAACCGCCAAACAGAGTATAAGGATGGCCCAAGTGTTGAACTTGGCGGAATCTCCATCCAACAGAGGAAGAACATAGTCTTCCCTGACGCCAAGCCGGCCAGTCACCCCAAAGGATGGCACGGGACTTGGTTCTACTGCAAAGATACCTCCCCCGATGGGTAACACCCTCTGCCGGGTTACAGGGCAAGCCGGCTTGCCGCCAATGCAGATGCCATGGGATGGCTTAAAGAGGTGAGGGCAAGGCTACAGTGGAGATCCGGGATGGGTTTGGGCAACTAGACACGGTGGTTTACCCAGGTTCGAGGCCCTCGCGGGGAGGTAACACCCCTACTACTGCATGTCTGGAATATATGCAGTGTATATGGTTGTACAGAGTCTCTCCTGGAGCTGTATTTGGAGAAGACAGTAGGAGCCGAGTGCTCCTGTCCATATGCCTCGTGTGTGCGCGTGAGAACGAGAGAGTGAAAGGGAGTGTGCCTGAGTGCCTCGCCTGCTCAAAATGGGCTCCCTGGGTCACCTTATAAAGGGGTGCCCAGGGGACAAGAGATGGCCTACAGGGCCTAACTACACTGTTGGGGAGACACAAGACGTGTGAACAGTGCCAGCTGTCCATCTATAGTGCCAGTCGCTCATCTACAGTGCTCTACTGTATAGCATGGCCGTCTCGTCTGCGCAGGTCCGACGGGATGTCTGAGCTTGACTTTGCCGGATTCCAGTCGGACGGGCTCCACCCGGACGGACAGGTTCAGCCTCCACCCGGACAGCCTCTACCCGGATGGCCAGGTTCAGCCTCCACCCGGACAACCTCTACCCGGATGGCCAGGTTCAGCCTCCACTCGGACAGCCTTTACCCGGACAGCCTCTACCCGGATGGCCAGGTTCAGCCTCCACCTGGACAACCTCTACCCGGATGGCCAGGTTCAGCCTCCACCCGGACAGCCTCTACCCGGATGGCCAGGTTCAGCCTCCACCCGGACAGCCTCTACCCGGATGGCCAGGTTCAGCCTCCACCCGGACAGCCTCTACCCGGATGGCCAGGTTCAGCCAACCAGGGGCCAGCCAGCCGGGGTCCAGCCAGCCAGGGTCCAGCCAGCCAGGGGTGGTTCCCCTGGCAAAGTTTTTGAAGTGTCGTTTCGCCGTCTTGGGCCTACCCGGGGTCATCCCCCCGACATTAATCTTAAGAAGAAAGATGTCCTAAAATTTGCCAAGAAACTTCTTGGTGAAACAAAGGATGATATCAAGCTCGTGGGACTCGCCCCATTTTACGCCAACAACCCGGCTCCTGAGGTAAGCCGTCTTTGTCATCTTTCATTTTGCCAGTACTGTTTTATCCTTGTCACAATTTCATCAATCTGTCATGATACAGGAGAATGACGACTGGTGGCGGGTTGAGGTTCAAGACCCTACTCCTCCTCGGGAAAACGAGGAAGAGGATCCAGACGACGATGAGGATAATGAGGTAGAACTTGACTCTCTTGGCCACCTTTTTAATCAGATTGCTGATGCTCAGTCCTCACAGGAAGAAGCTGAAATTAGCCACACCATCGAGCTAGAGGTAATCTTGATCTCTTCAGACTCTGACTCCCCAAAACCTGTTTGAAAGAAATTCCGAGCTGTAGTCCACAAAGTCCGAAGAAAACCCCGGGTTACCATCCATAAAGTCCCTTTTTCACATCAAGATGCTCACTTGGATCCCCAATTTCTTTTGAAGAAAACACAGCACGCCGGAACATCCAAAAGGAAGACCCGGAGCAGTGAAGGAGAGTTGAGTGGCGGGCTACCATATGAGCCGCCAGCACGTAAAGCACGGACAGAGGTGCCTTTTAGTCCAACTCCCTCTCTTCCTCTAGCTGGCTGTTTCAAAGAGCCCTTACATTTGAATGACTCGGCATATCAGACGTCCCCCTCTTCGGACAAATCAAGCGCTACTCAGGCACTGACCTTCAACATTAACCCGGGGTAAGCACGTTGATTATTCCTGTGTCACATAATAGTCTTGCCCTTTATCCTTTGATTGAATTCTTTGTTCCTCATGTAGTGCTAAGGCCATTAAGAAGAAGACCGCCGCCGGGTCATCTGACCCGGTCATTCCAATAGGTCCTTCCCAGGAAGTGACAGCGGTTGCCTTGGACACCCAGGACGAGCCGGCATTTCAGAACAGCCCGCCGCCCCAAGACACTATTGTGAGCCTGGCTAATGCGTCCTCTCCTGTTACTCAGGAGAAGGAAAATGTAACTGAAGATCAGACCACGGCACCAGCTCAGGAGGAAGTAGTGGTGACCAGTGAACAGCAAACTGCTCCGTCGGAAACCTCTGCTGCTCTAACCAAGGTTCCTACCAAAGCTGAGCCGCCCCTGAAGAACAAGGGGAAGGCGGCCCTTGACTTCCCCGCTTTTGAAGAACAATATGAGGTAACTTTTGTCCTCTATCATGATACACATATATATGTAGCCCCCAAGGGCCGGGTCATTATCAGATGATGACCCGGGACTTCAAAAACTTTTTCTTGCATGCGTAACTTCAAACGGTGGCCCCCAATGGCCGGCTCGTCATATTATGACGGGCGGGTCTTCATAGGTGGTGACATAGATCAATTATGCATTAGCCCCCAAGTGCCATGTGGAATGCCTGCATCTTCATGGAACTCGCTATTTTTGATGAAATGCTGAAACATGTAGCCCCCATGTGCCGGGTCGACCGGAAGGGCGGTTCGGGACAGGCTTATATAACATATAACTGAGGTTGCCTTGTAGGACACGCTGAATCAAGTGGAGACTCAGGTATCCTTCTTTCGGAAAGAAGCAAGGAAGGAGAAAAAACTTCATGAAAAAACTGAAGAAGCATTGTCAGAGGCCAACAAGTCGCTGCTCCTTGTGAGAAGCACTTTGAAGGAAACCGAGGCAGAAAGAGCTGCCCTGGCTAAGCGCGCTGAGGAGGCTGAGGCAAAACTTGAGCCAGTTACCCAGGAGTTGTCCGCCTTGAAGGAACACATCACCGCCATGTGCAAGGCCATTTTCAGTAAGTAAAAAGATTGCAGCATTAGTCAATTATACCCGTTCATCATGCTAAGCCGTCTATACTGATGTCGCGTGCTTTTATCCTTGAAGGCCGTAGGAACCAAACCCTTGTTCAGCATGCAATGGTGAAATTGAAGGCGGTTTATACCTTTGTGGAGCAGCTGTACATAGGCGGCTCCCGTTGCATAATGGTCGCGAAAAATACTAAGGCACCGCCACAGTTGATCGCTGACATGTTGAATGAACTGTCAGTTGTGCCCAAGTGGCTTGAAGAATGGAAGAAGGTGGCTTGTCGCGCTGGGGCTCTAACAGTTTTCGCTCGTGCCAAAGCCTATGTGCCGGAACCCTCAACCGGTGGCTCTTACTGGGGGGGAGGGGTGGCGCGCCCTGGTGCCTCATGGGCACCTGGGTGGCCCCCTCTGGTACTTCTTGCTTCCAGTATTTTTTATTTATTCCAAAATAAATCTTCGTGAAATTTCAGCTCATTTGGAGATGTGCAGAATAGGTATCTCTGACATAGCTTTTTCAGGTCCAGAATTCCATCTGCCGGCAATCTCCCTCCTTGTGTAAATCTTGCATATTAAGAGAGAAAAGGCATTAGAATTGCTCCACAAAGTGTTATATTGATTAAAAACACTATAAATAACAGTAGGAAAACATGATGCAAAATGGACGTATCAGCCACCCATGACATAGCCCAAAGGGGAGTTTGTCGGAGTGGCCGGGAGAGTGTCATGCAATAGATTGGTTTTGTCGTAATGTTGTTGGTCCACCCGAATGGGAGCACGAGGCCATGAGTTCCGTGGTGTGGGTACAGTGTACTAACCTCTGCAGAGTGTATAATCTATCGATAGCCGCGTCCTCGGTCGTGGACATAGTTCGTAGTAGGTCACACTGTGGGTCAACAGAAATAATAAACCTGCACACTAAGATGGCACATGCAGAAGTTGGTGATCGTGTGAGGATCACTATGGCTGGTATTGTTGTGATCAAGTGAGGATCACGATGGTAAGATGTTGACGGTGGTTACGAGGTAACCCCGAGATGGTAAGTTGGTCCAAGGGACCACGGCTACAATCCACGTACACATCATATATGATAGCATCATCTTCATGTTCATATCATGATTAACATGTACATGCCGTGTTCACTCTCATGCTGTTCTAGTAGTATCATGTTCGTCATTGATAATAAACCTGTAAATGCCATGTTATTGTTTGTCTTGATTGCTTTGGTTGTTGTGAGCTTGCGAGTACATTCAAAGTACTCACCTAGCGTGTCATGCCAGATTGCAGGTCATGTCGTGATTGATTGCTTGTCAAGAATCCCGAGCTTGCGCGCTAGGATGTGTCCTAGCCAGAGTCCCTGCGGAGTGGAGTTCATCACCGTCGTCGTTGTTCCGCTGCTAGAAGATATTCCATCGCTACGAGTTATTTCGCTGCTAGCATAGAGCTATCTTAGCAGGCGTAGTATTGTCGTCTCCCTGTAACCTTTGTAATACCCGAACCCTTGTACTCGTATTATTTGTAACAAGAGTTGATTTGTTCTATGCCAAGCAGTGTCGTATTCCAGAAGACTTGATCTCTTGTTTCGCTGCCGTATTCCAGAAGACTTGATCTCTTCACCTGAGGAAGGCCGTGAAATTCTCAATGAAATCCATTCTAGTGATTGTGGTCACCATGCCGGCTCAAGATCACTTGTCACAAAAGCTTTATGGCACGGGTTTTACTGGCTCACAGCTCATGCCGACGCAGAGGATATCGTACGCAAGTGTGATGGTTGCTAGAAGTATGCTCGCCAGGCTCATGTGTCGGCTCAGGAATTACGGATGATCCCGATAACCTGGCCTTTTGAAGTCTGGGGGCTTGACATGGTTGGACCCTTCAAATGTTCTAAGAACAAGCATACACACCTGCTGGTGGCTGTGGATAAGTTTACCAAGTGGGTAGAAGCAGAGCCGGTCAGCCGTTGTGACGCTGCTACAGCCGTCAAGTTTCTGAAAAAGTTGATATTTCACTTTGGCTATCCACACAGTATCATCATAGACAATGGAACCAATCTTTCCAAAGGAGTCATTAAACAGTTCTGTCAACAGGAGCACATCCTGCTTGATCTAGCATCGGTTGCACATCCTCAGTCCAACGGGCAGGCAGAAAGAGCCAATCAGGAATTACTGCATGGCATCAAACCCCGGCTCCTGGTGCCTTTGCAACGCACTCTGGGTTGCTGGGAAGTACAATTACCTGCGGTACTTTGGAGCATACGGACTACTCCCAACAGGTCAACAGGCTATACACCGTTTTTCCTGGTCTATGGTGCAGAAGCTGTACTTCCAAGCGATATTCGTCATGACTCCCCTCGAGTGGCGGCTTATGTGGAGGCAGATAATGAGCAAGCTCGTCAAAATGCTCTTGATGCTCTGGAAGAAGAACGCGAGCTTGCCGCATCCAGATCAGCAATTTATCAATAGGACCTACGTCGTTATCACAGCCGTAGAGTTCGAAGCCGTACTTTTCAGGAAGGTGACTTAGTGCTCCGTCTGATACAAGACCAGACAGGCATGCATAAGTTATCTCCTCCTTGGGAAGGACCCTTTGTGGTCAGCAAGAATCTCAACAACGGGTCGTATTACCTGGTTGATATACATGAGGCAGATAAGTCACGTACCTCTGAAGAAGAGACAAGCCGACCCTGGAACATTGCCCATCTCCGGCCATACTACACCTAAGTCATAGACTGGGTTACATCTTTGTACATACCATCCATCGTGTATATATATATTTTTGATCAATGAAATAAAGACTGGCAGCTCTGTATAAGAGTTTGTCGTTTTGCCTCGAAATTGTGTGTTGAGTCTTTGTTGATTGAACATTGGTTACTTGGAGGCTTCCAACTCATTGAGTTTAGCTTACAAAACCCTTTAACCCGGCAAAACGCCAAAAGTTGGTTAAACCTGCCTGTTAGCAAGATGCAACTCCAAAAAAAAGTGACCCGGCGTACGCCTGATGAGTCAATCACAAAGGTGACCCTGAATTCATCAGAGTTAAAACGTTCGATTGGTCGCGTGAGAGCCGGCTTCCGGAAAGTGAGGATAAACCAACAAGCCAAAGTGCCTGCCTCATGAAAGCAATTCTGACTTGAGCTTTTAAGCCAGTCTTTCAAGCTGTGTTCTAAAAACCGGCTTATTACAGTTATATTCTCTTTTTTGCATTCATTGCATCTCTGCATGCATACATACATTCATACCTGGCATCTACCTTAGTTAAGATTGGTTGTTTATGGTTCATTACAAGCACTAACATGATTTTCATCAATCAAAACTATTGCTATCTATAGTTGTTATTGTTTGTGTAGAATCACTCTTGTGGCAAAAACCAGCTCTAGAAGCTGAAAAGAGGATTCACAATGACAAAACGCCTGTATAAGTGCACAGGCAAGGCATCCACAAACATGTTTGTACAGGCAACATCAGCACAGTGCACGATGGCACTGGCATCAGTAACAGTTTCGAACGCTAAGTTATTACACGTCACCCATCGGGCTGCAGACTTAAATGGTATTCCTCCAGATTCTACTATAATCAAGGAAGAGCCGGTGTGTGCCAGAATAAAGACGCTGGAGGATCAAGGAGCGCTTTGACCCGGTGATACGTCTCTAACGTATCTATAATTTATGAAGTATTCATAACATGTTTATTATAGTTTTGTATGATTTTGGTGCACTTTTATATGGCTTTTATATGATTTTTATGGACTAACATATTGACCTAGTGCCCCGTGCCAGTTGATGTTTTCTGCTTGTTTTTGGTTTTCCAGAAAATCCATATCAAATGAAGTCCAAATGTAGCGAAACTTTTTGATGATTTTTCTGCAAGGAAATGGACCCAGGAAGCTTCGGGGAAGCAGCAGAAGAGCCACAGGGGCCCCACGAGCCACCTGGGCGCGCCACCCCCCCCCCAGGCGCACCCTGGTGCCTCGTGGGCCCCCTGTGGCACCTCTTCGCGTGATTCCAACGCCAAAAAATCATATATATTCAGAAACCCCCGAAAGTTAACCTAGATGAGTTTTTACGCCGCCGCAAACCTCTATACCTCCACGATCTAATCTACAGCCCTTTTCCGGCACCCTGCCGGAGGGGGGAATCATCACCGGAGGCCATCTTCATCATCCCGGCAGTCTCCATGACGAGGATGGAGTAGTTCACCCTCGGGGCTGAGGGTTTGTACCAATAGCTATGTGTTTTATCTCTCTCTCTCTCTCTCTCGTGTTCTTGATTTAGCCTGATCTTGATGTACCGCAAGCTTTGTTAATATAGTTGGATCATATGGTGTTTCTTCCCTCTCTATCTTTGTTGTGATGAATCGAATCTTTTCCCTTTGAGGTTTCGTTATTGTCGGATTGAATATTTTAGATTTGAGAACACTTGATGTATGTCTTGCATATGAATACCCGTGGTGACAATGGGGTATTATATTGATTCACTTTATATATGTTTTGGCACTCAACTCGCGGATTCCCGAGGTGACATTGGGGTAATCTATGCATAGGGGTTGATGCACGTTTTCATTATCTTTTCTCCGATAGAAACTTTGGGGTGCTCCTTGGAGTTCTTTGTGTGGATTGAATATTATGATTATGAAGTTGTTTGATGCATATCGTATAATCAACTCACGGATACTTGTGGTGACATTGGAGTATCTAGGTGACATTAGAGTTGGTTGATGTGTATCATATGGTGTTATTTTAGTACGAACTCTAGGGCTGTTTGTGACACCTCTAGGAATAGCTCAATAGATCGATCGGAAAGGATAACTTTGAGGTGGTTTCGTACCCTACAAACAATTTCTATCTTATGTTCTCCGCTGATAGGAACTTGGGAGTGATTCTTTATTGCACGTTGAGGGATGGTTATATGATCCAATTATGTTAGCATTGTTGAGAGATTGCACTAGTGAAAGTATGAACCCTAGGCCTTGTTTTTAAGCATTGCAATACCGTTTGTGCTCACTTTTGTTACTTGCTACTTTGCTGTTTTTATATTTTCAGATTACAAAAACCTATATCTACTATCCATACTACACTTTTATCACCATCTCTTCGCCGAACTAGTGCACCTATACAATTTATCATTGTATTGGGTGTGTTGGGGACACAAGAGATTTCTTGTATTTGGTTGCAGGGTTGTTTGAGAGATACCATCTTCAACCTACGCCTCCCATGGATTGGTAAACCTTAGGTCATCCACTTGAGGGAAAATTGCTACTGTCCTACAAAACTCTGCGCTTGGAGGCCCAACACGAGTCTACAAGAATAAGTTGTGTAGTAGACATCAAGCTCTTTTCTGGCACCGTTGCCGGGGAGGTGAGTGCTTGAAGGTATATCTTTAGATCTTGCAATCGAATCTTTTAGTTTCTTGTTTTATCACTAGTTTGGTTTATAAAAGAAAACTACAAAAAAAAAATGGAATTGAGGTTGCCTCATATTATTCGTCTTTATCATGTCTTTCTTGAAAATGATGGAGCGGAAAATTGTGCTCAATTGATAGAAGAAGAATTCAATAAAATGTTTGGCATAAAATCTTTGAATGATGAGCATGATTGCAATGTTGTTAGTATGAATTCTATGAATATCCAAAATACTAATGATGATTGCACTAGTCATGACAAAAATGTTTCTTATAAGCATGTCAATTTTTGTGGAGTGCATAAAGTTTGTGAAGACATGCCTTATAGGGATGATAGATTTTGTAAGAAGCATAAACATGATAGAACCAATTTTTTGCTCAAAGTGATAGATGAATTTGCTACAAAATTATGCTCTCTTCATCCCATTACTTGTGAACTTTGCAATATAGTTTGTCACCTTAAGTTTCAATGCATACTTTTTCATGATCGAATCATGGCTAAATATTGTAATAACTTGACCGCCCTTGAACTATATAATGAGCTTTATCTATTTTTGGGGTGTGAGGAATTGACACATAAAAATAGTTGGTTTGAAGTATTCATTCTCACAGAAAACATTGAAACTAATCTAGAGGAAATCTATATGTTTTGTGTGGTAAATTGCAATGGGAATGCTTATATTGCCAACTACAGAAAGATGGGAAAACCAATAGAATATAAAAGGAACACTAATGAAAGGGTAAAGATTTCCACTTTCCCTCCTATTGTCTCTCATGATGAAATAGGTGACGAGGAGGAGCTTCCTATTCAACCAATCTCATCAATAAGAAGCTCAGAAAAATTTATTAAACCCACACATGATGTGGTGAAGAAGAAGAAAAGAAGAAAGAGTAGAGGTAAAAAAATATCCCTCCCAAATAATGTTATCCCTATTATTGTTGTGCCTCATGAGAGTGAATCAAAAATAATTGTGGAAGATGATATACTTGATGATGATATTGCTTCTTTGTCTTATGGTACAATGTCCGAAGGAACTATTGAGGATGATTTTATTATGCCTATTACTCATTATGATGATTATGATTGGGAAGATAATGATACTTCTTATGATCTTGAAAACCTTTATGGCACCAACTTGGAAAATTATGATGATAATTGTTATACTATTGGTGCTATTCATACTATTAATGATGAAAGTGATTATGCTTATGATATGCAAAGCCACAAGCTTGGGGATGCTATGTTTGATGAGAATGACATGTTTGAGAATTTAATTGCTGTAATTGATGTTTGTCCCAAGCTTGGAGATGCTATACTTAATGAAGATGATCTTTTTAGTCCCCCTACTTTGAACGATCAAATTTGTTATGACGATTTCATGCCTCCTATCTATGATGATTATTGTGATGATACTTATGTTATGAAAAATAGTGATGATTATTATTATTATACTTGTTATAATCCTTTTACTGAACATCACTCTTTTAATATGGAAACAATTTATAGTATTCGAGTTTCATACTATACTCCCACTATTATGAATGAGAAGAAAATTGCTTGTATGGAGAGTAATAAAAATTCTATGTTTGTGGATCATGAAAAGAATGCTTTATATGATATCTATATTGATGAATCCATTCATTATGCTACTGAAAATTATTATGAGAGAGGAACATATGATTCATTATGCTCCCATTATGTTTCAATTCTTCACTTTTTATGTGAGCATCATTAAAATCATCATGCCTAGCTAAAAGGCATTAAAGAAAAGCGCTTGGTGGGAGACAACCCAATACTTATACCTACTATTTTTGTGTGTCCACATGATTAATATACTGTAGTAATCATGTTTTATATGTTTTCTTTCAATAATGTGCCAAGTAAAGCCTTTGGGATAGTGTGGATGCTTGTTGATTTGATTCTGTGCAAAAACAGAAACATTTGCGTCCAGTGCTGGAATTTCTATTCTGTACTGGAGAGTGAAAAAAATCTGAAATTTTTATACAGTATTGGGTTACAAATTTTTTACGTTTTCCTATTTTTTCTGAATTTTTGGAGGTACAGAAGTATGGTTTTTAAATCGCTTACTACACACTGTTCTGTTTTTGACACATTCTGTTTTCGATTCATAGTTTGCTTGTTTTAGTGTTTCCATAGCTTATATTGAGTAATATAAATTGTGGAAATGATAGAATACAGTAGGAATTATGTGAGAACAATTATGAATCTCGTCTTGACAGTACCTAAGTGGATGATTTATTTTTATCATACTAACCTATCTCACGAAGTTCCGTTAAGTTTTGTGTGATTGAAGTTTTCAAGTTTTGGGTGAGATATCGATATGAGGAGAATAAGGAGTGGAAATAACCTAAGCTTGGGGATTCAAAAGGCACCCCAAGGTAATATTCAAGGAATACCAAAGCAACTAAGCTTGGGGATGCCCCGGAAGGCATCCCCTCTTTCGTGTTCAACACTATCGGTAACCTCACTCGGAGCTATATTTTTATTCGTCACATAATATGAGTTTTGCTTGGAGCATCATTTTATTTTATTGAGATTTACTTGATTTTATTAATAATCATGTTTTGTATCTTTTAGTTCAATAAAATGCCAATTATAGCCTTTACCATGCTCAGTTTGCAAGTTCATGTGTTGCTGTTTGAAAACAGAAAGTTTTCTGTTATGTCCAGAATATTTCCGAATAGTCAGAACATGATAAAAATCTGCAATTTTTACACAGTAATCATGCATGAGTT
The DNA here is from genome assembly GCA_039707655.1 of Elymus sibiricus. Taxonomy (NCBI): domain Eukaryota; kingdom Viridiplantae; phylum Streptophyta; class Magnoliopsida; order Poales; family Poaceae; genus Elymus; species Elymus sibiricus. Next base: position 129,374,795 of record CM077676.1, on the reverse strand, counting down.
ATCTGTCACTTGGTAATATTTCAGAATTTTTGGAGTTAGGGAAGTATGGATTCTTATTCACCCTTACAGACTATTCTGTTTTGGCAGATTCCTGTTATAGTTGCATTGTTTGCATATGTTTGCTTGTTTAATGATTCTATTTGAGGATAGGAGTGTTAAATATGCAGAGGCATTTAGTAGGCAATGTTTAATTACAATTTTAGTAATTTGCTACAGTAGAGAATGTTAAGGTTTTGAGTTGATTTATACTAACTTATCTCACGAGTTCTTGTTGAGTTTTGTGTGGATGAAGTTTTTAAGATTTATAGAAACCATGATATGGGAGCAATTAAGGAGACACAAAAGCTCAAGCTTGGGGATGCCCAAGGCATCCCAATATAATATTTCAAGAAGTCTCCAGCATCTAAGCTTGGGGATGCCCCGGTAGGCATCCCACCTTTCTTCTTCAACAACTATCGGTCAGTTTTGGTTGAGCCTAAGTTTTTGCTTCTTCACATGATATGTGCTATTCTTGAAATGTCATTTTATTTTGTTTTTCTTGCTGTTTGAATAAAATAATAAGATCTGAATTTTTTTTTAAATGAGAGAGAGTCCTCACATAGCTACCTATTTACTTAACTACTCATTTGATCTTCACTTATATCTTTTTGGAGTAGTTTGTCATTTAGTGTTGTTCTTCACTTATATCCTATGAGTAATTTGTTGAAATGAGTTGTATATCATAAAGTTGAAATTTATATGCTTCATATCCTTGTCCCATGGGGATTAGTGACTTCACAAACAAGAAGTATAAGTGGTAAATTTATTGAAAGTTAACAAACATAGAATTGGTCACTTGAACAATTCATGAAAGAATTTTGAAGGAAGAGAAATTTCACATATAAATATACTATCTTGGAAATCTTCTATGATTGTGAGCCCCCATTAATTATTTTCAAGCTTGATCAAGTAGTTGACGTTGGACAAGGAAGACAACATAATGAGTTATGTTTGTTTATATTCACATAGAAGTTATATTGTCATGGATCCTCTAACATGTGGTGCTTGCTTAGGATCTTTTGCTAGCCAAAAATTCGCACTAAGTAGAGATACTACTTGTGCATCCAAAAACCATTAAACCCAGTTTCTTGCCATGAGTGTCCACCATATCTACCTATGGATTGAATAAGATCCTTCAAGTAAGTTGTCATCGGTGCAAAAAGCAATAAAAATTGCTCTTAAAATATGTATGATCTTTTATTGCAAGGGAAAATAAGCATTGTACAAACTTGTGATGGTAAAGAAATAAAAGCGATGGACTGCATAATAAAGGTTGCTATCAGAAGGGGCAATATAATGTGACGTTCCTTTGCATTAAGGGCTTGTGCATCCAACAACAAAAGGCACATGACAACCTCTGCTTCCCTCTGCGAAGGGCCTATCTTTTACTTTTCTGTATTTACTTTTATGCAAGAGTCATTAATGTTCATCCCTATTCCGCTCTATTTATTCTTTAGTTGGCAAGCATTATGTGGTAGGGAAAGATCCAGGCACATATATCCAGTTGAATATAGGTGATCATGAGTTATTATTGTTGACATTATCCGTGAGATAAATAAGATGGGAGGTGAAACATTAAGCCCCTATCTTCCTATGTGTTTGACTGAAACTGTTTGTTCTAAGAATATGCTTTGAGTGTTAGCAATCATGGAAGACTAAAAGATGGTTTAGTATGTGGAATTTGCTAGATCAAATCTCTTACATAGACCCTTCCTGAAAATAAGATGAATTGCAGTTGTTTGATGACTGAGAACATAGTTTGTTAGTTTTCAAGAAAGTTTATGGCCTATACTTTAAACATGTGAATAGCTTGCTACTTGATCATGAGAAGTTTTATGAGATGAGCTACTGATTATGATATATATTGATGCTAGGAAAAGTGATTGAAATTACCATTGATCAAACTTATGCACTATGCTAGCATTCACACTTCATAAATTATTTCTTTTATCATTTACCTACTCGAGGACGAGCAGGAATTAAGCATGGGGATGCTGATACGTCTCCAACGTATGTATAATTTATGAAGTATTCATGCCATGTTTATTACAGTTTTGTATGGTGCACTTTTATATGGCTTTTATATGATTTTATGGACTAACATATTGACCTAGTGCCCAGTGCCAGTTGTTGTTTTCTGCGTGTTTTTGGTTTTCCAGAAAATCCATATCAAATGAAGTCCAAATGCAGCGAAACTTTTTGACGATTTTTTCTGGAAGGAAATGGACCCAGGAAGCTTCGGGGAAGCAGCAGAAGAGCCACAGGGGCCCCATGAGCCACCTGGGCGCGCCACCCCCCCAGGAGCGCCCTGGTGCCTCGTGGGCCCCCTGTGGCACCTCTTCGCGTGATTCCAACGCCAAAAAATCATATATATTCAGAAACCCTCGAAAGTTAACCTAGATGAGTTTTTACGCCGCCGCAAACCTCTATACCTCCACGATCTAATCTACAACCCTTTTCCAGCACCCTGCCGAAGGGGGGAATCATCACCGAAGGCCATCTTCATCATCCCGGTGGTCTCCATAACGAGGAGGGAGTAGTTCACCCTCGGGACTGAGGGTTTGTACCAATAGCTATGTGTTTTATCTCTCTCTCTCTCTCGTGTTCTTGATTTGGCACGATCTTGATGTACTGCGAGCTTTGTTAATATAGTTGGATCATATGGTGTTTCTTCCCTCTCTATCTTTGTTGTGATGAATCGAATCTTTTCCCTTTGAGGTTTCATTATTGTTGGATTGAATATTTCAGATTTGAGAACACTTGATGTATGTCTTGCATATGAATACCCGTGGTGACAATGGGGTATTATATTGATTCACTTGATATATGTTTTGGCACTCAACTCGTGGATTCCCGAGGTGACATTGGGGTAATCTATGCATAGGGGTTGATGCACGTTTTCATTATCTTTTCTCTGATAGAAATTTTGGGCTGCTCCTTGGAGTTCTTTGTGTGGATTGAATATTATGATTATGAAGTTGTTTGATGCATATTGTATAATCAACTCATGGATACTTGTGGTGACATTGGAGTATCTAGGTGACATTAGAGTTGGTTGATGTGTATCATATGGTGTTATTTTAGTACGAACTCTAGGGCTGTTTGTGACACCTATAGGAATAGCTCGATAGATCGATCGGAAAGGATAACTTTGAGGTGGTTTCGTATCCTACAAACAATTTCTATCTTATGTTCTCCGCTGATAGGAACTTGGGAGTGATTCTTTATTGCACGTTGAGGGATGGTTATATGATCCAATTATGTTAGCATTGTTGAGAGATTGCACTAGTGAAAGTATGAACCCTAGGCCTTGTTTTTAAGCATTGCAATACCATTTGTGCTCACTTTTGTTACTTGCTACTTTGCTGTTTTATATTTTCAGATTACAAAAACCTATATCTACTATCCATAGTACACTGTTATCACCATCTCTTCGCCGAACTAGTGCACCTATACAATTTATCATTGTATTGGGTGTGTTGGGGACACAAGAGATTTCTTGTATTTGGTTGCAAGGTTGTTTGAGAGATACCATCTTCAACCTACGCCTCCCACGGATTGATAAACCTTAGGTCATCCACTTGAGGGAAAATTTCTACTGTCCTACAAAACTCTGCGCTTGGAGGCCCAACACGAGTCTACAAGAATAAGTTGTGTAGTAGACATCACCCGGCTCTTTGCGATTGTCGTCATCCTCTGCCCCTTCCTGGCTTGTGGATTCCCTGGTCGACCACTGGATGGAGCGCAAGGCTTCAAACATTGCATCAGCGGTAATCACTGAAGAAGGATCAACTTCAGGAGCAAAAGATTGCTTACGCGCACGAGTAAGAGCCACCGGTTGAGGGTTTGGTGGCACATAGGCTTTGGCACGATCGAAAACTGTTAGAGCCCCAGCGCGACAAGCCACCTTCTTCCATTCTTCAAGCCACTTGGGCACAACTGACAGTTCATTCAACATGTCAGCGATCAACTGTGGCGGTGCCTTAGTATTTTGGTGGAAGATTATATGTTCAGATCTATTATGCTATTTAATACCCCTCTGATCTTGGACATGAAGATGATTTGTGAGTAGTTACTTTTGTTCTTGAGGACATGGGAGAAGTCTTGTCATAAGTAATCATGTGAATTTGGTATTCGTTCGATATTTTGATGATAGGTATGTTGTTGATTCTCTTAGTGGTGTCATGTGAACGTCGACTACATGACACTTCACCATCTTTGGGCCTAAGGGAATGCATTGTGGAGTAGTAATTAGATGATGGATTGCTAGAATGACAGAAGCTTAAACCCTAGTTTATGTGCTATTCCGTAAGGGGCTGATTTGGATCCATATGTTTAATGCTATGGTTAGAGTTATCTTAATTTTTCTTTCGTAGTTGCAGATGCTTGCGAAGGGGAGCAGCTTAAATAGCCGGGGCGAGATGCCCATGTCCGGAAGCCGCCGCAGACGTGTGGGAGCGCTCTGATGCGACCGCGTACACGTGCGCACACGAGGAGGGACTGACGGTGACGAGTGAGAGCTAGTGGGGGCGCAGACGCGGGATGGGGGAGGTCCGGTCGGCCACCAAGGCGCTGTGCGCGCGCGTGCGGCGAGGGCAGGGGTTGCCGTGGCGCGAGGAAGGTGAAGGAGGAGGGGGAAGGGGCTGAGGAGGAGGCACGTAGCTGCCACGAAGCCATTTGACAAGGTGGGACGTGCGGGAGCGGCTGGGAAGAAGAGACCCAAAGCAAAACGACGAGCAGAGCGCATCCAACACTTGCCAACAGCGTGGTCACCGCGTGGCATGGTGCACCAAGGGCACAATGGCCTGCCAAAGGATGTCTAGCGTGTAGTCACTTCAATCTGGAGCACCACTGAAGCATAGGTTCGATTAAAGTGACTTTGGGATGATGGGATGCATCAGCTAAAGTTTGCTGTAGCAAACTTGGGCATGAAGTTGTGGTCAAATGACTTGACTAATGAGCCAAGAAAAATGTCATAGGGGTTTAGGGTAGGAAGGTCTACCGTCCTGTGAAATTTGAAAGGATTTGGACCAAGATTTATCATAGTTGCTTCACAACTGCAAAATCTGTTCCAGAAACTAGATCATGAAGTGGCACTCACATAGAGTGTTGGATTGATCTGAAATTTGGTAGAGCATGATCATTTGGGCAGATGAAGGCACTGTAAAAATTTCATACCATTTGGATAAATAAAAATGGTACTTCCTTCACAATGCTTTCCTCTTGACAGAAACTTGGGGGAATTTTTGAGAAATATTGGTAGATAGAATGAGCCCAAATTTGGTGGAGGGAAGTTATATAGGTAGGATAATGTCCTGGTAAAATTTCAAAATTTGTGAAGCCATATAAAATATAGTTGCTTCACAAACTGAAATTATGACCAGAAACAAAGATTGGATGGTGTGCTCACCATGAGCATGGAATCTGGAATATTTTTACATATCCAAGGTCCATATGGTCCAAAGGAATTTTGAGAATTTTGTGGGAATTTTAGGAAAGACAGAAATATAGGTTGCTTCACAACCTAGGGCAAACAGGGTTATTCCTTTAATAGAAAAAGGAATATTCCCCAGAAATAAAAATTGGGGTTGGGCTAAGATGGAAATGACATGGCCTTGGGAAGGATTTGAGAGTGACAAGCCACTTGGGAGAGGAAGAAGAGATGATCTTCCCAGGTTTCAAGACCACAGAGCCACAGAAAAGAAATCCAAATAAAAAATCCAAAAAAATCCAAAAGAAAAAGAAAGGGTCAAAAATCGGGGTGTCACAAACCTACCCCCCTTACAAAAATCTCATCCTCGAGATTTGGTTGCTCAGGGAACAAGTATGAATATTCTGACTTAAGGAAACCAGTTCCAACTCGGGTATCCTTTTCCTTATATAATGTTCCCACTGAATTCCATATGACTGACTGCCTTGCTCTAGGGTGGTTTGCTTCACTGTATCCAATATTCTGACAAGACTTTCTTCATATGTTCCTCCTTAATCTGACCCCAATTCTTTTATGTCTGCTGGCTTAACTGAGGTATTATCATGACTGGAATATGTCATATTTCCATAAGTTCGGGAGTGATTTCCCCATTGACGTGACATTCTTCTATCCAGCACCGATAGTATTCCATGAAGTTGTGAACAAATTCCTCGGTGGACACAGAACCTTTCAATCCTTGCATCGGGTCACTAGATGCATGTCCTCCGGGTTCAAAACCATACTGGAAATCATAACCGCTCTCTGGGCGGAATCTAACTGCTCGCAGGGATTTCTGAATCATGTTGGATGGCTCCACTATCTCGAGTATCAAATCTGTACCAAAGATTCGACTATCGCCTGTCGGGACCAGTATAAAGGAGTACGGTCTTATAACAATAGCATCCAGAGACTTGACTGACGGTGGTTCTGGCGGAAGAATCTGGTTCATGACGGGCTATCATTGCACTGGGTACCATATGTGAGGACACATGATCCGAGACTGTTGTTTAGCATTCTGATTACTCATACTGTAGGTATACCCATATGTGGATAGTAGGCCGTGCGATACTTTAACACGGTCGCTGGAGTCAAACTGCGGAGCTGGCCTTTGGTCTGACATGATAGACTTGGATATCTGATACTAACAATTCTGAGCATATACTGTTGGCCCAATGGGTTACCTAGATATGAGGTCCTTGCAGAACAAAGTAGACCCCTTGGGTGTATATTCATGGTGATCGATACGGAATCAAACTGTTTTGGGGATCCGTACCATGTTGTTCATGCAACAATTATCATACATGTATTGCCGGTCTTGCTCCTTCATTATTGTTCTCTGAATCCTTTGCCGAAAGAGCTTGGCCATATATATATCCTCAATTCTTCGTGTGACCATTGGTGTTTGTCAGGTGCAATATTCCGGCAATCGTACCTTATCCTTGGTCATGACTCGTGTCATAGGAAATATACCAGGTTCACATGTACTCGTATGGAGCTCACTGTGGTCGTCAATCATACAAGACAGTGACAAAGGTTAACGATATCACTTTGTCGGGCGTGAGGAAACTGGCCTTGATATCCACTGTCAAGATTTGTTGTCCCAATGTTGTCTTACTTCATAGCTTGTCCGTCCTTGCATCACAATGAGGTGTATAACTGGCTTTCTTCCCCTTGCATAACTCATGTGGTTGTTGGATTCATCTTCCTTTGGTAGGTCTGTGATATGTCTCCAACGTATCTATAATTTTTGATTGTTCCATGCTGTTATATTATCAATCTTGGATGTTTTTATATACATTTACAGCAATTATATATCATTTTTTGAGACTAACCTATTAACTTAGTGCCCAGTGCCAGTTGCTGTTTTCTGCCCTGTTTTTGTTTTACAGAAAATCAATACCAAACAAAGTCCAAATGCCATGAAACTTTTTGGAGATTTTTTTCTAGACAAGATAAACACTAGAAGCTTCGGGAGGAGGCCAGAAGCCCCAGGGGGTGCCCACGAGGCACCAGGGTGCGCCCTGGTACCTCTTGGGGCCCACAGAGCTCCGTTTGACCTAATTCCTCCACTATAAATTCCCAAAAAATCAAAAACCCTCATGGGAGTCCACGAAATACTTTTTCCGCCGCCGCAAGTTTCTGTTCTCGAGAGATCCCATCTGGAGGCCTTCTCCGGTACTCCGCCGGAGGGGGAATCGATCACGGAGGGGCTCTACATCAACCTTGCTGCCCTTCCGATGATGCGTGAGTAGTTTACCATAGACCTTCGGGTCCATAGGCAGTAGCTAGATGGCTTCTTCTCTCTTTTTGATCTTCAATACAATGTTCTCCTCGATGTTCTTGGAGTTCTATCCGATGTAATCAATTTTTGCGGTGTGTTTGTTGGGATCCGATGAATTGTGAGTTTATGATCAGATTATCCATGAATATTATTTGAGTCTTCTATGATCTCTTTTACGCATGATTATTATAGCTTCGTATTTCTTCTCCGATCTATTGATTTGGTTTGGCCAACTAGATTGATTTATCTTGCCATGGGAAGAGGTGCTTTGTAATGGGTTCGATCTTGCGGTGTTCAATCCCAGTGACAGAAAGGGACATGACACGTATGTATCGTTGCTATTAAGGGTAAAAAGATGGGGGATTTATTCATACGTGAGTTTATCTTGTCTACATCATGTCATCGTTCTTAAGGCGTTACTTCGTTCTTTATGGACTTAATACACTAGATGCATGCTGGATAGCGGTCGATGTGTGGAGTAATAGTAGTAGATGCAGGCAGGAGTCGGTCTACTTGTCTCGGACATGATGCCTATATACATGATCATTGCCTTGGATATCATCATGATTATTTGCTTTTCTATCAATTGCCCAACAATAATTTGTCTACCCACCGTATGCTATTTTCTTGAGAGAAGCCTCTAGTGAAAACTATGGCCCCTGGGTCTATCTAAATCATATTACTAAAACCCTAAAAATATTGCTGCCATTTTCTTTTATTTATTTTATTTTGTATTTTTGTTTCTATCTATCTATCTATCACTTACAATTTAATCTTGCAATTGACCGCCGAGGGATTGACAACCCCTCATTTGCGTTGGGTGCAAGGATTTGTGGTTTGTGTGCAGGTACTGCTAACGAGGTGTTGCGTGATTCTCCTACTGGTTCGATAACCTTGGTTTCATAACTGAGGGAAATACTTATCTCTACTATGCTGCATCATCCCTTCCTCTTCGGGGATAAAAGCAACGCAAGCTACAAGTAGCAGGAAGAATTTCTGGCGCCGTTGCCAGGGAGTCATCATCAACATCTATCAAGTACCTTTGCATAAACTCTCATCTCCTTGCATTTACTTTATTTGCCTCTTATTTTCATCTCCCCCACTTCTAAAACGTTTTTACAAAAAATACAATTTTTTTTCGTTTGCCTTTTTCTTGTTTGCTTGTTTGCTTGCTTGTTATCTTGTTTGCTTAATCATGATGCCCCGAGGGAATTATCATGATACTTCTTATTATAAAATTTTGTCCGAAATTGAGAAAAATACTAAAGATTACATGACTACGTAGTTTGAGCACAACAAATTTTTTACCGAGGAACTCAAAGAACACTGTACTTTATTGGATGCTATTGCAAAACAACTCGATGATGTTAGTAAAGAAGTTGCTAGTCTTCAATCTCAATTTGCTCTTACTGAAAATTTGCTAGGAAAAATTTCTGATGCGCAAGCTACGCTAGTAAATCAAATGTCGGCTAAGCCGGAATCATTAGAACATAGTAATGATGAGGATATTAAAATGATTGGTGTTTCATCTATTGATTCTTTGTTTAGCAATATAAAACTTGATGAAAAGGGGACTGAAGAAGAGTCAACTTTAGCTAGTAGGCGTTCCCATAATTCGGAGGGTGAAAATCTTAATGAAAAAATTGCTAAAAGTGGGTTTGGAGAGGTAAAAACTTTAAATAGTGATGTGCCCACTCTCTTGGATTACAAAGATTTTAATTATGATAATTGTTCTTTGATTGAGTGCATTTCTTTGTTACAATCCGTGTTAAATTTACCCAACGCTTATGAGCAAAACAAGGCTTTTACTAAACACATCGTAGAAGCAATGATGAAAGCGTTAGAAGAAAAGCTAGAGCTAGAAATTTCAATTCCTAGAAAATTATATGATGAATGGGAACCCACCATTAAAGTTAAAATAAAAAAATATGAGTGCAATGCTTTATGTGATTTGGGTGCTAGCGTTTCCACAATTCCAAAATCTCTATGTGATGTGCTAGGTTTTACCAATATAGATGAATGTTCTCTTAAATTGCATCTTGCGGATTCTACTATTAAAAAACCAATGGGTAGAATTAATGATGTTCTTATTCTTGCAAATATAAATTATGTGCTCGTTGATTTTATTGTTCTTGATATTGAATGCAATTCTTCTTGCCCCATAATACTTGGTAGACCGTTCTTACGAACTATAGGTGCCGTTATTGATATGAAAGAAGGGAATATAAATTTTCAGTTTCCACTAAAAAAGGGTATGGAGCATTTCCCTAGGAAAAGAATTAAAGCACCATATGAATCAATTATGAGGGCCACTTATGGAATCAACTTGAAAGATGACAATACTTGAAATTATGCATTATGCCTAGCTAGGGGCATAAAACAATAGCGCTTGTTGGGAGGCAACCCAATGAATAAAATAATTTTTTCTGTTATTGTGTGTTTTCACAATTATGATACTGGTATGATTGTGTTTTTGTGTTCTTAATTAGTGTTTGTGCCAAGTAAAGCCTTTAGGATGATTTGGAAGATAGTATAATTGATGCTGTTTGGAAAACAGAAAGTTTTGCATCCAGTGCCCGAATTTTGTTTCTGTACTGGAGGGTCGAAAAAATATGAAATGTTTACACAGTATTGGTATATGAATTTCCCACGTTGTACTAATTTTTCAGAATTTTTGGAGTTACATAAGTATGGCTTTTAAATAGATTGCTACAGACTATTCTGTTTTTGACAGATTCTGTTTTTGATGCACTACTTGCTTGTTTTGATGAATCTATGGATTGTATCTGGGGGTATAAGCCATGGTGAAGTTAGAGTACAGTAGGTATAATGCAAAAATAAAATATGAATGGGTTTTCAACAGTAGTTAAAGTAGTGATTTATTTTGTTATACTAACGGATCTCACAAAGGTTTTGTTGAGTTTTGTGTGATTGAAGTTTTCAAGTTTTGGGTGAGATCACGATGGATGAAGGAATAAGGAGTTGTAAGAGCCTAAGCTTGGGGATGCCCGAGGCACCCCAAGGTAATATTCTAGGAAGACTCAAGCATCTAAGCTTGGGGATGCCCCGGAAGTCATCCCCTCTTTCTTCTACCAACCATCGGTAATTTTACTTAGAGCTATATTTTTATTCGTCACATGATATGTGTTTTGCTTGGAGCATCTTGTATTATATGAGTCTTTGCTTTGTTTGCTTTTTAGTTTGTCACAATCATCCTTGCTGAACACACCTATCTTGAGAGAGCCACACGTTTATCATCATTTGTTAGAATACTCTATGTGCTTCACTTAAATTTTTTGAGCTAGGCAGTTGCTCTAGTTCTTCACTTAAATCTTTTTGAGCACGGTGGTGGCTAAATTTTGAAGAAATAAACTCTCTTGCTTCACTTATATTATTTTGAGAGTTGATTAAAATTTTGAAGAAATGAACTCTCATGCTTCACTTATATTATTTTGAGAGTTGATTGAAATTTTTGGAGAAATGAATTCTCATGCTTCACTTATATTATTTTGAGAATTGATAAGATTGAAATTTTGAAGAAATATTTGCACTCTCATGCTTCACTTAAATCGTTTTGAGAGTTGATGATAGTAATGGTAATTTGCACAAGATATGAAATTGGTCCCAAAGTGATGAATATTCAAGAGGGATATAAATAAAAACTTTCATATAGATCATTGGATATGATAAGTGTGATTCCTTGCAATAGTTTTGCGATATGGAAATGATAATATGTGAGTCATGTTAGTGAGTAATTATGATTTAGTAAGAATATTAGTGTTAAGGTTTGTGATTCCCTATGCATGCACATTAAGTCAATAGTTATGCAACGAAATTATATCCTACTTATGGTGCATTATTCGGTGTTAGTTATGTTCAATGCATGTTTATGACCATTTTCGTTTTTTGGTTGGTTGCTTCTCAATCTATTTGCTAGCCTTCAATTGTACTAAGCAAAAATACTGCTTGTGCATCCAAAATCCTTAAACCCAAGTTGTGCCAAATGAGTCCACTATACCTACCTATATGCGGTATTTCAATGCCGTTCTAAGTAAATTTGCGTGTGCCAACTCTAATTTTCAAAATAATTTTTCTGTTTTGTGTGCCCGTACCGCTCATGAAGCGGCAGGGGGTGGCCATTTTTTTCCATGCTAGGTGTGTTATTCTCACGATGAGTGTTTATTCACTTGTCATTGCACGAGGGAATGGTTGGTAATAGGGATGCCCAGTCCCACAATGAATCAAAAATTAATAACAACAAAATTCCTTGGAAAGTGTTGGTTTGGAGGGCACCCGTGGATACGGCTAGTTATGGATTGTGAAAGAATGGTGGAAAGGAAATAAACTTTACTTTCTATTTGGGAACCGCCTATGATGTGTCTAGCATGGAAAATATTGGGAATTCTCAGTCGTTTTCGTTGACAGGAAAAGCATGCCTCTCAAAATATTTTTATCTCTCTAATTTAAGCTTTGAGCTCTGGCACATTTGACAAATCTCTGCTTCCCTCTGCGAAGGGCCTATCTATTTACTTTTACGCAATTTTTATTTTATTTGAGTCTCCATCTTCTCTTACAAAAGCACCAACTAAAGAGCACTATTGTCATACTTGTGCATTGCGTGTAGCTAATATTTGAGTGTGTTTCATGAATGGATCAATGATTGAGCATAATGGGCTAGGGATAACTTTCTTTAGCGTTGATATTTTGAAAGACATGGTTGCTTGTTAGCATGCTTGAGTATTTATATCTTCATGTCAAATTATAGACTATTGCTTTGAATCATTCAAGTCCAGTGTCCTTGCTATAAAAGAAAAGAAAATATGATGAATATGTTAGGCAACATTCCACATCAAAAATTCTGTTTTTATCATTTACCTACTCGAGGACGAGCAGGAATTAAGCTTGGGATGCTGATACGTCTCCAACGTATCTATAATTTTTGATTGTTCCATGCTGTTATATTATCAATCTTGAATGTTTTTATATACATTTAGAGCAATTATATATCATTTTTGGAGACTAACCTATTAACTTAGTGCCCAGTGCCAGTTGCTGTTTTCTGCCCTGTTTTTGTTTTATAGAAAATCAATACCAAACGAAGTCCAAATGCCACGAAACTTTTTGGAGATTTTTTTCTGCACAAGATAAACACTAGAAGCTTCGGGAGGAGGCCAGAAGCCCTAGGGGGTGCCCAAGAGGCACCAGGGCGCGCTTGGGGGGGGGGGGGCAGGCGCGCCCTGGTACCTCGTGGGGCCCACAGAGCTCCGTTTGACCTAATTCCTCCACTATAAATTCCCAAAAAATCAAAAACCCTCAGGGGAGTCCACGAAATACTTTTTCCGCCGCCGCAAGTTTCTGTTCTCGAGAGATCCCATCTGGAGGCCTTCTCCGGTACTCCGCCGGAGGGGGAATCGATCACGGAGGGGCTCTACATCAACCTTGCTGCCCTTCCGATGATGCGTGAGTAGTTTACCATAGACCTTCGGGTCCATAGGCAGTAGCTAGATGGCTTCTTCTCTCTTTTTGATCTTCAATACAATGTTCTCCTCGATGTTCTTGGAGTTCTATCCGATGCAATCAATTTTTGCGGTGTGTTTGTTGGGATCCGATGAATTGTTAGTTTATGATCAGATTATCCATGAATATTATTTGAGTCTTCTCTGATCTATTTTACGCATGATTATTATAGCTTCGTATTTCTTCTCCAATCTATTGATTTGGTTTGGCCAACTATATTGATTTATCTTGCCATGGGAAGAGGTGCTTTGTAATGGGTTCGATCTTGCGGTGTTCAATCCCAGTGACAGAAAGGGACATGACACGTATGTATCGTTGCTATTAAGGGTAAAAAGATGGGGGATTTATTCATACGTGAGTTTATCTTGTCTACATCATGTCATCGTTCTTAAGGCGTTACTCCGTTCTTTATGGACTTAATACACTAGATGCATGCTGGATAGCGGTCGATGTGTGGAGTAATAGTAGTAGATGCAGGAAGGAGTCGGTCTACTTGTCTCGGACATGATGCCTATATACATGATCATTGCCTTGGATATCATCATGATTATTTGCTTTTCTATCAATTGCCCAACAGTAATTTGTCTACCCACCGTATGCTATTTTCTTGAGAGAAGCCTCTAGTGAAAACTATGGCCCCCGGGTCTATCTAAATAATATTACTAAAACCCTAAAATTATTGCTGCCATTTTCTTTTATTTATTTTATTTTATATTTTTGTTTCAATCTATCTATATATCACTTACAATTTAATCTTGCAATTGACCGCTGAGGGATTGACAACCCCTCGTTTGCGTTGGGTGCAAGGATTTGTAGTTTGTGTGCAGGTACTGCTAACGAGGTGTTGCATGATTCTCCCACTGGTTCGATAACCTTGGTTTCATAACTGAGGGAAATACTTATCTCTACTGTGCTGCATCATCCCTTCCTCTTCGGGGATAAAACCAACGCAAGCTACAAGTAGCATTCTGCTTGAACATATTTGGATCTTCGTGCGAGTGGCCTGCATGACCTGGATGGCATGCTCACAATATATATGGAAGTATGTACAACTTAGCATTTGATTCCCAAGGCAGACACTTGTGTCCCGACTAGCTCGTGTTTCTGACCTAACTGTTGTGGGCTTGACCCTTGGGATGCACTGCCATATGCTGCCAACTCACTGTGTAATATCTTGTACCAATGCCGATGACTGTTTGTAGTGTCGTACTGGTGACGACTGGATAGCTTGTGTTAGAAGCTATTTGAGAGTATCGTGCTGAGGAAGGCTGAATAGGTTATGCTCGAAGCTTTTGCCAGGATAGCTTGCAGAAAAAGACTGGTACCGTGCTTCAGAAGCCTTTCCCTTGGTTGCTTACTGGGGAAGATTTGGTGACTTATGCCAGAAGGTTTCTGCGGTGGCTTACCGAAGAAGACTGAGTATCTTACACTGGAATTCATCCACATATCATATTGAGGAAGATTGAGGAGCCTTGCATCATAAGCTTCTCTGGTAGCTCTGCGGAGAAAGACTGGGTTAATTACTCCCGAAGCTTCTCACTATAGTGCGCAGACTGAATGCCATATATACAACCTTAAGACTCCTGCTGTTGGTTACTTGTATGAAAAGGGTTGTCCGGTTATACTTCTTGCTGGGTACTGGATCCATGGCACATTCTGGCTTTCTTCCAGGTATAACATGCTTTAAATTTTTTACTCCAGATCGAATCAACCTTGTATATTAGCCATACCTTTAACTGCAAGTATACTGTTGGTCTTGCACACAACTGGTCTTCTTGCTGGTTTAATCATTACGGCTATGAAGATTGCACCACTGATGTAAACTTGATGCTGATAATCATTCCAGAAGATCATTTGTATTAAAACCAGATATTCCCAATATAATGCAGTCGGTTAAGAATTCCATAATGTTTAGCTGAGCTTCCAAATAATTGAATTCCTCACTGATTCTTCGAGTCCGGTGGCGGTTCGATGAGCAACTTTCACAAGGGGAAATAAGGTAACACCGATGGCCCAAAGAAAGAAGCAAAAGAAACGACTGAACAGAAGCACACAACAGGCATCAAGATCACACACAAGCAACATCACATTTTACTGCTATTCACAACAATATGCATGCCTACTTAAGCACACAAATCTCACGGAAACTCTGGTACTACGATCTAACATGCTGTGGCGGTGTGCACGAAAGTGAATCAATGTGTGGAGAGGTTGGTGTAAACAGAGCTACACCAAGCGCTGTCTTCACACCGGTTGCATCTGGACGGGCTTGGAGGTGAGGGCGTACTCGGTGATCATGTAGCGGAACATGAATGTCATGGCCACATCATCATCAAGCAGACGAAGGGAACCGTACTCGTCCAAGGAATGGGTGATAGGGTAGTGGGGGAAAAGCAGGGTCTGCAGCATCACCCTTTTCTGGTAACAAAGACCAGTAAGGGTTGTCAAAGCGGCGAGTTGGATGGCAAGATCCGGGATAGAAGCATGTCTATGGCCGAAGCTATAGGTGGCTGGCAAAAAGATATTTTGGCGCGATACCTGTGCATCAGTCCTGCAAGTGATGGACACCACGAGGTACCTAGGCATCACTCCGCCGGGATAGAGATGTGATGTCTACTACAAAACTTATTCTTGTAGACTCGTGTTGGGCCTCCAAGCGCAGAGTTTTGTAGGACAGTAGCAATTTTACCTCAAGTGGATGACCTAAGGTTTATCAATCCGTGGGAGGCATAGGATGAAGATGGTATCTCTCAAACAACCCTGCAACCAAATACAAGAAATCTCTTGTGTCCCCAACACACCCAATACAATGGCAAATTGTATAGGTGCACTAGTTCGGCGAAGAGATGGTGATACAAGTGTAGTATGGATAGTAGATATAGGTTTTTGTAATCTGAAAATAAAAAAACAGCAAGGTAGCAAGTGATAAAACGGAGCACAAACGGTATTGCAATGCTTAGAAATAAGGCCTAGGGTTCATACTTTCACTAGTGCAATCTCTCAACAATGCTAACATAATTGGATCATATAACAGTCCCTCAATGTGCGATAAAGAATCACTCCAAAGTTCCTATTAGCGGAGAACATAAGATAGAAATTGTTGTGGGGTACGAAACCACCTCAAAGTTACTCTTTCCGATCGATCTATTGAGCCATCCCTATAAGTGTCACGAACAGCCCTAGAGTTCGTACTAAAATAACACCATATGATACGCATCAACCAACTCTAATGTCACCTAGCTACTCCAATGTCACCACAAGTATCCGGGAGTTGATTATTCGATATGCATCAAACAACTTCAGATCATAATATTCAATCCACACAAAGAACTTCAAAGAGTGCCCCAAGATTTCTACCGGAGAAAGTAGGACGAAAATGTGCATCAACCCCTACGCATAGATTACCCCAATGTCACCTCGGTAATCCACGAGTTGAGTGCCAAAACATATATCAAGTGAATCAATATAATACCCCATTGTCACCACGGGTATTCATATGCAAGACATACATCAAGTGTTCTCAAATCCATAAAAAATATTCAATCCGATAATAGTGAAACCTCAAAGGTAAAAACTCAATTCATCACAACAAGATAGAGAGGGAGAAACACCATATGATCCAACTATATTAACAAAGCTCGCGGTGCATCAAGATCGTGCCAAATCAATAACACGAGAGAGAGAGAGATCAAACACATAGCTACTAGTTCATACTCTCAGCCCCAAGGGTGAACTACTCCCTCCTCATCATGGAGACCGCCGTGATGATGAAGATGGCCTTCGGTGATGATTCCCCCCCTCCGACAGGGTGCCGGAAAAGGGCTCCAGATGGGATCTCCTTGGTACAGAGGCTTGCGGCGGCATAAAAACTCATCTAGCTTAACTTTCGGGGGTTTCTGAATATATAGGATTTTTCAGCGTTGGAATCACGCAAAGAGGTGCCACAGGGAGCCCACGAGGCACCAGGGCACGCCTGGGGGGGGTGGCGTGCCCAGGTGGCTTGTGGGGCCCCTGTGGCTCTTCTGCTGCTCCCCCGAAGCTTCCTGGGTCTGTTTCCTTCCAGAAAAAAATCATCAAAAAGTTTCGCTGCATTTGGACTTCATTTGATATGGATTTTCTGGAAAACCAAAAACAAGCAGAAAATAGCAACTGGCACTGGGCACTAGGTCAATATTTTAGTCCATAAAAATCATATAAAAGTGCACCAAAATCATACAAAACTATAATAAACATGGCATGAATACTTCATAAATTATAGATACATTGGAGACGTATCAGCATCCCCAAGCTTAATTCCTACTCATCCTCGAGTAGGTAAATGATAAAAGAAATAATTTATGAAGTGTGAATGCTAGCATAATGCATAAGTTTGATCAATGATAATTTTAATCACTTTTTTCTAGCATCATTATATATCATAAACAGTAGCACATCTCATAAAACTTCTCATGACCAAGTAGCAAGCTATTCACATGTTAAAGTATAGACCATAAACTTTCTTTAAAACTAACAAACTATGTTTTCAGTCATCAAACAATTGCAATTCATCTTATTTTCAGGAAGGGTCTATGTAAGAGCTTTGATTTAGCAAATTCCACATACTCAACTATCATTTAGTCTTCCATGATTGCTGACACTCAAAGCATATTTTTAGAACAAACTGTTTCAGTCAAACACATAGGAAGATAGGGGCTTAATGTTTTGTCTCCCAACTTATTTATCTCATGGATAATGTCAACAATAATAACTCATGATCACCTATACTCAACTGGATATATGTGTCTGGATCATTCCCTACCACATGGTGCTTGCCCCCTAGAGAATAAATAGAGCGGAATAGGGATGAACATTACCGACTCTTGCATAAAAGTAAATACGGAAAATTAAAAGATAGGCCCTTCGCAGAGGGAAGCAGAGGTTGTCATGCACTTTTTATTTTTGGATGTGCAAGCCCTTAATGCAAAGTAACATCATGTTATATTGCCCCTTGTGATAGCAACCTTTATTATGCAGTCCGTCGCTTTTATTTCTTTACCATCACAAGTTCGTACAACGCTTATTTTCCCTTGCAATAAAAGATCATACATATTTTAGGAGCAATTTTTATTGCTTTTTGCACCGATGACAACTTACTTGAAGGATCTTATTCAATCCATAGGTAGATATGGTGTACACTCATGGCAAGAAACTGGGTTTAAGGGTTTTTGGATGCACAAGTAGTATCTCTACTTAGTACGAATTTTTGGCTAGCAAAAGATCCTAAGCAAGCACCACATGTTAGAGGATCCATGACAATATAACTTCTATGTGAATATAAACAAACATAACTCATTACGTTGTCTTCCTTGTCCAACGTCAACTACTTTATCAAGTTTGAAAATAATTAATGGGGGCTCACAATCATAGAAGATGTCCAAGATAGTATATTCATATGTGAAATCTCTCTTCCTTCAATATTCTTTCATGAATTGTTCAAGTGACCAATGCTATGTTTGCTAACTTTCAATAAATTTTACCACTTATACTTTTTATATGTGAAGTCAATACTCCCCATGGGACAAGCATATGAAGCATATAGAATTTCAAATTTATGATATTGAATTTATTCAACAATTTACTTATAGGATATAAGTGAAGAACAAGAGTAAATGACAAACTACTCCAAAAAGATATAAGTGAAGACCAAATGAGTAGTTAAGTAAATAGGTAGCTATGTGAGGACTCTCTCTCTTTTAAAATTTCAGATCTTGGTAATTTTATTCAAAAAACAAACAAAACGAAAATAAAAGGACACTCCAAGAATAGCACATAACACGTCAACAAGTAAAAACTTAGGCTAACCGATAGGTGTTGATGAAGAAATGTGGGATGCCTACCGGGGCATCCCCAAGCTTAGATGCTTGAGACTTCTTCAAATATTAATTTGGGATGCCTTGGGCATCCCCAATCTTGAGCTCTTGTGTCTCCTTAATTCCTCTCATATCATGGCTTCTCCTAAATCTTTAAAAACTTCATCCACACAAAACTCAACAAGAACTCGTGAGATAAGTTAGTATAAGTCAACTCAAAACCTTAACATTCTCTACTGTAGCAAATCACTAAAATTATATTTAACATTGCATACTAAATGTCTCCGCATATTTAATACTCCTATCCTCAAATAGAATCATTAAACAAGCAAACATATGCAAACAATGCAACTATAACATCAATCTGCCAAAACAGAACAGTCTGTAAAGGGGGATTTAAAATTCATACTTCCCTAACTCCAAAAATTATGAAAAATCACCACGTGACAGAAAACTCATGCATTCTTACTGTGTAAAAATTTCAGGTTTTTATCATGTTCTGACTATTCAGGAATATTCTGGACATAACAGAAAACTTTCTGTTTTCAAACAGCAACACATAAACTTGCAAACTGAGCATGGTAAAGGCTATACTTGGCATTTTATTGAAATAAAAGATACAAAACATTATTATTGATAACAGCAAGAAAATATCAACAAAATAAAATGACGCTCCAAGCAAAACTCATATTATGTGATGAATAAAAATATAGCTCCAAGTAAGGTTACCGATAGTGTTGAAGACGAAAGAGGGGATGCCTTCCGGGGCATCCCCTAGCTTAGTTGCTTGGGTCTTCCTTGAATATTACCTTGGGGTGCCTTGGGCATCACCAAGCTTAGGGTCTTGCCACTCCTTATTCTCCTCATATCGATATCTCACCCAAAACTTGAAAACTTCAATCACACAAAACTTAACGGATCTTGTGAGATAGGTTAGTATGATAGAAATAAATCATCCACTTAGGTACTGTCAAGACAAGTTTCATAATTTTTTTTCTCAAATAATTCCTACTGTATCCTATCATTTCCACAATTTATATTACTCAATATAAGCTATGGAAACACTAAAACAAGCAAACTATGCATTGAAAGCAGAATCTGTCAAAAACAAAACAGCATGTAGTGAGTGATTTAAAAATCATGGTTCTGTACCTCCAAAAAATCTGAAAAATTAGGAAAACGTAAAAAATTTGTAACCCAATACTTTGTAAAAATTTCATAATTTTCTCACGCTCCAGTACTGAATAGAAATTCCGTCACTGGACGCAAAAGTTTCTGTTTTTGCACAGATTCGAATCAACAAGTATCCACACTATCCCAAAGGCTTTACTTGGCACATTATTAAAAGAAAACATATAAAACATGATTACCACAGTAGCTTAATCATGTGAAAACACAAAAACATAAGGTATAAGTATTGGGTTGTCTCCAATCAAGCGCTTTTCTTTAATGCCTTTTAGCTAGGCATGATGATTTCAATGATGCTCGCATAAAAGTAAAGAATTGAAAAGTAACGAGAGCATCATGAAGAATATGACTAGCACATTTAAGCCTAACCCACTTCCTATGCATAGGGATTTTGTGAGCAAACAATTTATGGGAGTAAGAATCAACTAGCATAGGAAGGCAAAACAAGCATGACTTCAAAACTTTCAACACATAGAGAGGAAACTTGATATTATTGCAATATGTAAAAGCATATGTTCCTCTCTCATAGTAATTTTCAGTAGCATCATGAATGAATTCAACAATATAGCTATCACATAAATCATTCTTTTCATGACCCACAAGCATAGAATTTATTTTACTCTCCACATAAGCAAATTTATTATCATTCATAACAGTGGGAGCAAACTCAACAAAATAACTATCAAAAGATACTTGATTGGCATAATCAAATTGAAAATTAAAATCATGATGACAAGTTTCATAGTTATCCTTATTCTTTACAGCATACATGTCATCACAATAATCATCATAGATAGCAACTTCGTAGTCATAATCAATTGAAACTTCTTCCAAAATAGTGGAATCATCATTAAATAAATTCATGACCTCTCCAAGTCCACTTTTATCAATGTAATCATCATAAATAGGAGGCATGCAATCATCATAATAAATTTGCTCATCAAAACTTGGGGGACTAAAAATATCATCTTCATCAAACATAGCATCCCCAAGCTTGTGGCTTTGCATATCATTAGCATCATGGATATTCATACAATTCATACTAACAACATTGCAATCATGCTCATCATTCAAAGATTTTATGCCAAACATTTTATTGAATTCTTCTTCTATCAATTGAGCACAATTTTCTGCTCCATCATTTTCAAGAAAGACATTATAAAGATGAATAATATGAGGTAGCCTCAATTCCATTTTTTGTAGTTTTCTTTTATAAACCAAACTAGGGATAAAACAAGAAACTAAAAGTTTCAATTGCAAGATCTAAAGATATACCTTCAAGCACTCACCTCCCCGGCAACGGCTCCAGAAAAGAGCTTGATGTCTACTACACAACTTATTCTTGTAGACTCGTGTTGGGCCTCCAAGCGCAGAATTTTGTAGGACAGTAACAATTTTCCCTCAAGTGGATGACCTAAGGTTTATGAATCCGTGGGAGGCGTAGGATGAAGATGGTATCTCTCAAACAACCCTGCAACCAAATACAAGAAATCTCTTGTGTCCCCAACACACCCAATACAATGGCAAATTGTATAGGTGCACTAGTTCGGCGAAGATATGGTGATACAAGTGTAGTATGGATAGTAGATATAGGTTTTTGTAATCTGAAAATAAAAAAACAACAAGGTAGAAAGTGATAAAATGGAGCACAAACGGTATTGCAATGCTTAGAAATAAGGCCTAGGGTTCATACTTTCACTAGTGCAATCTCTCAACAATGCTAACATAATTGGATCATATAACAGTCCCTCAATGTGCGATAAAGAATCACTCCAAAGTTCCTATTAGCGGAGAACATAAGATAGAAATTGTTGTAGAGTACGAAACCACCTCAAAAGTTACTCTTTCCGATCGATCTATTGAGCCATCCCTATAAGTGTCACGAACAGCCCTAGAGTTTGTACTAAAATAACACCATATGATACGCATCAACCAACTCTAATGTCACCTAGATACTCCAATGTCACCACAAGTATTCGTGAGTTGATTATTCGATATGCATCAAACAACTTCAGATCATAATATTCAATCCACACAAAGAACTTCAAAGAGTGCCCCAATATTTCTACCGGAGAAAGTATGACGAAAATGTGCATCAACCCCTACGCATAGATTACCCCAATGTCACCTCGGGAATCCGCGAGTTGAGTGCCAAAACATATATCAAATGAATTAATATAATACCCCATTGTCACCACGGGTATTCATATGCAAGACATACATCAAGTGTTCTCAAATCCATAAAAAATATTCAATCCGATAATAGTGAAACCTCAAAGGTAAAAACTCAATTCATCACAACAAGATAGAGAGGGAGAAACACCATTTGATCCAACTATATTAACAAAGCTCGCGGTACATCAAGATCGTGCCAAATTAAGAACACGAGAGAGAGAGATCAAACACATAGCTACTAGTACACACCCTCAGCCCCGAGGGTGAACTACTCCCTCCTCATCATGGAGACCACCGGGATGATGAAGATGGCCTCCGGTGATGATTCCCCCCCTCCGGCAGGGTGCCAGAAAAGGGCTCCAGATGGGATCTCCTTGGTATAGAGGCTTGCGGCGGCATAAAAACTCATCTAGCTTAACTTTCGGGGGTTTCTGAATATATAGGATTTTTCAGCATTGGAATCAGGAAAGAGGTGCCACAGGGGGCCCACGAGGCACTAGGGCACGCCTGGGGGGTGGCGCGCCCAGGTGGCTTGTGGGGCCCCTGTGGCTCTTCTGCTGCTCCCTCGAAGCTTCCTGGGTCTGTTTCCTTCCAGAAAGAATCGTTAAAAAGTTTCGCTGCATTTGGACTTCATTTGATATGGATTTTGTGGAAAACCAAAAACAAGCAGAAAACAACAACTGGCACTGGGCACTAGGTCAATATGTTAGTCCATAAAAATCATATAAAAGTGCACCAAAATCATACAAAACTATAATAAACATGGCATGAATACTTCATAAATTATAGATACGTTGGAGACGTATCAAGATGACACCAAACGCCAAAGAGCAGGTATGCAAAACTGGAGGGTGCAGGTAGTGGATCGAAACCGATGCCACCTACACTCACAAGATCAGCCGTTAGCGACAAGATAGTGAGTCTATATTCATGCTATGCGACAAAAAAATGCAGCAAACCGACTAGACTCTATACTACTGGTTTCTAACGCTCACGCTGACTAGGGCGTCCTACAGCCAGACTTGCTCTGATACCAAGCCTGTGGCACCCCGGCTCAGAGGAACCGGAACACTCCGTATTCCAGCCCAGAGATCAAGTCTTCTGGAATACGTCACTTCTTGGCATAGAACAAATCAGCTCTTATTACAAATAATACGAGTACAAGGGTTCGGATATTACAAAGGTTACAGGGGGACGGCGATACTACGCCTGCTAAGATAGCTCTATGCTAGCAGCAGAACAACTCGTAGAGATGGAATATCTTCTAGCAGCGGAACAACGACGACAGTGATGAACTCCACTCCGTAGGGACTCTAGCTGGGACACATCCTAGCGCGCAAGCTCGGGATCCTTGACAAGCAATCAATCACGGCATGACCTGCAATCTGGCATGACACGCCAGGTGAGTAGTTTGAATGTACTCGCAAGCTCACAACAACCAAAACAATCAAGACAAACAATAACATGGCATTTACAGGTTTATTATCAATGACGAACATGATACTACTAGAACAACATGAGAGTGAACATGGCATGTACATGTTAATCATGATATGAACATGAACATGAACATGATGCTATCATATATGATGTGTACGTGGATTGTTGCCGTGGTCCCTTGGACCAACTTACCATCTCGGGGTTACCTCGTAACCACCGTCAACATCTTACCGTCATGATCCTCACTTGATCACAACAATACCAGCCATAGTGATCCTCACATGATCACCAACTTCTGCATGTGCCATCTTGTTGTTCTTAGTGTGCAGGTTTATTATTTCCGTTGACCCACAGTGTGACCTACTACGAACTATGTCCATGACCGAGGACGCAGCTATCGATAGATTATACACTCTTCAGAGGTTAGTACACTGTACCCACACCACGGAACTCATGGCCTCGTGCTCCCATTCAGGTGGACCAACGACATTCTGACAAAACCAATCTATTGCATGACACTCTCCCGGCCACTCCGACAAACTCCCCATTGGGCTATGTCATGGGTGGCCCCGATGCCAACTCTTGACATCCTGCCACCTCGTGGCCGGCCACCGTCATGGCAAAACAAAACAAACGGTCCCAAACAGGGACAAACACGCGCAAACAAGTCGGGCACACAAGGCTTATGGCCGCCTACCTGATCAGGGTAGCGCGCGCACATAACCTTCCCTAGTTGGAGGAACCGGCGAGAGGCATGACAATAGACCGAATTAGGGCCTCCCCATCCAGGCAAGTGTGGCTGCACTGGTGAGCTCGATTCGGTGGCACCATGACTCAGCGAACAAATTTGTTCAAGTTCGATTAATGTCAGGTTCAACTTGAATGGTGATGAGCTGAGTCACAATAAAATAACATGACAATGCATATGAGCATGATATCAACATAAACATGGATGGGCAATATAACCATTTATCATAACATCAACAATAATAAATCATTTATTCTACGGGCTCGACGAATAGAGAACGTGGGCTTTGGAATCACCAGATTCGGAGTTACGGTTGCGAAAATACGGCCGTTCGTTCGTTAGGCAGAAAAACAAATAAAAAGTGTCCACTTCTGCCCTTAACGGACGAACGCCCGCAATTTAAAGGTTTCAGTGCCGGCTGCTGAGGACGGAAGGTGCCTTTTGGAAAATACGCTTTTGAGCAGAGAAAACGTAATCTTGCCCGAAGCAGAGACAAAGTACGCTTTCTCTGGAGGAAAACGTATTCGGAGGAATACACCTCCACTTAAACAAGTCAACGGGCCGACTGGGTCAGCGTCAGAGGCTGACGTGCGGGGCCCACTGGCAGGCCTAAGGGGGTCGTTGTCTTCTTCCTCTGTCGCCCGCGCCTGACCGAGGGAGGGGCGGCTCCCGACGGCGATAGCCGGCGGCTCCGGCCACCGTTCGAGGTGCCCGGCCTATAGGCAAGCTCAGGAGACCGAGGCGGTTCTGTCCAAGCATGGCACGGTCACCGGGCAGGTCGGAGGTGAGTGGAGCTTCGGCCGCGGCGGAGGGCGGCGGAGGGCGATGATGGAGTTGGCGTTTTGGTGGCGGGGAGAGGAAGGCAAGGCGCGGGAGGCCTTCGCCGTGGCTAGAGGAGAGCTTTGGGGAGGGTTAGAGGGAGAATGAGGCTCCGGCGTGCTCGAATTGGAGCAGGGGAGGGCGGCGGCCATGGTGGCTGTGGCCGAGCATGGAGTGGCTCCGGGGCGATTTGAGAGGGCTGAGGGGGTTGCTGGGAGAGAGGAGAGGAGGCTGGTGAGGAGAGACGCGGCCGGGAGCGGCTTAAATAGCCGGGGCGAGATGCCTGTGTCCGGAAGCCGCCGCAGACGTGTGGGAGCCGCTCTGACACGCCCGCGTACGCGAGGAGGGATTGACGGTGATGAGTGAGAGCTAGTGGGGGCGCAGAGGCGGGATGGGGGAGGTCCAGTCGGCCACCAAGGCACTGTGCGCGCGCGTGCGGCGAGGGCAGGGGCTGCCGTGGCACGAGGAGGGCGAAGGAGGAGGGGGAAGGGGCTGAGGAGGAGGCACGTAGCTGCCACGAAGCCATTTGACAAGGTGGGACGTGCGGGAGTGGCTGGGAAGAAGAGACCCGAAGCAAAACGACGAGCAGAGCGCGTCCAACGCTTGCCAACAGCGTAATCACCGCGTGGCATGGTGCACCGAGGGCACGATGGCTTTCCAAAAGATGTCTAGCGTGTAGTCACTTCAATCTGGAGCACCACTGAAGCATAGGTTCGATTAAAGTGACTTTGGGAAGATGGGATGCATCACCTAAAGTTTGCTGTAGCAAACTTGGGCATGAAGTTGTGGTCAAATGACTTGACCAATGGGCTAAGAAAGATGTCACAGGGGTTTAGGGTAGGAAGTACTACCGTCCTGTGAAATTTGAAAGGATTTAGACCAAGATTTATCATAGTTGCTTCACAACTACAAAATCTGTTCCAGAAACTAGATCATGAAGTGGCACTCACATAGAGTGTTGGATTGATCTGAAATTTGGTAGAGCATGATCATTTGGGCATATGAAGGCACTGTAAAAATTTCATACCATTTGGATAAATAAAAATGGTACTTCCTTCACAATGCTTTCCTCTGGACAGAAACTTGGGGGAATTATTGAGAAATATTGGGTAGATAGAATGAGCCCAAATTTGGTGGAGGGAAGTTGTATAGGTAGGATAATGTCCTTGTAAATTTTTAGAATTTATGAACCATATAAAATAGTTGCTTCACAAACTGAAATTATGACCAGAAACAAAGATTGGATGGTGTGCTCACCATGAGCATGGAATCTGGAATATTTTTACATATCCAAGGTCCATATGGTCCAAAGGAATTTTGAGAATTTTGTGGGAAGTTTAGGAAATACAGAAATATAGGTTGCTTCACAACCTAGGGAAAATAGGGTTATTCCTTTAATAGAAAAAGGAATATTCCCAAGAAATAAAAATTGGGATTGGGCTAAGATGGAAATGACATCTCCTTGGGAAGGATTTGAGAGTGACAATCCACTTGGGAGAGGAAGAAGAGATGATCTTCCCAGGTTTCAAGACCACAGAGCCACAGAAAAGAAATTCTGAATAAAAAAAATTCCAAAGAAATCCAAAAGAAAAAGAAAGGGCCGAAAATCGGGGTGTCACAGTATTCTCCATCCCTTGCATATTATAGTTCATCACAAAGCCTTTTTAGCTTGGTGGCAGTGACTGAGAACTCTGTCAATAACCGTCTCATCTGGAAGATTAACTCCCAACTGATTCAAGCGGTTGTTATACCCAGACATTTTGAGTATATGCTCACTAACGGAGCTGTTCTCCTCCATCTTGCAGCTAAAGAACTTGTCGGAGGTGTCATACCTCTCAACCTGGGCATGAGCTTGAAATATCAATTTCAGCTCCTGGAACATCTCATATGCTCCATGGTGCTCAAAACGTCTTTGGAGCCCCGGTTTTAAGCCGTAAAGCATGGCGCACTGAACTATCGTGTATTCATCAGAACGTGCCTGCCAGATGTTCACAACATCCATAGAAGACACTGGAGGGGGTGCTTCACTGAGCAGTGCATTAAGGACATAAGCCTTCTATGCAGCAGTGAGGATAATCCTCGTTACGGACCCAGTCCGCATTGTTGCTTCCATCATCTTTCAACTTAGCTTTCTCTAGGAACACATTAAAATTCAGGGGAACTACAGCGTGAGCCATTGATCTACAACACAATTTTGCAAAGACAATTTAGACCAATTTCATGATAATTAGTTCGGTTAATCAAATTACTAATGAACTCCCACTTAAATCAACATCCCTCAAGTTTTCTAAGTGTTACATGATTCAAATCAATTGACCCATGTCCGATCATCACGTGAGATGGGGTAGTCATCAATGGTGAACATCTCCATATTGATCATATCTACTATATGACTCCTGTTCGACCATTCGGTCCTCCATGTTCCGAGGCCATGTCTGTACATGCTAGGCTCGTCAAGTTTAACCCAAGTATTCTGCATGTGTAAAACTGGCTTACACCCGTTGTATGCTAACGTAGAGTCTATCACACCCGATCATCACGAGGTGCTTCGAAATGATGAACTTTTGCAATGGTGCATACTTAGGGAGAACACGATTTCTTGATGTTAAGTGAAGGGATCATCTTATAATGCTACCATCGTTCTAAGCAAAATAAGATGCATAACAAGATAAACATCACATGCAATCAAAAAATATGTGACATGATATGGCCATTATCATCTTGTGCTTTTGATATCCATATCCAAAGCACCGGCATGATCTCCATCGTCACCAGCATGACACCATGATCTCCATCATCGTGTCATCACATGGTTGTTTCCGCCAACTATTGCTTCTATGACTATTGCTAACGCATAGTGATAAAGTAAAGCAATTACATGGCGATTAATAAATTAAAGACAACCCTATGGCTCCTGCCGGTTGCCGTACTCATCGACATGCAAGTCGTGAACCTATTACAAAACATGATCATCTCATACATCAACATATATCACATCACGTTTTGGCCATACCACATCACAACATGCCCTGCAAAAACAAGTTAGACGTCCTCTACTTTGTTGTTGCAAATTTTACGTGGCTGCTATGGGCAACTAGCAAGAACCGTTCTTACCTACGTAAAGCCACAATGGTGATAATCAAGTTGCCTTTTAACCTTCTACAAGGACCGCCTTTGTCAAATCAGATTCAACTAAAGTAGGAGAGACAAACACCCGCCAACCACCTTATGCAAAACAAGTTGCATGTCAGTCGGTGGAACCGGTCTCATTGGCAAGGACATGTAAGGTTGGTCCGAGCCTCTTCATCCCACAATACCGCCGAATCCAAATAAGACAAGAGAGGTAAGCAATTTGAGCATCAACGCCCACAATTTCTTTGTGTTCTACTCGTGCATATACATCTACGCATAGACCTAGCTCATGAAGCCACTGATGGGGAACGAAGCATGAAAATCAAAAAATTTCCTACGAATCACCCAAGATCTATCTATGAGAAGCATAGCAACGAGAGGGGAGTGTGTCTACATACCCTTGTAGACCAAAAGCGGAAACGTATATAACGCGGTTGATGTAGTCGTACTCTTCACGATCCAATCGCGATCCAATCCGATGAAGTACCGAACGGACGGCACCTCTGCGTTCAGCACACGTGCGGCTTGGTGACGTCTCCTCCTTCTTGATCCAGCAAGCAAGAGAGGATAAGTAGATGGGATCTCAACCAGCACGACGGCGTGGTGGAGATGGTGGTGGTGCTGTGCCGGCAGGGCTTCGCCAAACGCTGCCGGAACCAATCTGAGGAGAAAACGGAGTTATGGGAGAGGTAGGGCTGCCGCCGGGGCGTGGGAATTGGTGTGTCCAGCCCCTCCGTCTCCCCCACTATATATAGGAGGCAAGGGGGAAGTCTGGGGCACAGCCCTAGCCCCTCCACCAAGGAGGGGGCGCCGACCTAGGAAGGTTTCCTCCCTCCCCAAGGCACCTTGGGGGGTGCCTTCCCCCATTAGGACTCTTCCTCCTCCACCTCTCCTTGGCGCATGGGCCTCTTAGGGCTGGTGCCCCTGGCCCATATAGGCCAAGGCGCACCCCCTACAGCCCATGTGGGCCTCCGGGGCATGTGGACCCCCCCGGTGTACCCTCGGACCCCTTTCGGCACTCCCGGTACACTGCCGGTAATACACGAAACTTTTCCGGCGACCAAAATAGGACTTCCTATATATAAATCTTTGCCTCCGGACCTTTCCAGAGCTCCTCGTGACGTCCGGGATCTCATCCGGGACTCCGAACAACATTCGATCACTGTCGTGGTTTTGACACGGCAGATGCCCTTGTAAAAGGACATGGAGATGAGGCCATCGCACAAGGGTGGAAGCTTAACGGGGTTGATCGGGAACGAGAAGACACGGGATTACCCAGGTTCGGCCCCTCACAGTCGAGGTAAAAGCCTACGTCCTGCTTGATTATATTTCTGTGGATCTCGATTACAAGGATGCGGATTCACAAACCTAGCTTTCGAGGGACTGCAACTTAGTCTTTTTCGCCTACGTGCTCCCCTTTATATACACAGGTGGAACCCTGGATTTACATGAGAGTCCGGGTCATAATCTAACCCGTCTCCTACATTTATTTTACTTATTCTCCAAGGCAACCTAGCTGCCGCATGTTTGCCTCTTAAGCCGGCCCATAGGCTGAGCCGACCCTTCTCACCGGGCCTCCACTAAACCGGCCCACTGAATGTCTTCTTAGCCCCGCAGTGAAATAACCCGCTGAGCCCGCTCTAAGGCCGGGTCATCTTCCTGCCGGGTCTACACACTGGAAAATATCCCCAACATTAGCCCTCAGTTTGACATGAATTCATTCATGTTAAACTTCACCCTGAAAAACAGACAAATCATCAATTGGGAAAAATATCCACAAATTGCTTTTCAAGCCGGCCCTTTGAAACACCGGGTCATTCTTCTGTTTTCAGACTTGGCATTTTTCATTGCTTTTGCCTCGTGACATCACACTCCACTTCCGCAAAATCGGGGATGACGTCACAAGGAATCTTGAATAGATTTGTATTGCCTCGGTAGGCATGAAAATCGAGGAGCCTTTTGCGCATGCCGTTTCGGGGTCCGCCGTGCTTATAAAGAGACTGGCGCCTCCCCCACTTCCCCCGTTACTACTCCTCGTCTTCTTCCTCTGACTCTCCGACGCCACTGTGCCCGTTTGAGCTCGCCACCGTTGCCCGTTCAACATCGCCCGAGCCTTCGCCTCATCGCCGAAACTCCTCTGGTGCTGTCAGAGCGGCCGCCTCCACCACAGCCGAGGACTGCATGACTCCTCATCTACATCTGTAAGGATCTTCTTCTCCATTGCCGCTGTTCTTCAGCTGCTCTTCCCAGTTCTTCTTTCTAGCGGTACATAGATCGAAGAATACTTGCGGGTTTCCATTTTACGGTTCGTAGGATCGGACCGCCATATTTTCTTGCCTCGTAGATCCATTACTCTGCTCCAGACAGATCCCATCGCGGTTCACCTTACTGTACGAAGAACATACCTAGGTTTTACTCTTCTATTTTAGGGCATTTTCCAGATCTACTAAATTTGTTTGCTCATGCGAAACCTGTCTACCAACTCATCACCCAGACTATGCTCAATACTTGTAAAAATCCTCATTGTGAGATTCCCGGCTCATTTTACGCATGAAGTTTTGACCTGGAACTTAATCATACCACTTCCTGTGACCCAGCAAATGCTCCAATCGCCAGCTCATATTTTTGTTTTGCAATAACCCAGAGAATATTTGTATTGCCGGCTTATGATATTCTTCTATGACACCCTGGTTTTTGGCAACTTTTTCTTTTCAAAATTTTTCTGGTTTTATTTGCAACTTGGATGGTTTCAGTTGACTTTGGAATTGGGAAACCTTTGAATTTCTCTCTCAGTGATCCAAAGCCCTCAACACCTTGCCAAAATCTTGTCACACACCTTCTGGATCAAATTCCAATTTTCAATTCTTTCAAAATAATTCATTTTGTTCTTTGGGAAAATCTGTCTTCACTATGGGTTGTGAAGCAACCTATAGTTCTGACGATCAGAAAAATCCCAAATTAATACCACACCTTCTTGTCATCATCTACTCC
This sequence comes from Elymus sibiricus, assembly GCA_039707655.1. Classification (NCBI taxonomy): domain Eukaryota; kingdom Viridiplantae; phylum Streptophyta; class Magnoliopsida; order Poales; family Poaceae; genus Elymus; species Elymus sibiricus. Next base: position 129,343,146 of record CM077676.1, on the reverse strand, counting down.
AACAATCTTCAAAAACATTTCATGGTCCAGTATAAAATTTTGTCCAAAATATTCCATTTATCTTCTGGACAGCATTGGCTCTTTGTGAAGCAACCCATATTTCCTCAACTCAGAAAACTATCAAATAATTCCCTGAAATACTAGGGGACATATCTTGCCACAATATCCAAAAACATCTCCTTGTTCAATATAAAATTTCAGCAGAAATATTCTGCCAAGTTTCTGCTCATTTCAAACCTCTGTGAAGGAAGTACCCGCTAGAGGTATCCATTTGAGCTGAAATTTTTATGGCATCTTGGCATTACCAAATAACCCCCACATGCCAAATTTCAGCTCCAGAAGATCACCCATGTGAGTGCAACAGCCTCACCATGTTTCTGGACCAATAGAGCATTTGAACATGAACCACATTCAAATCATGGCCAAAGTTTCTCAAATTTGGCCACCTTGTAGTCCTTCCAACGTAGATCACTCCAGACATCTCCATTGGCTGCATCTCTAGCTCATCTTCTCTCCAGATCTCTCCTAAGTTTCTGACAGCAAACTATAGTTGATGCTACACTTCAACTCAGTGAGTCTCTGGACGAACTAGTGGCACGAGAGGGTTCCAGTATGCAAGGACGATGCACCAGACACGGCCTGACAGGCCAGCTCGCGCCACGTGTTCCTGTGCACGCGGTGACCATGTGGCCAGCCCTGCCAAAACCGTGCTCTTAGCGCCGCCAGGCACGGGTCTCGTCGGAGGCCGACTACCGCGTCGCCGTACCGTGTCCCCTTGCGCTAACTAACTCTCCACCGTCTACCTAGCCGCTCCAGGTTCTTCCCCTCGCCGGAATCGCTCCCGCCGGCCACCACCGCATGCGGCCACTGTGGCGCCCGTGCTGTCACTGTGGCCTCACTGGCCATCTTCTTCCCCGCGTGCCGCCACTGCACGCATTTACTCCTCCTGCCCTCCTCCATCACGTCGCCCCCGCCGCGCCTGCCAGCTAACCGTCCTCACTCCGGCGACGTGGCCGCGGCGCCGCTCGACTCCAGATGCTCCGCCCCTCCCTATAAATAGGCCTCCCCGGCCTCTTCCACTCCTCACCCCACTCCCTCCGCCTCCTATTGACCACCAGAGCACCGAGCCACGGCCGAGAGGCCCTCTGGCCTCGCAGCTCGGCGGCGTTTTGCCGCCAAGCCCACTCCACCGTCCGCTCGATTAACGCCACCCCAGCTCTGCCCGACCGCATACCCGAGCCCAGTGCACTCCCATGACTCTCCCCGACCTCTTGCCTAGCCGAGACTCTACTGGATTCGCCGTCGCCGATGACACCCGAGAACAGCCGCCGCCGAAGAGGAAGGGGACGACGCCGTCAGGCTGTCTCAGGAGATGCTGCGGGTACGTGGAGAACCGCCGTCGTGCGCTCGTTTCAACCCTGCACATCCCCGACCTCGCCACCGTCGCTAACTCTGGCTATCGCCGTCGGTGAGCCGCCCTCTTACCGTTCCCCTCTTTTTCTTTTTAAATCTGGCAGCGAGGCCCGCTCGTTAGTGACCCAGCCGCACCCGAAGCGGTACCTAAGTGGAAGCGTATTCGGGAAATACGCTTTCGACGTGGCCCCTCCAAAGATTTTCAAATTTCTGTTAAATTTCAACTTTGACCAGTAACTTTGACTGTCCATAACTTTTTATCCACAAGTCCAAATCAATTGATTCTTTTTGCATTGGTTTTGTCTTGAGCCCCTCTATTTTCTGGTAAATTTTGGTATTTTTCTCACAAGTACAGAATTTCTGGTGAACAGAAATGTGTTATGTGACATTTTCTTTTGCTATTTTAAAATATTTTCAGAAGGAAATCCTTTTGGTTTTGAAGACCAGGAGTTTGTGGACAACCCAATAGAGCAAGGCAAGCCACATCATCCATTACATGAATCATTTCAATAGTATTGGTTTATTATTTGAATTATTTGCATTATTTTAATAGGTGAAAATTCATAGTAAATTATATATGGTTGCATAGCTACTGCCATATTAATTTATTCATCATAAACAACCTTGCTTGTCATGTAAGTATTAAAACTAAGCTTAATGGTTGATCAAGTGCCACCGACCCGGACTTACCCGTGCAGCCACATCAGCCGGAATGGGACGGCCTTGACTTGGTTTGACCGCGTGCTCTTTTATCGGTACCACCAAAGAGGGAGGGTTATGCGTGCGTGCTACCCTGATCAGGTAGGCGACGATAATCCTGTGAGCCAGTTGAGTTATTTGCCGGCGTCCCTGTTTGGGACAGTTTAGTTGGCCACGACGGCGGCAGGTGTCACGGGGTGACACAGAGACCACCCAGGGCATGACTCCGGGGGAGGATGATTGTCGGTGGTACGGTGGAGGAGTCACGGGTTAGGCAAGTTTCGTTGGAGCAGCACCGGTCCACCCAGAAGGGAAGTGTACCGAGGTACGGGACCAGGAGCTCCATGGTGTGGGAAAAGTGCGCAACCTCTGCAGAGTGTAAGAATCTATTCGAATAGCCGCGTCCACGGTATTGGACGCCGTCTGCACTAGGTCACACTGAGTGGTCAACTGTAATGATAATAATGATGGAAGAACTTGTCTTGAGCTCGGAAGAGCTCAGTGGATCACGAGTGTTCCGAGGGTTGTGGTACAACCCAGAAGAGAGTAAGTTGATAATCGGTAATAGTAAGTAAGCAACTTAAGCACTTAACATGTTCATTGCCATGCTGTTGTTTGCTGCATTGTTGTGGTTGTTGTGAGCTTGCGAGTTCATTCCAAGTACTCACCTGGCGTATCATGCCAGATGCAGGAGAAGCCGAGGACGGAGGTCCCGATGGTTCGAGCTATGCTAACTAGGCTGTGTCCCAGCAGTGTCCCTATGGGATGGAGTTTCCCGCACTATGTTCCGCTACGCCGTAGAATCACCTAGTAGTACTGAGGCCTTGCTATGTTCCATAAATAATGTAGATATTGTCATAGCACGTGTTGTGATTCCGGCCTCGCTACTTGATGTAACTCTGAGCTTGTACTCGAAGAATATCAATAAAGATCAGTTCTGTTCTGTTCCAAGTTGTTGTGTGTTTCCAGAAGACATGATCTCTGGGTTGGAAACACTGGGTAAACCGGTCCTTTGAGCCTGGGTGCCACAACGCTTGGTATCAGAGCCATGCTGATTGTAGGACACCCTAGTTAACCCCGCGCTAGAACCTCGATTAGTTTAGAGTCTTGGTATGTGCTTTGCTTGTTGCATCTGATTGCTGCATGGCATGCATATAGTTTATTGTTGTGCTAACCGCTGGTTTGACGAGTGTAGATGGCACCAGTTCCATACCACTACAACCATGAGCCGGCACCGTTCACTTTTCCAATACTGCTCCGTAGCGTCTGGCTTCGGCTGTATCCCAACGGCGAAGACCCAGTGTACCAGGTGTTCCGAGAGAAGCTTGCTGGTTCAGTGTACGAGTATCACGTGGAGGCCTTTCTTACTGCGAGCTCGGATATTGGCAGCTACTCCCGCTCTTCCGAGGGCGTAACTGCTTCTACTCCGGAGCTGGCAATCTAGTTTGCTGCGATGGAGGCTCTCACTGACTTGCGTTTCCACGAGGTCGAGATGCAGACACATCCAGGTTTCTTTCACTACCCCACCCTGTCGCCTACGACAGGGCGAGTCCTTTTCGCACCTGTTGACCCAGCGAGTGATCGTGCTACTGGTGTTTTATCTCGTTATCTGAACGCCGGTTACCGTATGATCACTTCACTGGCTGAGGAGCTGACCCATGCCCGAGAGGCACTTGCAGCTGTTGCGGCAGCACAGTCTGCTCTTCCTCCTGCGTTTTCACCGGTGTATACTCCATCCGTTCCACCTTCACTAGCACCTGAGACTCCTTCTAGCTCGTTCGGACCGCCAGGCTTTTTGTCTGGTAGCCGACGTGAGACCCCGGCAGAATGGGCCTCACTTCTAGCTACTCTAGCTGCTCCGATGCTGCGGCGTCGTGCTTCTTCTCCTTCAGAGGGAGAACCTTCCCGTCAGCGTCGCCGTGTTTCCTTTGATCCGGAGGCCGAGATTCACATCATTAGCTTAGATTCCGAGACAGGATCAGACAACGAGGAGTCTTCTGTCTGCCAGTGTCCGTGCCACCCACACTACTAGTGTAGAGGCTTGAGTTTCAGTATGTGCATCGTAGCATCTTTGCATATGTCAACTGCCGTATGAGCAGTTCTAGTCATGATAACCCCCTACTAGCTTGTCATGTATGATGTTGGGTTGCCTTGTATAATTATGTTGTTCGCTTTATTCTCTCTTTTATTTGGTTTCTTTTCCTGGTGTCATGCTGCTGTATTTCCCTTATGGGTGTTGCTCATCGATTCGGTATTTTGCAATGGGAACAAATTTAGGATGAAGAGGTGTAGTAATCAAGGCGGTAATGGAACTCCCGTTCGTCGATCCACCAGACAAGCAGGACAATCACCTGAAGATTTGCCACCTCCACCACCACAATCACCAACCACTGATCAAATTATGAGGATGTTTGAAGAGAAAAGAAATCAAGACCTCATGGAAGTTCTGAAAATTATGCAGACTATGGTGGGTCAGAATCACAACAACGGGACACACTCTAAATTATCTGATTTTCAGCGTACCAAGCCACCCAGTTTTGGTCAAGCTGTGGATCCTATGGAAGCTGATGACTGGTTAAGGACCATGGAAAAGAAGTTAGAAATAACCCGCTGTGATGAGTCAGACAAGGTTCCTTTTGTCACTCACTACCTGGAAGGACCGGCAGCCATATGGTGGGACAATACAAAAACAATGTGGCCTCCTGGGGAAGATATTTCCTGGGAGAAATTCAAGGAGGTATTCCGCAAGTATCATATTCCTACCGGCATAATGAAGGTGAAGCAGAGGGAATTTCTTGCTCTTACTCAAGGGAATATGTCAGTGGGTGAGTATCTGAACAAGTGTAATAATCTGACGCGGTACTCTACTCATGACGTGTCCACAGAAGAAAGAAAGATAGACCGATTCCTAGGAGGGCTTAATCATACCCTCCGTTGTCAGCTTTGTATGCTGTTTTTTCCTGACTTCCAGACTTTGGTAAACAAGGCTTTCATAGCCGAATGAGAGCATAAGTCAGGGTATGACGATCGCAAGCGGAAGTTTGAACCCAAGAAGGACAACCGTGAGAAATTTGTGCAGAAGCCACGCATCTGGCAACCAGGTCCGTCTGAGTACAAGCCTGCCTGGAGCAATGGCAACAACAGCAATAAGCCCGTCAGCCAGGACAAGACCATTGGCAAACATCCAGTGCTGGAGGACTGCCGCCGCAACAACACTTGCTTTACTTGTGGTCAGGGCGGGCATTACTCCAAGCAGTGCCCCACAAGAAACGGGAAGCCACCATCCGACTACAAGCCACAAGTCAACAATGTTGGACGCCGCCCCACTCCGAACTTCTATCGTGACCAAGTCCATCATATCTCCGCTGAGGAAGCCCGCGAAGCACCAGACGTGGTCCTTGGTATGTTTTCTGTTAACAACATACCCGCAATAATTTTATTTGATTCTGGGGCTTCTCATTCGTTTATTTTACGGAGTTTTGCCACCATACACAAACTTTCTCCTTCTCTTTTGGAAAAAATCATGGTGCTACAATCCCCTGGCTCCATGCTCAGAACAAATGTTATATATAAGGATCTGGAAATCTTGATACATGGAGTTAAGTTTCCAGCTACCCTTGTTGCCATTGAATCCCCTGGACTGGATATAATACTGGGGATGGATTGGTTGACACCACATCAGGTGTGTATCAATTGTGCCACCAGGACGGTGACATTGGTTAACCCGGCAGGTCAAACAGTGCAATTCACTGCTAGCAGAATGTTGTCAAAGAAGGGAATGGCATTCAAAGCCACTGCTACAGACATAAATCTGATCCCAGTAGTCAGTGAATTCCCGGACGTATTTCCGGAAGAATTACCAGGAATGCCACCTAATCGGGAACTAGAGTTTGCTATTGATGTTGTTCCCGGAACCGCCCCAATTTATAAGAAGTACTACCGCATGCCTTCCCCAGAGCTGGTGGAATTAAAGAAACAGCTGGATGAATTGTTACAAAAAGGGTACATTCATCCAAGCACCTCGCCATGGGGATCACCGGTGCTCTTTGTCAAGAAGAAGGATGGCAGCCTACGGATGTGCGTGGACTACCGCCAATTGAATGAAGTCACCATTAAAAATAAATATCCGCTTCCCCGCATTGATGATTTTTTCAACCAATTAAACGGGGCCTAGGTATTTTCTAAGATTGACCTTCGAACGGGGTATCATCAGCTAAAAATCAGGAAAGAAGATATCCCCAAGACAGCCTTCACTACCCGATATGGTCTGTATGAATTTACAGTCATGTCATTTGGGCTGACAAATGCTCCAGCCTACTTCATGAGCATGATGAACAAGGTCTTCATGGACTTCTTGGACAAGTTTGTGGTGGTATTCATCGATGATATTCTTATCTATTCCAAAGATGAAGAAGAACACACGCAACACCTCCGTACTGTCCTGGAAAGACTAAGGACCCATCGCTTGTATGCCAAGTTCAGTAAATGTGAATTTTGGCTAAAAGAGGTGGGATTTCTGGGACATGTTCTGTCAGAACAGGGTGTGGCCGTTGACCCCAGCAAAGTGACTGCTGTATTAAACTGGAAGACACCAGCCACAGTAACTAAAGTCCGCAGTTTTCTGGGATTGGCAGGCTACTACCGTCGCTTCATTGAAGGCTTCTAAAAAATAGCCAAGCCATTGACAGAACTGTTGAAAAAGAACCATAAATTTGCCTGGACAGAAGAATGTGATAGCAGTTTCATGGAGTTAAAGACGAGGCTCACTACGGCCCCTATCTTAGTTCTTCCTGACATCCACAAGAGCTTTGATATATATTGCGATGCTTCCAGGCATGTAATCGGCTGCGTTCTAATGCAAGAAGGAAGGGTTGTAGCATATGCATCCAGACAACTACGGCCCCATGAAGAGAATTATCCCACTCATGATTTGGAATTGGCGGCCGTGGTCCATGCATTAAAGATTTGAAGGCATTATCTCATTGGGCAGCGATGTGAAATATACACAGACCACAAGAGTCTCAAGTATATTTTCACCCAACCCGACCTTAATCTCAGACAAAGAAGATGGCTTGAACTGGTCAAGGATTATGACATTGGAATTAATTATCATCCGGGAAAAGCCAATGTGGTCGCTGATGCTCTCAGTAGAAAACAAGGTACCATAAATGCAATAATGGAGGGTATCCACCCAAGGCTACAAGAAGAGTTTGCCAAGCTTAATATGGTACTATGTGGCCCAATTAGCCCAGATACATTGGAAATCATTCCAACACTTATGGAAGAAATTAAGGCAGCTCAGAAGTCAGATAAAAATGTACAAGAGATCAAGGAGAACATTCAGCAAGGGAAGGCTAAGTCCTTCCGTATCGATGCCCAAGGCACTTTATGGTTTGAGGCCCGAATATGTGTGCCTGATCAAGAAAATTTGAGACAGCAAATAATCAGAGAGGCACATGAATCTGCATACTCTATCCATCCGGGAGGAACAAAAATGTACCAGGACTTAAAGGAAACCTTTTGGTGGCCAGGAATGCAAAGGGACATTGCGTACTATGTCGCCTGTTGCGATGTTTGCAACAGAGTCAAGGCTGAACACCAGAAACCCGCTGGACTACTGCAACCTTTACAGGTTCCCCAGTGGAAATGGGATGACATATGCATGGACTTCATTGTTGGACTACCCAAGTAAACAAGAGGCCATGATGCAATCTGGGTCACCGCGGATATACTTACGAAAGTGGCTCACTTTATTCCAGTAAAGGCCACCTTCAGAGCTGATCAGCTTGCACAGCTCTACATGTCCCAGATTGTTAGTCCTCATGGAGTACCTAAGTCTATCACATCAGATAGAGGATCCTTGTTCACTTCAGCATTCTGGCTGCGGTTGCACCAAGCCCTGGGAACCGTGCTAAAGCATAGCATGACATATCATCCACAGACGGACGGGCATACCGAACGAGTGAACCAGATATTGGAAGATATGCTTCGGTCTTGTGCACTCACCTATGGACCCAAATGGGAGGATAGTCTACCCTATGCGGAATTCTCCTACAATAACAGTTATCAGTCGAGTCTTAAGATGTCACCATTCGAAGCCCTGTATGGACGGAAATGTCGCACTCCTTTAAATTGGTCCCAGACAGGAGACAGCCGTATCTTCGGCACGGATTTGATGCTCGAGGCTGAGAAGCAAGTTAAGGATATTCAGGAACGTCTTCGAGCAGCCAAGTCCCGTCAAAAGAGTTACTATGACCCTAAACATCGAGAAGTAACTTTTGAGCCTGGAGAATATGCTTATCTCTGAGTCACCCCCATGAAAGGAATAAAAAGGTTTCATACCCGAGGGAAGCTTGCACCGAGATATATTGGTCCCTTTCCAGTAATTGCTAGGAGAGGCAGAGTAGCATATCAGCTAGAGTTACCACCAGAGTTGTCTGACGTTCACGATGTCTTCCACATATCACAGTTGAGAAAGTGCATTGCACCACCGATCAAGCAGGCAGATATGAGTCAGCTAGAGCTGACTAAGGATTTGACCTACGAAGAAAAACCTGTCAGAATTTTGGATGAGATGGAAAGAACTACCAGGAGTAAGACAATCAAATTTTACAAAGTGTTGTGGGATCATCATACTGAGGAAGAAGCTACCTGGGAAAGAGAGGATTTTCTGAGATCAGCATATCCGCATTTGTTCCCTGAGCAACCGAATCTCAAGAACGAGATTCATCCTAAGGGGGGTAGGTTTGTGACACCCTGGTTTTTGGCAACTTTTTCTTTTCAAAATTTTTCTGGTTTTATTTGCAACTTGGATGGTTTCAGTTGACTTTGGACTTGGGAAACCTTTGAATTTCTCTCTCAATGATCCAAAGCCCTCAACATCTTGCCAAAATCTTGTCACACACCTTCTGGATCAAATTCCAATTTTCAATTTTTTCAAAATAATTCATTTTCTTCTTTGGGAAAATATGTCTTCACTATGGGTTGTGAAGCAACCTATAGTTCTGATGATCAGAAAAATCCCAAATTAATACCACACCTTCTTGTCATCATCTACTCCCACAATCTTAAAAAACATTTCATGGTCCAGTATAAAATTTTGTCCAGAATATTCCATTTATCTTCTGGACAGCACTGGCTCTTTGTGAAGCAACCCATATTTCCTCAACTCAGAAAACTCTCAAATAATTCCCTGAGATACTAGGGGACATATCTTGCCACAATATCCAAAAACATCTCCTTGTTCAATATAAATTTTCAGCAGAAATATTCTGCCAAGTTTCTGCTCATTTCAAACCTCTGTGAAGGAAGTACCAGCTAGAGGCATCCATTTGAACTGAAATTTTTATGGCATCTTGGCATTACCAAATAACCCCCACACACCAAAATTTCAGCTCCAGAAGATCACCCATGTGAGTGCAACAGCCTCACCAAGTTTCTGGACCAATAGAGCATTTGCACATGAACCATGTTCAAATCTTGGCCAAAGTTTCTCAAATTTGGCCAGCTTGTAGTCCTTCCAACGTAGATCACTCCAGATATCTCCATTGGTTTCATCTCCAGCTCATCTTCTCTCCAGATCTCTCCTAAGTTTCTGATAGCAAACTATAGTTGATGCTACACTTCAACTCAGTGAGTCTCTGGATGAACTAGTGGCACGAGAGGGTTCCAGTATGCAAGGACGACGCACCAGACATGGCCTGGCAGGCCAGCTCGCGCCGCGTGTGCCTATGCACGCGGTGACCGCGTGGCCAGCCCTGCCAAAACCGCGCTCTTGGCGCCACCAGGCATGGGTCTTGTCGGAGGCCGACTACCGCATCGCCGTACCGTGTCCCCTTGCGCCGACTAACTCTCCGCCGTCCACCTAGTCACTCCAGGTTCTTCTCCTCGCCGGAATCGCTCCCGCCGGCCGCCACCACATGCGGCCACTGTGGCGCCCGTGCTGTCACTATGGGCTCGCTGGCCGTCTTCTTCCCCGCGTGCCGCCACTGTGCGCATTTACTCCTCCTTCCCTCCTCCATCACGTCGCCCGCGCCGCGCCAGCCAGCTAACCATCCTCGCTCCGGTGACGTGGCCGCGGCGCCGCTCGACTCCAGAAGCTCAGCCCCTCCCTATAAATAGGCCTCCCCAGCCTCTTCCACTTCTCACCCCACTCCCTCCGCCTCCTATTGACCACCAGAGCACCGAGCCACGGCCGAGAGGCCCTTTGGCCTCGCAGCTCGCCGGTGTTCTGCCGCCAAGCCCACTCCACCGTCCGCTCGATTCACTCCACCCCAGCTCTGCCCGACCGCATACCCGAGACCAGTGCACTCCCACGATTCTCCCTGACCTCTTGCCTCGCCGAGACTCTGCCGGATTCGCCGTCGCCGACGACACCCGAGAACAGCCGCCGCCGGAGAGGAAGGGGACGACGCTGTCAGGCCGTCTCAGGAGACGCTGCGGGTACATGCAGAACCGCCGTCGTGCGCTCGTTCCAACCCTATAGTTCCCTGACCTCGCCGCCGTCGCTAACTCCAGCTATCGCCATCGGTGAGCCGCCCTCTTACTGTTCCCCTCTTCTTCTTTTTAAATCTGACAGCGGGGCCCACTCGTCAGTGACCCAGCCGTGGCCAAAGCGGTACCTAAGTGGAAGCGTATTTGGGAAATACGCTTTCGACGTGGCCCCTCCAGAGATTTTCAAATTTCTGTTAAATTTCAACTTTGACCAGTAACTTTGACTGTCCATAACTTTTAATCCACAAGTCCAAATCAATTGATTCTTTTTGCATTGGTTTTGTCTTGAGCCCCTCTATATTCTGGTAAATATTGGTATTTTTCTCACAAGTATAGAATTTCTGGTGAATAGAAATGTGTTATGTGACATTTTATTTTCTATTTTAAAATATTTTCAGAAGGAAATCCTTTTGGTTTTGAAGACCAGGAGTTTATGGACAACCCAACAGAGCAAGGCAAGCCACATCATCCATTACATGAAGCAATTCAATAGTTTTGGTTTATTATTTGAATTATTTGCATTATTTTAATAGGTGAAAATTCATAGTAAATTATATATGGTTGCATAGCTACTGTCATATTAATTTATTCATGATAAACAACCTTGCTTGTCATGTAAGTATTAAAACTAAACTTAATGGTTGATCAAGTGCCACCGACCCGGACTTACCCGTGCAGCCACATCTGCCGGAATGGGACGGCCTTGACTTGGTCTGACCGCGTGCTCTTTTATTGGTACCACCAAAGAGGGAGGGTTATGCGTGCGTGCTACCCTGATCAGGTAGGCGACGATAATCCTGTGAGCCAGTTGAGTTATTTGCCGGCGTCCCCGTTTGGGACAGTTTAGTTGGCCACGACGGTGGTAGGTGTCACGGGGTGACACAGGGGCCACCCAGGGCATGACTCCGGGGGAGGATGATTGTCGGTGGTATGGTGGAGGAGTCACGGGTTAGGCATGTTTCGTTGGAGCAGCACCGGTCCACCCAGAAGGGAAGTGTTCCGAGGTACGGGACCAGGAGCTCCATGGTGTGGGAAAAGTGCGCAACCTCTGCAGAGTGTAAGAATCTATTTGAATAGCCGCGTCCACGGTATTGGACACTGTTGGGGATGTTTACCAGCATGGAGACCCGGCAGGGTGTTAACCCGGCCATAACGCAAGCTTAGCGGGTCAACTCACCGCGAGGCTGAAGACTCTGTGTGGGCCGGCTTAACGAGGCCTGGCAAGGATAGGCCGGCTTAAGGAGTGGGCCCGCTCATGAGAAGATAGATGGCAAGAAGACCGTCTTGGAGAACAAGTAGGAAAGAGTAGGAGGCGGGTCAAAGAACGATCCGGACTCTCGTGTAATCTAGGGTTCCACCTGTATATATAAATGGGAGCACCTATACGAAAAAGAGGAAGGGGCAATCTCCTCGAGAGCTACGTTAGCGAATCCGCATCCCTGTAATCGAGGTCTACAGCAATACAATCAAGCAGGACGTAGGCTTTTACCTCCATCGTGAGGGGCCAAACCTGGGTAACCCGGCGTCTTCTCGTTCCCGATCAACCCCGTTAAGCTTCCACACTAGTGCGATGGCCTCATCTCTAAGTCCTTTCACAAGGGCATCTGCCGTGTCAAAACCATGACAGTTGGCGCCCACCGTGGGGCTCACGCACGGTGGAGTTGAGTTCTTAGCGGGATCTCTTCCAGGGATCGGGAAGTACGCGGTTGGCATGATGACCAAGAGCCGCCGCGGGAAGTTCTACATCGACGATTCACACTGGGGCCCCAACGCCGACTCAATCGAGTACAGGTATCGGGTCCCCTTCGGCAAAATTCACACCTTCATCGGCGTGGTCGGCGAGCCGGCCGCTGGGTTGGAGGATATCGCTGGCGTCGAGTCGGCACACCGCGCTAGTCAGTGGCAGGCGAGACCCGGCCCGCGTCAAGCCGGCCCAAGCCATGTCTTCGTGGGTTTCACCCAAGGGGTGGCCTTGTCGGAGAACTCCCTGTCTCAGGACGACACGCTCGTCCAATCTGACGGTGAGTCCTCGACGGGAGAAACCGAGTCAATCCTTCCTCTGCATACTGGGGGGCTCGGGCACGCCAACGACGTCTTTCCAGAGAGCCCGGATCCGCCTCGCTTCGCGGCGGTGTACATGGCGGGGAGGCAAGATCCGGTGCGAGACCCGGCCAACCCAACGGCAGGGCAGAATAACATCCTTGCCGGCTCAGGAGGAGCCGGCGCATCAGCCACCGGCTCTCAGAAAACCAGGGCTTAGGCGCTCGCGGACTTGATGACTACGCTGGCAGCCCTGTTGGCCGAGCCGGTCACCGCGGAGAACGTGGCGGCGCGCAACACGGAGATCACGAAGTGTCGCGAGCAGATGGCCAAGATCCAAGAGGACATCAACGCGAAGAATGCTCGCATGATGCAGGAACAGGTCCGGATTGCCGATGAGAGGCAGCGCCTGGAAGAGGAGGCACATTACCTGAACCGCCAGCAGGCCGAGTCGGAGCTCGTTCACAGGAGGCGTCATCAGAGCCGGCTTCCGGCTAATCTTGAGCCGACTCAGGTTTTCACCACACCGCCGGCTCCGACGAACCCGGGGGCTGGAGTCGTCCCCACGGGAGAGCCGCCTCTGCAACAGCCAGTCCAGCAGTGGGAGCCGGCACAGCATCGCACGCCGGAGCAGCAACAGCAGTCACCGTCTCACCGATTCCATACCCTAATTGGACACTACTCTAACCCGGTGGATAACGTGCTGGTAGCGACCCACAACTTGGCAGCTATTCCGATCGAGGGGGATGGCCCGATTCAGACCGAGGCCAGGAACGCCATTGCAATGCTCAAGACAGCCGTAGTGCAGCAAGCCAACTACTCGTATAGCCAGCATCGGCTTCACTCGACCCCTCATCAGAGCCGCACCAGGAGTCAACGCCCTGAGTCACCAGTGGTCTCCAGCAGCGCACACCGTAGGAGAGCCGCCCAGCCGCTGGCGGAGCAGCGCCAGCCCAGGATCCCGCCAGACGTTGCAGACGCTGCTCGGGTTCTGCGAGCTTGGGAAGAAGCAAATGCGCGTGCAGGGCACGACCCGCCGACGCGAGTTAACCTGCCGCTAGATATCAACCCGCCGCCAAATGTTAATTCGACCGTCGCGACCTAGACAAATGGCCGACTTGGGAGCTCTTCTAGCCGCCTGATTGGAACTCCCTATTTGGTACCAGCGCTGCGAGAAGCGTGCATCCCCCCTGATTTCAAAGGGCCTCGCAAGGTCCCTAATTATACAGCGAATCTGGAGCCCACCGAGTGGATCAAGAGTTATGAGCTGGCAATGGACTTGTTGGGCGCAAGTGAGTCAGTATGCGTGCGTTACCTCCCACTGATGTTGGAAGGACCTGCACGCACCTGGATGAAAAACCTACCGGCGAATTCTGTCAACACATGGCAGGAGCTGAAGGAGCGCTTCATCAAGAATTTCTAGGAACCTGTAAAAGGCCAACCACAATTGTGGATCTAGAGTGTTGTGTCCAGCGCGAGGATGAGTCGGCGCATCACTGGGCTCGCCGGGTGGCGGAAGTCATACACAGTTCAGACAACATCTCGACGGCTCAGGCAGTGCTCGTTCTGGAGCGAACGTGCAAGTTCCAGCCCCTGGTCCAGAAGCTTGGGCGACTCGAGCGAAAGGTCCAGGACATGGGAGACCTCATGGATGTCTTAACCCGGTATGCGGAGTCAGATAACAACAAGGATCCGCTGTCAGACGAGGAGAAGTCTGACAAAGGGAAGAAGGCTGGTGGCAAGGGTCAGCAGTAGAACAACAGTAATGGTCAGAGCAACAATGGTGGTAAACGCAAGGGTCATGATGGTAGTTCCGATCTGGTGGCAAACACAAACACAGAGAATAAAGGTCAGCGGCAGATTGACGGTTCAATTAGGCAGTCTGGAAATTGCCCTCTCACTTACGAGGAAGCTCTCAAGGCTCCTTGTCCAAAGCACAATTACAATGGTAAGCCATCCAGTCACTCCTGGGAAAATTGCTATGTCATGCAAGAGTTTGCCAAGAGGGTCTTCCAGAATCATCATAATGGAGGCGGCAACGGCGGGCAACCCGCCAACCAGGGACCCGGCTTCTCGGGCGCCGGCTTACAAGGGCCCTTCGCAGGACCCGGCTTCCAAGGGAACAGTGGTCAAGGCGGCGGGTTCCAGGGGGCTGGTAACACTAGAGGCGGCAATCAGCGAAACAACCAGGGAAATCAGCATCAGGCTGGTGCGGCAGGGTTTCAGAGTAACCCAAAACATCTAAATAGCGGACAGTATCATGTTTTCACCACTAGCACCTGCAAACGGGATCGGAAGGTACAGCGACGAGCCGCCCACGTGGTTGAGCCGGCGGCTCCTTACTACCTCAACTGGTCTGAACAACCGGTTACCTGGAGCAGGGCAGATCATCCTGTCCTTGTCGATCACCCTGGCCACCTGGCTCTGGTGGTTGCGCCACAAGTCGGCGGTTACACCCTGACTAAGGTGCTCATGGACGGAGGCAGCAGCATCAACATTCTGTACTATGACACGTTCAGGCGGATGAATCTGTCTGATAAGCAGTTAACTCCATCCTCTACAGTCTTTCACGGCATTGTTCCTAGCAAGTCGGCCTATCCCATGGGAAGAATTTCCCTTGAGGTGGCCTTTGACTCAGAGGATAACTGGCGTTCTGAGTTCCTGTCCTTTGAGGTGGTTAAGCTTAAGAGCCCATACCATGCCTTATTTGGCCGGCCGGCTTATGCGCGGTTCATGGCACGACCGTGCTATGTTTACCTAAAGATGAAGATGCCAGGACCAAGGGGAACAATCACGGTGGAAGGCAACCGGAAGATTGCACTCGAGTGCGAGGAAGGAGACGCAGCTTACGCTAAGACGGCTTGCGCTGCAGAGGAGTTGCGGTATTATAAGGATAATGTTGACCCGTCTGACAGGACATCCCTGAAGAAGCCAACTATGGAGTCAGACCCCCTGCTCAAGTTAAGTCGGCCAGAGACACAAAGCAAGTTGATTTCGCCCCGGGCAATTCTTCAGAGCAGTTCACCATCGGGGCAAATATGGATCCCAAATAGGAAAGCGCGCTCATCGAGTTCATCCGTGAGAACCGGGACATCTTTACATGGAAACCTTCTGACATGCCAGGTGTACCGAGAGAACTCGCTGAGCACTCCCTTAATGTGGATCCCAATTTCAAGCTAGTTCGCCAGTATCTCCGTCGTTTTAATGAGGAAAGGCGGAAAGCTATTGGTGAAGAAGTGGCCCGGCTCCTAGCTGCCGGGTTCATCGTCGAAGTCTTCCATCCTAAATGGCTAGCTAACCCGGTGCTTGTTCTAAAGAAAAAGGGACTTGGCGGATGTGTGTTGATTACACAGACCTGAATAAGGCTTGTCCTACTGACCCCTTTGCCTTGCCTCGTATTGACCAGATCATCGATGCTACGGCTGGTTGTGAGAGTCTATGCTTCCTGGATGCTTACTCAGGCTATCATCAAATTAAAATGAAGCTGGAAGACCAGAAAAAGACGGCTTTCATCACACCCTTTGGGCCTTCTGCTATACAACCATGCCGTTTGGTCTGAAGTGTGCACAAGCGACTTACCAGCGTTGTGTCCAGAGCTGCTTTCACAAACAGATCCGGCAGAACGTTCATGCTTATGTTGATGACATTGTGGTCAAATCCCGGAAGAAAGAAACTCTATTGGAGGATCTCAAGGAAACGTTTGACAACCTCCGCATCTACCAGATGAAGCTTAACCCGGAGAAGTGTGTTTTTGGTGTCCCTGCAAGAAAACTTCTGGGATTTCTTGTTTCCGAGCGTGGCATTGAAGCCAACCCAGAAAAGATTAAGGCAATCACAACTCTGGCTAAGCCGGCCAGACTGAACGATGTACAAAGGCTGGCTGGGTGGGTCGCAGCGTTAAGCCGGTTCATAAGCCGGCTTGGAGAAAAGTCCATTCCGTTATACCAGTTGCTTAAGAAATCAGATGACTTCGTCTAGAGTGATGCTACAGATCAGGCTTTTGAGGCCCTCAAGAAGCAGTTGTCTGAGCCGCCACTCCTTGCTGCCCCTTGTGAGAAGGAGCCAATGTTGCTATATATTGCTGCTAATAACAAGGCTGTAAGTGTGGCAGTCGTGGTGGAGCCCAAGGAAGATGGCAAGGAGTATCCAGTCCAGCACCCTGTGTATTATATCAGTGAGGTGTTAACCGAGTTCAAGCAGCGGTATCCACATTCGCAGAAACTGGTCTACGGAGTATTTATGGCTAGCCGCAAGCTAAAGCATTACTTCCACGAGCATCCGATCACTGTTGTCAGCTCAGCACCTCTTGGGGATATAATCCAGAACCGGGAGGCGACGGGCCGGGTTGCTAAGTGGGCTATCGAGCTCGGCCCGCATCATCTCAAATACGTGCCTCGCACAGCAATCAAATCTCAGGCATTGGTGGATTTTATTAATGATTGGATAGAGTTGCAGGCTCCCGAAGAGAAGCCCGACACAACATACTGGTCCATACACTTTGACGGCTCAAGGTAGCTTGAAGGCTCGGGGGCTGGAGTTGTGATTACTTCCCCACGAGGAGACAAGTTTTGTTATGTTTTGAGACTTATGTTCCCTTGTACTAACAATGCAGCAGAATATGAGGCTTTGCTTCATGGGCTCTGGATGGCTAAGGAGATGAACCTGAGCCGGGTCAGGTGTTTGGGCGACTCAGACTTGGTGGCCCAACAGGTTTCTGGTACTTGGGATTCCAAGGATCCCCTTATGGCGGCTTATCAGCACGCGGTCACAAATATTGCTGGACACTTCAAAGGTTATCAAGTTGATCACATTGATCACAGGCAGAATGAGGCGGCAGACGCACTCTCTCGCTTGGGCTCGCAGCGCAAGCCGGTGCCACCCAATGTGTTCCTGGACGTTTTGGACAATCCGTCTGTCAAGTTACCAACAGAAGAGGACTTGGCTGTTCCTGACCCAGAGGCGGCTCTAGTGGCTGCTATCCACGCAATACCTGATTGGACGGTCCCCTACTTGGATTATCTAAGCCGGGGTGAACTGTCAACAGAGGAACTCCTTGCTTGACAGATCATTAGAGGATCCACGTCTATGACCATTGTCAATGGCGAGTTGCACCGACGAAGCGTCACTGGTGTTTTTTAGCGTTGTGTTTCATCTGAAGAAGGCCACGCAATTCTCAATGAAATTCACTCTGGCGATTGTGGACACCATGCCGGCTCAAGATCACTGGCTGCGAAGGCTTTCCGGCACGGTTTTTACTGGCTCACGGCATATGCTGACGCAGAGGGAATTGTCCGTAAATGTGATGGTTGCCAGAAATATGCTCGCCAGGCCCATGTGCCGGCTCAAGAGTTGAGGATGATCCCCATTACTTGGCCGTTCGCGGTCTGGGGGCTTGACATGGTAGGGCCATTCAAACGTTCTAAGAATAAGCATACGCACCTACTGGTGACTGTGGACAAGTTTACCAAGTGGGTGGAAGCAGAGCCGGTCAGCAACTGCGACGCGGCTACAACTGTCAAGTTTCTGAAAAAGCTGATATTCCGATTTGGCTACCAGCACAGTATCATTATAGACAATTGAACTAATCTGTCCAAGGGAGTTATGGAACAGTTCTGTCAACAGGAACACATCCGGCTTGATCTAGCATCGGTCGCGCATCCTCAGTCCAACAGACAGGCAGAAAGGGCCAATCGGGAAATATTGTGCGGTATCAAACCCTGGCTCATGGTGCCTTTGCAGCGCATGCCGGGTTGCTGGGAAGAAGAACTACCTTCAGTACTTTGGAGCATACGGACTACTCCTAATAGGTCAACAGGCTATACGCCGTTTTTCCTAGTCTATGGTGCAGAAGCTGTGCTTCCGAGCGATATTCAGCATGACTCCCCTCGAGTGGCGGCTTATGTGGAATCAGATAATGAACTAGCTCGCCAAGACGCTCTTGATGCTCTGGAGGAAGAGCGTGACCTTGCGGCATCCAGATCAGCAATCTATCAGCAAGACCTACGTCGCTACCACAGCCGTAGAGTTCAAAGCCGCACTTTTCAGGAAGGTGACTTAGTGCTCCGTCTGATACAAGACCAGACAGGCATGCATAAGCTTTCGCCACCTTGGTAAGGGCCCTTTGTGGTCAGCAAGAATCTCAACAACGGGTCATATTACCTGATTGACATACGTGAGACAGATACATCACGTACCTCTGAGGAGGAAAGAAGCTGGCCCTGGAACATTGCCCAGCTCTGGCCATATTACACCTAAGTCCCCGACTAGGTCGCATCTTTGTACATACCTTTTTTCCTGTATATACCTGATTTCGATCAAATAAAATAACGACCAGCAACACTGTGTCAAGATGCTGTTTTGCCTCAAAATTTGTGTGCTGGATCTTTATTTGTTGATCATGGTTACTTGGGGGCTTCCAACTCAATTGAGTTTAGCTTAAAAAACCCTTTTAACCCAGTGAGATGCCACAAAGTTGGTTAAACCTGCCTGTTAGCAAGATGCTACTCCCTAAAAAATGACCCGGCGTACGTCTGATGAGTCAATCACATAGGTGACCCTAAATTCATCAGAGTTAAAACGACTGATTGGTTGTGTGAGATCCGGCTTTCAGAGAGCAAGGACAAACCAACAGGCCAAAGTGCCAGCTTCATGAAAGCATATTCCGGCTTGTGCTTTATGAGCCGTCCGTTTCAAGTTGTGTTTAGCAGCCGGCTTGTGCTTTATAAGCCGGCCGTTTCAACCATATTCCGACATACGATTACATTCTTTTGTTGCACTCATCTCTTCATACATGCATACATCCATGCATATCATTTGCTTAGTTCCATTTAATATTTTTGGTTCATTGTAAACAGTAACAAAGATTACTCGTTCAATATGATTTCATCAGTAACCATTACATGCAATTGTTATTGTTTTGACAGAATAACTCTATTGCAAAACCGGCTCCCAAAGCCAAAAGGAGGATTCACAGAAGCAGTGTTTATATAGGTAATCAGCAAGCACAGTAAACGATGGCACAGTAACAAGTGTTTGACGCTATGCTATTACAAGCCGCCCATCAACTGTGGTCACGACAATTTTTTTACAAGTTGGGCCTACAAAGGATAAGCCGGCATTTATATCGCCGACTCAGAGCTGGCACCAGCGCCCGATGAAGCACCATGAGCCGGCTCTTCGCAGCCGTCGTCATCCTCCTCCTCTGGACTTGAGTCGCCGGTCGACCACTGAATTGAGCACAAGGCTTCAAATAGGGCATCGGCGGGTATCAGAGAAGAAGGGTCAACTTTAGGGGCGAAAGTTGGCTTACGCGTGCGGGTGAGGGCCACCGGCTCATGGTTAGGTGGCTCAATCCGCTCATTCTCTTCTGAGTAAGGCGCCTGGTATCTAGTCAGATCCGCCTCTTCTGCGATTACGGTGGCTGCAACCCGGGTTGCCTTGATGCAGTGTTGGAAGTCCTTCTTTGTGAACGGCGAGTCATCAACATTGAACTCTGGGTACCCGCCCATGATCTGAGCCGGGTCGAGCTCTGGTACGTAGGCCTTGGCTCGCGCAAGCGCCGTCAGGGCTCCAGTGCGGCAAGCCGCCCTTTTCCAGTCATTGAACCACCTGGGCACGATGGACAGTTCTTTCAAAGTATCGGCAATCAACTGCGGCGGCGCCTTGGTGTTCTTTGCAAGCATTATACAACGGCAGGTGCCTATATACAGTTGTTCTACCAGGGTGTAGACCGCTTTCAATTTCACCACTGGTTGCTGCACAAGAGTTTGATTTTTATGGCCTGCACAAGTCAGTATACATGATCAGCAAAGCTAGCTTAGCATATTTCAGACGGAACAGTTTTGACTTAAAATAATCTTACCAATGATGGCTCGGCACATGACAGTAATCGGACCCTTAAGAGTTACCAGCTCCTGAGTTGCCGGCTCAAGCTTGGCTTCGGCCTCTTCAGCACGTATGTCCAGGGTGGCTCTTGCGGCCTCTGTCTCTTGCAAAGTGGTCCTTACAATGCCTAAGGACTTATTGGCTTCAGCAGCGGCTTCTTCAGCTTCCTTGCGCAATTTTCTCTCCTTCCGTGCTTCCTTTCGGAAGGCGGAAACCTGGGCCTCCGCTTGATCCAGCATTTCCTGCAGTGCAGTCTGTTATACATCATATATGCATGGCCCGAGCCGCCCTAACGGACAACCCGGCACATGGGGGCTTCATGCTTTCGAGCTTAAAACAAATAGCAAGGCAAGTTCCATGCAGCTGCAGGCACTCTACATGGCACTTGGGGGCTAATGCATAAATTGGTCTATCCTACTAAGTGGTGAAGACCCGCCTGTCATGAATGACGAGCCGGCCTTTGGGGGTCTTCGGTTGAAGTTCTGTTTACAAGTCAAAATTTTGATGTCCCGGGTCCTCATTTCATAATGACCCGGCCCTTGGGGGCTACATATATATATGGTACAGACCAAAGTGAGCAAATTACCTCATACTTCCGCTTCAAAGACGTGATCATGGCGATCTCTATGTCCCGGCTCTCGGACAGCCGGGTCAGCACGGCCCGGTGCAGGGTACTGGCATCTTGGTCTTCAAATGTAGAAAACTCAAGAGCCGACTTCAACTTGTCCTTCGGGGCCGGCTCAGGCTTGGCCGGAACTGTGGTAAGAGCGGTGGAGGATTCTGGTGCGGCAGTTTGCTGCTCACTCGTCACCACTACTTCCTCTTGAGCCGGCGCTTCTTCTTGACACAACGCTTCTTCTTGAGCCGGCGCCTCGGGCTGTAGTGCGGGTTGGTCTTCGGTTATATTTTCCCTCTCCTGAGCAGGAGGGGATGCGCGAGCCGGGCTTGTTGTGTCCTGGGGCAACGGGTTGTTCTGGAATGCCGGCTCATCCTGGATGACCAAGGTGGCCTCTTCTCGCAGCTCAGTTGGAATGACCGGGTCAGATGACCCGACGGCTGTTTTCTTCTTGATGGCCTCGGCACTGAAAAGAGCAAAGATTTAATCAGTTAAGGGTTATAAGATGAAGAGCTGTGCAAATAAGGGATAATCAGTATGCTTACCCCGGGTTGATGTTGAAAGCCGGCGCCTGAGTGGTGCTTGATTCATCCGAGGAAGGGGACGTCTGGTATGCCGAGTCATTTAAATGTAAGGGTTCTTTGAAGCAACCAGCTAGAGGAAAGGAAGGAGTTGGACTGAGAAGCACCTCTGCCCGTGCTCTACGGGATGGCGGCTCATACGGAAGCCCGCCACTCAACTCGCCCTCGCTGCTCCGGGTCTTCCGTTTGGAGGTGCCGGCTTGCTGAGTTGTCTTGAAAACAAATTTGGGATCCAGATGAGCGTCTTGGTGTGAAAAGGGGACTTTACGGACGGCAACCCGGGGTTTCCTTCGGACTTTGCGGATTGCAGCCCGGGTTTTCTTTCGAATTGGTATTGGGGAATCAGAATCTGAGGAGATCAAAGTTACCTCTGGCTCGGTGTGGTAACTAGTTTCAGCTTGCTCCTGAGATGAGTAGGCATTAGCAATCTGATTAAAAAGGCGGCCTAGAGAGTCAAGTTCTACCTCATTGTCTTCATCATTATCCGACTCCTCTTCATCGTCCTCTCGAGGAGGGGTAGGATCTACAGGCTCGACCCGCCACCAGTCGTCGTTTTCCTGCACCGAGGCATATTGGCGAAATGAAAACAAGGACAATGTAGTATTGATACTGTTTAAGGGCAGAGACGGCTTACTGGAGGGGCCGGCTTGTTGGCGCTAAACGGGGCAAGCCCCACAGTCTTGATGTCTTCCATCGTCTCACCAAGCAGTTTCTTGGCTAGTTTTATAACCTCCTTCTCCTTGAGGTTGACCCGGCTGAACCGGAGTGGGTCTTCACGGTGGCCGGTGTATGTGTGCATCAGCCGGATCCTGGAGCTCAGCGGCTAAATCCTCCATTCGACCCAAGTCCGGGTCAAATCGACACCGGTGAGGCCGTGTGCAAGTAAGGCATTCATCTTTGGATATAGTGGCTCTCGATTCTCCCTCTCTTCTTGGGGAGCAAGACCCGGGAAGGTTGCATTGGTAAGCCGGGTTGCCCGGTAACCCGGCAAGGGGTTTTGACCTGCGGGAGAGGTGTCTTTGCAGTAGAACCAAGTCCTCTGCCACCCCTTCGGATGACTGGCCGACTTGGCATTGGGGAAGATAATGTTCTTTCGGCGTTGGATAGAAATCCCGTCGAGTTCAATGCTGGGGCCGTCCTTGTGCTCAGTTTGGCAGTTTAGATAAAAGAGTTCTCAGAACAGGGTAAGAGACGGCTCGAGCTGCAAATAGACTTCGCAAAATACTTGGAATTGGCAAAGATTGAAGATGGAGTTGGGGGCCAAGTCTTGGGGCCTGATGTTGAACAAGTGTAGCACGTCTCTGAAAAACTTTGAGCCAGGAGGACGAAAACCCCTTGAGACATGATCAGCAAATATGACTACTTCATTTTCGCCGGGTTGCGGGTGGATTTCTTCTTCAGGAGCTCGCCATGAGATTATCTCCTTAGCTGGCAGCAATTCGGTGTCTGTCAGAGCTTGCAGGCTCAGTTCGGACATACTGGACTTTGCCCAGTTGACGATCTTGGGCTTGGGAGGCATGATGTCAGCTGTTCTGAAAAGGACAAGGTGTCACAAGCTGGCAATATGAGCTTTTTGATAAAGTACGAATGATATAAACAAACCGATGAGTAAGAAATTTTGGCCGGGTTAGAAAAGAGGATGCAGGCAAATTGCCGGGTCAAGATTATTAGCACAGATAAGCCGGAACTGCAGGTCAAATTTTTTTACAAGTGTTGCGGCACAGCTTGGACTATGAGTCCGTCAAATAGATTTACGCAAAGTAAAAAGATTCTACGGATCTACAAAATGGATAAAAATGAAGAAGTAAAGGGTTAAACGTGTTCTTCGTATTGTGAGATGAACTGCAGTCGGTCTAGCTGCGATTGCACGATGGATCTACTAAATATGGAAAATGCAGCGGGATGGCTGTGGAAACTAAAAGCGCAAGGGACCAAGGGCATTTGAGATCTATCGTGGTTGCGATGAAGAACACGAAGAACAACACAGAGCCACGGCAATGGCGCGCGATGTATAGATCTGGGTTGGAAGAAAACCTTGTAGAGGATGAAGTGCAGTGGTGTGGCCGGTGACGAGGAAGGGGTCCGGTGTTGAAGAAGAGGAGCGGCAAAGTACTAGCTTCGGCGGCGACGGGTTCGAGCGGGCGCGGCGGCGTAACGGAAGAGGGAGCGATGAGGAGCAGCAGAAAGGAAGGGGGAAGACGATGGCTTATTTATGGGCACTGTTGGACCCCCAAACGGTGCGCACAAAATCCAAGGCGACACAGTAACAGTGGCGAAAAGAGCTCCTCGATTTTTTGCGCCCGACGAGGCAATACAAATCTGCTCAGATTCTCTATGACGTCACTTTGGATCTTGTGGAGATACATTGATACGTCATAGACGAAGGAAGGGGAAAAATAAAATGCCAAGTTGGAAAACGAAGAATGACCCGGTGATTTACTTAACCCGGCGTTCTATGGGACCGGCTTGGGAAGCACTTGGAGAGTATATTACTGGCATTTTGCTTTTTCAGGTTGAAGTTTAACGTGAATAAATTCAAGTCAAACTGAGGGCTAATGTTGGGGATGTTTACCAGCATGGAGACCCGGCAGGGTGTTAACCCAGCCATAACGCAAGCTTAGCGGGTCAACTCACCGCGAGGATGAAGACTCTGTGTGGGCTGGCTTAACGAGGCCTGGCAAGGATAGGCCAGATTAAGCAGTGGGCCCGCTCACGAGAAGATAGATGGCAAGAAGACCGTTTTGGAGAACAAGTAGGAAAGAGTAGGAGGCGGGTCAAAGAACGACCCGGACTCTCGTGTAATCTAGGGTTCCACCTGTATATATAAAGGGGAGCACCTATACGAAAAAGAGGAAGGGGCAATCTCCTCGAGAGCTAGGTTAGCGAATCCGCATCCCTGTAATCGAGGTCTACAACAATACAATCAAGCAGGACGTAGGCTTTTACCTCCATCGTGAGGGGCCGAACCTGGGTAACCCGGCGTCTTCTCGTTCCCGATCAACCCCGTTAAGCTTCCACACTAGTGCGATGGCCTCATCTCTAAGTCCTTTCACAAGGACATCTGCCGTGTCAAAACCATGACAGACACCGTCCGCACTAGGTCACACTGAGTGGTCAACCGTAATGATAATAATGATGGAAGAACTTGTCTTGAGCTCGGAAGAGCTCAGTGGATCACGAGTGTTCCGAGGGTTGTGGTACAACCCAGAAGAGAGTAAGTTGATAATCGGTAACAGTAAGTAAGCAACTTAAGCACTTAACATGTTCATTGCCATGCTGTTGTTTGCTACATTGTTGTGGTTGCTGTGAACTTGCGAGTACATTCCAAGTACTCACCTGGCGTATCATGCCAGATGCAGGAGAAGCCGAGGACGGAGGTCCCGATGGTTCGAGCTATGCTAACTAGGCTGTGTCCCAGCAGTGTCCCTATGGGATGGAGTTTCCCGCGCTATGTTCCGCTACGCTGTAAAATCACCTAGTAGTACTGAGGCCTTGCTATGTTCCATAAATAATGTAGATATTGTCATAGCACGTGTTGTGCTTCCGGCCTCGCTACTTGATGTAACTCCGAGCTTGTACTCGAAGAATATCAATAAAGATCAGTTATGTTCTGTTCCAAGTTGTTGTGTGTTTCCAGAAGACATGATCTCTAGGTTGGAAACACTGGGTAAACCGGTCCTCTAAGCCGGGGTGCCACATCTTATCTTTTCATGGCAGTTGAATCAATGGCTCCCAAGCCTAAGATCGTTAACTGGGCCAAGTCTAGCATGTCACCACTTAGCCTGCAAGCCCTGGTGGACTCTGGGTTGCTGCCGGCTCAAGACACCATCGAATGGCGAGCTCCTGAGGAAGAAGTCTACCCTCAGTCGGGACAGAATGAGGTCATCATATTCGCTGAGCATGTCTCCAGGGGCTTCTGCCCCCCCGGCTCTAAGTTTTTCCGAGACGTGCTACACTTATTCAACATCAGGCCTCAAGACCTGGCCCCCAACTCCATCTTCAATTTGTGCCAGTTCCAGGTATTCTGTGAAGTCTATCTACAACTTAAGCCGTCCATCAGCCTATTTCGGGAGTTTTTCTACCTGAACCGCCAAACAGAGTATAAGGATGGCCCAAGTGTTGAACTTGGCAGAATCTCCATCCAACGGAGGAAGAACACAGTCTTCCCTGACGCCAAGCCGGCCAGTCACCCCAAAGTATGGCACAGGACTTGGTTCTACTGCAAAGATACCTCCCCCGATGGGCAACACCCTCTGCCGGGTTACAGGGCAAGCCAGCTTGCCGCCAATGCAGCCTTCCCGGGTCTCACCTCCAGGGAAGAAAGAGAAAATCTGGAGCCCCTCTACCCAAAGATGAATGCATTGATTGCCCATGGCCTTACCGGCGTCGATCTGACCCGGACTTGGGTTGAATGGCGAATTCAGCCACTCAGTTTTAGGACCCGGCTCATGCATACCTACACCGGCCATCCAGAAGATTCACTTCGATTTAGCCGGGTTAATCTTAAGGAGAAAGACGTCCCAAAATTTGCCAAGAAACTTCTTGGTGAAACAAAGGATGATATCAAGCTCGTGGGACTCGCCCCATTTTACGCCAACAACTCGGCTCCTGAGGTAAGCCGTCTTTATCATCTTTCATTTTGCCAGTACTGTTTTATCCTTGTCACAATTTCATCAATCCATCATGATACAGGAGAATGACGACTGGTGGCGGGTTGAGGTTCAAGACCCTACTCCTCCTCGGGAAAACGAGGAAGAGGATCCAGACGACGATGAGGATAATGAGGTAGAACTTGACTCTCTTGGCCGCCTTTTTAATCAGATAGCTGATGCTCACTCCTCACAGGAAGAAGCTGAAATTAGCCACACCATCGAGCCAGAGGTAATCTTGATCTCTTCAGACTCTGACTCCCCAAAACCTGTTCGAAAGAAATTCTGAGCTGTAGTCCGAAGAAAACCCCGGGTTACCATCCATAAAGTCCCTTTTTCACATCAAGATGCTCACTTGGATCCCCAATTTCTTTTGAAGAAAACACAGCACGCCGGAACATCCAAAAGGAAGACCCGGAGCAGTGAAGGAGAGTTGAGTGGCAGGCTACCATATGAGCCGCCAGGACGTAAAGCGTGGACAGAGGTGCCTCTTAGTCCAACTCCCTCTCTTCCTCTAGCTGGCTATTTCAAAGAGCCCTTACATTTGAATGACTCGGCATATCAGACGTCCCCCTCTTCGGACGAATCAAGCGCTACTCAGGCGCCGGCCTTCAACATTAACCCGGGGTAAGCACGTTGATTATTCCTGTGTCACATAATAGTCTTGCCCTTTATCCATTGATTGAATTCTTTGTTCCTCGTGTAGTGCTAAGGCCATCAAGAAGAAGACCGCCGCCGGGTTATCTGACCCGGTCATTCCAACAGGTCCTTCCCAGGAAGAGACAGCGGTTGCCTTGGACACCCAGGACGAGCCGGCATTTCAGAACAGCCCGCCGCCCCAAGACACTATTGTGAGCCTGGCTCATGCCTCCTCTCCTGTTACTCAGGAGAAGGAAAATGTAACTGAAGATCAGACCACGGCACCGGCTCAGGAGGAAGTAGTGGTGACCGGTGAACAGCAAACTGCTCCGTCAGAAACCTCTACTGCTCTAACCAAGGTTCCTACCAAAGCTGAGCCGCCCCTGAAGAACAAGGGGAAGGCGGCCCTTGACTTCCCCGCTTTTGAAGAACAAGACGCCAACACACTGCATCAAGCTGTGCTGACCCGGCTATATGAAAGCCGTGATACAGAGATTGCAATGGTAACTTCATTGAAGCGGAAATACGAGGTAACTTTTGTCCTCCATCATGATACACATATATATGTAGCCCCCAAGGGCCGGGTCATTATCAGATGATGACCCGGGACTTCAAAAACTTTTTCTTGCATGCGTAACTTCAAACGGTGGCCCCCAAAGGCCAGCTCGTCATATTATGACGGGCGGGTCTTCATAGGTGGTGACATAGATCAATTATGCATTAGCCCCCAAGTGCCATGTGGAATGCCTGCATCTTCATGGAACTTGTTATTTGTGATGAAACGCTGAAACATGTAGCCCCCATGTGCCGAGTCGACCGGAAGGGCGGCTCGGGACAGGCTTATATAACATATAACCGAGGTTGCCTTGCAGGACATGCTGAATCAAGTGGAGACTCAGGTATCCTTCTTCCGGAAAGAAGCAAGGAAGGAGAAAAAACTTCGTGAAAAAACTGAAGAAGCATTGTCAGAGGCCAACAAGTCGCTGCTCCTTGTGAGAAGCACTTTGAAGGAAACCGAGGCAGAAAGAGCCTCCCTAGCTAAGCGCGCTGGGGAGGCCGAGGCAAAACTTGAGCCGGTTACCCAGGAGTTGTCCACCTTGAAGGAACACATCTCCGCCATGTGCAAGGCCATTTTCGGTAAGTAAAAAGATTGCATCATTAGTCAATTATACCCGTTCTTCATGCTAAGCCGTCTTTACTGACGTCGCGTGCTTTTATCCTTGAAGGCCGTAGGAACCAAACCCTTGTTCAGCAAGCACTTGTGAAATTGAAGGCGGTTTATACCTTTGTGGAGCAGCTGTACATAGGCGGCTCCCGTTGCATAATGGCCGCGAAAAATACTAAGACACGGCCACAGTTGATCACTGACATGTTGAAGGAACTGTCAGTTGTGCCCAAGTGGCTTGAAGAATGGAAGAAGGCGGCTTGTTGCGCTGGGGCTCTAATAGTTTTCGCTCGTGCCTAAGCCTATGTGCCGGAACTAGATCCGACTCAGATTGTCGGCGGGTATCCGGAGTTCAATGTGGATGACACCCCATTTACTGAGAAGGACTTCAGACACTGCCTAAAGGAAACCCGAGTTGCCGCCACCAAACACTCAACCGGTGGCTCTTACTCGTGCGCGTAAGCAATCTTTTGCTCCTGAAGTTGATCCTTCTTCAGTGATTACCACTGATGCAATGTTTGGAGCCTTGCGCTCCATCCAGTGGTCGACCGGCGAATCCACAAGCCAGGAAGGGGCAGAGGATGACGACAATCGCGAAGAGCTGGGTCAAAGCACTCCTTGATCCTCCAGCATATTTAGTCTGGCACACACCGGCTCTTCCTGGATTATAGTAGAATCTGGAAGAATACCATTTAAGTCTGCAGCCTGATGGGCGACGTGAAATAACTTAGCGTTCGAAACTGTTACTGATACCAGTGCCATCGTGCACTGTGCTGCTATTGCCTGTACAAACATGTTTGTGGATGCCTTGCCTGTGCACTTATACAGGCGTTTTGTCATTGTGAATCCTCTTTTCAGCTTCTAGCCAGTTTTTGCCACAAGAGTGATTCTGCACAAACAATAACAACTGTAGATAGCAATAGTTTTGGTTGATGAAAATCATGTTAGTGCTTGTAATGAACCATAAACAACCAATCTTAACTAAGGTAGATGCCAGGTATGAATGTATGTATGCATGCAGAGATGCAATGAATGCAAAAATGAGAATATAACTGTAATAAGCCGGTTTTTAGAACACAGTTTGAAAGACTGGCTTAAAAGCTCAAGTCAGAATTGCTTTCATGAGGCAGGCACTTTGGCTTGTTGGTTTATCCTCGCTTTCTGGAAGCCGGCTCTCACGCGACCAATCAAACGTTTTAACTCTGATGACTTCAGGGTCACCTTTGTGATTGACTCATCAGGTGTATGCCGGGTCACTTTTTTTGGAGTAGCATCTTGCTAACAGGCAGGTTTAACCAACTTTTGGCATTTCGCCGGGTTAAAGGGTTTTGTAAGCTAAACTCAATGAGTTGGAAGCCCCCAAGTAACCAATGTTCAATCAATAAAGACTCAACACACAATTTCGAGGTGAAACGACAAACTCTCTTATACAGAGCTGCCAGTCTTTATTTCATTGATCAAAAATATGTATATACACGATGGAAGGTATGTACAAAGATGTAACCCAGTCTATGACTTAGGTGTAGTATGGCCAGAGATGGGCAATGTTCCAGGGCCGGCTTGTCTCTTCTTCAGAGGTACGTGACTTATCTGCCTCACATATATCAACCAGGTAATACGACCCATTGTTGAGATTCTTGCTGACCACAAAGGGTCCTTCCCAAGGAGGAGATAACTTATGCATGCCTATCTGGTCTTGTATCAGACGGAGCACTAAGTAACCTCCTGAAAAGTACGGCTTCGAACTCTACAGCTGTGATAGCGACGTAGGTCCTGTTGATAAATTGCTGATCTGGATGCGGCAAGCTCGCGTTCTTCTTCTAGAGCATCAAGAGCATTTTGGCAAGCTTGCTCATTATCTGCCTCCACATAAGCCGCCACTCGAGGGGAGTCATGACGAATATTGCTTGGAAGTACAGCTTCTGCACCATAGACCAGGAAAAACGGCGTATAGCCTGTTAACCTGTTGGGAGTAGTCCGTATGCTCCAAAGTACCGCATGCAATTCTTCTTCCCAGCAACCCGGCGTGCGTTGCAAAGGCACTAGGAGCCGGGGTTTGATGCCACGTAGTAATTCCCGATTGGCTCTTTCTGCCTGCCCATTGGACTGAGGATGTGCAACCGATGCTAGATCAAGCCGGATGTGCTCCCGTTGACAGAACTATTTCATGAATCCTTTGGAAAGATTGGTTCCATTGTCCGTGATGATACTGTGTGGACAGCCGGAGCGAAATATCAACTTTTTCAGAAACTTGACGGCTGTAGCAGCTTCACAATGGCTGACCGGCTCTGCTTCTACCCACTTGGTAAACTTATCCACAGCTACTAGCAGGTGTGTATGCTTGTTCTTAGAACATTTGAAGGGTCCAACCATGTCAAGCCCCCAAACTGCAAAAGGCCAGGTTATCGGGATCATCTGTAATTCCTGAGCCGGCACATGAGCTTGGCGAGCATACTTCTGGCAACCATCACACTTGCGTACGATATCCTCTGCGTCGGCATGAGCTGTGAGCCAGTAAAACCCATGCCGGAAAGCTTTTGCGACAAGTGATCTTGAGCCGGCATGGTGACCACAATCACCAGAATGGATTTCATTGAGAATTTCATGGCCTTCCTCAGGTGAAACACACCACTGAAAAACACCAGTGACGCTTCGCCGGTGTAACTCGCCATTGATGATGGTCATAGACTTGGATCGTCTGATGATCTGTCGAGCGATGATTTCCTCCGCCAGGAGTTCTCCCCAGTTGAGATAAGCCAATTAAGGAACTGTCCAATCAGGTATAGCATGGACAATAGCCACTAGAGCCGGCTCTGGGTCAGGAATAGCCAAGTCTTCCTCTGTTGGCAACTTGACAGACGGGTTATGCATCACGTCCAGAAAAACATTGGGTGGCACCGGCTTACACTGAGAACCCAAGCGAGAGAGTGCATCTGCTGCCTCGTTCTGCCGGCGATCAATGTGATCAACCTGATAACCCTTGAAGTGTCCAGCAATGTTGGTGACCGCGTGCCGATAAGCCGCCATAAGGGGATCCTTGGAATCCCATGTACCAGAAACCTGTTGGGCCACCAGATCTGAGTCGCCCAAACACCTGACCTGGCTCAAGTTCATCTCTTTGGCCATCCGAAGTCCATGGAGCAATGCCTCATATTCTGCTGCATTGTTAGTACAAGGGAACATAAGTCTTAAAACATAACAGAACTTATCTCCTCGTGGGGACGTGATGACAACTCCAGCCCCCGAGCCTTCGAGCTGCCTTGAACCGTCAAAATGTATGGACCAATACATCGTGTCTAGCTTCTCTTCGGGAGCCTGCAACTCTGTCCAATCATTAATGAAATCCACCAAAGCTTGAGATTTGATTGCTGTGCGGGGCACATATTTGAGATGATGTGGACCGAGCTCAATGGCCCACTTAGCAACCCGGCCTGTGGCTTCCCTGTTCTGGATTATGTCCCCAAGGGGTGCTGAGCTGACCACAGTAATTGGATGCTCATGGAAATAATTCTTCAGCTTGCGGCTAGCCATGAACACTCTGTAGACCAGCTTCTGCCAATGCGGATATCGTTGTTTGGACTCTGTTAACACTTCACTGATATAGTACACAGGATGCTGAACTGGATATTCCTTGCCGCCCTCTTTGCGCTCAACAACGACTGCAACGCTTACAGCCTTGTTGTTGGCAGCAATATATAATAGCATTGGTTCCTTTTCCTGAGGGGCGGCAAGGACTGGCGGTTCAGACAATTGTTTTTTGAGGGCCTCGAAAGCTTGATCTGCAGCATCGCTCCAAACAAAGTTATCTGACTTCCAGAGCAATTGATACAGCAGGATTGCCTTCTCCCCAAGCCGGCTTATGAACCGGCTCAATGCCGCAACCCGGCCAGCCAGCTTCTGCACAGCATTAAGATTTGCCGGCTTAGCCAGGGTTGTGAATGCCTTGATCTTTTCCTTCAATGCCACACTCAGAAACAAGAAATCCCAAAAGCTTTCCTGCAGGGACACCAAAGACACACTTCTCCGGGTTAAGTTTCATCTGGTAGACATGGAGATTGTCAAATGTTTCCTTGAGATCCTCCAACAGGGTTTCTTTCTTCCAAGATTTAACCACAATGTCATCAACATATGCATGAACATTCCTCCCGATCTGTTTGTGGAAGCAACTTTGGACACAGTGCTGGTAAGTCGCCTGTGCACACTTCAGACCAAATGGCATAGTTGTATAACAAAAGGCTCCAAATGGTGTGATGAAAGCCGTCTTTTCTTGGTCCTCTTGCTTCATCTTGATCTGATGATAACCAGAATAAGCATCCAGAAAGCATAAACTCTCACAACCTGTCGTAGCATCAATGATCTGGTCAATACGGGGCAAGGCGAAGGGGTCGCTAGGACAAGCCTTATTTAGGTCTATGTAATTGACACACATCCGCCAAGTCCCATTATTCTTCAGAACAAGCACCGGGTTGGCTAGCCACTCAGGATGGAAGACTTCAATAATGAACCCGGCAGCTAGGAGCCGGGCCACTTCCTCACCAATAGCTTTCCGCCTTTCTTCATTAAAGTGACGGAGATATTGGCGAACTGGCTTAAACTTAGGATCCACATTGAGGGAGTGCTCAGTGAGTTCTCTCGGTACACCTGGCATGTCAGAAGGTTTCCATGCAAAGATGTCCCGGTTCTCACGGATGAACTCGATGAGCGTGTTTTCCTATTTGGGATCCATATTCGCGCCTATGGTGAACTGCTCAGAAGAATTGCCCGGAGTGAAATCAACTTGCTTGGTGTCCCTGGCCGACTTAAATTTGAGCAAAGGGTCTGACTCCGTCGTGGGCTTCTTCAGGGAGATCCTATCGGACGGGTCAACGTTGTCCTTATAATACCGCAATTCTTCTGCAGCGCAAGCCGTCTCGGCGTATGCTGCATCTCCTTCCTCACATTCGAGTGCAATTTTCTGATTGCCTTCAACTGTGATGGTTCCTCTTGGTCCTGGCATCTTCATTTTCAGGTAAACGTAGCACGGCCGCGCCATGAACCGCGCATAAGCCGGTCAGCCGAATAAGGCATGGTATGGGCTTTTAAGCTTGACCACCTCGAAGGACAAAAATTCAGAATGGTAGTTATCCTCTGAACCGAAGGCTACTTCCAGGGATATTCTGCCCGCAGGATAAGCCGACTTACCAGGAACGATGCCATGAAACACTGTGGAGGACGGAGTCAACTGCTTATCAGACAGATTCATTCGTCTGAAAGTGTCATAATATAATATATTGATGCTGCTACCACCATCCATGAGAACTTTTGTTAATTTGTAACCGCCGACTTGAGGTGCCATTACCAACGCCAGATTACCAGGGTGATCAAGGAGCACCGGATGGTCCGTCCGGCTCCATGTTACCAGCTGTTCTGACCAATTGAGATAGTACGGGGCTGCCGGCTCAACCAAGTTGGCGGCTCGCCGTTGCACCTTTCTATCACGCTTGCAGGTACTAGTGGTGAAGACATGATACTGTCCACTATTCAACTACTTCGGATTACTCTGGAACCCTGATTGACCGGCCTGATGCTGATTTCCCTGGTTGTTCCGCTGATTGCCGCCTCCAGTATTACCAGCCCCTGAAACCCGCCGCTTTGGCCACTATTCCCTTGGAACCCGGGGCCTGCAAAGGGCCCTTGTGATCCGGCTCCCTGGAAGCCGGATCCCTGATTGCCGGGTTGTCCGCCGTTGCCACCCCCGTTATGATGATTCTAAAAGACCCGTCTGGAAAACTCTTGCATGATGTAGCAATTTTCCTAGGAGTGGCTGGACGGCTTACCATTGTAACTATGTTTTGGACATGGACCCTTGAGAGCTTCCTCGAAGCTGAGAGGGCGATTATTGGAGGACTGCCTCCTGGAACCATCGTTCTGACGCTGATTTTTGTTACCTGTATTTGTATTTGCCACCAAATCGGAGCCGCCGTTATAACTTTTATGCTTACCACCGTTGTTGTTTTGCCCATTGCCGTTGCTCTACTGGGGACCCTTGCCACCGTTTTTCTTGCCCTTACCGGATTTTTCCTCATCAGACGGCGGATCCTTTGTATTATCCGACTCAGCATACCAGGTTAAGACATCCATGAGATTGCCCATATCTTGGGCCTTTCTCTTGAGTCGCCCAAATTTCTGGACCAGCGGCTGAAACTTGCATGTTCGTTCTAGAACGAGCACCGCCTGTGCATCCGAGATGCTATTTGAACTATGTATAACTTCCGCAATCCGGCGAGCCCAATGATGTGCCGACTCATCCTCACGCTGAACACAACGTTCAAGATCAACAATTGTGGTTGGCCTTTTACAGGTTCCCTGGAAATTCTTGATGAAGTGCTCCTTCAGTTCCTGCCATGTGTTGATAGAATTCACCGATAGGTTTTTCAGCCAAGTGCGTGCGGGGCCTTCCAACATTAGAGGCAGATAACGCACACACACTGACTCACTTGCACCCAACAAGTCCTTTGCCAGCTCGTAACTCTCGATCCACTCTGTTGGCTCCAGATTCGCTGTGTAATTAGGAACCTTGCGAGGACCTTTGAAGTCTGGAGTTCCAATCATGTGGCTTGATAAGTTCCCAAGCCGGCCAGCTGTTTGGGTTGCGGTGGGCGGGTCGTGTGCTGTCGGCGGGTTATGCGCGGGGCGCGCGTTTTCCTCCAACGCTCGTAGAGCCCGAGCGGTGTCCACAATGTCCTGTGCGTTCGGGATTCTGGGAGGTGCTGATCCGCCAGAGGTTGGGTGGCTCTTCTGTGATGGGCGCTACTAGAAACCGCCGACGACTCCGGACGCTGGCTCCTGGTGCGGCTCTGGTGAGGGGTCGAGTGAAGCCGATGCTGGCTATGAGAGTAGTTGGCTTGTTGTACTACTGCTGTTTTGAGCATTGCGATAGCGTTCCTGGCCTCTGCCTGAGCCGGACCATCTCCCTCGATCAGAATTGCCGCCAAGTTGTGAGTCGCAGCCAGCACGTTATCGACCGGGTTGGAATAGTGTCCAATTGGGGTTTGGAACCGGTGAGCCGACGGCTGCTATTGCTGATCCGACGTATGGTGCTGGGCCGGCTCTCTTTGCTGAACCGGGTGCTGCAAAAGTGACCCTCCGGGGGGAACAACTCCAGCCCCCGGGTTCGTCAGAGCCGGTGGTGTGGTGAACAGCTGAGTCGGCTCGATATTAGCCGGGAGCCGGCTTTGATGACGCCTCCGGTGGACGAGCTCTGACTCAACCTGCCGGCGGCTTAAGTTATGAGCCTCCTCATCCAGGCGATGTCTCTCTTCGGCAAGCCGGGCCTGTGCCTCTGCCAAGCAGGCGTTCTCAGTATTGATGTCCTCTTGTATTTTGGATATCTACTCGCGGCACTTTGTGATCTCCGTGTTGCGCGCCGCTGCATTCTCCACAGTAACCGGCTCGGCCAACAGGGCTGTCAGCATATTCATCAAGTCCGCATGCGCCTGTACTCCGATTTTCTGAGAGCCGGTGGTTGCCACGCCGGCTCCTCCTGAGCCGGCTAGGGTGAGGTTCTGCCCGGCCGCTGGATCGACCGGATTACGCACTGAATCTTGTCTACCCGCCATGTACACCACTGCAAAACGAGGCGACACAAGGGCTTCTGGAAAGACTTCGTCAGTATATCCCAGCCACTACAGGAATCAGCCACTTTGCCATCTGTCATGGCAGATGGCAAAGGCATGGTCGGCGGATGGCAAAGGCTTTGCCATCTGCCAGCAGACGGCAAACAGTTTGGCTGAAACCCAGCCGGGAAAGGCTACTTTGCCGTCTGCTGGCAGATGGCAAAGAGCCTGCAGCCTTTGCCATCAGCTGGCAGATGGCAAAGCCTCTGAACGGGGTTAGCCACGTTAGAAGGCTAACGGCGTGCTTTGCCGTCTGCCAGCAGATGGCAAAGCCTCTGAACGGGGTTAGCCACGTTAGAAGGCTAACGGCGTGCTTTGCCGTCTGCCAGCAGATGGCAAAGTTTCATCCATACATATACATAGTTTCATCAATATTACACAGTTTCATCCATAGGTAGCAAGTTTCACAAAGTCAAAAAAAAACTAAAGACAAGCACTCCATCAACCCAAGCTTCCGTGATCTAGAGCAAATCTGCAAAATGGGAAAGAAGAAAGTTAGAAGAAAAAGACTAGAAGAAGAAGATTATGATGATGCAACTAAAATGTGAAGACTATTATGATGCAACTTATATCTGTAAAATATGTCATTTTGGAGCTAAGTATGATTATTATGTCATTTTTGAGCTAGCTAAGCATACTAAGTCGTTTAGGTGTAAAAAATGCTAAGTAAGGTCATTTTGGAGCTAAGTAAGGTTATTATGTCATTTTGGAGCTAACTAAGCATATGAAGTCATTTAGGAGCTAAAATATGTCATTTCTTAAGCATATTATGTCATTTTAGAGCTAGCTAAGGATATTAAGTCATTTTGGAGGAAAAGATGCTAAGTATAGGTCATTTTAGAGCTATCCTAGGTTAAATAGGTCATTTTTAAGCTAGCTAAGCATATTAAGTCATTTTAGAGGATAAAATACTAAGTATAGGTCATTTTAGAGCTATCCTAGGTTAAATAGGTCATTTTGGAGCTAATTAAGCTTATTATATCATTTTTGAGCTAGCTAAGCATATTGAGTCATTTTGGAGGAAAAAATGCTAAGTATAGGTCATTTTAGAGCTATCCTAGGTTAAATAGGTCATTTTAGAGCTAAGTAAGGTTATTATGTCATTTTGGAGCTAGCTAAGCATATGAAGTCAAATAGGAGCTAAAATATGTCATTTCTTAAGCATATTATGTCATTTTAGAGCTAGCTAAGCATATTAAGTCATTTTGGAGGAAAAGATGCTAAGTACATAGGTCATTTTAGAGCTATCCTAGGTTAAATAGGTCATTTTTAAGCTAGCTAAGCATATTAAGTCATTTTGGAGGAAAAAATGCTAAGTATAGGTCATTTCAGAGCTATCCTAGGTTAAATAGGTCATTTTGGAGCTAATTAAGCTTATTATGTCATTTTTGAGCTAGCTAAGCATATTGAGTCATTTTGAAGGAAAAAAAATGCTAAGTATAGGTCATTTTAGAGCTATCCTAGGTTAAATAGGTCATTTTGGAGCTAAGTAAGGTTATTATGTCATTTTGGAGCTAGCTAAGCATATGAAGTCATTTAAGAGCTAAAATATGTCATTTCTTAAGCATATTATGTCATTTTAGAGCTAGCTAAGCATATTAAGTCATTTTGGAGGAAAAGATGCTAAGTATAGGTCATTTTAGAGCTATCCTAGGTTAAGTAGGTCATTTTTAAGCTAGCTAAGCATATTAAGTCATTTTGGAGGAAAAAATGCTAAGTATAGGTCATTTTAGAGCTATCCTAGGTTAAATAGGTCATTTTGGAGCTAATTAAGCTTATTATGTCATTTTTGAGCTAGCTAAGCATATTGAGTCATTTTGGAGGAAAAAATGCTAAGTATAGGTCATTTTAGAGCTATCCTAGGTTAAATAGGTCATTTTGGAGCTAAGTAAGGTTATTATGTCATTTTGAAGCTAGCTAAGCATATGAAGTCATTTAGAACCCGGGACGACATGACTAGTCATAGAACCAAGGTGGCACAAACGTACAGGGACATGCATACATGACCCAGCAATGCACGTGTCGGTCATCAGCGAGTGCAACCAAGTCGTAGCAAGCTACAAGGACTTTGGTGATACACCGCGTGACATTTCCCCGTAGGGACAGACACAGGAGCAAAGAAGGACACATGCCGGTCAATCCATGTGTTCCGGAGCAGTAGCGAACTACCATGGCTCAGTGGAAGCACTAGGAGGCATTTCCCTGTATGGAAGGCTACCAAAGGCACACGACTAGGTGTCGAATCCCACACATACAATGCATTTCAAACATACACACATTATGCACGATATGTGTAGATACAACATGGCATCACAACAAAACTCTATTAAGCAAAACACTTGGGAAAACTTACCGTCATCACGGAGGTGTATGTGTAGGTGTAGGACCGGTCGCGCCAGTGGCAGACGAAGAAGGATCGGCCGATGCTTGTCGGGAGTTATGCTGCACCAAAGATCATTTCCAATGTATCGTTAGCATGATGCAACTCAAATGTGAAGACTAGTAAGTAATCTCCATTGAAATGAAACTCACCGTGTCCGCCGGAGCAATGACTGGCATCGGCGGAGGGGTCTGACCGTTGCCCTGGCACATGGTCTGCACATTTGGTTTTCACGAGTCAGTCATATTAGTTAGTAATGAAAGGAACATTACGTGCATGATTTGGCTAATATGCAGAAGAAACTTACCACGAAGAGCTCGTATAAGGCCCGGTTCTGCGTGTCATTCCGGTTCCTCTCCTCCTCCAACAGCTTAGCCGTCCTGTCCTCCATCTCCCTCTCCCTCTCCGCCAGAAGCTCCTCGGTCTTCGCTCTCTCTTTCTCAATAGCAGTCTGCAACACCACTCCTCGTTAGCATTGTAATCATCGACGGCCGCACACACAATGTAATGGAGGAAAGGTATCTGAGTCCGTATAACTAACCTGGAATTCGAGCTCCATTGGCCGTGCACGAGGCCTTATCTCAGGATCGGAGCTGGTCTGGCGCTTCTTGATCTGCGGGAGAGTGCTAGTACAACGTATCAGTCCATCCCCAATGGCTAACGAGCCATGGTGCCTCCTGCCACCAGATATCATCACCAGCTCTGGATCAAGAGGTTGCTGGCTCGGGTTAAAGTCTGGCCCTTTCCTCGCCTTCCCCTCGTCTTTGTACCTCACAAGCTTGTGGTGGGAGGCGCGGTTGCTGAATTTCTCTGGATCATCGAGGTCAGACTCAGAGAATGACTTGGCCTTCTTGTACGAGGCAGTATTGGACATGGCATAGAGGTCGAACAGCTCTGGCACTGGAGCCTTGTTGTGTCGCGCCTAAAAGAGAGGAACAGAGTATTAGTTAAGAGCTCAAGCTAGCATGAAGAATGAATTTGCATGAATCATGAAGCAAAACACATACCCAGTTTTCCCCGAACTGACGTAGGTTGACGCTGCCTAGATGGTGTGGGACACCTTTCATTTTGGCACGCTTGTCCTTTGCAGTGTCGTGGACGGAGCGCCATTGGGTAGTGCACCACTCATCCACCAACGCCTCCCAACAGTCCATCCTATTCGCACACCATCTCGGGGGCACCTAAGTTAAGCAAGAGAAATTTGAGCGCTATGCCTACGAATCAAATCAAGGAACTAAGTACAAGGCCTTAAGAATAGGTAATTACCTTCATGTACTTCTCCTTACTGAGATACTTGACGCGGCACTTCTCTTTTTTCCTAATACCAGTCGAGGCGAAGTAGTCTCGAACAGCCTGCGTCCGAGCCTCGTGCCGAAAGTTTCCAAGTAGGAGCCTGCACTCGTTGTCGATAACCCGAGCCGCGGCCTCCTCCTGTCCCTCAGCACACCTGTAGAAGGTCTGCAATCAAACAAGAAAACACGGATTAGTACAATCACTAGGGTTGCCAATCAAAGGAGAAAACACAACGTAGGGGTAAAACCCCACTTCTGCAGGTGTTTGATCATTTCAAACTCTGACCTCTTATGATAGTTGTCGCAATTGACACAGGGACACCAGGTTGTTTGCTGTCCATTTGCAAATGCGGCTCTCAGAAATACCTTGGTTTTTCTTATCCATTCATGGGTCATGTCTTTCTGACTAGTGTGACCGGTGTACATCCACGCACGATCACTCATCTTGCTTAGCTACTGGACACACAAGAAATATATACATAATTCAGCAAACCATATTCATCAGTTAATAGAGTTTGTCAGTTTTATTACGTCCATGCAACCTAGACGCTAGTAGGTAAAGATAGGTCCTAATCCCACCCGAGTATGAGTAGATTGGGTTTGTTTTCCCATGCTCTGCTCCGGATCCGACGCAAAATTTCGGCAGCACCTCCCCGCTGTTCTCCTGATACACGTCTCGGCAATAAGCAGAGAGGATGTGTACCCGGAGAACAACAGGGAGGCACTGACGAAATTCTGCATCGGATCCGGAGCAGAGCATATGGGAAAACGAACCCAATCTACACATACTCGGGCTGTCCATGGATAACGCTGGACAATTCGAAAGAATCACGGTTATAAATATGCAAATGAATTCATATTTATAGATGTAACCCTTTCGAACGGGAGACGCATAGTGGTCACGCATACTGATGATTGAAGACACCTATAGCTAGCAAGTTTCATCGGCACAAAGACCGGAACAGAGCAAATGAAGAGGGAGATGTCATTTTCATAACAAAATCGGAAAATATATGACCTAACTCATAATTCACAAATATATGACCCCGTCGGCCTCTGGAAGGCCGGAAAGCACCTTTTTGGTCAACAGGAGGCCGAAGAGGTGTCGGGGGTCGAGGGTGTCGTGTCTGGGTGTCGTGGTGTCAAAAGGACAAAGATAAATTCTATCCGGAAAAAGTGGACTGTAACGAAAAGCCTGCTACATGATCCTCAAAACATCTATAAGCATATCCTAAATCTTGGCTGCATGCATGTGTTTTTCGAAGTCTAAGGCTGTGTTTGGTTGAGCTGCAGATTCTGTAACAGCTGCTGTGAGCTGTGAGCTGTGAAAAAGCTGCTGTGAACTTTCAGCTGTGGAGAAGCTGGAAGCTGTTTGGATGAAACAGCTGTGAAACTGTAGATTTGACTGTGAATTGTCTGTAATGACCCTGGGTAATGAGTCAAAAAAATAGCAGTGGCGCACCTAGGTGTGGTGCGCCATTACTATTTTTAAATTTTTTTGAATTTTGAAGGCGGGAAAATAGTAGTGGCGCACTATGCACTGGTGCG
This sequence comes from Elymus sibiricus, assembly GCA_039707655.1. Lineage (NCBI taxonomy): Eukaryota > Viridiplantae > Streptophyta > Magnoliopsida > Poales > Poaceae > Elymus > Elymus sibiricus. The sequence continues at coordinate 129,302,092 of CM077676.1, read as the reverse complement.
CCATTGCTAACTTTTTTTATTTTTTTTATTTTTTTGCCTCCAGATCTTAAAAGCATCGTAACTTTTTTTCTGTTAGGTTTTTGAGGATTCTAAAAAATCGATAACAGGCTTAGCCGGTTGAATTCGGATGTAACTTTTCGAGTAGATGCTTTTTCATATAAAAAACTTTTTCATCGGAGGTCGTATGCAAAAGTTACGGCCATTTTACCGAAACACGGCGACCTTTTGCAAAAAAATTCAAAATTCATGTTTGTTAATTTTCCTAACAACTAGAACACATAACACATGGGCATCTCGAAGGATTTTTAAATTTGAATTCTTTATCATTTTCTTCTATTTATTTTTAAACTGAAAAGGCGATCCACGGGGGGGGGGGGGGGGTGTTTGTGTTTGTGTATGTGTGGTGGGGTGTGTGTTTGTGTGTGTGTGAGATGTTGGTAATGGCGCACCCTCCCTGGCTTGTGGCATCCAATGTCAAGTTGCAGGAGCCCCTGCCTATCTGTCTTTGCCCATCCAAGGGCTAAATCAATTACTTTCTGCTCTAGGCATTAGTTATAACTTGGAACCGACTACATCTGTCATTTCCCAGCTGTGTATGTATCCAAAGTACAGAGTATATGCTGCCCTGGTTCACCAAACAGATATTATTTGAGTTTATGAATCCAGTTTGCTGAGTTATATTAATTAAGGAGGAGATAAATGGTATGTTCAACTTTCAGCGTGTTAATCAGGCTCACAACCACTCAGTGCAAGTGCAATACAAATCAGCAGTAGACGGTCAATAATCCATAACCACAATTGCACCCGTTAGTATCTACTCCCTCTGTTCCTAAATATAAGTCTTTTTAGACATTTCAACAGGGGACTACATACGGAGCAAAATGGATGAATCTTGATTCTAAAGTATGTCTATATACACTCTAAAGTATGTAGTTCAACAGTGGAATCTCTAAAAAGACTTATATTTAGGAACGGAGGGAGTATTAATGAATTCAGGTTCTACACTCGAGATCTGAAGTCTCTGTGGAGACATTGTAGTACACTACTCTGTTAACATGTTACTATTAATGAGTGTGTTTATCTTGTGAAGTTTCAAACTGATTATTTCAACATACAAACTTCAGTTCCAGTTTCCCCCCAAAAGAAATATGGTTTCAGTTACATAAGTAGACAGTCTTTCCAAGGTGATCTTGAATTGCCTAGTTGTGCAGGCAGCAAATCAGATGCAATCACCGCATTATTGTTGTTGTATATTATCTATTTATGCAAACACCTATGATTGATAAAACTTGCAAACGGAACAACAAACAAAAGAAATAAACTAAATTGGTTGAGCTAAACTTATGTCTCTTCTACAAATCTGAATTTAACTAAACTAAATTGAATACAACAAACAACAGCTGATGCTTTTCTGAAGCACAAGCAACAATTGTCCTCTCTCTTCCTTTTCTTCTTCTGAACATTCACAAGGAGGACTACTTTCTCTTCTGAACTTGTGTTTTTTCTAAAGCACAAGCAACCAGAAGGGGACCAGACCCTGGCCGGTGCACTAGGGTGGGGAAGGGGGTGGGGAAGGAGGAGGGAGGAGGAAGGGGGCCGGTGCACTAGGGTGGGGGTTCCTGCCGGATCTGGGACACCGGCCGGCCGACCCTGTCCGGCATGGGATGGGGAGGGGCGGCCCCTGTGAGGGGGTTGGGGTGGGGGGGCGGGGGGCGGGGAGGATGGAGCCGGTACGCCGGCCAGCCGGCGGTGCTCCGCCCAGCCAAGCAGAGAAGAAGGGGAGGAGGGAGAGACAAAGGGGAGGAGGGAGGAACGAAGGGGAGGAGAGTATTACCTGCGACGGGCGGCGGGAATGGATCTCCGGGCGGCGGGGATGGAGCTCCGGGCGACGGCGGTGGCTGGAAGGTCGCCGAAGTCCGGCTGCAGGAGCTGGCGGCGGTGAACCCTAGCGAGGAGATCCGGCGGCCGGCTGCTGCTCTCGATTGGGTTCGGTGGCGGGCTGGGAGAGAGAGGGAGAGAGAGAGAGGGGTGTGGGGCCGGGCTGGGAGAGAGGGGAGATAGCCCCACCTCTTTGCCATCAGCCAGCAGATGGCAAAGAACTTTGCCATCTGCTGGCTGATGGCAAAGAGGTGGGGCTTTGCCATCTGCTGGCTGATGGCAAAAAGGTGGGGCTTTGCCATCTGCTGGCTGATGGCAAAGAGGTGGGCCTAGTGCGCCGTTACAACGCCGTCGTCCGCTGGACCCCACCAACCTCTTTGTCGTCTGCCAGCAGACGGCAAAGATTCGTTGCCATCTGCTGGCAGATGGCAAAGAATTGGCTGATGGCAACCAGGTTCTTTGCCATCTGTCAGTTCTTTGCCATCTGTTTTTTGTAAGCAGATGGCAAAGACGTTCTTTGCCATCCGCTGGCAGACGGCAAAGAGCTGACTGATGGCAAATTCCCTGTTTCCAGTAGTGAGCCTTCCATCATGTAGGGGACAGATCGACTCGGTTTCTCCCATCGAGGATTCACCGTCAGATTGAACGAGCGTATCATCTCCAGACAGGGAGTTCTCCGACAAGGCCACCCCTTGGGTGAACCCTACGAAGACATGCTTCTGGCCAGCCTATGGCGGGCCAGGTCTTGCTTGATTTGGACTGGCGCGGCGAGCCGACTCGACGCCGGTGATAGCTTCCAACCCGGCGGCCGACTCGCCGATGACACCGATGAAGGTATGGATCTTGCGAAAGGGGACCCGGTATCCGTACTTAATTGAGTTGGCGTTGGGGCCCCAGTACGAATCGTCGATGTAGAGCTTCCCGTGGCGACTCTTCATCATCAAGCCGACTGCGTACCTCCCGAACCCTGGGAGAGCTCCCGCTTAGAACTCAACTCCATCGTGCGTAGGCCCCACGGTGGGCACCAACTGTCGTGGTTTTGACACGGCAGATGCCTTTGTAAAAGGACTTGGAGATGAGGCCATCGCACAAGGGTGGAAGCTTAACGGGGTTGATCAGGAACGAGAAGACACGAGATTACCCAGGTTTGGCCCCTCATGGTCGAGGTAAAAGCCTACGTTCTGCTTGATTATATTTCTGTGGATCTCAATTACAAGGATGCGGATTCGCTAACCTAGCTTTCGAGGGACTGCAACTTAGTCTTTTTCGCCTAGGTGCTCCCCTTTATATACACAGGTGGAACCTTAGATTTACATGAGAGTCTGGGTCATAATCTAACCCGTCTCCTACACTTATTCTACTTACTCTCCAAGGCAACCTAGCTGCCGTATGTTTGCCTCTAAAGCCGGCCCATAGGCTGAGCCGGCCCTTCTCACCGGGCCTCCACTAAACCGGCCCACTGAATGTCTTCTTAGCCCCGCAGTGAGATAACCCGCTGAGCCCGCTCTAAGGCCGGGTCATCTTCCTGCCGGGTCTACACACTGGGAAATATCCCCAACAGTCACCAACGCACATATCCCAATACTACTCTAGCGTCACCGAACGTTAAGCGTGCGGACCCTGCGGGTTCGAGAATCATGTAGACATGACCGACACACCTCTCCAGTCAATAACCAATAGCGGAACCTGGATGCCTATATTGGTTCCTACATATTCCATGAAGATCTTTTATCAGTTGAACCACGATGTCGATGATTCGGTTAATCCCGTATGCAATTCCGTTTGTCCAGCGATATGTTACTTGCCCGAGATTCGATCGTCGGTATCTCCATACCTAGTTCAATCTCGTTACCGGCAAGTCTCTTTACTCGTTCCGTAATACAATATCCCGTGACTAACTCATTAGCCACATTGCTTGCAAGCTCTTTACGATGTTGTATTACCGAGAGGGCCCAGAGATATCTCTCCATCATACGGAGTGACAAATCCCAGTCTCGATCCATGCAACCCAACAAACACCTTCGGAGATACCTGTAGAGCACCTTTATGATCACCCAGTTACGTAGTGACGTTTGATAGCACACAAAGTATTCCTCCGGTATCCGGGAGTTGTATGATCTCATTGTATTAGGAATAGACACTTGACATGAAGAAAGCTATAGCAATAAACTTAAGTGATACGATCAAATGCTAAGCTTATGGTTGGGTCTTGTCCATCACATCATTCTCCTAATGATGTGATCCCGTTATCAAATGACAACTCATGTGTATGGTTAGGAAACCTTAACCATCTTTGATCAACAAGCTAGTCTAGTAGAGGCCCACTAGGGACACGGTATTTGTTTATGTATCCACACATGTATTTAAGTTTCCGGTCAATACAATTCTAGCATGAATAATAAACCTTTATCATGAACAAGGAAATATGATAATAATCAATTTATTATTGCCTCTAGGGCATATTTCCAATACATTAATGGAGACATAGATAGCTTTAATAGACTCATTAATATCATGCTTAGGTGGTAAAGTTTTAATTTTAGGAGTATCAACATCATGAGCAATTCTATCCATGTTTCTAGCCATGTCATCAACTTTATTCAATTTTTCTTCTATCATAGCATTGAAAATCTTTTGAGAATTAATAAATTCTTTAATATTACTTTCAAGATGATAGGGTATCCTATTATTATTATTATATGAATTACCATAATTATTAGAGGAATTTCCGGGAAACGGTCTAGGATTTAAATTCCCTATATAAGCATTGTTGTTGAAATTATTTCTAGAGACAAAATTCACATCAATAGCCTCATTATTTTGCTCAATCAAAGTAGAAAATGACACATCATTAGGATCAACATGAGCATTTTTACTAGCAAGCATTTTCATAATAGCATCCATTTTATCACCCAAAGTAGAGATTTCTTCGACATAATTTACCTTCTTACAAGTTGGAGTTCTTTCAGTGTGCCATTGAGAGTAATTTGTCATAATATTATCAAGGAGTTTTGTAACTTCTTCCAATGTAATTTCCATAAAAGTACCACCTGCAGCAGAGTCTAGAAGATTTCTAGAAACAAAGTTTAGTCCCGCATAAAATTTTTGTATGATCATCCATAAGCTTAAACCATGAGTGGCACAATTTCTAATCATTAATTTCATTATCTCCCTTGCTTGTGCAACATGTTCTTGCTCAAGTTGCTTAAAATTCATTATTTGATTTCTTAGAGAAATAATTTTAGCGGGAGGAAAATACTAGGCAATAAAAGCATCCTTACACTTATCCCAAGAATCAATACTATTGCGAGGCAAGGATGAAAACCAAGTTTTAGCACGATCTCTTAGCGAGAACGGAAATAATTTTAACTTAATAATATCATTATCCACATCTTTTTTCTTTTGCATATCACAAAGTTCAACGAAAGTACTAAGATGGGAAGCAGCATCCTCATTAGGAGTTCCAGAAAATTGTTCTTTCATAACAAGATTTAGCAAAGCAGCATTAATATCATAAGACTCCGCACTAGCAGCGGGAGGAGCAATTGGAGTACTAATAAAATTATTATTATTAATATTTGAAAAATCACACAACTTGGTGTTTTCTTGAGACATAGCGACAAAGCAAGCAAACTAGCAAATAAAATATATTTTTTGTTTTTGTAATTTTTATGAGAAGCGGGGGAGATGAAAATGACAGGCAAATGCAAAAAAAAGGCAAATAAAAGTAGAGCAAGTAGATGATAGTTTTTGCAAAGGTACTTGATAGGTTTTGGTGATGTCTCCCCGGCAATGGCGCCAAAAATTCTTCCTGCTACTTGTAAACTGCGTTGGGATTTCCCCGAAGAGGAGGGGTGATGCAGCACAGTAGAGATAAGTATTTCCCTTAGTGAGAACCAAGGTATCAATCTAGTAGGAGAACCACGCAGAACCTCGTGAACAACACCTACACACACAAAAGCAAATACTTGCACCTAATGCGGGCAAGAGGGTTGTCAATCCCCTTGAACTCGTTATTTGCAAGGATTAATTCTGATAGTGATAGATAGATAAAATCAAATGCAAAATAAAATAAAGTAAATAAAATTGCAGCAAGGTATTTTTAGGTTTTTTATATGACTAGCAAAAGAGCTCGTGCGTTGCAACGGGAGACAAAATAACCCACGCTCTTAACCCAATAACCATGACTCAAGACCCTAATAGGTCCACATCCTTTATTTTCACATGGCATCATATTTGTGTTGCCGACGGTAGCCTCAGTGCTCACACAACGAAAACGCGTTTGAATGTGGTCAGTCCTAAGACGTCTCTCTCTCTCTCTCTCTCTCCCTCTCTCTCTCTCTCTCGCGCGCGCGCGCATGCATGCATGCACGCACACTCACTCAAAATAAGATGAGAAATATGTTGTTTTTCCCCATGAGGTTTTTCAAAGGTGTGCATGTGTGGTTATCGATGTTTTCTTCTCTCAATCTGGTTTTAAAGGGAGTTTCTTTGCAATTAGGATCGCCACCGGTACGAAAGAAAAACGGACCGTGCACTATAGATTAAGTTTGCACCAAAAATAATACTTTAAAAATATTTAACAGATAAAAATAACATCATATTTAGATTCTACACATTTTCCTAATCAAATTTCATATATAACATGTTAAAATCGGAGTTACGGTTTAAAAGATGGGAGAATATCATACGCAAACCAACATTCGGTGAAAACCAGTGAAAACCACGAGAAAAAGATGCTTAGAAGTTACGAAAAAATCTGAAAAAATATGGGATGGTAAGAGGATGATGTTTTATTGCCACGCAAAATTTCAAGTTGAAACACATTGCGAGATGTGAGCTATGAAAAAGACAAAATCAGCATTGAATAGTGCCGAACAGTAATGTTACTATTCAGGGCTGAATTTGTCTTTTTCATAGCTCACATTTCATAATGTGTTTCAACTTGACACTTCGCGTGGCAATAAAACATCACCCTCTTAACATCCCGTATTTTTTTCAGATTTTTTTGAAACTTTAAAATGTGGTTTGCATGAAGTTTTCTTCGAATGTTGGTTTGCGTATGATATTCTCCCTTAAAAGATATGGATAATTTTATTTTTTTAAAACTGGCGATTGATTAACCAAAAAGTTAGGGGGTTTTCTGTTAAAACGAAAAAATGATTCGGCTGACTTAAATATGGATGGCGGGTTGATTACCTGAAACGTCAGGGGTTTTCTAAGAAAATGCAAAAAAAATGGTTTGGCTGTGACTTAAACTTGTATTTCGGGTTAATTTATGGAAAACGGAGAGTTTTTTTTTTGCAAAATGTTCGACGACAGACGACTAAAAGCACTCTGTGCTTTATTATTAGAATAGAGATTTAAGTAGACCCGGGGGCCATAGTTTTCACTAGAGGCATCTCTCTCGAATGCATAGTTTTCACTAGATGGGATCATGGAAGAACAGAAGCTTGCGGCGGCGGAAAAGTTATTTCGTGGGGCTCTCTGTTGGTTTCCCAATATTTGAGAATTTATAGAGGTGGAATTAGGTCAAAAGGAGCCACGAGGGACCCACAAGGCATCAGGGCGCGCCCCCCTGGGGCCGCGCCTTGTTGCCTTGTGGCCTCCTCGTGAGGCTTCTGGCCTCCTCCCGAAGCTTCCAGGGTCCCTTTTGTCCTGAAAAAAATCGTCAAAAAGTTTCGTAGCATTTGGACTTCGTTTGGTACTGATTTCCTAAAAAACCAAAAACAAGCAGAAAACAACAACTGGCACTGGGCACTAGGTTAATAGGTTAGTCCCAAAAAATGATATAAAATAGCATATTATTGCATATAAAACATCCAAGGTTGATGCTATAATAGCATGGAACAATCAAAAAATTATAGATACGTTGGAGACGTATTAGCCCCTCGCAACTTCGTTTGACCTAATTCCAAGCCTATAAATTCTCTAAAATCCAGAAACCACCAGAGCGAGACCCGACACAATCATTCCGCTGCCGCAAGCCTTTGTTCTTCCATGATCCCATCTGGAGGCCTCCGCCGGTACTCTGTCGAAGGGGGAATCGATCACAGAGGGCTTCTACATCAACCTTGCTGCACCTCCGATGATGTGTGAGTAGTTCCCACAGGACCTACGGGTCCATACTGATTAGCTAGATGGCTTTCTCTCTCTCTCTCTTTGATCTTCAATACAACATTCTTTTCGGAGTTCTATTTGATGTAATCTTCTTTTGTGGTGTGTTTGTTGTGATCCGATGAATTATGGGTTTATGATCAGATTGTTCATTGAAATTAATTGAGTTATATTCTGAACTTTATTATGTGTGATTGTTATAGCTATGTAGTGCTTTCCGATCTATGAGTTTTCTTTAGCCAAGTTGATGATTAGATCTTAAGTGGAAGTGGTGCATAGTAGTAGGTGCAATCTTGCGGTGTGCTCACCTCATGACAGAAGGGGTAGTGAGGCACGTATTTGTATTGTTGCTACTAAGGGTAAAATGACGGGGTTTGATCATATTGATTGGTCTTATTTTGTCTACATTATGTCATCATGCTTCAAGCATTACTCTCTTCGTTATGAACTTAATACCTTAAGATGCATGCTGGATAGCGGTCGAGGGGTGGAGTAATAGTAGTAGATGTAGATGGATGGCAGTCTACTTGTCACGGACATAATGCCTATGTACTGATCATGCCATGAATAACATCATAACTATGCACTTTTCTATCAATTGCCCAACAGTAATTTGTTTACCCACCGTGTGCTATGTTCTTGAGAGAGATGCCTCTTGTGAAAACTATGCCCCCCGGGTCCATTCACCATATTTACTAAAACCCTAAAAAGCCCGCTGCAATTTATCTGCTTTTATTTTCTTTTGCAATTTATATATCTTTCACTATCATAATTAATCCTTGCAATTAACGAGTACAAGGGGATTGACAACCCTCTTGCCCGCGTTGGGTGCAAGTATTTTGTTTGTGTTTGTAGGTACTGTCAACCTTTGTCTGTGTGAATCTCCTATTGGTTCAATAACCTTGGTTCTCTACTGAGGGAAATATAATCCGCTACTATATTGCTTCTCCCTTCCTCTTCGGGGAAAATCCTAACGCAGCTCACAAGTACCAGAAAGAATTTTTGGCGCTGTTGCCGGGGAAACTTCAACAAACAAAGCAAGGTCCCTTCACACACATTACTCCCTCCGTTCCATAATGTAGTGCATATAGATTTTTTGGAAAGTCAAACTTTGCAAACTTTGACCAAGTTTATAGAGAAAACTAATTTTATCAACAATATTAAAAATATAAAATATGAAAGTACAGCCTATGAGGAATCTAATGATATATGTTTGGCATTCTAGATGTAAATATTTTTCTCCACAAACTTGGTCAAAGTTTGTGAGGTTTGACTTTTCAGAAAATCTATATGCACTACATTATGGAACGGAGGGAGTATCATTTACTTGTTCTGATGGAAATATGCCCTAGAGGCAATAATAAAGTTGTTATTATTTTATATTTCCTTGTTCATGATAAAGGTTTATTATTCATGCTAGAATTGTATTGACCGGAAACTTAAATACATGTGTGAATACATAAACAAATACCGTGTCCCTAGTGAGCATCTACTAGACTAGCTCATTGATCAAAGATGGTTAAGGTTTCCTAACCATAGACATGAGTTGTCATTTGATAACGGGATCACATCATTAGGAGAATGATGTGATGGACAAGACCCATCCGTTAGCTTAGCATATGATCGTTCTGTTTATTGCTACTGCTTTCTTGAATGTCAAATACATGTTCCTCAGACCATGAGATCATGCAACTCCCGGATACCGGAGGAATACCTTGTGTGCTATCAAACGTCACAACGTAACTGGGTGATCATAAAGATGCTCTACAGGTATCTCCGAAGGTGTCCGTTGAGTTGGCATGGATCAAGACTGGGATTTGTCACTCCGTGTTTCGGAGAGGTATCTCTGGGCCCTCTCGGTAATGCACATCATAAGAAGCTTGCAAGCAAAGTGACTAAGGAGTTAGTTACGGGATGATGTATTACGGAATGAGTAAAGAGACTTGCCGGTAACGAGATTGAACTAGGTATAGAGATACCGATGATCGAATCTCGGGCAAGTAACATACCGACGGACAAAGGGAATTACGTATGTTGTCATTGCGGTTCGACCGATAAGATCTTCGTGGAATATGTAGGAACCAATATGAGCATCCAGGTTCCGCTATTGGTTATTGACCGGAGAGGCGTCTCAGTCATGTCTACATCATTCCCGAACCCGTAGGGTCCGCACGCTTAACGTTCGTTGACGATATAGTGTTATATGAGTTATGTGAATTGGTAACCGAATATTGTTCGGAGTCCCGGATGAGATCCCGGACGTCATGAGGAGTCTTGGAATGGTCGAGAGGTAAAGATTTATATATGGGAAGTCATATTTTGGGTTCCGGAAAAAGGTGCAGTTTATTCGGTATTGTACCGGGAAGCTTCCAGAAGATTCCGGAGGATTCCGGAGGGGTTCGGAAGTCCACAAGTGGGTCCACCACGTCCCAAAGGGCTGGCATGGGCTAAGGGGAGGCAGCCTGGCCTTATTGGGCCAGGCGCACCAAGTCCTCAAAAGCCCACGCAACTAGGGAAGAAAAAAAGGGAGAGTCCTAGTAGGAATTGGATTGGACTTTGGAGTCCAAGTCCACGTGTGTACTATTCATGGTTACTGTTCACGTGGCACTATTCCTTCTACTCCAAGCCCCTACACATATATAAAAATAGGAGAGGGGGCGCCCCAAAGGACACAATATTGTCCTAGCCGTGTGCGGTGCCCCCCTCCACAGTTCCGTCCCTCGGTCATATTTTCGCAGTGCTTGGGCGAAGCCCTGCGGAGATAGCATCGCCATCACCGTCACCACACCGTCGTGCTGCCGGAACTCATCCACTACCTCGCCGTCTTGCTGGATCAAGAAGTCGAGGACGTCACCGAGCTGAACGTGTGCTGAACGCGGAGGTGTCGTACGTTCGGTGCTCGGTCAGTTGGATCGTGAAGTTGTTCGACGACATCAACCGCGTTGTTCTAACGCTTCCGCTTACGGTCTACGAGGGTACGTAGACATACTCCCCCTCTCGTAGCTATGCATCTCCATGGATAGATCTTGCGTGTGCGTAGAATTTTTTTTGTTTTCCATGCAACGTTCCCCAACATGTTCTACTTTTTATTTGCTTTTATTAGTCTCGTTAAAAAATCAAAAAATATATATCGTGTTTGCTCTGTTGCTTGAATTGTCACCATGTCTCAAGAAAACACTAAGTTGTGTGACTTCTCGAATACTAATAACAATGATTTTATTAGTACTCCAATTGCTCCTCCCGCCACTAGTGCAGAGTCATATGATATTAATGTTGTAATGTTAAATCTTATCACGAAAGAACAATTTGCTGGAAATCCTAATGAAGATGCTGCATCCCATCTTAATACCTTCATTGAATTATGTGATATGCAAAAGAAAAAAAGGTGTGGATAATGATATTGTTAGGTTGAAATTATTTCCTTTCTCACTAAGAGATCGTGCTAAAACTTTGTTTTCATCCTTACCTCACAATAGTATTGATTCATGGGATAAATGTAAGGATGCTTTTATTGCTAAGTACTTTCCTCCCGCTAAGATAATATCTCTTAGAAATCAAATCATGAACTTTAAACAACATGAGCAAGAACATGTTGCACAATCTTGGGAGAGAATGAAATCGATGATTAAAAATTGTCCCACTCATGGATTAAATTGATGGATGATAATACAAAACTTTTATGCGGGACTAAACTTTGTGTCGAGAAATCTTCTAGACTCTGCTGTAGGTGGTACCTTTATGGGAATTACATTGGGAGAAGCCATGAAGCTTCTCGATAATATGATGATAAATAATTCTCAATGGCACACCGAACGAGCTCCAACTGGTAAGAAGGTAAACTCTGTCGAAGAAGTTTCTACTTTGAGTGAAAAAAATGGATGCTCTTATGAATATGCTTTCTAGTAAAAATGCTCATGTTGATCCCAATTATATTCCATTATCTACTTTGATTGAGCAAAACAATGATGCTATTGATGTGAATTTTATCGCAAGAAATAATCTCAACTACAATGATTATAGAGGGAATTTCAATCCTAGGTCGTCTCCCGGTAATCCCTCTAATAATAATGAACTTCATGATAACTCTTATAGTAAAAGGTTGTTTTAAATTGAAAAGGCTACTAAATTTTTTATGCATTCACAATATGAGCAAAATGAACTATTTGCTAAGGAAATTAAAGAACACTTGATAACCTGCAAGTATAGGGGATCGTTTGTAGCCTTTTTCGATAAGTAAGAGTGTCGAACCCAACAAGGAGCTAAAGGTAGAATTAATATTCTCTCAAGTTCTATCGACCACCGATACAACTCTACGCACACCAATGTTTTCTTTACCTAGAAACAAGTAATAAAACTAGAAGTACTTTGTAGGTGTAGTGGGATAACTTTGCAAGATAATAAAGAACGTGAAAATAAAAGTTAGGTGTTGTTTTACTAAAAGAACAATTAGGTTAGTATAGTGAGTGTGGAAAAGTGGTGGTAGGATTTGTGAAATTGTCCTAGGCAATTGATAACAAGATCGGTAATCATTATTGCAGTTTTATATGAGGAAGACGCATGAGCTAACATACTTTCCGTACTTGGATCATATGCACTTATGATTGGAACTCTAGCAAGCATCCACATCTACAAAAGAACATTAAGGTAAAACCCAACCATAGCTTTAAGTGTAAATTCCCCTTTAATGCCGTACGCAACAATTCCCTTACTCGGGTTCAAGCTTCTGTCACTCCCGCAACCCATTATAAGCGAATCATGAACATATTGCAACACCCTACAGCGGGAATCCCTCACGTGTGCGCGGCACGGAAGGCATCATAGGACAACACCTGTGGCACCCCGATCCGCATGGAGCAGGGGCCTTCGCACGTCAGCCCAGGATAACACCTGACGCACGACAGGTACATGGTACATCATTCCAAGCACAAAATATATTTCATTAACATGAACTAGAGTATTACATCACTGAGGGATACAATGGATTGCATAGCTCTAAGGCTATCTAAATGGCGGCAGAAGTCTTGGTTTAGCGGCACGTCGTCTCTGGCTGGGCTCCACAACTCACAGGACTGGCATGGCTACGGTCTAGCACGACAAGTCTTCTCCTGCAATCTGGCCATGTGCAAGGCCAGGTGAGTACTTTGAATGTACTCGCAAGACAACCAAGTACATAGCATCCAAATAAGCAGATGACAAAGCAAGCCCTATGCTCATACACTAATTTATTCCATGACAAATGATAAGCATGGCATGATACTAACAGGTAATAACATGGATCAAGTAAATCTTTAACACATCAAAGCATATTATGGCATATCAAAGCATAACATGGAATATCATGGCATGGCATAGTTGTACCTACAAGATATACATGAAGCTAGACTGAAAAGTAAACTACACCGACCTTCCGTGAAGAGTTATCTACTGTTCATCAATCAGTTTTACTGTCACTGCCCCTCTGGGCTAACTCATGGCTCACCGATCTCATCTCGTGATCATGTCAGAACAACATGGTGATTCCCCACGACTATCTCATAGTCCAAGTCACCACATTTACTTTATAGCACATTCTTTAACAAGTTTATTATGTCAGGTTTATCCTCCATGTCGACAGAGACCAGATAGTGTGACCTAGTACGAACTGTGTCCATAACCGAGGACGCGGCTATCGATAGATTATACACTCCGCAGAGGTTAGTACACTGTACCCGCACCACAGAACTCATGGCCTCGTGCTCCCATTCGGGTGGACCAACGACATTGCGACAAAACTAATCTATTGCATGACACTCTCCCGGCAACTCCGACAAACTCCCCTTTGGGCTATGTCATGGGTGACCCCGATGTCAACTCGTGACATCCTGCCACCTCGTGGCTGCCACCGTCGTGGCCAAACAAAACTGTCCCAAATGGGGACCTGAGCTCAATACCAAAACCGGGTACACAAGATTATGGCCGCCCACTGGGCCAGGCTAGCACGCACACATAACCTTCCCTGGTTGGAGGTACCGGCGAGAGGCATGACAATAGACCGAATTAGGGCCTTCCCATCCAGGCAAGTGTGGCTGCACTGGTGAGCTCGATTCGGTGGCACTATGACACGATCCAGCCGATGGAGGTCGTTGATGTTATTAACACATGTTCTTGTCATCTCCATCATTTTACCATATCATCAAGATTATAAGTATGAATATCATAAATGAATTAATAACCATGTTTACCAAACTTACGAAGTGTATAGCATATATGACATATGAAACATGGCAGTAACATGATACCGATATAGTATGACAGGATCACAATAGCATTGGCAAACATGGTATGAGATACATGCACAGTATTAACATGATATTATCAATAAAAACATTATCGCTAACATGGCAGAAGATAGTATGAAGTTTGGTAATAGCATGACATGGCAAGCAATACATATAGTCCAATTGCAGACAAAAACATCATATGAATATACTACAGCTACACACGCACAGGGTTCAAGCAAAATCAACATGCAAGTTCAGTGCTCATGATAAGAGGTTGGCTTGCCTTGGGTGGACGAATACACCGGGTGAAAGTGCGACGTTCCACTGGAAACGAGTCGTCGGAACCGGTGCTCCCGGGAGAGGCCTGGATTCGAGGAAGGGCAAAGATGGTACTTTCAATATGTGACAACATAATGAAAATGGCATCACCGGAATGGGCTCGACGAACTGAGAACGTGGGCTTTGGAATTACCTCAATCGGAGTTACGGTCGTGAAGATATGGCCGTTCGTTCGTTAGGCATAAAATAGGCAGAAAACTGTCCGTTTCTGCCCTTAACGGGCGAACGTTCACAAAATAACGGTTTCGGCGGCGACAGGGCTGAAAGCGTATTTTACGGAATACGCTTCTGCACAAGGAAAGCGAATTTCATCCCGAAGCCGCGGCAGAGTACGTTTTCCATAGCAGAAGACGTATTTCGTAAAATATGTATCCACTTAATCCGGTCAACGGGACTGCCAGGTTAGCACTGAGAGATTGACATGTGGGACCCACCTTGATTTCTCTCTCCTCCTCCCTGGCCTTCTTCTCCATCACGACGGGGCACAGAGGCAGGCCGGCCGCCGGCCTAGCCGATGCCCAGCCGCTCGAGGGGGCCGGCCGTCGCGCGCACTGACTCCGCCACTCCACGCCGTGCTCGTGGGTTGCCGCGGGGCTGCTCGAGGGGGCCTATAGCACCGGTGCCGTAGGTAGGCCATGGCGACCAAACGGCTCCAGAGGAGGGACCACGCCGGCAGGGCTCCCTCGCCGGAGTTAGGGGCGGTGGCGTCGCGCGGGCTCCAGGGGAGGGCTCGGGAGCAGAAGTGAGGGAGGGGGAAGGCCAGGAGCAGGTGGGGGCCGAGGGAATCGGCGGCGGCCGTCTTTGGCAATGGAGAGGAAGAAGAGCTCCTGGGCTTGAGGGAGAGCTACGGGTGGCCAGGGGGACTCGGGCACGCGTTAAAAGGGCCGCGGGGGAAGGCTCGGGAAGGGGAGGAGCTGGCCATGCGGTGCAGCAACGTGTCGGCGCTCCGGCGACGGACGCGGTGTCGACACGTGCGGCCAGAGGCTACGGGACGAGGAGGGCAGGGGCACAGGCGACGCGGGCAAGGTCGTGGCACTCGGTGGCGAGCTGGGCGGCCGTGGAGGGGCCTCCCGCGGGTCCAGTGCGCTGTGCACGTGGTTTGCAGGCAATGCACGTGCTCTACGTGTGGTCACCACGTGCCCACAGTGTTCCCTCGCGCACTGGACGGCCCAGGTATGTCTGGCGAGTAAGGCACTCCCCCAAAAGCTGCTCGGCGCAAAGAAACGATACCCATGGCCCACGATGTGACCACAGGATGCACAAAGCCTAAACAACAGCAACGCGTTTGATGGAAAGATTAGGCAGTGCATAGCTCCATTAGGCCCGGTATCTAGGTGAGGGTGGTCATCTACTAAGGTGACCACTGTGCCAAAATATCATCTCAAAAAGATGAGGCTAGCTGGTACTTCCTGTGCAAAGTGCCCAACTGGCCAGAAATGCAAATGAGGGTGCTGGGGAAAAATGGCTAGAGGGAAGTGGCCCAAATTTGGTGGAGACCAATTATTTAGGCATATGAAGGCACTGTAAAAATTTCTTACCATTTGGATAAATAAAAATGGTACTTCCTTCACAATGCTTTCCACTGGACAAAAAATTTGGAAATTTGCTGAGGAAAATTGGCGAGGCAAATAGAGCTGAATTTTGGCATGTTGCAATTATTTGGATATGAAAGAGTGCTCAAAAAGTTTGAGGGCAAACCAGAAAATATAAATAGCACTTCCTTCACACAGATGAAATCTGAACAGTAACTTGAGAAAATTATAGTAAAAGTTTGGATAGATGAATTGAGCTAATTTTTGTTTGCAGTAGTAATATACCCACATGCACTACCCTGCAAAATTTCAGCTCAATTGCATCAAGGAATCAAGCACTTCCTTCACAAAGTTTCAGACAAGGCAGAAACTTGCATTGGATCATGTGCTCAAATTTTGAACTATGGAACATGGGGTTTGGATGGAAATGGTGAAGATATATCCAGGAGAAACTCCACAAATTATTTGGGAATTTTCCTGGCTACCAAAATGGTAGTTCCTTTGGAAAGTGGCAGAGAGGCAACATTGGGCTTGTCAAGGAAAAAGTAAATTTTCCTTTATTAAATTTGGCCAATATTTTTACCAGAGCTTGAGATAGTCACAAAGATCATCTCCACAAGTTTCCATGAAATTTGGAGATGTCTAACTATCCTTCTGGATTTAATTCCTCAGAAAGGCAGGAAAAGAAATTAATCCCAGATGAAAAATATTGCATATGACTTGGCAATATTTTTGCACATCCAGGGTTTATAGGTGTAGGAAGATCTCTGGGAATTTTTGGAGGATCAACAGAGCAAAGGAAATGATGGCTCCTTTGTAATCACAAAGGCAGAATTCCAAATTCCAAAATCTGGAATTAGGGTTCAGATGGGTTTTGGGATGATGCAAATGGGGTCTTGACCAGCATCAAAGACATGGGCAAGGTTCTGAAAGGTTGAAAATTGCCTGGATTCACCTGATCATCCAGCAAACTCTGTAGAAAGATTTTGAAAAAGAAAGCTTGGAAGGAATAACATCACAAAAATTGATAACCCAATTTTTGGGGTGTTACAGCACCAAAATAAAACACGTAACTCAAACCAATCAAGATCATCAGTTAACCCATAGGACAAAAAGAATCTTCTCAAACATCAAAGGATGGCTACACATCATTGGATAATAATATATAGCATGAATCACCATGTTCAAGTAAGGGGTACAGCGGGTTGCAGGAGAGTGGACCGCTGATAATAGATGAGGGAAGGTGATGGAGGTGTTGAGGAAGACGGCGGAGTTGTTGCAGTAGATAGCCACCACGATGGTTCCCCCGACGGGCGCCGGCGCCACCGGGAGAGAGGGGGAGAGAGCCCCCCTCCTTCTTCTTCCTTGGCCTCCCCCCTAGATGGGAGGAGGGTTTCCCCTATGGTCCTTGGCCTCCATGGCTCCAGGAGGGCAGGATCCCCTCTGTGATTGGATCTCTCTCTTTCTCTCTCTCTCTCTCTCTCTCTCTCTCTCTCTCTCTCTCTCTGTTTTTCTTCTATTTCGCATATGTTTTCGGAGCCCTTCACCGTTTCTTATATTCCCGGAGATCCGTAAATCCGATTGAGCTGAAATTTTGAGGGGATTTTTCTCCAGAAATTATCTTTCTTGCGGCAAAAGAAGGGCTCCAACTGACCTATGAGGTGGCCACAAGGCATCAGGGCGCGCCATGTTGCCTTGTGGGGCCCTCAGGCACCGTCTTACGTTGATTCTTTTTCCCAAAAATCACATATATTCCAAAAAATCTCAGTAAAATTTTATCACATTTGGACTTCATTTGATATGGTTTTTCTGTGAAACAAAAAACATGCAACAAACAGGTACTGGCACTGGGCACCGGAACAATATGTTAGTCCAAGAAAACCATATACATTGTTGCCAAAAGTATGTGAAAGTTGTAAAATATTAGCATGAAACACTAAAAAATTATAGAGATGACGGAGACGTATCCGCATCCCCAAGCTTAATTCCTGCTCTCCCTCGAGTAGGTAAATGATAAAAAGATAATTTTTTATGTGGAATGCTACCTAACATAATCTTGATCAAATAATCTAGTCATGGCTACGAGTAGGTAAAGGATACGAGTGATTCATGGCAATAGTCTTTAGTTTTGCGATGAAGTTGGAGCATGATTTATTATTGAGTGTCTACCTTATGAGTGGTGGTCGGGGACGAGCGATGGTGTTTTCCTCCCAATCTATCCCCATAGGGGTATGATAGGCCATGCTTTGCTTCGAGGGCTAATTAAACTTTTGCAATAAGTATTTGAGTTCTTTATGACTAATGTGATATTCTTGGACTGAAGCACTTCCACCTATCCATATTTTTGCTAGCCTCTTCGGTACCGTGCATTGCCCGTTCTCACCTCGAGGCTTGGTGCAAACTTCATCGGTGCATCCAAACCCGGTGATATGATACGCTCTATCACACATAAGCCTTCTTATATCCTTCCTCAAAATAGCCACCATACCTACCTATCATGGCATTTCCATAGCCATTCCGAGATATATTGACATGCAACTTCCATTGTTACTATTCATTACATGACTTGAGTTCATTGTCATATTGCTTTGCATGATCATATAGCTGACATGATATTTGTGGCAAAGCCACCGTTCATCATTGATATATATGTTACGCTAGATCATTGCTGTAGGATCGAAAGTATGTCTAGAGGGGGGTTGATTAGACTACTTGACCAAATAAAAACCTAACCTTTTCCCAATTTTAGTTGTAGGCAGATTTTAGCAAGTATACAAGTCAAGCATCACCCTACACATGCAATTCTAAGAGTGTAGCAGCGGAAAGTAAGCAATTGCACATGTAAGTAAAGGAGGGGATCGGAGATATCAAATGCAATGAAGACACGGTAATTTTTGGCGTGGTTCCGATAGGTGGTGCTATCGTACGTCCACGTTGATGGAGACTTCAACCCACGAAGGGTAACAGCTGCGCGAGTCCATGGAGGGCTCCACCCACGAAGGGTCCACGAAGAAGCAACCTGGTCTATTCCATCATGGCTTACGTCCATGAAAGACTAGCCTCACTCGGGTAGATCTTCATGAAGTAGGCGATCTCCTTGCCCTTACAAACTCCTTGGTTCAACTCCACATCATGTCGGAGGCTCCCAAGTGACACCTAACCAATCTAGGAGATACCACTCTCCAAAAGGTAATAGACGGTGTGTTGTTGATGAACTCCTTGCTCTTGTGCTTCAAATGATAGTCTCCCCAACACTCAAACAACTCCTCACCGATTTGGCTATGGTGGAAGAAGGATTTGAGTGGAAAGCAACTTGGGAAAGGCTAGAAATCAAGGTTCAAATGGTTGGATTGGAATCTCTTAATCTCAACACATGAGTAGGTGCTTCTCTCTCAGAAAATGTATGGTGGAAGTGTAGGCACGTTCTGATGGCTCTCCTTACTGAGTAAGAAGTGATGGAGGGGTATATATAGCCTCCACACAAAATCCAACCGTTACACACTTTTGACCCAACTCGGTGGCATCGATCAGAAATCTCGGTGGCACCGAACTGTGTAAAAGATATGAACGTTAGGAATCTCAGTCTCGGATGGATCGATGTGCAATGGTTAGGGCAAACCTCGTCTCGGTGGCACCGATTGCATCAACTCGGTAGGACCGAAGTGAAGCAATAAGGCAACAGAGAGTGGGCAAGCCATCTCGGTGAGACCGATTTGTAGAACTCGGTGGGACCGAAGTGAGTGCAAACGATTACAGAGAGTTGGCAAGGCCATCTCGGTGGGACCGAGATCCATATCGGTGGATCTGATTTGTTAGGGTTTTGGCAGTGGCTAAGTGCAGATGAACTCGGTGGCTCCGGATAGGAAATTTCGGTGGGGCCGAGTTGGAATGTAGGTTTTCGACATATTTGGATGGAGAAAGTGGTTGAGGGTTTTGGAGTACTGTCACTAAGCACTTGACCCAAAAGACCATTAAGCAACACCTCATCCCCTTTTAATAGTATTGGCTTTCCTATGGACTCAATGTGATCTTGGATCACTAAACCAAAAATGTAGAGTCTTGAGCTTTTGCCAATCCATGTCCTTAGCATTTTGAGGGGTCCACATCTCTTGTCCTTGCCATGCCAATCATTGAACATCCTGAAATCTTTAACTTGAATGGACATTAGTTCAATGAGATATATGTTGTTTTGAATTACCAAAACCACCAAGGGAGCAAATGTGCTTTCAATCTCCCCCTTTTTGGTAATTGATGACAACATATAGATCAAAGCTTCGACAAATGATTAAATGAATGGAATACATCGTCGCTTTGAGAAGTATGTGATAAGCAAGAGCTCCCCCTAAATTTGTGCATTATTAATAATTTGCGTTTGAATACAAATGCACAATCGATTAGGATCATGGGTCACTCTTCCATGTCACATACGACTTGGTGGAGCGCGCAAAATGATATGAATGGAATAGTAGGCGTGTATCACCAAAGCACAAGTAAATGATCATACAAGGATAATGATAAGGATAAGCATTAAGCATCACATGAAGCATAGTATGATCAATCACACATGTAGTATCTCACAGACATAGCGATCAAAGTATCTCACACACATAGTATCAAGCACGGATCAAGCAAGAGTAGCATAAACCAAATAGTAGCAAAACTCGAGAAAAACCAACAACGAGCAAGACACTCTCTCTCGAAGCCTAATGATCTATACAAATTCACCCCCTTTGGCAACAAGTACCAAAAAGTTCGAATAGGTATAGGACTATGCGGCTCTCTAGGCACGATCCTCGGAAGTTCCTGAAGGTGATCTCCGGCTAGCAGCTCCGGTGTGCGTAGATGGCATTGAGAGAAGTGCATCCGCGAAGGCTTCAGCTGACGTCTGCTGGGCTGGTGGAGTAGAGACTGGAGGTGGCCCTGTAGCAACAGCAGCAGATGCAGAGACTGTGGTCCTTGGATCCGCAACAAGCATTGCAGCAGACCTGGCTGCCCTAGGCACTGTCTGGAATCTCTCAGTAGTGGGTCTGTCATCAGAAGCAGCGGCCCTAGCTGCATCAATATCATCCTTGAGCTTCTCCACAATGGTCTGAACCTCAGTGATCTTCACATCAAGATCATGAATCTTAGTCTCGACTATCCGCTCTAGGCTAGCCTGGTTCTTGGTGAGGTTGGCCAAACTTTGCTCAATCCTCAGGGTGGCTTCCAGCAGATAAGTCATCTGGTCATTCTTCGACTTGAGGTTGGCAATGGGTGCATTGGGAGCAGATGTCTCCTTGGCTTCTTTTGCTTCTGCGGCTGCTCGGATCTTCTCTTTTGCTTGAGCAGATGTAGGATGCAAAGGGTCCATCACTATAACATTGTCCTCAAACTCTGGACGCAATGAAAGATGTTCACGATCGAGTAGATATGTGCTCGTTCCAACCTTGGAGTTGATAAGCATCTGAATGTGCGGAGCATATCCACAAGATCTCTTCTGATCAATAGCTGTCCTCTTGATGGTTTCAACAATCAAACTCATCACCTTGAACTTCTGAGGTGTATCAAAGAGGTGCAGCGAGTTGATGGAGTGGCCTCGTATCATCTTATCATCTCCTGACTTGGGCAACAGAGTGTACCTCAAGATAGTGTTAGTGGTGGCCAAACCGGGTAGCAAGTGCTTCATTGACCCTAGCTTGTGTGTCTCAATGTCCTTCTCTGGAATAGCTGTGTACATATTAGCCATGGAATTGTGGTCCATCTTGAGCTTGGCATAGATATCAATGTCATCATCTTCTTCCTCTAGAGCACCAAGAAGAGTAGCCCACTCAGAGATGGTTGACTGGTATCTGGATCCCTCAGTCATCCACACAATTCTGCCATCTGGATAAAAATGAGCTGTGGAGTAGAATTGCATGATCATCTCATCATTCCACTTTGTAAACTTGTGTCCAACAAAGTCATCAACACCAGCTATCCCGAAACTCTCATGAACGTGGGGGAAGTAGTCCTCATTTGCATCGATGTACTTCCATTCCACCCATCTCATGTCACTGACGATTGGCTTCTTATCAAGCAATACAGTCTCATACAAGTCTTGTTGTTCTCTGGTCTGGAAGCGGTAATCACAAGCAGTTCTTCTTCTTGCAGCATAAGGATCTGACAATCTCCATTGACGCAGTCCTTTGTCCTTCCTGAGCATCATATTTTCGGCGACAGGGTGTGCATTCTCATGATCTGGAATCTTTGGCTTCAATTTTCTGAGCACTAGTGGCTCCTCCTCAACATCAGCTTCAGGCACTGGGGCCTTGTTCTTCTCAGTAGCTGGGATATTACTTGTGGACCTCTTTGGTGCTGGAGCTTTAGGCTTAGACTTGGTGGGGGCAGCAGTCCTTATAGCATCAGACATAAGCTTCTGACCCTTTGTAGGAGGTGCATCAGCTGCTGGCTCCTCCTCCTCCTCATCAGCCATGGAGGGCTTGCCTAGAACACGAGCAACAGTTTTCCTAGGCCTCTTCTTCTTTGATGCAGCAGCTGCCTCTGCATCACTTGGTTCCTCAAGTGTGAATGTCATAGTTTCCTTAGTGACTTTCTTGACTGCTGTCTTCTCTTTGGTTCTAGCAGATGGTTTGGTGCTATACTCCTTTGCAAGCACAACTCTCTTCTTCTTTGATGCTGCTTCACCGGCAACAAAGTCCTCATCATCTGAGGTTCTCTTCTTCCTAGTTCTTGTTGCAGCCTTTGGAAGATCTGGAGAGCTTCTCTCTCCCTCATAAAAGCTTTCCTCAGGACTAGAGCCTGAACTGAGATCAGTGTGCTGCTCTGACATGTTCTGGCTGTCACTGGCATCAGACATCTTGCAAAGCTGACCCTGTGAATAGATGGGTATTGGCAGAGTAGATGAGTCATCACAAAAAGCAGATGTTTTTCATAAAAAATTGAGTTCAAATCTTAGTTTCAAGTTTTCACAGAAGGCATTTCGGATGGACCGAGTTGATCATCTCGGTGATACCGAAGCACTCAACAGAAACTTTACACTCCATTTCGGTCAGACCGAGATGGGGTTCGGTGTCTTCGAGATGCTAGGGTTTCACAGAGATTTTACTTTACGTCTCACCGATTCATACAACTCGGTGGCACCGAGACGTACTAGTGCAATGGCCTGGGGCCAAATCGGTGACTCCAAAAATCTCTAATCGGTCGGTCCGAGATGCGTTCGGTGGAAACTTAAACCTAAATTTTTTACTCGAATCTAATCCATGGAATTTGCAGTGTAAAGGAAGTTCTCAATCCGTGGCAAGAATAATGGCAATCCATCCATGCATTGAATCAGAATTTAGAGCACGAAAGGGGTTGAATCTCACCCTAACTTGGTGGAGATCCTCTACGACGGCAACGGCGGAGCAGATTGCCGTTGACGGCGGCGGATTCCGGCGGCGAAGGCACGCTAGAGACAAGGGCGACGATCCGAAGACCTGGGCGACGGCAGCAACGGGGTGTGGGAACGAAGAGGTTTGAGAAATTTCAATCGTTCGGGTCCGTGAAGTATATATACCCGTGTGCTGTCGGTGGCTCCGAGTTGGACAACTCGGTGGCACCGATATGTGTAACTGCAAGCAGTTTAGCACATCGGTGGCGCCGAAATGGTTCAACTCGGTGACACCGAGATGGAAACCTAGATCAATCTAAATGATTTCGGTTGGACCGAGTTTGAGTGGATTGGTTCGGCCGAAATCATGTAGAAGGTTTTGGAGGTTCAGCCCTTTCAGATCGGTGACTCCGAGTGCTCCTCACCCGGAGGGTCCGAAAATGACTTGTTCAATTTTTGTGATGTAGCAAGAACAGAATTTGAGACAAGAAAGCATAGATAGCTAGAGAAGGTATTTAGGCATTCTTGTACATCCACTTGGCCAGAAAAACCAAGACGATCAAAACAACAAATGGATGTCCTCGAATGAAGAAAACATGCAAACCAACATGCTCACATACTAAGATAGCAAATGAAATATGTGTCAAGCATGCACAACCAATTCTAGCATCTATCAAGCAATGGCGATGACTAGGTCATCTATATATGAGTATATTGACTTAGGAGTCAAATGAGAACATTTGATCATAGGTCATACTCATCGTTTAAGCACAAGTGGGGTTGCCACTTTTACATAAAGCATTGATGTGTTCACACCTTTAGAGTTGCTTTAGCTCAAGTCTTAGAGCAAAGCTCCCCCTAGATGTGATATCCCCCCAAAGAGGGATGAACTTACCTTGGTTTTTGTCGATGATGACTTCATGTAGATGTTGAAGATGTGGATGCTCAATGTTGATGTAGACCATCAAGAGTTGGGTGCAATCCTTTGGAGTTTTGTGCTTTCAATACCTACATGGGTTAGTCCCACACAAGGAACATACAAGGATATCCATAGACATAGAGTGAAATACACATATGATGATGTCCATGAATGTAATAACTACCTTGTCCCTTGCCTTACCAACAAGAGGGTTTGTGACTCCATGAACTAGTGCAAGATGTGGAAGTTGATTGCACAAGTTCTTGCCAAAAATGAATGTGAGTGAAGTTTGTCGGCAGAGTCACCCTCAAGAACTCTCTAGTTCTTCTTCTTTTGGACCCACATCAACTTGATGGGAATCCTTGGAGTTGTAGTAGCACTTGATGAAGTAGAACTTGATGAAGTCTTGGGAACCCACTTGACCAAGGCTTGAGGTGCTTCTTCAAATGAGTTAATCTCTTCTTGAAGCTTGTCCTTGCCTTTTAGCTTGTGGTCTTGTGGTGGAAGATCTTCTTGAGCTTGTGTTCCCTTGAAGGAAGTAGGATCATACTTCTCTTGTTGAGGAACAAACTTCGTCTTGGGGTATTGATCTTCTTCCCACTCCACTCCATTGGCATTGAACTTCCGTTCAAAACCAACACCTTGGTTCTTCCGGTGCCTTCCTTGCTTGCGTACAATTTCCTCAAATTGCTTACTCCCGGCAAGGCTCTTGTAGACACCTTTTTCTATAATTCCTTTCAATAGAATGTTTTCTTGCTCAAGTGTAACTTGGCTAAGAGAATCATTAGTGGAATCAATAGAACTACTAAAGGCAACAATATTGAATTTAGCATTGTTATTGTTACTACTAGAGGTAGAACCCTTTTTACCCTTGTTGCTATTTTGCTTAGGTTTAACTTGTGGCATAAAGGTAGACAAGAGTAAACGTTTGGCAAGATATGAAGAACTCTTCTTTCGAAGATCATCATTGATAGATTTAAGAAATTCATGCTCTTGCTCTAAATTTAGCTTCTCGAAGCATAGCTTCTCATGAGTTCTTAGAAGTTCTCTATGATCCTCTTGAGTTGTTTCATGAGCTAACTTAAGAGCATTTAGTTCTTTAGTTAGACGCTCAATCTCCTTCATAGCATTGTCATTCGTTTCCTCTTGACTATCATAATTACTAGCATTTTCATTATAGCTCACATCACTAGCCTTATCAACAAGTAAATCATCATCACCAAGCAAATCATCTTCATCACTATTGAAATCAAGATACTCGGGGTGTGATACCTTGGGGCCTTTTGCCATGAATCATCTTCCAATTCCTTCATTTGGTGAATCAAATAGATCATGGGAGTTGGATGACACAAGAGCAACTCCGGCAACACCTTCATCTTGACTATAGTCGGAGTTGGAGTGATAACTTCTCTCAGAGTGGTTGTCGGAGTCGGAGCTGGAAACCCATTCACCAACATGAGCTTGATGTCTTCTTCTTGTGTAGCTCTTTGATGACTTGTCCTTCCTCTTCAAATCCTTGCTTCTTCGAGAGTGTCTTCATTCATAACGATCATCTCTACTCCTTCTCTCCTTGTGAGGTGATTCATCTCTTCTATGTTTTCCTCTTGGTGATTCATCTCTTTTCTTGTAGGGAGCCGAACACTCATTGGAATAGTGTCCGGGTTTTCCACAATTGTAGCAATTACGGTCATGACTTGATGATCTTCTCTCATAGTGTCTTGAGCTAGAATTTCTTTCTTTCCCTTTGTTCTTGTAGAACTTGTTGAATCTTTTCACCATTAGGCTTATCTCTTCATTGGATACTAGCTTGTCACTTGGAGTTGTTGGAGCATCGGTTGAGGCTTTGTAAGCACCACTTGATTTGTTGTGTAGCTCCTCTTTGTCCTTGAGTGACATTTCAGGAGCAACAATTCTTCCAATGACTTCCGCGGGCTTGAGATCTTTGTAATTTGGCATCATTTGGATCAATGTGCAAACGGTATCATATTTTCCATCCAAAGCTCTAAGGATCTTCTTGATAATGAATTTGTCGGTCATCTCTTCACTTCCTAAGCCGGCAATCTCATTTGTGATGAGAGCAAGCCTAGAGTACATTTC
Organism: Elymus sibiricus; assembly: GCA_039707655.1. Taxonomy (NCBI): domain Eukaryota; kingdom Viridiplantae; phylum Streptophyta; class Magnoliopsida; order Poales; family Poaceae; genus Elymus; species Elymus sibiricus. The sequence continues at coordinate 129,275,602 of CM077676.1, read as the reverse complement.
AGCGACTCCTTCACCATCCTTCATCTTGAACTTGTCAAGTTGACTTTGAAGCACATCCAACTTAGATTCCTTGACGGACTCGGTACCCTCATGCATATCAACCAAAGTATCCCAAATTTCCTTTGCATTCTCGAGGCGGCTGATTTTGTTGAATTCCTCGGGACACAAACCGTTGAAGAGAATGTCACAAGCTTGAGCATTGTCTTGCAACATCTTCAATTCTTCCGGGGTTGCTTCACGATCTGGTTCCTTGCCATCCTCAAAGAAATCACCTTGCAAGCCAACACGAACAACAGGCCAAACGGCAGGGTTATGCCCAAGAATATGCATTTTCATCTTATGTTTCCAACTAGCAAAGTTTGTACCATCAAAATATGGACCTCTACGGTGATAATTACCCTCACAAGACGCCATACTCTCCTAGGTTGTGAAACCAAGGCTATGATCACCAAAGCAATGGAAATCAAGGCTTACAGAGACCAAAGCTCTGATACCACTTGTAGGATCGAAAGTATGCCTAGAGGGGGGTGATTAGACTACTTGACCAAATAAAAACCTAACCTTTTCCCAATTTTAGTTGTAGGCAGATTTTAGCAAGTATACAAGTCAAGCATCACCCTACACATGCAATTCTAAGAGTGTAGCAGCGAAAAGTAAGCAATTGCACATGTAAGTAAAGGAGGGGATCGGAGATATCAAACGCAATGAAGACACGGTGATTTTTGGCATGGTTCCGATAGGTGGTGCTATCGTATGTCCACGTTGATGGACACTTGAACCCACGGAGGGTAACGGTTGCGCGAGTCCACGGAGGGCTCCTCCCACGAAGGGTCCACGGAGAAGCAACCTTGTCTATTCCATCGTGGCTTACGTCCACGAAGGACTAGCCTCACTCGGGTAGATCTTCATGAAGTAGGCGATCTCCTTGCCCTTACAAACTCCTTGGTCCAACTCCACATCATGTCGGAGGCTCCCAAGTGACACCTAACCAATCTAGGAGACACCACTCTCCAAAAGGTAATAGACGGTGTGTTGTTGATGAACTCCTTGCTCTTGTGCTTCAAATGATAGTCTCCCCAACACTCAAACAACTCCTCACAGATTTGGCTATGGTGGAAGAAGGATTTGAGTGGAAAGCAACTTGGGAAAGGCTAGAAATCAAGGTTCAAATGGTTGGATTGGAATCTCTTGATCTCAACACATGAGTAGGTGGTTCTCTCTTAGAAAATGTATGGTGGAAGTGTAGGCACGTTCTCATGGCTCTCCTTACTGAGTAAGAAGTGGTGGAGGGGTATATATAGCCTCCACACAAAATCCAACCGTCACACACTTTTGACCCAACTCGGTGGCACCAATCAGAAATCTCTGTGGCACCGAACTGTGTAAAAGATATGAACGTTAGGAATCTCGGTGGGACTGACTGGAACAACTCGGAATGACCGATGTGCAATGGTTAGGGCAAACCTCGTCTCGGTGGCACCGATTGCATCAACTCGGTAGGACCGAAGTGAAGCAATAAGGCAACAGAGAGTTGGCAAGCCATCTCGGTGAGACCGATTTGCAGAACTCGGTGGGACCGAAGTGAGTGCAAACGATTACAGAGAGTTGGCAAGGCCATCTCGGTGGGACCGAGATCCATATCGGTGAATCCGATTTGTTAGGGTTTTGGCAGTAGCTAAGTCCAGATGAACTCGGTGGCTCCGGATAGGAAATTTCGTTGGGGCCGAGTTGGAATGTAGGTTTTGGACATATTTGGATGGAGAAAGTGGTTGAGGGTTTTGGAGTACTGTCACTAAGCACTTGAGCAAAAATACCTTTAAGCAACACCTCATCCCTTTTTAACAGTATTGGCTTTCCTATGGCTCAATGTGATCTTGGATCACTAAACCAAAAATGTAGAGTCTTGAGCTTTTGCCAATCCATGTCCTTAGCATTTTGAGGGGTCCACATCTCTAGTCCTTGCCATGCCAATCATTGAATATCCTGAAATCTTTAACTTGAATGGACATTAGTTCAATAAGATATATGTTGTTATGAATTACCAAAACCACCAAGGGAGCAAATGTGCTTTCAAATGCACATCCTGGTACACCGCCAGAGGCATTCATATGTAGTCATTTTTTAGTTTATCGAATTGTAAGTAAATAGAAGTGTGATGCATGCTAGAGTGTTGCCCCTACGTGTGAGGATATAAAAAATGGAAAAAGAGGCCAAAAGAGCCCCAAAAAAGAAAAAAGGAAAAGAAAAAAAGAAAACAAAAAAATGGGAGAAAAAGAGAGAGGGGGCACACTACTATCCTTTTACCACACCTGTGCTTCAAAGTAGCACCATGTTCTTCATATAGAGAGTCTCCATGATTTGTCACTTTCATATACTAGTGGGAATTTTATATTGTAGAACTTGACTTGCATATTCTGATGACGGGCTTCTTCAAATGCCCGAGGTCTTCATGAGCAAGTAAGTTGGATGCATGCCCACTTAGTTTCAGTAGTGAGCTTTCATACACTTATAGCTCTAGTGCATCTGATGAGTGAAATTTTTACACTCATTTCAACCTTGTTTAGACCGAGATATTTCATTAAAAGAGAGATATTCGCTCTGATATTGCCACTAATGACTAATGAATGCAAAGGATTCCACAAATCCTCTCTTTGATATTTTTCCACGGGAAATTGGCTAAAAAGGGAAGAAATCATGTGGGAGAAAGGAAAGGAAGGAAAATGGAGAAGGAATAAGTCACCAGTGATGGGGAACGAAGCATGAAAATCAAAAAAATTCCTACGAAACACCCAAGATCTAATCTAGGAGATGTATAGCAACGAGAGGGGAGTGTGTCTACATACCCTTGTAGACCGAAAGCGTTAGCGTCATAACGTGGTTGATGTAGTCGTACTCTTCACGATCCAATCGCGATCCAATCCGATCTAGTGCCGAACAGACGGCACCTCCGAGATTAGCACACGTTCAGCTCGATGGCGTTCTCTCCTTCTTGATCCAGCAAGAGAGGGGGAGGAGGTAGATGAGATCGAAAGCCCGAAATCAACTTTCCATATATAAATCTTTACCTCTGGACTATTCCGGAGCTCCTCGTGATGTCCCAGATCCCATCCGGGACTCCGAACAACCTTCAGACTTTCCACTATTAATATCTCAATACTACCCTAGCGCTATCGAACGGTAAGCGTGCGACCCTACGGGTTCGAGAACATGTAGACATGACCGAGCCTCCTCTCTGGTCAATAACCAATAGCTGGACCTGGATGCCCATATTGATTCCTACATATTCAACGAAGATCTTTATCGGTTGAACCTCGATGTCGAGGATTCAGTTAATCCCGTATGCAATTCCCTTTGTCCGGTGATATGTTACTTGCCCGAGATTCGATCGTCGGTATCTCCATACCTAGTTCAATCTTGTTACCGACAAGTCTCTTTACTCATTCCGTAATACAAGATCCCATGACTAACTCATTAGCCACATTGCTTGCAAGCTCTTTACGATGTTTTATTACCGAGAGGGCCCAGAGATATCTCTCCGTCATACGGAGTGACAAATCCCAGTCTCGATACATGCAACCCAACAGACACCTTCGGAGATACCTGTAGAGCACTGATAACCCACAAGTATAGGGATCAATTGTAGCTTTTTCGATAAATAAGAGTGTCGAACCCAACAAGGAGCTAAAGGTAGAATTAATATTCCCTTCAAGTTCTATCGACCACTGATACAACTCTACGCACACTTAATGTTTGCTTTACCTAGAACAAGTATGAAACTAGAAATACTTTGTAGGTGTAATGCTAGAACTACTTTGCAAGAATAAAACTAGGAGTACTTTGCGAGAATAAAACTATGAGTAATTTGCAAGATAATAAAAGCTAGTTGTTTAGTAGAAAGCTTTTGTAACACAAGAGAATGATTTGTCCCTAGGCAATCGATAACTAGACCGGTAATCATTATTGCAATTTTATATGAGGGAGAGGCATGAGCTAACATACTTTCCATACTTGGATCATATGCACTTATGATTGGAACTCTAGCAAGCATCCGCAACAACCAAAGATCATTAAGGTAAAACCCAACCATAGCATTAAGTAACAAGTCCTCTTTACTCCCATACGCAACAACCCCCTTACTCGGGTGTAAGCTTCTGTCACTCTTGCTGCCCGCTATAAGAGAATTATGAACGTATTGCAAACCCTACAGTGGGGATTCCTCACGCTTGTGCGACATGGAGGGCACCATAGGACAGCACCAAAATAAAACATACAACTCAAACCAATCACGATCATCAATCAACCCATAGGACAAAACGAATCTACTCAAACATCATAGGATTGCCACATATCATTGGATAATAATATATAGTGTTAAGCACCATGTTTAAGTAGAGATTACAGCGGGGAGAAGAGGTGTTACATCGCTGCATAGAGGGGGAGAGAGTTGGTGTTGACAGCGTGTCGGGGTACGACCATCTATGGGGCCATGCAGCCCCTTGTGGTTCGGCGGGGGAGGTCGACGTGCACAAAGAGCATGGACAATGGGGAGCGTGAGGGATTTACCCAGGTTCGGGCCACTGAGAAGCGTAAAACCCTACTCCTGCCTTTGGTGTATTGATGGTGTAGAAGCACAGTACAAGGAGCGCCTGTCCCGGCAAGGCGCGGGGGGAGCAGCTACGCGAGACGTGCTTGTGTTTGAAAAGGGGGTCGGGATCCTCTAAACTGTAGCCTTGGCCCTCCTTTTATAGCTCAAGGGGTTACCACAGTGGAAAAACAGTAATTACATAGCGATTAGATAGCAAACAGTGCTATCGTACCTAACTCTGCGAATTTAGGACAAAGGCATTAAATGCGACGCTAGGTGTCATGTGGAGAGGTAGTCCCGGCAAGGTTTCTGCACCGCTTGCCCAGCTACCTCATATTATCCTGACACGCCTATTGTACGGATGTCGTTAGGGGCAAATCTTGTCCCAGCGTGCTGACATGTGCCCGACAAGCCTCACCAACCAACCTGCGCGGTCGACACCTCACACATCAGCGAACACCTGTGCAGCGAGGTGGAGCACTGGAGGGCTGGCTAAACTTGCCGGCATGGAGCTTGCCGGGTCTTCACCTTGCCGGTTCAGCCTTGCCGGCAAGGAATGTCTTCATCTTTGGTACTAGTCGAGTGTTGTGAGCTTCTTTCTGGTAGCTTCTGCGGCTGGACGCCGAATCTTGATCTTGGCAGTTCCCGGCAAGGCTCTTGCCGGCAAGGAGGTTGCCACCGTCTGTGCATAAGTCAGGGTATAAAATACCCATGTTTTATACACCGACAGGAGCCCCCGGGCCTGGGCCATACACGCGTCCGAAGCGTCATTGGGCTAGGCCCAAACAATTCACAGACACGCGGCGGGGAACTGCCGCTGTAATTTTTGGTCATGATGATTATCCTCTTTTGAGATCTTCTTTGCTTCCTTATTAATCCGGCCTCGAGCGTGCTCCCAGCCACTTCCCGGCAAACCTTGTCGTCGGGTGGTCGGTCCGCAGGCGTACTCAGGCCAAGGGTATGTTCATATGTGGGATGCTGCTGGTTCAAACCGAACGGACTCTCAGCTCCGCGTGGTGAGGGGTAACTGCCCCGTCTGTCTTTACTCCTCCTTTTTCTGCGCCCCTCCATCACATGCGTCCGCATGCATGCAGGGCAGCGGATTGGTGGAGAAGGGCAGCCGTTGGAGTGATGCGCCGGGCCAGGGGGCACAGGGCGCGGAATTGGCGATCGTGGGCGGTTGCTGGAGTAATGCGCCCGTCAGAAGCGCAGGACGTGGGATTGGCGATCGTGGGTGGTCGCTCGAAGATGGTGAAGGGCCAGCTATCCGCACCCCCCCTATAAAAAAGGGGTGTGCGCGGGATGCTAAGCTCACCCATCTCCTCCCGTCTCAACTTCCAGCAACTGTCGCCTTCTTCCCATATCTTCTTCTCTTCCCGTGCTCGACGACGCCATGGTGAGAGGGGGAGGCCGCGGTCGCGCCCCTGCCGCCGCGGCGAGGGCTTCTTCCCGGCTTCACGCTCAAGCTTCGGCTGCAGAAGCTGGCTCCAGTACTCGAGGGAGGGCCGCGGCCCGTGGTCGTGGACGGCATGGTGCCCGCGGCTGGGGCGGCCGCGGTGGAACGCTCGCTGTTCCGTCTTCGGTCCCCCCTCCACAGGCATAAGGCCACATGGTGGACATGGCGGAAGAGTTTGTCTTGGAGCTGCGCGACCAGCCGCGGAGCTGGCTGCGACTTCCTCGCCCTTTTGCCAGGGAGATGGAAGGCCACAACTTGCACGGCTTATGGCTGTGCGTGGACGGTTGCTGCAACGGCTCGGTGTGGGTAACCGTCGAAACCTCCAACAATGGCATCATGTACCTTACGCACAGGTGGAAATCCTTTGCCCATGCCCGCTGCTTAGGGCAATGGCACCTCCTTCACTTCAAGCTGGACGGACCAGACACGCTTGTCGTGAAGTTCTTCGGGGCTTCAGGCGCTCGTCTGGAGTGCTGTGCGTAGAGCTCGAGCGACAGCGACACCACTTCCTCCAGCGATGCTGAGGATGACGATGATGACAGCGATGACGACGGCTCTCCGGGCGTGAAGATTGAAGACGACGGCGAAGAGTCTGGCTGATCGCCGGCAGCACCATCATCTGGCCTTCCGGGAACAAGCCGGACCCCGCCTAGGCGCCCCTTTTGCCCTCTTCGCACTTGAGATAAACCCTGGCAAAGGGCCAATAGAATGTAATCAAGTACTTTCTTAATGAACATCTGGTGTTTGCCGGGTTTAAATGAACGCATGTTGTTTCCCTTGTCTTATTCTGCCTTTGTATGATTTGTGTTCCCTACGCTTATCGGAAGATTGCCAGTGCGCACACTTGCCGCGAGCGCTTCGAGGAACGGGTCCTTAGCAGCCTGCTGGAAGTGCCGCTGCCGGCAAGGTGACTTGCCGGGCCAGAACACAGCTGCCAAGCTTGCCGAGCGGACTCAAGCCAACCTAGGGCGCGGACTGGTCGCGACAAGGTTCCTCTCGTGTGCAGGTTTCTCATACAAAGATCAGAACCGTTCAAGGGGGAACGCGATTGTAACAGGGATTTTTTTTTTAGTTTTTGTAACTTAGCTTTTCCTTGTGCCGTTTCTCTCGTTGTAAAAAGATGACCACTTGAACGTCGTTAAAAATGGTACCCCATCTCCACTCCCTCCGGGAAGCTTGCATGCGAGGGAACGTCCTCATCCTTTTAAGAAAGAAGAGAAAAGAGCGGTTTGGGAACCTTGACGGCTCATCAGTCATTTCATACAAACTAAAGCGTAAATCACAACATCACATGCATCGACACATAAATGAACATGTACGAGGAGTTGCGAAACACTTAGCTTTATTATGCACAGGGTCTGCGCCTGGCTTTGTACAAAGGGTTACATGTCTGATCGACAAGGCTTGTACAAAGGGTGTTGCCGGGACATGACCCGGCAACTGCGCCTCACGGGTAGAACTTGCGAAGATGCTCAATATTGCATGAGTTCTGCACCGAGGTGCCATCTTCGGTCTCTAGACGGACTGCGCCAGGCCTGGTGACTCGTACTACCCGGTAAGGGCCTTCCCACTTCGGCGTCAACTTGTTTGATCCCTTGGCGGACTGAACACGCCGAAGAACAAGGTCGCCTTCCTCAAGGCTTCGGGCATGCACTTTGCGGCTATGGTAGCGGCACAAGGCTTGCTGGTAGCATGCAGCTCGCACAGCCGCCCGAAGACGATCTTCCTCAAGGAGCAACGCATCGTCTTGCCGCAGCCACTCTTGCTCAGCTTCATCGTAAGCGAGCGCTCGAGGTGACCCGTATATGAGTTCCGTGGGGAGCACCACTTCTGCACCATAGATTAGGGAGAAGGGTGTTTGGCCGGTAGCTCGATTCTGTGTCGTTCTGAGTGACCAAAGAACCGCCAGCAACTCATCAATCCAGCGCCTCCCACACTTGCGCAGCCTGTCAAAGGTCCTTGTCTTGAGGCCACGCATCACTTCAGCGTTCATCCTTTCCACCTGGCCGTTGCTTCTCGGGTGAGCAACAGATGCAAAACATATTTTGCTGCCGAGGTCTTGGATATACTGCATGAAGGTGCGGCTCGTGAATTCTGTGTCGTTGTCGGTGATGATCCAGTTAGGAACCCCGAAACGGCAAACTAATCCTTTGAAGACCTTGACGGCTGATTGTGCTGTCACCTTCCTCACTGGCTCCACTTCAGGCCACTTTGTGAAATTGTCGATGGCGATGTACAAGAACTCAAAGCCCCTGGCAGCACGGGGAAAGGGGCCCAAGATATCGAGCCCCCAGACGAAAAAGCGCCAGGAGAGAGGGACTGTTTGGAGGGCTTGAGCTGGTTGATGTATGCTCTTTGAATGGAACTGGCATGCTTCACACTTGGTTACTAGCTCAGTCGCATCCTGGAGGGCAGTGGGCCAATAGAAGCCTTGCCGGAAAGCTTTGCCGACAAGAGCCCTTGATGCTATGTGAGAGCCACATATGCCTCTGTGTATCTCCGCCAACAGCTTTAGTCCATCTTCCCGGCAAATGCACTTCAATTTCACACCGTTTGGTCGTTTTCTGTATAGGATGCTATCCACAAACTGATACATACTTGACTGACGGGCTACTTTCTCTGCTTCTTCTTTCTCATCGAAAAGCCCTCCTGTTTGAAGGAAATGGACTATCTGCTGTGCCCACGTCGGAGCCTGTGGCTCGACGACAAGGACTAAAGGCATCTCCTCGGCTACGGGAGCGCTTGCTTCTGCGGCAAGAACTTGTGGTTCTGCGCTAAGCGGCTGCTCACTGGCAACCGTATTGTTGTTTCCGGCAACGTCCTTGTCGGCGGCTTCTGGGAGCTCTGCCGGAAAGTACTTGCTGGTACTTAACTTTCTTCTCTTGCTGGCCTGCGTTGATGGGGCGACTGTTGGTTGATTCAAATGGAGCACAAAAGTTCCCGGTTCCACGTGAAGCTTTTGAGCGGCACACTTTGACAGGCTATCAACGACGCTGTTTTCCACACGAGGGATGTGCTCGGTTTGCAACCTGTCAAAGTGTTCTTCCAATTTCCTCACTTCTTCCATATACGCCTCCATTAACGGGCTCTGATAATCTTTGTTCACTTGCTTTACAACAAGCTACGAGTCGCCGCAGATGATCAATTTTTTGATCCCAAGGTCTACTGCGATCCTAAGACCGGCAAGAAGTCCTTTGTACTCAGCAGTGTTGTTCATAGCTTGCTCCCTGGGAAAGTGCATTTGGACCACATACTTGAGGTGCTCTCCGGTGGGTGCGATAAGCAGCACTCCGGCATCGGCGCCCTGCAGCAAGAAGGCACCATCAAAGTACATGACCCATTCCTTTGCTGTCTCTTTGCCGGGGAGAGCTGTCTCTTGAATTTCTTCGTCTTGCATTGGCGTCCATTCGGTGATGAACTCCGCCAAAGCCCTGCTCTGAATGGTTGTAGTGCTCTCAAACTTGAGTGCAAAGCTTGACAATTCCAACGCCCACTCCACTATCCTGCCAGTTGCCTCTGGATTTCTCAAAATGCGTTGCAACGGAAAGCGAGTGACGACGGTAATCTCGTGTGCTTGGAAGTAGTGGCGCAGTTTTCTTGAGGCCATAAGGAAACCGAAAAGCAGCTTCTGGACACCAGAGTATCTTGATCTAGCCCCCTGCAGAAGGGAACTAACAAAATACACGGGTCGATGCACCAGCTTCTTCTTCGGCACCACTTGCTGATCAGCTTCACTTGCTTGTGCTGCCGGTGACTTGCCGGCACCGGGTCTTGCCGGGGAAGATCCTGGTTTGTTGCTGGACGGGCTCGCCATGGCTGTTTCCTCGTCATCGACTTCCCTCTGTGCCACTAATGCAACACTAGCCACTTGATTCGTTGCCGCTACGTATAGCAACAGCGGTTCTTGTGATCTAGGCGCAACTAGTGTTGGCGCGGAGGAGAGGTATCTTTTCAAGTCCTGCAGCGCGGCCTCCGCTTCCGGAGTCCATTTCATCGGACCTGCCTTTTTCAAAATCTTAAAAAACGGCAGGGCGCGCTCAGCGGATCTTGAAACGAACCTACTCAAGGCAGCAACACAACCGGCAAGACGCCGCACATCTTTGACGCTTTTTGGTGCTTGAATCTGTTCAATTGCTTTGATCTTGTCTGGATTTGCTTCAATTCCTCGTTGAGATATAAAGAATCCGAGAAGTTTGCCGGATGGAACACCAAACACACACTTCTTGGGATTGAGCTTCAAGTTGATTTTGCACATGTTCGCAAATGTCTTTTCCAAATCCTGAAATAGGGTAGATTTGTCCTTGGTCTTGACTACTATATCATCCATGTATGCTTCCACATTCATGTGCAGCTGGGGCTCAAAACCAATCTGGACTGCCCTTGCAAATGTTGAACCGGCACTCTTTAATCCGAAGGGCATACGTATGAAGCAGTACGTGCCACATGGAGTAATGAATGCAGTCTTCTCTTCATCCTCCTTGGCCATGAATATCTGATGGTATCCAGAATATGCATCAAGGAAGGAGAGCAAATCACAGCCACAAGTAGAGTCTACAATTTGATCGATGCGCGGCAAGGGGAAAGGGTCCTTCGGGCATGCTTTGTTGATATCCGTGTAATCAATACAAAGTCTCCACTTCCCGTTTGCTTTGCGCACCATCACTAGATTCGCCAACCAAGTGGGTTGTAGCACTCCTCTGACCAGGCCTTTCGCTTCGAGTTTCTTGATTTCTTCGGCAATGAATTACTGCTGCTCCAAAGCTTGCTTCCGGACTTTTTGTTTAACGGGCCGAGCATGGGGACAAACGGCAAGGTGGTGCTCAATTACCTCCCTGGGAACACCGGGGATGTCGGATGGTCGCCATGCGAACACATCGACATTCGCCCGCAGGAAGGCAACGAGCACGCTTTCCTATTTGCTGTCAAGGGTGGCGCTGATGGTGAAAGTACCGTCAGTGTCGTCCTCCCTCGCCGGCACCTTCTTGGTTGCCGGTGCAGTGGCTTTGGATTTCTTACCGGCGGAGCACTCCGGCAAGTCTTCAACAGGTGCGGAGCACTCCATAGAGGTGCGCTTCCCAGAATTCTTGCTAGAGGCTTTGCTGGATTTCTTGCTTTCTTTTTTCTTGGCGGAAGCTGGTGCCTTGGCGGCTTCTGCTGCAACCGCATCTCTGTACATCTTGTCGACGCAGATGACCGCATCTTTCTTGTCGGAGTTGACGGAAATGACACCCATCGGCCCTGGCATCTTCAACGTGTTGTAAGCATAGTGGGATGCTGCCATGAATTTTGCCAAGGCCGGGCGGCCAAGAATTCCATTGTACGGCAAGGGGATCTTGACGACATCGAAGACAATCTTTTCCATCCTGTAGTTCAGTTCCTTGCCAAACGTTATCGGCAATGTGATATTTCCCTTGGGCTGGCTTCTTCCTGGATTCACTCCTTGAAAGGTGCCTATCTTTTCGAGCTCCTCGTCGGGAATCTGTAGCCTCTTGATTACCTCCGGAGAGATTAGATTCAGACCGGCCCCACCGTCAACTAACATCTTCGTTACTTGGAGGTTGCGAATTGTTGGGGAAACCAACAACGGCAAACATCCAACCGCGGTTATGCGATCAGGGTGGTCCTCAGCATCAAAGATGATAGGCGTCTGTGACCATTTGAGTGGTTTTTGAGAGCCCATTGCCGGTTTCGTCGCGTTAACCTCACGAGCCCACTGTTTAAGCTGGCGGTGAGAGGAGTGCAAAGATGTGCCCCCGTCAATGCACATGGCCTCAGTTGCCTTTTGGAATTCTTGTTCGCTGGTCTCATCATCGTCCTCTTCTTCTTCACTTCCATCATCTCCCTCTTTCTTCTTATGGCCCCTAGGAGGCTTTTCTTTCTGCTGCTTGGCCATGCCGCGGCGGCCTCCTCAACCACCACGACCCTTTTTGCTGGATCCACCAGCACCATCTTGGCCTTTTTCCTTGTCGCGCTCCTCGTATTCAGCCTTCTGCTTCTCAACAAGGTGTTCGACTTGTCGGCACTCTTGGAGATCATGGCCTTTGGTGCGGTGAATTTTGTAGTATGGTCCATCTGACTTGCCGGCCTTCTCGTTTGCCGCCGCCTCCTCGCAAGCGGCGCATACAGCAGCCTCCTTGCCGGAATTCTCAGTCTTGGCTTTCTTGGCAGACTCGGAGTTGCCGGAGCCTTCGACAGCCATAACAGTTTTGCATTTGCGCTTCCTGTTGCGCTTACGGCCCTTCTTCCTCGGGGTGGCTGCATCGTCATCCTCAGAATCTACTTCGGCGTCAGCGTCCTCCCCGGGGAGTCTTCTTCCTTCCTCAGCACGTGCACACTTATCCGCCAATGTGTAGAGCTCGTTGACGATCTTGGGCAACTTGACGTTCATTTTCTCCCGCATCCTCCGATTGCGCACATTCGTGTGAAAGGCGGCAATGACGGCTGCGGGGTGCACGTCTGGAATGTTGCGGTGTACGCGGCTGAATCTCTAGATGTACTTGCATAAATTTTCGCCATCTCTTTGCGGGATCACTTGCAGGTCGTTGGGCTGTCCAGGGGCCTTGTGGCCTCCAGTAAAGGCACCGACGAATTCGTTGCAGAGATCGGACCATGAAGAGATGGAGTTCTCCGGCAAGTTCATCAGCCAAGACCTCACGTTGGGTTTTAGTACCAACGGGAAGTAGTTGGCGAGGATCTTCTCGTCTCTCCCTCCGGCAGCTTGCATGGCAATAGTGTAGATGCCTAGAAACTCTGCCGGGTTCAGCTTGCCGTCATATTTTTCCGGCACTTCTGGCTTGAAGGCTCGAATGGACGGCCATCGGACTTGCCACAGCTCGCGGGTGAAGGTAGGACACCCAACCTCGTAAGGTAGATATCCGCCAACCCCTGGCGCAGGCTCATCAACGACGGGGCCGTTGCGCGCGTTAGATTGATGACGCGCCTCTCGGCGCCGTTCGATGGTGGTGCGGGCGTCTTCTGCCCGCCTGTCTCGCAGCACTTGCCGTTGATCTTGCCACACCCGTGGATCTGAAGAGGCTATCGACATCTCGTCGGGTCCAAGAGATTGCTGGGCTTGTCGTGTCTATTGGCGTTGCCGCTGTTGAGGCGGTTGTCGCGGCGGCGATTGCATCGTTAGTGTAGTACCGTCAACGCGGCCACCGACTGGAGATGTCGGTGCTGCTTGCGGAAGCCGTGAGGGCTCCGCTTGCTGCGATTTACTGGCTTCGGCAAATCCAATCAAGCTTTGGATGGTGGCTCTCCACTCATCCATCTTCTCTGCCGCTGGAGGGAAGTTCAGCAGCATCTGAGCTCGCGCCATTGCTTCAGCTGTCATGGATGGCATGGCCGGGAGCGAAGAGCGCAACGTCGCTCTTCTCCTGGCAGAGCCAGCAGGAGCGCCATCGCGGTCTTGCTGCTGTGGCACATGGTCAGTAGCAGGTCGCCGTGGCGGAGGCGGTGCTTGAGGATCTGGGATTTGATCCACAGGAGTCTTGCCGTGAGGTCGCTGCTGCCCGGAGTCGTTGGCGCCGCTCGGGGCTGTACCGTGCCCATTGTGTGAGGGGCGCGGCGTCTGTCCTGAAGCAGCATCTTTGGTCGCCGCTGCAGCGAGATCTCAGCTCGCGCCACCCCGGGCATTGCTGCTCTGGTGGCTGCGTTCGACTGCGCGACGAGGAGGAGGAGGAGGAGGAGGTCGTCCATCCGCTCTGCCCGCGCCTTCGCGGCTCCGTTCGTCAGAGGACCGAGGAGGTCGACTGCCTCCGGCGTGCTCGCCCCCTGCACCGACCGTGGTGGGCATGGCGACCGCGCCGCCTGCGCTGGTCGTGCCAACCGCGGTATCCACGCCGCCCGCATTGGCCGCGCCGCCTGCGCCGCTCATGGATGCGTGCGGGGTGGCCGTCATCGTTATGCCCTTCTTCTTGGGCACCATTGACGACGAGAAGGACGAGGATGAGGCCAATGAAGATGATGAAGAAGACGCGCAAGCCACTGGTCAAGGTTCGCGCAAGCGACGTGCTCCCCCTACCTGGCGCGCCAAAGCTGTCGGGCTACGACCATCTATGGGACCATGCAGCCCCTTGTGGTTCGGCAGGGGAGGTCGACGTGCACAAAGAGCATGGACAATGGGGAGCGCGAGGGATTTACCCAGGTTCGGGCTGCCGAGAAGCGTAAAACCCTACTCCTGCCTTTGGTGTATTGATGGTGTAGAAACACAGTACAAGGAGCGCCTGTCCTGGCAAGGCGCGGGGGGAGCAGCTACGTGAGACGTGCTTGTGTTTGAAAAGGGGGTCGGGATCCTCTAAACTGTTGCCTTGGCCCTCCTTTTATAGCTCAAGGGGTTACCACAGTGGCAAAACAGTAATTACATAGCGATTAGATAGCAAACAGTGCTATCATACCTAACTCTGTCAATTTAGGACAAAGGCATTAAATGCGACGCTAGGTGTCATGTGGAGAGGTAGTCCCGGCAAGGTTTCTGCACCGCTTGCCCAGCTACCTCGTATTATCCTGACACGCCTCTTGTACGGGTGTCGTTAGGGGCAAATCTTGTCCCAGCATGCTGACACGTGCCCGACAAGCCTCACCAACCAACCTGCGCGGTCGACACCTCACACATCAGCGAACACCTGTGCAGCGAGGTGGACCGCTGGAGGGCTGGCTTAAGCTTGCTGGGTCTTCACCTTGCCGGTTCAGCCTTGCCGGCAAGGAATGTCTTCATCTTTGGTACTAGTCGAGTGTTGTGAGCTTCTTTCTGGTAGCTTCTATGGCTGGACTCCGAATCTTGATCTTGGCGGTTCCCGGCAAGGCTCTTGCCGGCAAGGAGGTTGCCACCATCTGTGCATAAGTCAGGGTATAAAATACCCATGTTTTATACACCGACACAGCGGCGAAGTTGTTGGTGTAGATCGTCGTCACGATGATTGCCCCAGCGGCGTTCCGGTGCCACCGGGAGAGAGGGGGTGAGAGCCCCCCTCCTTCTTCTTCTTCCTTGGCCTCCCCCTAGAAGGGAGGAGAGTTCCCCCTCTGGTCCATGGCCGCCATGGCGGCGGAGGGGCAGGAGCCCCTCCGAGATTGGATCTCTCTCTCTCTCTGTTCTCTTCTGTTTTGCGTTCCTCTTTTGTGGCCTTTCACCGTTTCTTAAATTCCCGGAGATCCGTAACTCCGATTGCACTGAAATTTTAACATGATTTTTTTCCGGATATTAGCTTCCTTGCGGCCGAAGAAGAGCCCCAACCGACTTACGGTGTGCCCACGAGGCACCACCGCGCACGAGGGGGGGCCGCGCCCAGGTGGCTTGTGGAGGCTGTGGGCCTCCGTTTGCGTTGATTCCACCTCCCAAAAATCACATATATTCCAAAATAATTTTCCATAAAATTTTATTTCATTTGGACTTCGTTTGATATGGATTTTCTATGAAACAAAAAACAAGCAGAAAATAGGAACTAGCACTGGGCACTGGATCAATATGTTAGTCCAAGAAATCATATAAAATGTTGCCAAAAGTATCTGGAAATTGTAGGATATTGGCATGAAACAATCAAAAATTATAGATACGATGGAGACATATCAGCATCCCCAAGCTTAATTCCTGCTCGTCCTCGAGTAGGTAAATGATAAAAAAAAGATAATTTTTGATGTGGAATGCTACCTAGCATAATCTCGATAATATAATCTAATCATGGCATGAATATTAAGACATGAGTGATTCAAAGCAATAGTCTATAATTTGACATAAAGACATCAATACTCAGGCATACCAACAAACAATCATGTCTTTCAAAATAAAAATGCTAAAGAATGCTATCCCAAGCCCGTTATGCTCAATCATTGATCCAGTCATGATACACACTCAATATTAGCTACATCCAATGCACAAGTATGACAATAGTGCTCTCCAGTTGGTGCTTTATAAGAGAAGATGGAGACTCAAAATAAAAAAATAAAAATTGCATAAAAGTAAAATAGATAGGCCCTTCGCAGAGGGAAGCAGAGATTTGCAGAGGTGCCAGAGCTCAAAGCTTAAATTAGAGAGATAAAAATATTTTGAGAGGCATGCTTTTCCTGTCAATGCTACGACCGAAAGTTCCCAATATCTTCCATGCTAGACACATTATAGGCGGTTCCCAAACAGAAAATAAAATTCATTTCCTTTCCACCATTCTTTCACAATCCATGGCCAGCCGTATCCACAGGTGCCTTCCATACCAACACTTTTCAAGGAATTTTGTTATTATTATTTTTGATTCATTGTGGGACTGGGCATCCCTATTACCTGCCACTCTCTCGTGCAATGACAAGTGAATAAACACTCATCTTGAGAATTGATACGTCTCCAACGTATCTATAATTTATGAAGTATTCATGCCATGTTTATTATAGTTTTGTATAATTTTGGTGCACTTTTATATGGTTTTTATATGATTTTCATGGACTAACATATTGACCTAGTGCCCAGTTCCAGTTGCTGTTTTCTACTTGTTTTTGGTTTTCCAGAAAATCTATATCAAATGAAGTCCAAATGCAGTGAAACTTTTTGATGATTTTTTCTGGAACATAAGAGACACTAGAAGCTTTGGGAGGAGGCCAGAAGACCCACAGGGGCTCCACGAGACACCAGGTCGTGCCACTCCCCCCAGGCGCGCCCTGGTGCCTCGTGGGTCCCCTGTGGCCCTTCTTCGCGTGATTCCAACGCCAAAAAATCATATATATTTAGAAACCCCCGAAAGTTAACCTAGATGAGTTTTTACACCGCTGCAAGCCTCTGTACCTCCACGATCTAATCTACAGCCCTTTTCTGGCACCCTGCCGGAGGGGGGAATCATCACTGGAGGCCATCTTCATCATCCCGGCGGTCTCCATGACGAGGAGGGAGTAGTTCACCCTCGGGGCTAAGGGTTTGTACCAGTAGCTATGTGTTTGATCTCTCTCTCTCTCGTGTTCTTGATTTGGCACAATCTTGATGTATCGCGGGCTTTGTTAATATAGTTGGATCATATGGTGTTTCTTCCCTCTCTATCCTTGTTGTGATGAATCGAATCTTTTCCCTTTGAGGTTTCGTTATTGTTGGTTTGAATATTTCAGATTTGAGAACACTTGATGTATGTCTTGCATATGAATACCCGTGGTGACAATGGGGTATTATATTGATTCACTTGATATATGTTTTGGCACTCAACTCGCAGATTCCCGTGGTGACATTTGGGTAATCTATGCATAGGGGTTGATGCATGTTTTCATTATCTTTTCTCTGATAGAAACTTTGGGGGTGCTCCTTGGAGTTCTTTGTGTGGATTGAATATTATGATTATGAAGTTGTTTGATGCATATCGTATAATCAACTCACAGATACTTGTGGTGACATTGGAGTATCTAGGTGACATTAGAGTTGGTTGATGTGTATCATATGGTGTTATTTTAGTACGAACTCTAGGGCTGTTTGTGACACTTATAGAAATAGCTCAATAGATCGATCGGAAAGGATAACTTTGAGGTGGTTTCGTACCCTACAAACAATTTCTATCTTATGTTCTCCGCTAATAGGAACTTGGGAGTGATTCTTTATCGCACGTTGAGGGATGGTTATATGATCCAATTATGTTAGCATTGTTGAGAGATTGCACTAGCGAAAGTATGAACCCTAGGCCTTGTTTTTAAGCATTGCAATACCATTTGTGCTCACTTTTGTTACTTGCTACCTTGCTGTTTTATATTTTCAGATTACAAAAACCTATATCTACTATCCATACTACACTTTTATCACCATCTCTTCGCCGAACTAGTGCACCTATACAATTTACCATTGTATTGGGTGTGTTGGGGACACAAGAGATTTCTTGTATTTGGTTGCAGGGTTGTTGAGAGATACCATCTTCAACCTACGCCTCCCATAGATTGATAAACCTTAGGTCATCCACTTGAGGGAAAATTGCTACTGTCCTACAAAACTCTACGCTTGGAGGCCCAACACAAGTCTACAAGAATAAGTTGTGTAGTAGACATCAAGAATAACCCGCTTAGCATGAAAGATATTGGCCACCCCCTGCCGCCACATGAGCGGTACGGGTACACAAAACAGAAATTTATTTTGAATAATTAGAGTTGGCACATGCAAATTTACTTGGAACGGCATGGAAATACCGCATATAGGTAGGTATGGTGGACTCATTTGGCACAACTTTAGGTTTAAGGAGTTGGATGCACAAGCAGCATTCCCGCTTAGTATAAGTGAAGGCTAGCAAATAGATTGAGAAGCGACCGACCAAAAAAGAAAACGGTCATAAACATGCATTGAACATAACTAACACTGAATAATGCACCATAAGTAGGATGTAACTTCGTTGCATAACTATAGACTATATGTGCATGCTTCGGGAATCACAAACCTTAACACCAATATTCTTACTAAACCACAATTATTCACTAGTACCTCCCACATATTACCATCTCTATGTCGCAAAACTATTGCAAGGAATCAAACATATCATATTCAGTGATCTACAAGTTTTATGTAGGATTTTATGACTAACCATGTGAATGACCAATTCCTGTTGACTCTCTAAATAGATATAAGTGAAGCGAGAGAGTTTAATTCTTTCTACAAAAGACCATGCTCTAATAAATATAAGTGAAGCAAAAGAGCATTGTACAAACAACGGTTTTCTAGGTATAGAGAAACAGGCATCCAAACTTCAAATGATATAAGTGAAGCACATGAAGCATTCTATAAAGCCATACTCAAAAGATATAAGTGAAGTGTAAAGAGCATTCTATAAATCAACCAAGGACTATCTCATACTAGCATGGTGCATAAAACAAAAGGGAAAAATAAACACAAAAGACGCTCCAAGAATTTACGCAAATCATGTGAACAAAACAAAAACCGAGACATATCGATAATTGTAGAATAAAGATGGGATGCCTTCCGGGGCATCCCCAAGCTTAGACGCTTGAGTCTCCTTGAATATTTAGTTGGGGTGCCTTGGGCATCCCACACTTGATCTCTTGCCTCTCCTCATTCTTCTCATATCAATACCTCCTCGATCTTCGAACACTTCATCCACACAAAACTTAACCGAACTTTTTATTAGCGGGGTTAGTACATATAACATCAAATCCCATCATGTCCTGCTGTAACATTATTGTATAATTATAATCAAACATTACCCACTGTATTCTATCACAATTCTATGGCTCCCAAGTCAATGGGGCTCAACATGATTTCAAACATATGCAAATAACGAACTATAACAACAATCCGTGAAAACAGGACAGTCTGTAAAGATGCAGATGCTACATATACTTCTGTAAGTCAAAAAATTCTGAAAAATTAGCAAAAAATAAAAAATTTGCATAGAAGTACTGTGTACAAATTTCAGAATTTTTGCACGTTCCAGTAAAATAAAAAAATTCAAGCACTACAACAAAAGTTTCTGTTTTTTCACAGCACACACCAAACAAGCAATTTAAACATCCTAAAGGTAAATCTTGGCACATTATTTTTATAATACAATAGATTTATACAAGGGGATAATTATTTTTGTGATAGATTTCCATGAAAAATTCTACATTGTTTCCATGAGCATGAACACAAGAGTTCAAGGTCGACCCTCACTTCTCCAATGCATAACCTTTCAATCGCTTCTCTTTCTGAAAAAGTTTTTAAGTTCCCCTCTATATTTTTTTTGTTTTTAAACTTTTTAAAAGCACACAACAGAATAAAATGACTCTCTAAAACTTCTGGGTTGTCTCCTAGGCAGCGCTTTCTTTAAAGCCATTAAGCTAGGCATAAAGTGCTCAAGTAATCGATCCACCCGGATCCCAAGGTATATCAAAGCCAATTTTAATTAACAATGATTTGTAATTTAGTAGTGAGCACAAAGCAATATATATCATGCAATGACGAAGTCTAACTCTCTTCCTATGCATCGGCATGTCATAAGAGAACAATTCATGCACATCAAGTAAAGGCCAATGCATAGTATAAACAGTTTCTTGCAATTTTATCGTATTGGAAACATTGAGAGGTGGAGATATAGTTCCTCTCTCATAATAATTGCAATTAGGAGCAGCAAGCACATGCATATTATATTCATCAAAATCATCATGTTTAGTAGTAAAACGCAACCCATCAATGTAATCCTTAATAAGCACAAACTTCTCCGATATAGTGTAGTTTGGAGAATTCAAAAAGATAATAGGACTATCATGTGTATGTGCAATAGCAACAATTTCATGTTTAACATAAGGAACTATAGCAATTTCATCTCCATAAGAATAATTCAAATTGGCATCATGGCCACAAGCATAGCAAGCATCAATTTCATCAAAAAGGGATATTTCAAACGAATCCAAGGGATCACAGCAATTATCATAGCATTCATCCTTCGGTAAGCACGAAGGGAAATTAAACAATGGATGGGTTGAAGAGTTACTCTCATTAGAAGGTGGGCACGGGTAGCTAATCCGCTCTTCCTCCTTTTGTTCTTCGCTCTCCTCCTCATCTTTTTCATCTAATGAGCTCACAGTGTCATCAATTTCTTCTTCCATAGGAGCCTGCAAAATATTAGTCTCTTCTTGGACAGCAGAGGTGTCCTCAATATATTCCTTAACATAAGAATTAGAAGCATAGTTTTCATAGCAATATTTAAGTTTGGCAAAATTTTCAGATTTGTAAAGAGTAGCATCACACTTTTCAATCAAAGAAGCAATTTCATATGTACCCTTAAAAGCAACAAATTCTTCTATTTGTTCAATATCATAGTAACTATAAACACCTCTGGCATAAGAAGATACGATTCCATTATCACTAAACTCACATTGGTAGGGAAGGTGTTTCTTAGGGTCTTCAGAACAACAAGTAAAATCATGTATTCCGCATAAATTCCAAGCATAGCAATGCATAGTATTAATATGATGCCATAAAAGTTTCCCTTTTTGAGATAAGCGGTGTCGCACAAAATGAGCATGCTCATATAATGATTTTCCCTCAACTAAGCTAGTTGGGTTTTCAGCACGAGCACAAAGGTATCGAAGATGAACCAAGTAGAAAGCTTCAGCAGTATGATAGATTTTGGGTGGTTCTTCAACCATTGGTTTAGCAGGTACAACTAATTTTTTTGGTATTTTACGGTTCTACCCATAACTAAAGATTGAAAACAAGAGCACAAAGTAAAAACTACTTAGTGATAAAGCAAACAAGCAAACACGAGAATATCAACCCCACGCTATTGCTCCCCGGCAATGGCGCCAGAAAAAGGTCTTGATGACCCACAAGTATAGGGGATCAATTGTAGATTTTTTGATAAATAAGAGTGTTGAACCCAACGAGGAGCTAAAGGTAGAATTAGTATTCCCTTCAAGTTCTATTGACCACCGATACAACTCTACGCACACTTAATGTTTGCTTTACCTAGAACAAATATGAAACTAGAAGTACTTTGTAAGTGTAATGCTAGAACTACTTTGCAAGAATAAAACTAGGAGTACTTTGCAAGAATAAAACTACGAGTAATTTGCAAGATAATAAAAGCTAGTTGTTTAGTAGAAAGCTTTGGTAACACAAGAGAATGATTTGTCCCTAGGCAATCGATAACTAGACCGGTAATCATTATTGCAATTTTATATGAGGGAGAGGCATGAGCTAACATACTTTCCGTACTTGGATCATATGCACTTTTGATTGGAACTCTAGCAAGCATTTGCAACTACCAAAGATCATTAAGGTAAAACCCAACCATAGCATTAAGTAACAAGTCCTCTTTACTCCCATACGCAACAACCCCCTTACTCGGGTGTAAGCTTCTGTCACTCTAGCCGTCCACTATAAGAGAATTATGAACGTATTGCAAACCCTACAGCGAGGACCCCTCATGTTTGCGCGACACAGAGGGCACCATAGGACAGCACCAAAATAAAACATACAACTCAAACCAATCACGATCATCAATCAACCCATAGGACAAAACGAATCTCCTCAAACATCATAGGATTGCCACATATCATTGGATAATAATATATAGCATTAAGCACCATGTTTAAGTAGAGATTACAGCGGGGAGAAGAGGTGTTACAACGCTGCATAGAGGGGGAGAGAGTTGGTGTTGACGGCGGCGAAGTTGTTGGTGTAAATCGCCGTCACGATGATTGCCCCGGCGGCGTTCCGGCGCCACCGAGAGAGAGGGGGAGAGAGCCCCCCTCCTTCTTCTTCTTCCTTGGCCTCCCCCGTAGATGGGAGGAGAGTTCCCCCTCTGGTCCATGGCCGCCATGGCGGCGGAGGGGTAGGAGCCCCTCCGAGATTGAATCTCTCTCTCTGTTCTCTTCTGTTTCGCGTTCCTGTTTTCTGGCCTTTCACCGTTTCTTAAATTCCCGGAGATCCGTAACTCCGATTGCACTGAAATTTTAACACGATTTTTTTCCCGGATATTAGCTTCCTTACGGCCGAAGAAGAGCCCCAACCGACTTACGGTGTGCCCACGAGGTACCACCCCGTGCCAGGGGGCACGCCCAGGTGGCTTGTCGAGGCTGTGGGCCTCCGTTTGCGTTGATTCCACCTCCCAAAAATCACATATATTCCAAAATAATTCTCTGTAAAATTTTATTGCATTTGGACTTCGTTTGATATGGATTTTCTATGAAACAAAAAATAAGCAGAAAATAGGAACTGGCACTGGCATTGGGCACTGGATCAATATGTTAGTCCAAGAAATCATATAAAATGTTGCCAAAAGTATGTGGAAATTGTAGGATATTGGCATGAAACAATCAAAAATTATAGATACGACGGAGACGTATCAAGCACCTTTATGATCACCCAGTTACGAAGTGACGTTTGATAGCACACAAGGCATTCCTCTGGTATCCGGGAGTGACATGATCTCATGGTCTAAGGAACAGATACTTGACATGTAGAAAGCTATAGCAAATAACTAAACGATCTGATGCTAAGCTTATGGTTGGGTCATGTCCATCACATCATTCTCCTAATGATGTGATCCCGTTATCAAATGACAACTCATTTCTATGGTTAGGAAACCTTAACCATCTTTGATCAATGAGCTAGTCTTGTAGAGGCTCACTAGGGACATGGTGTTCTTTATATATTCACACATGTATTTAAGTCTCCGGTCAATAAAATTCTAGCATGAATAATAAACATTTATAATGAACAAGGAAATATGATAATAACCAATTTATTATTGCCTCTAGGGCATATTTCCAACAGTCTCCCACTTGCACTAGAGTCAATAATCTAATTTACATCATAATGAATCTAACAACCATGGAGTCCTGGTGCTGATCATGTTTTGCTCGCGGAAGAGGTTTAATCAATGGGTCTGCCACATTCAGATCTGTATGTACTTTGCAAAGTTCTATGTCTCCCTCCTTGATGTGATCACGGATGGAGTTGAAGCAGCGTTTGATGTGCTTGGTCTTCTTGTGAAACCTAGGCTCCTTGGCAATGGCAATAGCTCCAGAGTTGTCACAAAAGATAGTCATCGGATCCGATGCACTAGGTATAACTCATAGATCGGATATGAACTCCTTCATCCAGACTCCTTCTTGCGCCGCTTCCGAAGTAGCTATATATTCCGCTTCACATGTAGATCCCGCTACGATGCTTTGCTTGGAACTGCACCAACTGACTGCTCCACCATTCAATATAAATATGTATCCGGTTTGAGACTTAGAGTCATCCGGATCTGTGTCAAAACTAGCATCGACGTAACCCTTTACGACGAGCTCTTCGTCACCTCCATAAACGAGAAACATGTCCTTAGTCCTTTTCAGGTACTTAAGGATATTCTTTACCGCTGTCCAGTGATCTACTCCTGGATCACTTTGGTACCTCCCTGCCAGACTTATGGCAAGGCACACATCAGGTCTGGTACACAGCATGCCATACATTATAGAGCCTATGGCTGAGGCATAGGGGATGACTTTCATCCTTTCTCTTTCTTCTGCCGTGGTCGGGCTTTGAGTCTTACTCAACTTCACACCTTGCAACACAGGCAGGAACCCCTTCTTTGACTGGTCCATTTTGAACTTCTTCAAAATCTTGTCAAGGTATGTGCTCTGTGAAAGTCCTATCAGGCGTCTCGATCTATCTCTATAGATCTTGATGCCCAATATGTAAGCAGCTTCACCCAGGTCTTTCATTGAAAAACTCTTGTTCAAATAACCTTTTATGCTTTCCAGAAATTCTATATCATTTCCAATCAACAGTATGTCATCCACATATAATATTAGAAATGCTACAGAGCTCCCACTCACTTTCTTGTAAATACAAGCTTCTCCGTAAGTTTGTATAAAACCAAACGCTTTGATCACCTCATCAAAGCGTATATTCCAACTCCGAGATGCTTGCACCAGTCCATAGATGGATCGCTGGAGCTTGCATACTTTCTTAGCACCTTTAGGATCGACAAACCTTCGGGTTGCATCATATACAACTCTTCCTTAAGAAACCCGTTAAGGAACGTTGTTTTGACGTCCATCTGCCAGATCTCATAATCATAAAATGCGGCAATTGCTAACATAATTCTAACAGACTTAAGCATCGCTACGGGTGAGAAAGTCTCATATATCGTAGTCAACTCCTTAAATTTGTTGAAAACCCTTTGCGACAAGTCGAGCTTTATAGATAGTGATATTACCATCAGCGTCTGTCTTCTTCTTAAAGATCCATTTGTTCTCAATGGCTTGCCGATCATCGGGCAAGTCCACCAAAGTCCATACTTTGTTCTCATACATGGATCCTATCTCGGATTTCATGGTCTCAAGCCATTTGTCGGAATCTGGGCTCATCATTGTTTCTTCATAGTTCGTAGGTTCGCCGTTGTCTAACAACATGACTTCCAAGACAGGATTACCGTACCACTCTGGCGTGGAACGTACCCTGGTCGACCTACGAAGTTCAGTAGTAACTTGATCCGAAGTTTCATGATCATCATCATTAGATTCCTCTCCGGCTGGTGTAGACATCACGGGAACTTTTCTCTGTGTTGTGCTACCTTCCAATTCGAGAGAAGGCACAATTACCTCATCAAGTTCTACTTTCCTCCCACTTACTTCTTTCGAGAGAAACTCCTTCTCTAGAAAGGACCCATTCTTAGCAACAAAGATTTTGCCCTCGGATCTGTGATAGAAGGTATACCCAATGGTCTCTTTAGGGTATCCTATGAAGACGCACTTCTCTGCTTTGGGTTCGAGCTTATCAGGCTGATGCCTCTTAACATAAACGTCGCATCCCCAAACTTTAAGAAACGACAGCTTAGGTTTCTTGCCAAACCATAATTCATACGGTGTCGTCTCAACGTATTTAGACGGTGCCCAGTTTAAAGTGAATGCTGCTGTCTCTAATGCATAACCCCAAAACGATAGTGGAAAATCGGTAAGAGACATCATAGAACGCACCATATCCAATAGAGTACGATTACGACGTTCGGACACACCATTATGCTGTGGTGTTCTAGGTGGCGTGAGCTGTGAAACAATTCCACATTGTCTTAAATGCATACCAAACTCGTAACTCAAATACTCACCTCCATTATCAAATCATAGAAATTTAATTTTCTTGTTACGATGATTCTCTACTTCACTTTCAAACTCCTTGAACTTTTCAAATGTTTCAGACTTGTGTTTCATCAAGTAAATATACCCGCATCTACTCAAATCATCTATGAAGGTAAGAAAATAACGATATCCACCACGTGCTTCAACACTCATCGGACCGCATACATCGGTATGTATTTTTTCCAACAAGTCACTTGCTCTCTCCATTGTTTCGGGAAACGGGGTTTTAGTCATCTTGCCCATGAGGCATGGTTCACATGTCTCAAATGATTCATAATCAAGAGATTCCAAAAGTCCATCAGCATGGAGTTTCTTCATGCGCTTTACACCAATATGACCTAAGCGGCAGTGCCACAAGTATGTGGTACTATCATCATTAACTTTGCATCTTTTGGCATCAATATTATGAACATGTGTATCACTACGATCGAGATTCAACAAGAATAAACCATTCACCAAGGGTGCATGACCATAAAAGATATTATTCATATAAATAGAACAACCATTATTCTCTGACCTAAATGCATAACCATCTCGCAATAAACAAGATCCAGATATAATGTTCATGCTTAACGCAAGCACCAAATAACAATTATTCAGGTTCAAAACTAATCCCGAAGGTAAACATAGAGGGAGTGTTCTGACGGTGATCACATCAACATTGGAACGATTTCCAACGCGCATCATCACCTCATCCTTAGCTAGTCTTCATTCATTCCGTAGCTCCTATTTCGAGTTACAAATATTAGCAACCGAACCAGTATCAAATACCCAGGCGCTACTATGAGCACTAGTAAGGTACACATCAATAACATGTATATCAAATATACCTTTGTTGACATTGCCAGCCTTCTTATCTGCCAAGTACTTGGGGCAGTTTCGCTTCCAGTGACCATTCCCCTTGTAATAGAAGCACTCAGTCTCAGGTTTGGGTCCAGCCTTGGGTTTCTTCACGGGAGCGGCAACTGGCTTTCCATTCTTCTTGAAGTTCCCTTTCTTTCCCTTGCCTTTCTTCTTGAAACTGGTGGTCTTGTTGACCATCAACACTTGATGCTCTTTCTTGATTTCTACTTTCGCGGCCTTTAGCATCGCGAAAAGCTCAGGGATCATTTTCTCCATCCCTTGCATATTATTGTTCATCATGAAGCCTTTGTAGCTCGGTGGCAGTGACTGGAGAACTCTGCCAATCGCTTCTTCATCCGGAAGAGTAACTCCCAACTGATTCAAGCGATTATAGTACCCAGACATTTTTGAGTACGTGCTCACTAACGGAGCTGTTCTCCTCCATCTTACAGCTAAAGAACTTGTCAGAGGTGTCATACCTCTCAACCCGGGCATGAGCCTGAAATACCAATTTTAGCTCCTGGAACATCTCATATGCTCTGTGGTGCTCAAAACATCTTTGGAGCCCCGGTTCTAAGCCGTAAAGCATGGCGCACTGAACTATCATGTAGTCATCATTCCTTGTCTTCCAGACGTTCATAGCGTCCAGATTTGCGGGAGCGGGTGGATCACCTAGCGGTGCATCAAGGACATATACTTTCTGTGCAGCAATGAGGATAATCCTCAAATTACGGACCCAGTCCGCATAGTTGCTACCATCATCTTTCAACTTTTCTTTCTCTAGAAACGCATTAAAATTCAGGGGAGCTACAACGCGAGCCATTGATCTACAACATTAATTTGCAAAGACAATTAGACTAAGTTCATGATAATTGGTTCTTCTAATCAAATTACTAAAGAACTCCCACTTAAATCAACATCCCTCAAGTTGTCTAAATGTTTACATGATCCACATCAACTGACCCATGTTCGATCATCACGTGAGATGGGGCAGTCATCAATGGTGAACATCTCCATGTTGATCATATCTACTATATGACTCATGTTCGACCTTTCGGTCCTCCGTGCTCCGAGGCCACGTCTGTACATGCTAGGCTCGTTAAGTTTAACCCAAGTATTATGCATGTGTAAAACTGGCTTACACCCGTTGTATGCGAACGTAGTGTCTATCACACCCGATCATCACGAGGTGCTTCGAAACGACGCACTTTCGCAATGGTGCATACTTAGGGAGAACACTTTTATCTTGAAATTAAGTGAAGGGATCATCTTATAATGCTACCATCGTCCTAAGCAAAATAAGATGCATAAAAAAGATAAACATCACATGCAATCAATATGTGACATGATATGGCCATCATAATCTTTGTGCTTTTGATCTCCATCTCTAAAGCATCGTCATCATCTCCATCGTCACCGGCATGACACCATGATCTCCATGATCGTGTCACCACGTGGTTGTCTCGCCAACTATTGCTTCTACAACTATTGCTAACGCATAGCGATAAAGTAAAGCAATTACATGGCGTTTAATAGTTGACACGCAGGTCATACAATAAATTAAAGACAACCCTATGGCTCCTGGCGGTTGCCGTACTCATCGACATGCAAGTCATGAACCTATTACAAAACATGATCATCTCATACATCAACATATATCACATCACGTTTTGGCCATACCATATCACAACATGCCCTGCAAAAACAAGTTAGACTTCCTCTACTTTGTGGTAGAACCGTTCTTACCTACGCAAAGCCACAACGGTGATATACAAGTTGCCTTTTAACTTTCTACAAGGACCACCCTTGTCAAATCAGATTCAACTAAAGTGGGAGAGACAGACACCCGCAAAGCCACTTTTATGCAATACAAGTTGCATGTCAGTCAGTGGAACCGGTCTCTTGTGCGTGGACAAGTAAGGTTGGTCCGAGCCGCTTCATCCCACAGTACCATCGAATCCAAATAAGACAAAGGAAGTAAGAAATTTGAACATCAACGCCCACAACTTCTTTGTGTTCTACTCGTGCAAATACATCTACGCATAGACCAAGCTCATGATGCCATTGATGGGGAACGAAGCATGAAAATCAAAAAATTTCCTATGAAACACCCAAGATCTAATCTAGGAGATGTATAGCAATGAGAGGGGAGTGTGTCTACATACCCTTGTAGACCAAAAGCGTTAGCATCGTAACGCGGTTGATGTTGTCATACTCTTCACGATCCAATCGCGATCCAATCCGATCTAGTGCCGAACAGACGGCACCTTCGAGATTAGCACACGTTCAGCTCGATGGTGTCCTGTCCTTCTTGATCCAGCAAGAGAGGGGGCGGAGGTAGATGAGATCGGAACCAGCACGATGGCGTGGTGGTGGTGGTGGCAGCGGAATTCCGGCAGGGCTTCGCCAAGCGCTGACGGATCCTGGAGGAGGAGTAACGGGAGGGAGACGGGGCAAGCATGGAAGGGGTGGCTGCCCCTGCGCCTCCCCACTATATATAGGGGTGAGTGAGGGGCGTTCCAGCCCTAGCCCCCCTCCCAAGGTAGGGGGGCAGCGGCCAAGGGGGGAGGAGTGCCCTCCAAGCCAAGTGGAGGGCCCTACCCCTTAGGGTTTCCCTTCCCCTGGGCGCATGGGCCAAATAGGGGCTGGTGCGCCTGGCCCAATAAGGGCAGGGCACCCCCCTACAGCCCATGCTACTACTTGGGACATGGTGGAACCCTCAGAGGAATTCCGAACCCCTCCGGAACCTTCCGGTACAATACCGAAAAAACCGAACTTTTTCCGTAACCCCGAAAACAACTTTCCATATATAAATCTTTACCTCTGGACTATTTTGGAGCTCCTCGTGATGTTCCGGATCCCATCCGGGATTTTGAACAACCTTCGTACTTTCCACTATTAATATCTCAATACTACCCTAGCGCTATCGAACGTTAAGCGTGCGACCCTACGGGTTCAAGAACATGTAGACATGACTGAGACTCCTCTCTGGTCAATAACCAATAGTGGGACCTGGATGCCCATATTGATTCCTACATATTCAATGAAGATCTTTATTGGTTGAACCACGATGTTGAGGATTCAGTTAATCCCATATGCAATTCCCTTTGTCCGGCGATATGTTACTTGCCTGAGATTCGATCGTCGGTATCTCCATACCTAGTTCAATCTCGTTACCGGCAAGTCTCTTTACTCGTTCTGTAATACAAGATCCCGTGACTAACTCATTAGCCACATTGCTTCCAAGCTCTTTATGATGTTGTATTACCGAGAGGGCCCAGAGATATCTCTTCGTCATACAGAGTGACAAATCCCAGTCTCGATCCATGAAACCCAACTGACGGTGTCCAGGATTAGGGGGTGTTAACCTAGCCCGCCCGTCTCTTCGGTAGGGCCGATGGGCCCTCGTGCGTGATCAAGGTGGACTCTGGAGGCCGTGTACAGGAGGCGTGATCAAGACTGCCTCCACCAAGGACTTGACGTGTACTCTAACATCTCTCCTACCGCCTTACTCCTAGTTACCGACCTTGTAACCCTAGAAACCCTTCCTGGCGTGTATATAAGCCATAGGGTTTAGCCCGTAGAGGGGGATCAACGCAACATCATTCACCTAGCCCTAGAGTTAGACACACATTACGATCTCGAGGTAGATCAACTCTGTACTCGATACATCTCCATCAATATAAACAAGAGCAGGACGTAGGGTTTTACCTCCATCAAGAGGGCCCGAACCTGGGTAAACATCGCCTCCCTTGTCTCTGTTACCATTGATCCACGATCCTCAGCTCGGGACCCCCTACCCCGAGGTCTACCGGTTTTGACACCGACACTGGTGCTTCCATTGAGAGTTCCGCTGTGCGATCACCAGAAGGATCGATGGCTCACCTGCGGATCAACTGCTCCAACGGCCTCGGGAGCGTTTTCACCCCCGGCCAGCTTTTTGTATTCGGCAGCATGGTCTTCTGCGCCGATTCAGCAGGTCATCTGACCTCTGTCAAGAACTATGCCCCAGGTCAGATCGTGACCTTCAGGGGCCTTGATATCTACTACACAACTTATTCTTGTAGACTCGTGTTGGGCCTCCAAGCGCAGAGTTTTGTAGGATAGTAGCAAGTTTCCCTCAAGTGGATGACCTAAGGTTTATCAATCCGTGGGAGGCGTAGGATGAAGATGATCTCTCTCAAACAATCCTGCAACCAAATACAAGAAATCTCTTGTGTCCCCAACACACCCAATACAATGGTAAATTGTATAGGTGCACTAGTTCGGCGAAGAGATGGTGATACAAGTGTAGTATGGATAGTAGATATAGGTTTTTGTAATCTGAAAATAAAAAAAAACAGCAAGGTAGCAAGTGATAAAACGGAGCACAAACAGTATTGCAATGCTTGAAAACAAGGCCTAGGGTTCATACTTCCGCTAGTGCAATTTCTCAACAATGCTAACATAATTGGTTCATATAACAATCTCTCAACATGCGATAAAGAATCACTCCAAAGTTCCTGTTAGCGGAGAACATAAGATAAAAATTGTTGTAGGGTACGAAACCACCTCAAAGTTATCTTTTTCGATCAATCTATTGAGCCATCCCTATAAGTGTCACGAACAGCCCTAGAGTTCGTACTGAAATAACACCATATGATACGCATCAACCATCTCTAATGTCACCTAGATACTCCAATGCCACCACAAGTATCAGTGAGTTGATTATTCGATATGCATCAAACAACCTCAGATCATAATATTCAATCCACACAAAGAACTTCAAAGAGTGCCCCAAGATTTCTACCGGAGAAAGTATAACGAAAACGTGCATCAACCCATATGCATAGATTACCCCAATGTCACCTCGGGAATCCGCGAGTTGAGTGCCAAAACAAACATCAAGTGAATCAATATAATAGCCCATTGTCACCACGGGTATTCATATGCAAGACATACATCAAGTGTTCTGAAATCCATAAAAGTATCAATCTGATAATAGTGAAACCTCAAAGCTAAAAACTCAATTCATCACAACAAGATAGAGAGGGAGAAACACCATATGATCCAACTATATTAACAAAGCTCGCGGTACATCAAGATTGTGCCAAATCAAGAACACGAGAGAGAGATCAAACACATAGCTACTTGTACATACCCCTAGCCTCGAGGATGAAGTACTCCCTCCTCGTCATGGAGACCACCAGGATGATGAAGATGGCCTCCGGTGATGATTTCCCCCTCCGGCAGGGTGCCGGAACGGGGCTCCAGATGGTATTTCGAAGGTACAGAGGCTTGCGGTGGCATAGTCCAAAATCTAGGGTTATTTCTGGGGGTTTCTCTATTTATAGGATTTTTCAGAGTTGGAATCACGTCAAGATGGGCTAAGATGGGCCCACGAGGCACCACGGCACGCCACCCCCCTGGCGCGCCATGGTGGCTTGCGAGCACCTCGTGAGGCTTCTGGTCCTTCCACAAAGCTTCGGGGGTCTCTTTTGGTCCAAAAAAATCATCAAAAAGTTTCGCTGCATTTGGAGAACTTTTATTTCTGCACAAAAAAACAACACCACGGTAGTTCTGCTGAAAACAGCGTCAGTCCGGGTTAGTTCTAATCAAATCATACCAAAACCATATAGAATTGTTATAAATATGGCATGAATACTTCATAAATTATAGATACGTTGGAGACATATCAGCATCCCCAAGCTTAATTCCTGCTCGTCCTCGAGTAGGTAAATGATAAAAGAAATAATTTATGAAGTGTGAATGCTAGCATAGTGCATAAGTTTGATCAATGATAATTTCAATCACTTTTCCTAGCATCATAACATCAACTCTTTCTCATAAAACCCATCATGATAAAGTAGCAATCAATTCACATGTTATGGTTCAAACAATGCATTCTCTTGAAACTTAACAACCCATGTTCTTACTCACCAAACAATTGCAATTCAACTTAATTTCAACAAAGTCTAAGTAAGAGCTCCACATACTCAATTATCATATAGTCTTCTATGATTGCTAGTACTCAAAGCATATTTTTAGAACAAATAGCATCCATCAAACACAGAGAAAGATAGGGGCTTAATGTTTCGCCTCCCAACTTATTTATCATAGAGATAATTGTCAACAATAATAACTCATGATCAAATATATTTGACTGGACATATGTGCATGGATCTTTCCCCACCACATGATGCTTGCCAACTAAAGAATAATTGAGGTTGAAATGAGAAGTAATACTATTGACTCTTGCATAAAAGTAAATACATAAAGTAAAAGATAGGCCCTTCGCAGAGGGAAGCAGAGGTTGTCATGCGCTTTTTAATTTTGTATGCGCAAGCCCTTAATGCAAAGGATGTCACGTTATATTGCCCCTTGTGATAGGAACCTTTATTATGCAGTCTGTCGCTTTTATTTCTTTACCATCACAAGTTCGTACAACGCTTATTTTCCCTTGCAATAAAGGATCATACATATTTTAGGAGCAATTTTTATTGCTTTTTGCACCGATGACAACTTACTTGAAGGATCTTATTCAATCCATAGGTAGATATGGTGGACACTCATGGCAAGAAACTGGGTTTAATGGTTTTTGGATGCACAAGTAGTATTTCTACTTAGTACGAATTTTTGACTAGCAAAAGATCCTAAGCAAGCACCACATGTTAGAGGATCCATAACAATATAACTTATATGCAAATATACCCAAACATAACTCATTACATTGTCTTCCTTGTCCAACTTCAACTAATTTGCTCAAGTTTGAAAATAATTAATGGGTATTCACAATCATAAAAGATGTCCAAGATAATATATTTATATGTGAAAGTTCTCTTCCTTATTCTAATCATTCATGAATTGCTTCTATGACCAATATTGTGATTGTCAAGCTTCAATAGATTTCACTTTCTAAACCAAATGTGAAGCTACTACTAGGCATGATACAAGCATATGAAGCACATATAATTTCAACTTCATGATATTCAATTCATTCAACAATTTACTCATAGGATATAAGTGAAGAACAAGAGTAAATGACAAACTACTCCAAAAAGATATAAGTGAAGACCAAATGAGTAGTTAAGTAAATAGGTAGCAATGTGAGGACTCTCTCTCATTTAAAATTTCAGATCTTGATAATTTTATTCAAACAGCAAACAAAATTAAAATAAAAGGACACTCCAAGAATAGCACATATCATGTGAACAAGTAAAAACTTAGGCTAACCGATAGGTGTTGATGAAGAAAGG
The DNA here is from genome assembly GCA_039707655.1 of Elymus sibiricus. NCBI lineage: Eukaryota > Viridiplantae > Streptophyta > Magnoliopsida > Poales > Poaceae > Elymus > Elymus sibiricus. Next base: position 129,241,914 of record CM077676.1, on the reverse strand, counting down.
TGGGATGCCTAATGGGGCATCCCCAAGCTTAGTTGCTTGAGACTTCTTAGAATGTTATCTTGGGGTGCCTTGGGCATCCCCAAGCTTGAGCTTTTGTGTCTCCTTAATTCCTCTCATATCATGGCTTCTCCTAAATCTTAAAAACTTCATCCACACAAAACTCAACAAGAACTCGTGAGATAAGTTAGTATAAATCAACTCAAAACCTCAACATTCTCAACTGTAGCAAATCACAAAAATTATAATTAAACATTGCATACTAAATGCCTCTTCATATTTAATACTCCTATCCAAAAATAGAAACATTAAACAGGCAACATATGCAAACAATGCAACTATAACCGAAATCTGCCAAAACAGAACAGTCTGTAAAAGGGGAATAAGAATCCATACTTCCGTAACTCCTAAAATTCTGAAAATTTACCACATGACAGAAAACTCATGCATGCTTACTGTGTAAAAATTTCAGATTTTATCATGTTCTGACTATTCAGGAATATTTTGGACATAACAGAAAACTTTCTGTTTTCAAACAGCAACACATGAACTTGCAAACTGAGCATGGTAAAGGCTATAATTGGCATTTTATTGAAATAAAGATACAAAACATGATTATTGATAACAGCAAGCAAATATCAACAAAATAAAATGACGCTCCAAGCAAGGACCACTACGGGAGGTCGAACCACGGACCGGAGGTAGTAGAACGTGATCCGCACCGGTCAATATTGGATCAAACAATAGGGGACCGTAGCACTGACCTTTTTTTTTCAAGACAATAGGTACTGTTCCCTACCGAGACAAGGGACACTCTCAACGGATCCTCCACGCGCTGGGCATACCATAGTTCTTCCGTGCGTCTTTATCGTGGCAGAAACAGAACAAGAGGGAAAGACCCGGCCGACTCGCCCAGGGCTCGAGGGCGAGCCATACGAGAGTGAGTCGAATTCTGTTTACGTTCTCGATTTGGGTTCGGGCCCCTCTCGATCTTTTGCGTATAAGGGAAGGGGGGAGGAGTCTAAATCTATGGACATTAATGAACCACCATTGATGGACGTTGCACATGACACGAGAAATTCGACTCGACGGTCCGGTGCTAATAGAAGTCGCTTACTCTCCGTCTAGCGAAGGTGCCAGATCCTTAAAGTAAAGTATCTATCAGCCTAGTGTACCAACCACGTGGTATGACGGGCACTCAAAGACCTGGCGAATGAGGGCCCACCCCACCCAAGAGCGCTTATGTCATATGGGAACTCTCGGCTGGAAACAATCCTTATGGTTTTTATATCCGGTTAGAATAATAAGAAAGAATCAAAGTCCAGGTTGGTTGGTGAGCCTAGTGATAGGAGACTATCTAGCTTGGTTCGGAGAGCACTTGTTGGGTTTAAGATTCGTTTTTTGCTAAATGTTACGGCCTAAATGCTGAACTATTGACCCTACTTGTTCGGATGGGTGTTCACCCCAAAGTGTTCCCGGACTGCATGCATACATCCGTAAGTAACTTAGTGCAACATGGCAAATTTCATTGAGAGGAATCAGCAAAGAAAAGAAATCTTCTCCGGGTGATCAAGTTCCTTTTTCGGTCTGGGCCACGTCTTTGCTTTCTTCCGAGGCCCATTTTCCTGGGCATCAGTGAGTGGAATACTTAACAGTGATTACATTCTTATGTCGATTCCATTGCTCGAATCGGACTTGTTTGTTGGCACCGACCTCGATAAGAAGCAAGGGAGTGGTGCCGAAGCGAACGGAGCTGCAGAGCCATTTGTTTACCAATCCGCCAACTTAAGCTAGGAAAAGTGTAAGAGACCGTGCATCTTCATGTAAATAAAGGTAAATAATCTCAGAAACAGTCAAGAAACCGGGAATTTTTTATTCCATTTCTTAGCCAGGGCAAGCCCTACCGACCTACGACCGGAGAAGATGTTGTGTTGTTCGTATCACTTGCTAGAGATAGAGAAGCTAGAACAGGAACTGCCCGGGAGGGTTCAAAGAATGAGGTCTTCACCTTTGAGCTGGATCTCATCTCATTCTAGCACATACTACGAGCGATTGACTTAAAGAATACAACAAATGGTTGTGGGGTTATCTTTGTACCCTGTGACTACAACCACAAGGTCCGAATCAAGGTTAGACCATGCAAGCCCTTTTCTCGCCACTACTCTGTGTACCCAAAGTCAGCAACCTTTTTGGCACGCTGGCTAGCAAGTTCATTGCTTCAATGACATGAATTCAATCAAGTGGACAAATCCTATCCTAGAAAATATGGGCAATCAGCTGGAAACTCAATAGTCTTACGCGGAAAGCACTCAACCGGCCTTCCTCTTCTGAATTATATGAATGACAGAAATCAGTCCTCACTTGTATTAACTTCATGAGTGAAGAGATAGACAAGGTGGTGAAAAGCATGAAACCAAATACTGCTCCAGGTCCAGATGGCTTCTCTGTTAGCTTTTTAGTGCTTTTTGGCCCCAGTTGAGAGATATACTAATATAAATGCTTCAGGAGCTGTATCATGGCAGGTTGAACTTGTCCAGACTAAACTATGGTGTCATTTCTCTACTGCCAAAGATTAAGGATGCTAATAGTATCCTACAGTATAGACCCATATGTGTTCTAAATGTTATGTTTAAAGCTATTACCAAAGCTCTGACACTTAGATTTACTCCTCTGGCTCGACAAGTAATCAGCTCTCTTCAGACTGGATTTATTCCTGGGAGGTACATTTTGGATGGATGTGTAATTCTTCATGAAGTTTTGCATGAGTTGAAAACCTCTCACTCTGAAGGAATTTTGCTTCAGTTGGACTTTGAAAAAGCTTATGATAGAGTTCAGTGGCCTTTCTTGGCAGAGGTAATGCATAGGAAAAACTTCCCTGACAGGTGGATAGATTGGATTAGACAAGCAGTGGAAGGAGGCAAAGTGTGTGTGAATATGAATGGAGATTGGCGAGAATATTTCTCTACTTTCAGAGGTTTGAGGCAAGGAGATCCTCTTTCTCCTTTGCTTTTTCACCTAGTAGGTGATGCACTATCTGCAATTCTGGATAGAGCTAAGGAAGCAGGTGTGATTAGAGGTTTGGTACCACATCTGATACCAGGGGGGATTAGTCATTTGCAATATGCTTCTGATACTTTGCTTTTTTTGCATAATGACATGGAGTCTATTACTGGATTCTAATTCCTTCTCTACTGTTTAGAGGAAATGTCTGGCATGAAAGTCAATTACTTGAAGAGTGATATTTTCACAGTAGGGTTGAGTGTAGAGGAGGAGCAGAGGGTAGCTGATATAACTGTGAGATAGGCAAATTTCCAATAAAATATAATATCTGGGATTACCAATCAGCAAAGACAAGATCTCTTCTAATGATTTTTTTTCATTAAAAGGTAGAAAATAAGTTGGACTCTTGGCAATGCAAACATTTCTCTTATGGAGGAAGAGATATATTGATCAATGCATGTTTATCAAATGTCCCTATGTACCTTCTGGGTTGCTACACTTTGCCTGTCAAAATACAGAAAAAAGTTGATACAATAAGAAATAACTTCTACTGGGAGTAAGAAGAAGAAATTTCACATGGTCAGATGGGAACACCTATGCACCCCTAAAGATTATGGTGGTGTGGGCTTCACTGATATGAGAGTCAGAAACATTTGTTTACTGTCAAAGTGGCTCGAGGAGGTCAATTAACTACTGGAGCTTACACTGCAGATACTACTTATACTATTAAAGGGCACACATTTCAAAACATCTTCAAGCTACTGAAATTGGAAAGCAATGATGTTATACTGGGTTATGATTGGCTATATCGTCACAGTCCAATCAATTTAGATTGGAAGGCCAGAACAATGAGTATTTGTCACAATGGGCAAGAAACCATTATTCTTTCTGACAGCAGCAATACTACTTCTCCAACATTGTTAGACCCTGATAAGTTTCAGAAGGAAATTGATAAAGGAGCTATGGGCTACTATCTTTATCCCTTATCTTGTGACTCTGCTGATACCGATGATGAAAATACTTTGGAGGAACTTAACTTGGTATAGTGAGCCTAGCAGGCGGCGGGAGTCCAGTACGATTGCTTGCATTTCTCTGGAATTAAACTAGCCCTTGGGAAAGGTAGACGTGAAGGTACCATGATTTCTCACTTTATAAAAGCGTTAGAGCTCGGCTGACACAGTGATCGAAAGCTACGCAACCAAAACAACTTGAAACCGCCCATGCACCTTTTGCTTTTCCTGATATCGTCCCTTCGGGTAGTTGGATATGAGCACATTCAAATTGGAATTCTTCTGATCCCAGATCCAATAGAAGTTTTGAGGTAAGAGGTACCATGAGCAGATTTCTTTGTTCGATACCCAGTTTTTGATCTCGCAAGCAAGGAAATCGAAGAATAGCTTAGTATTATTACGTCTCCCTCTGATAATGAGTGGTAGTGAGCTCTGCCCTAGAGAATGAAGACTCCAAGCAGCATCTCAGTCTCGATATTTGCCTTTTCGGGAGACGACTTGTGATAAGCAAGTCAGCCATGTCCTAAAGAAGTAGTGGGAGTGCATGGTTATAAAGGAAGGCGCAAGTGTATTACGGAGCGAAGAAGCTTTAGAGAAAGTTCTACCTCGCAGGTGAAACCATAGATTGGAAGGTGTAGGTCACTCACCCATGTAAACAAAGCGAAATCATATAGCATAGCTCGTTTGTAATGCCCCTGTCCGAACTGACCACATGATTTAGGTCATCCCGACCAATAACAAAGGAGAAATTCCCCTGCTTGTTAGGAGTTCCTTTAGTTTGCAGTTGAGTGCAGCCGGATGGTTCTCTCTGTGTATTCCTGAAAAAGTGATTGGAGGTTCGTTGCTCACCTTAAGTCATTATCAACCGAAACTCATAGAGAAAGGGATCCGCAAAACCCCTCGCCATTACCGTATGAGCAGGTTTTAAAGCCTGCAAGTTAAGTTGTTGGCTGCTCTTAGCGATTGAGTGCCAACATGAGACCTATTTGTTAGCTTTGAACCGAGAAGGTCCCTCAACCATAGCGTGATACGAACCAGTGGCTTCCCTACCGAAACCGAAGAAATCCTCTGGGCGGGTTCCTTATCTTTACTTAATACGGAACCGAGACCTTGACTTCTTCTTATCAGACTGAAGAGGGGAACCTCATGACCCAGGATACAAGCACTATTATCTTCTTATAAGGGAAGTGAGGTGATTGTAAGCAAAAGGAGGAAGAATAGTTTCTCATGCCGAGATAAAAAACTCAATTGCCATCCGTTTCCTATTTGATTTCAGAACAGCGGAATATCATCACCCGTGGTTCACTTGAGCATGAATAGAGTTCGGTCTCCTTATGAATTCAAGTTGGTAAAGAAGTGGACTTCGGAGCTTTCGCTACAACCCCTCCAAGGCGGGCAACTGTCTCATTTGACACTAGCACTTAAATAAAGAAAGGTAGGAAGGGCTCCCTCCCTCTAATGAAATGGGCTTCTTTAAATTATGCAATACGTTCACCAGTCTCGGATCTTTAGAAAAAGGAACCAATCCTATTTCGGCACTCTTTAGAGGCTATCGCTCGTTTACCGCAGATCTCTATCCCACAGCTGGCTAATAAAATCGCCTTGGCAATGTGTCAAGTCCTTTCAGTCAGAGTTCAACTCTTCAGCGAAAGTGAAAAATCTACGGTCTTCCATCCGCGGAGGTAGCCATGGACTCCATAGTATATGTTGGTAGCTAGCGTACAGGCTTGATGTGAGGGGGGGTTGTTACCTATTCTATTCCCTTGCTTGGATAAAAACACCCATCTTTCCGTACGAAAGACACGCAACTAGAGCAACTTGATATTACGTATGTAGACCTGGCCTCCCTCAATAATAGCTGGCTCACCCGATTGACGATTTTCAAAGATCTACGCCAAGCGCCTCGAAGCGGGGATCCACTTTTTACTACTTTAGAAAGTGAGAAGCCTTTGGCTTGATTTCTTCTGTGGCTTCTTTATGTTTACCCACGCCGCGGCTATTCAATAAAAGGATTGGTAGTTAGTTGCCTCACCCCATTGGTTGTTGGTTTTCTTTCTCCTCTGCGTTCGTGAAAATCTAGTATGCTCGTGGAAATCGTCTAAAGGAAACTACTCGCTAACTCGCTAACAAGACGGACTTCTTCCTCTGGCTCTGCCAGGCTATGCTGCTCGCCTAAATCGGTATCAATAACTTCTATCGTACTTCGACCTCTCATTGGAATGATAAGTTGGCTACGATGAACTAATAAGTTTCTCTTCTTGTCACCTTCTTTAAGCCTTTCCTTCCGCTTCCATCGATAAATATATATAGATAAGCTTGGAGAAGCGATTAAGGTGTTTCCACTCTTAGGTTGTTCAATATGCGAATACCGTGTCAATCACTACACCAGTGATACGAAAAGCAAGCATTCTTCTCCAGCTGACGTACCGACGCCTCACTACTACTTAATTAGTGAAAGATACGTTGGGATGTTTTCAATTCTCCATCAAGAGGCGGGCAACTATCTCTTTTAACACTAGACTTCGGATCGCCTTCCTACTAGTTTTCTTCTCGGTCTCCCCAACTAGGGGAAACCTCAAAGCAAACAACAGAGCAACACCTATCTTTTTTCTTTAAGCACTGAACATCCGGATCCCCTTCCGACTTGCTTTTCCGGGCACTGGTCTTTCTAACAACTGGAACTCGTCTCCCTTTTCCTGATTCGCATCTTCTTCGGCTTTTGCTACGGTCTGTTCCTTCCTTCAGTCAGTCCTTCCTTCAAGATTTTTGCCTGCGGATCTCTCTCTTCAAAACATATATATCTTTCGGCGCCAGTCTTTCCTGCCTTACCTTAACCCCGCTTTCACGTGGCGAATCGGTATGAGGTTTCAGTGATCACTTTACGGTATTCTTTAAGCTTTCTTGGTCACCGGACAGAGTGAGAACTGCTCAGCTTGCTTTCTTTCCCTAGCACACACTTAGTAGATAGTAGGCATAGGTCCGCTAAGAGCTCATCGAACTTGACTTGTAGAGTGAGACCTGTGCTCAATATGGTTCATTTCAGTGCTCTTTCTCTCGGTATCGTTCACCACATGCCTGTGATCGATCTCTCTCAAGCTAGGTTTGGTATCGGTATCGGTGAAGTCCGTCATTGAATTGAAGTGGTAGAGTGGTAAGTGGGCGTACGGTCTATGTATTTCCTATCAGTGGCATTAGTTCCTTTTCATTCTCTAGATAGATGGGCAGAACAAGCTTCTCTTTATATTCTATTCTAGAAAGGATCAATTATATTCTCATCTCCTATTTGTTTGAGCCATTCATTATAGTGGTGGTGTCGGGAAGGCAGCTTAGCACTCTAGTCCTTTTGAGTAAGGAATTGTAGCATGGGCAGGCAATCTCTTCGATTGATTCCCCTCCAGGAATTACTTGAATTAATTAGCCGGCCCACGGAGTGAAATATCGAACTTAACCTATAAATAACTAGTATCTCAAAAACCAAATAAAAGGCTTTCTTTTAAGCTTGTTAATGGAATTCCACAGGAGTCAAGTGCTAGCAAAGAAGAATTGGAAATCAGTCGCTTCCCTTGTGGACTCAAGTCAGCAGAAGAGTGAACTTCATATTAATAGGTAAATCCTACATCAAGCGTAAAGGAAGTACACTTTTTTTGATTCGGCGCTTAATAACTCGTACTTGATGTTGGTTTCGGTTCGATCAACTATCCTTTTTGAAGCGGATAGTTCACAGTGCTCATTCTCAAAAAAAGCGGAAAAGCCATGATGTTTCCACTCCATTTTCATTACGAAGATGTATTACGTCAGGATCTGTTGCTCAAACTGAATCACGCCAATGTTATGGAAGTTCCTGGATTGTTTGAAATAAGATTAGTACCAAAAGCTGCCTCTGATTTCAGAATCCAATTTGGAAAATTGGCTATGGAGATTTTGTGCGGTCAGAGATTCATACAGACACAAAGGGGCCCCTATTTTCAAGCAGGAAAGTCGTTTCGATCCAATCCATTCTTGGGGTCCGAAAAAGACACTGGATATGTCAGTGACTTTGCACGACAAAGCGTTCTCCGAGGGCATGGAATGTACCATTTTTTGGTCAGAATCTTGACAGTAATGTCTATGTTAGATTCTCCGGTCGAAATACGGGAAAACTCCATCAAATTCTTTATGGAA